>CAKLBY020000058.1:0-600000 GCA_921007115.2 Peronospora matthiolae | reverse complement strand
AGAGTACGAGCTCGGTGTCTCGTACTCTCCTGATACGGATGACGGATCCGTATCGACGGCGATCGAATCCAAGCCGCCTGCCAAGCGTGGCATGGACGATGCTTTGCGTCGCAGCATCTTCGGTTCATCTGATGAATCAGATGAACCATCGCCGAAGCGAAGGCGCTCGAGGTCGCGAGACTCGGGCGCTAATAGTGGTGTCGGTTCTCCAATGGACACCACTTCACAGCGAGGTGCCAGTACTTCTGTCGGCACGTCGCAGGAAGAGCGGGACCGCAATGTCTTGCGTCTCGCTCCAGAAAAGAAGGCATGGATGCCTCCGAAATCCGTCATGGATCACTTGTCGGCGACGAAGAGTGATCGTTATCGAACACGATTGTTCGATTCGTCAAGGATCCATCACCTTGACCCCAGCGCGAAAAACTATCGCGCTGAACACGAATTCTTCATCGATGCTTTCTTCAAACATCGATGGTACAGTGGGAATCACAAACGTGATGGTCCCTCACTACTTCAGGCGTGGAACGCCTACATCCATAACCTCGAGGATGTAGGTCGTGACGCTTGGAACGACAAACTTATCAAAGCTCGTGATAAGTTTGAAAAGCGAACCCCTACAGGTGCACGCTACAAGCTGCATCGTCTGTCAAGGGAGAAAGGATTACCCTGCCTCTCTTGGGGAGACCCGTGCCCATGTTGTGTGAACAACTCTGCGCGAGCACCTAAGGAGGCTTACCTCCTTACCAGCCCGTGGTGGCGCGTACGTGTCTCTACTGAGATGTACGAAGGGATTGACAACCTGAAATCCCTTTACGACCGTGCCGGGAAGACTTTCTCCGGCGGTCCTTCTGCGGCACAGGATGTGCCGCGTCGTTCTGCTCAACCAGACCCAGTACGTCGTTCATCAGTCGGGAGCGGGGCTCCCAAGAATCCCAGGACGGGGGATAGCCGCGCCACCGGACGAGATAACTCGTCCGACGTCCGTTCACGTCGCGGTGGTTCAACAGCTGCTCAACTAGATAGCGCTGGCCACCGCGAGAGTCCTCTAATGGAGGTGGAGGAGGAGGAAAGACGCATTACACGATCATGTGGATCGGTCTGTTCCCGAGAGCTTCTTTGATCGCGTAACGCAAGGGTTACGCGACGATCTCGAGCATGAGCGGAATAGGCGTCTCCAAATGGCGGACACTGCCTCGAAGCATCGAGCTGAGTTTGCCTTTGCTCAGCTCGAGAACGAGAGATCTCTGACATCTCTTCGTGACGAGCTAAGGGTAGCTCGTGGGATTGTTGATCGGTCTCGGGCTGAGATAACTGCTCTTCAGACCCTTGTTGATGCCCACCATCGGGAGCACAAGGCTCTCTGCGAGATGCTTGAGCGCAAGGGCGTTCTTCATCGGAAGAAGCAGCGTACTGATGGTACGGCTTAAGCCGACCAACGTAAAACGTGGGATGCGTTCGCATCTTACGTCGTAACTCGATCGTGTATGCATTGCCTAGGCGGTGCAATACACGAAATGGGCCAATGTACTTGGGTAGTAGTTTACTGCTACCCAAGTTAGTCACTACATGCTTTGGTAGATTAACCGTAGACAGTAGGACTAAGTCACCTTCATTGAATAAAAGAGTGTTTGCCCTTCCATTCTTGTCAGCGTTTTGCTTTTGCTCATCCACCGCTTCGGCGATGGAGTCTTGCACAAAACGGACTACCGTTTCCCGAGCCAGTATGAACTCACCTGATGACTAGTTAGCTTCAGTGTGCTGTGAGCGCACTGCAGCAACATCAACCTTTTCTTCAGTGAGGGCTTCCGCACTCTCACTGGCATCATCTTCTTCGATATCGATGTTATCGATATCGGAATCAAACGCAATGACTTCTTCGTCAGAGCGTGATGAGCGGGAACCAATTTGGTTTTTGCTCGCGCGAGTCTCCCCCCCCCTTAAACCAGAGTTACACTTTAGTAAGGTGGGTACACGCGGATGGCGCAAGCCATTCACGTAAAACGGTGTATGTGTCGTGGACACATGCACCGAGTTGTTGATGGCAAACTCTACCATTGGCAAAAACTCACTCCAACTCTTAAAGGAGTGTACGTATCCTCGAAGTATCTCTCCTAGGACACGATTGGCTCGTTCCGTCTGACCATCTGACTCTGGATGATCAGATGTTGACATCTTCAAGCGCGTTCCGAGTGATTTGAACACGGAATGCCAGAAATCAGCAGTGAATCGTGGATCTCTGTCTGATACGAGTTCACGGGGCAACCCATGAAGTCGGAAGATGGTGTCGATAAAGACACAAGCACAGCCACTTGCCGTGATTGTCTCTGGTACAGCTACAAGGTGTACCATTTTGCTGAATCTGTCAACAAATACGAGAATACCCGTATTCCCGCGTGCGTCTTTGGGTAACCCGAAGACGAAATCCATTGAGATGGATTCCCAGCACTCAGACGGAACCGGTAAAGGCTGTAAAGGTGCACGCAGTGAAGGACTTGACTTCACTCGTTGGCAGACTTCGCATGCGCGAACATACTTTCGCACAAACTGATACTGGCGGGGCCAGTAAAAGTCTCGACTTACCGTGAGACATGTTTTCTCTCGGCCACGATGTCCTCCTATAGGAGCATCGTGATACTCGAACATGATCCGCAAACGCAGATCAGTATCATCTGGAATGACAACACGTGGTGTGTCACCAGAAACGGCTGTATAATACAGTAAACCGTTACGAGTAGTGTATCGATCTGATGCAGATCGATACGCAGACGACAATCGTTTCAACAATTCTCGAGATGGTTGGGAGAGATGTGACAACAACTTCACTATCTCACCATCTTGGGCGTATGCCCGCCTCACATCATCATACAACGTTGAAGATGGTACTGAGGACGTCATAACCGCAACAGTGACTGTCTCACTGTTGGGTTTCACGACTGGTTCAAAGTCGGGACGACGTGAGATTGCATCAGCGACGACGTTAAGTCGTCCTGGTTTGTACTCGACCGTAAAGTTGTATTCCGCAAAGAATGACAACCACCGCGCCATTCGTTGTGAAAGGTTCGGGCTGTTCACTGCCGTGCGTAATGACGCATGGTCAGTGTAAACAACGAAGGGTCTATCTCCTAATAGATAGACTCTGAACTTCGCGAGTGCATACTTCATGGCAAGGAGTTCCTTGTCATGCACTGGATAGTTCCGCTCAGCTGGTTGCAGCTGACGCGACTGATAGCAGACGACGCGTTCAACGCCTTCAAGATCGTACTGCATTAGTGCACAGCCGATTGCGAAATCGCTGGCATCACAGACCACATGAAATGGCCTGTCCTGATCGGCTATTGCTAGGACTGGGGATTGTATCAAGCTCTGCTTGATACCCTCAAAGGAGCGTTTACATTCAGCGTTCCATAACCACCTCTCGTTCTTTTTCAACAAACGAGAGAGGTGCACAGTCATCTCGGCGTAATTGCGTGAATACTTATGCAAATACGCCGCTAGCCCAAGGAATTTTCAAAGACCTTTGACATCGACCGGCACAGGCCAGCGGTGATCGCCTTGATCTTTTCGGGATCAGGACGTACACCGTTCTTACCAACGATGCACCCAAGAAGTGGTATTTCGCTTGCTGCAAATATACACTTCTTGAGGTTAGCATACAATTGATGCTTTCGCATGATTGTAAGAACTTGTCGGACGTGGTACCTGTGAACCTCAACGTCCGACTTTCCATCCATAGCTCGACTATGGATGAATACGTCATCGAAATAACTCGGCGCGAATTCTCGTACTGGTCTCAACAGATGTGATACACATCTGTTGAACGTGGCAGGAGCATTACTGAGCCCTTGTGGCATTACTAGCCATTCCCAGAGCATGCCGCTAGGCGTGCTAACTGCGGTATAGGGTATATCCCGTTCCCGCATAAGGATTTGATAGAAGCCATCCATCAAATCCATGGACGAAAAGATGGTACTCTTTGACATACCATCAATGATTACGTCCTTCCTCGGTATCGGCGTCTGAGCCGGTACCGTTGCAGCGTTCAATTTGTTGAACGCGTGCACTATCCGCCACCCTCCTGTTGCTTTTCGCACACAGAAGGTCGGAGAGCTATGTGGGGAAGTTGATTCCCTCACATGGCCCGCTGCTAAACGATCGGCAAAGAACTTGTCGATCGCAAGTACTTGTTCACGAGGCAGTGGCCACTGCTTCATGACACAGTACTTCGAGCCTGGTTTAAGCTCGACTTCGTGTCGAATACCTTTATCCTTCGGTAATTCGCACGGAACAGTTTCAGGGAATACATCCTTGAATTCAACCAAATCTTCATAGAGAGGATTTTCCTTGAGCGATTCCCATGATTGGGAGTCATGTCGCTTAACTCGTGTCTTTTCATCGAGGACACTCTCGTCCATCGATGAACTACTGAGAACTCTCTCGTTCTCAGTAAACACTGTTGCTGACCTTATGTCGGTTACACACTCGTCGTCAGCGACGAGTATGCAGATCTGCTTGACTTTGCCACTACGCAGATCACACAAGAACCTTTTATGTTCGAGCGTTGGCAACTGAGTGATCTTCGAAGTTAACTTCGGAGGCGCAATCAGATCAAGTGTATAAGCGCCTACGCTTGATCCGTTATTGACTATGACATTCAATGTCTCTGTCATTTCCTGGGGACTTATTCCCTCAGGCTTCGAAGGACTTATTCCTTCGTCTTCCCGGGGACTTATTCCCGCGGGTTTCGGGGAACTTATTTCCGCCGTAATTGTAATCTTGGGACTTATTCCCTTTACTTCCTCTAGCTGGGGTTGCGCAACCACAGCGAGATCCTCTACGAAAGACTCTCCAGTCGATCTAGGATTATCGTTTCGCTTAACCTGAGCGATCGATTGTTTCTCTTCTAGATGTTCCCCTCCAGGGATACATCTTTGTCCCAGTCCACCCGACTTATTCGAGTGGTGGACCTTCGGCGCAGCTTGTGTTTCCTCACAGCCGCCGGAACTTTGCTCCGAAGTGTAACCGTTTGGTACACTAAGGTTTTGTGCAGTCGTACTAACGACCGTACCACAAGTGAGGCCATCGCACTCACTCGTAGTACATCCACACGCTTGTGGACGCTCCAAAACGTTCATCAGATGGCCATCTGATGAACAAGCGGCAGGCATCGTTACTGTCCGATGTTGCCAGTTTACCCGTGGTTCGTACCTTCTGAGCCACGGTATTCCAAGGATGACATCAAATTTGTCATCCAAATCCAATACGATAAAGTCATCGTCATATTGGGTATCTTCTAGCGTATAGCGAATCTTCACTATACGCTTCATGACGGTTACGGATGCGCCTGTCGCAAGACGTACCGTCATCCTCGTAGGAGGTGTGTCACATTCACTGAACTTAAAGTGACCATCTTCTAGCGATTGGCGTCGCACAAAATTGTTGAACGCCCCACAATCGACTAGAGCTCGAAGGGAAAACTTATTCGTCACTTCGAGTTTCAAGGTAATGAGTGAGATCTCATTACCTAGAGCAGCAACGCACAACGTCTGTGTGTTGGGAGCAACCTTCATCAAGAGGCCTACAAATTCTCTTGACGTTGCTAGATCAGTAGGGTGCTCCGCACCTACTGATCCTGCCCGTTTTTTGACGGTCCATCCCGTTGTTGCGTCTTTGCACCAACTGCGGACCCTCGTCCCCGCCCCTTTCTCATGGGTGGACGGTCACTACGCCCAGTGTTGCGAGACAATGGACGAGGGGCACTACACTCGTAAGCGTAGTGTCCTATCTTCTGACATCTGTTGCATCTCTGCAACTTCTTGTAGTCTGTAGAGCGAGCCTTCTCGCTCTCTACATAACAGAGTTCCATCGGCTCTGGACCTCCGTTGTCATATCGTCTCGGTTGACGATATGATGTCAAGCTGGCGCGAGCCTGTCTCAGACTGAAGTCTTCCTGCTCCGCAATGGAAATGGCTTGTTCTAGTGAATCTAGTTCAAGCCGGAACAGGTGAGTCTTGACGGGACCGTCCGCAAGACCCTGCATGAACACCGAAACCAACTTATGTTCATCCACCGGGTTGGAACTTATACAACTCGTGAGATGTCGTGCATTTTGTGCGTAAGCGTGCATATCACGCTTACTCTGTCTGAGCTTCAATAGTTCAGTTCGAGCTCTGAACTCAGCTCTAGGCGGTTCAAACGTTTGTCTGAGCCGCGACTTGAAGACTTCAAACGACCCAAACGCATTTGGGTCGTGCAGCTTGAGCCCCAGTGCCCAAGTCTTGGCACGTCCTGCCAGATTTGACTGGGCAAATGCAACTTGCATTTCCCCGTCGTCGATGCGACGCGCCCTTATGGCGTCATTCAATTCGACGAACCATCTCAAGAGGGAGTCTTCTTCGACCCCCCATACTTGGAGATGTCAATCTTCAAAGTCTCGGGTCGACGCGAGTGCATCGACCCGCCAGCAGCAGCCTGCTGCTGTCTCAACAGTTCAAACTGTTGAGCACCCTGTTCTCTCAACAGCTCTGATTGTTGAGAACCTTGTTGGTGAAGCAAGGCTACTTTCTTGCGTTCTGCGTCAAGTTCATTTTGAATGAACTTGGCGATAGTAGCATGTTGGGCATCTCTATTGAGAGCCTCTAGCATGACGCTAACAGCATGGATGCCCATGTTTGAACCCATCCATTCAACCGCATCCCATTCGACATCGCTCAAATGGGAGTAGCCGTCACGCGTAGCGTGAAAGCTTTGGTCATCTTCATCATCCAACATATTCATGTTAGATGTGAACGTGGTCCTTGGACGGACTACGAAGTGCTACCAGGTGCAACGGGGCACCCTAAAGCTTGTACTGGTGACAATACAAGCTACTTATTCTGATGACAGAATAAGGCGGTGCCTCGTAACTTCACGTACACTGGTACGTGCAGAGGAAGACGGTAAGAAGAAGCGAGTACTTGGTTAAAGTAAAAAGTAGAAGTGTATTTATAATAGTTAATGTCTGCAATAAATCACTATTTATCTTCATCTAACTATGTCTAAATACAAATGTGTAAATCAACTATCTGCTCACCACTCATTGCGTGCGTCTGTCGTGGCGCGTCTTCGTTGGTTGATATAATGGCCTATATCAACCAATTAGGAACTACCTGTAAGTGCAACAGAATATTTGTCCTTATGACAATATTCTGAGAATATAACTCTTACAGTTATATTCTATTAACAATTTCTTATAAATTGTTATGCAACGATTCACCCCGTTACAATTAGCCTTGTAAAGGCGCTTGCTCTTGTTTAGCTAGTAGTGAATAGCTAGCGTGTGATTCTGTGAATCGCAATCCCTTTGCAACCGGGATTGTTGAGCTTGTACGCATATAAGACTGTACGTAGTTGTTTGTTTTTTTATAACTAAGAGACTTTTTAAGTCTACACTTCTTCTGTGAAGGAGTGCTTAGTAGTACTGCTACAGACGTCACATACGCTGTTCGTCGGTGAGCAGTAACAATTTTTGTCTTTCCAGTTACAATTATTATAGATTAGGTCA
Organism: Peronospora matthiolae; assembly: GCA_921007115.2. Lineage (NCBI taxonomy): Eukaryota > Oomycota > Peronosporomycetes > Peronosporales > Peronosporaceae > Peronospora > Peronospora matthiolae. The sequence continues at coordinate 592,460 of CAKLBY020000058.1, read as the reverse complement.
TGGTAATCCAATCTGGTGTTTGTGTCCTCACAACAAAGCGTGGATTACTTCCTGCGAGTTCACAAATAACACGGCTCAATGGAATGTCGTTGTTTAGCCGCACACCAAGCAACACGATACGTGTCACCTCTCTATCCTCATTTGACGAGCTTGTCCGTTTCTTGTTTAATATATCCACCACATCTCGCACAAGCATTTCCTCGTTGTCCGTCTTGCTAAACTTGGACCTTTGGACATTAATTACTCGATCAGCCCTCGATCAGACAAAGAACTCCACACACAAGAGGAAAAGCTTACGGTAACATCGATCAGGGGTCTTTTGCCGATCTTGTCAGATAAAAGATGATTTGGTTCACATATCGAGATGTCTGCATGGAGTCTGCGCTGCTATTGTTAGGCGTGTCCAACTATCGAAGGTGTAAGAGTTCCTGGAATAGCGCTAGTTCCGAAACTTTGCCATACATACGCTCATTTTGCAAAAACGATCGGTTGGTCCCATCATCACCGTTGCCAGCAACTACCTGATTACAAATTGTATGGGGTTAGCACGACGTGTCGATCTATGACCAGCATGAAGCTCAGCGATTTGTATTTATTACCTGACCTACCTGACTTTAGTTGGTTGAGGAAGTGGTAAGTGCCACTCCTGTAACTGCGTTAATGACTGAATGAGCATCAACGAGACCAGATCAGGTCACTTTGTCGTCATCATCGCTGAACAGATGGTACGTATTCCATCTAGTTCCCATCTCACGTGATGAAATCGAGATGAAATATTTCGAGCTTTTAAGCACAGCTACTGATTGCATATATAGGCCCGTCCTTATTCTGGCGCTCCGGTCATACAAAGTTAGCTCTCTTTACAATGGGTCATGTCACATCGATGGCTATCCTAGCCGACTATAATTGTGCGCCAATTTCGCTCAGTTGAGGCCCCATATCACGCTCGTCAACCAGAAAGGTGCGGTAGTCACTTTCGAGTTCGTGAGACTTTAACTAGTGGAGACGTTAGCAAAACTTGATAGCATACTACTACTAGACGCGCCAAAACGATAGCGCATACATGCCTTAATACCTGCTACAATTTTGCTTCGAGTTTACGTTTGCGGTGAATAGAAGAAATCCAACGTTAAGAACGATCACTGACTGTTGACTTAAGTTTATGCTATTTCAAGTCTTAGTAATGATCAGTCATTTCATCTTTGAGGATGGCAAAGTCTTGGCAAGCACTACAAAAGTTTCGATTGCTCGTTCGAGCCCCACGCAGGGATACGATATTTACCATGCAACTACAGCGTGTAACAAGCTTAAGAGTTTCCGCTAGGAATACCATAGGCTCACACGCAAGGGACAGAAGCTTTTCGACAAAGCCGGTACTAAGTGGACGTTGCATACACCGATTACGGCCTCTCACAAGCAGTTGGCTTTTGCCCGTCCAAGCTCTGCCAGAGTCAAAATCGACGTAACGTCGGGGTGAAAGACTTGTCATAAGAGCAAGAATGCGAAGTGAATTGTTTTTTTATCGTGCGGAGCAATAAGGGAGGACGAGATTGTGCGGAAGGTGACAGGAGTGGCCTGGGATGTGAAAGAAGCTGGCAGATTTCCAAATAACGACACATCACGGCATCACATTATGCGGAGACCTCGTGAAAAGTATACGAGCGTACTACCGTCACGTCACCAGAAAATGCAACGATAAGGCCCTAAGTGTGCAATCTTAACTGTTTCATCCGAAGTAGTTGCCGTGATAAGTAAGGTGTGAGCAGTCTATGATGTCTATGGTGTAGCAGATTCGACCATCACAAAAACGCGAGATACGATCGGACTCAGCATGGTATTCTTGGATGTTGACAGCCACCACCGGGAAAGAGCAGAGAAGTGTGCAGCAACCTTTTTGGTTGCAAGAGTGACTACCGACAAACCGTCATGCGAACGAGACAGTGACCACCAGCAAATGCGATATCAATCCATCAGATCATTACAAGAATTGTCGTCCTCAACGGGAAGATTTACGAGTCGAGCTATAGTCATACATCGTGTTGCATATCAGCAAAAGTAATTCCCCCAGCCACCTTTTAGCTCGAATAGTTGTCGTAGCACTTGTTAAGAAAGCTTGCACCTCGCACATCACTATACCAGGAGTACGTACACAGCAAAGCAGGCGACAGCCCAACGGCACCGCTGACAACGCGGCAATCCACAAACTGCCGTGTACATACCTGCAGACGCACTGCACGCGGACGATCGACTTAACAACAATCTGCATCTCTGACTCTCGCAAAGCACTCTCCAAATCACATCAGCAGGTTTTCTTATCTCGTTAATAGCAATATCATCCTTCACCCGATCGCGTATTCTACTTTCCATCCTCTGTAGTCCTTTTTTCGACTACAACTCCGAGCACAGACGTCAACGAAAAGACGTATCGAGACCAAACGGTCATCAGGCAATCTCCAACCGCGGACTTCACACTGCTAGGTATCATCACCCAACGCGTGGAATCCTCTGCAGCTGCCAGGTACACCACTGTACTGATGGTCTTCCTACTTGCCAGTCTTCTTGATCTGAATCACAATCCCGAGACAAAAGACGACGAGCATGGCAGCCAAGTAGCCCCACCACGCCTTCGGCACGTCGTACACAAAGTCTCCCTTCTCGTCTTTGTGACGGTAGTTCTGAATACCCGTGAGCTCTGGAAAGTCACCAATAAAGTAGCCCACGCCATTGACCAGCACGACCGAGCCAACAAGAGCGGTCGCCACAATAATTGCAAGCCGCTCGACCTTGTACGCAATGATCCCGCAAATGAGACCAATAACAATGGCCATAATAAGCAATCCCGAAGACGGATCGTTCGGGTAGAGGCGGTACCCGAACGAAGCATTAAGCAGCGTGGCTAGGAACACGCCCCCCGCAGCTCCAATTAGGAAGACCCCGAGATTGTAGATAAAGACCACGAGCGAGCCAAGAACGACACCGCCGATCACAAAGGCGATCCAGAACGCCAAGCGCTCGTACGACTGACCGTCAACAATGTACAGGACAATGGACGAGACGATGAAGCCACCGACAAGGAAGCCACAGACAAACATCGCGGGCCGCAGGAGTTTGTAGCCACATGTGGTCAAGGCGAGTCCACAGATAATGGCAATAGCAGCAGCAATGGCCGGACCCACTTCAATGCCGTGGGAGATATCCCCCACAATACCAGTAGTGGTGCTGGTGCTGGTGCCGGTGTGGGTGTTAGCGTCTTGTACAGCGACAGTATGGGCATAGCCGCCATCGGTGCTGTAGCCGTAATTGCCTCGTAGAGCGCCACTGTTGTCGCTGTCATCGTCGTCTGAATAGGACAAGACCATGGACATGTAGAGTGGGACCATGGACAAGTACAGAAGCATCGGCAGCACTTGAGGCTGCGACGGGAACCGGAGCATGAGAAAGTCGGAGAATATGCGGGAGACGTGTCACACGTGGGGTGTGCGCTAGGTGGCAAATTTGAAAGTGAGTAACGGGGAGCTGGTCGGGAGTCGACTGGACTGAATAGTTGGACAGTCGAGGCTGGTTAAATGAATATCGCCCGGAAACCACCTACTGTTATTAGTTTGAAGGATTTATGCATTAAGCGAGGGATGAGTTGTAAGAAGGAATGAACGAATCACGCATCGATTGGGTGACGATTATGTAGCCTACAGTTGCATTGTGTTGACCGTTTGTAATTGTAGGTCTCGATTTACATTGATCGGGAAGTCGTGCTTGATTGGAGCGAGAATCAGCTCTGTTGATCGATTTCGATGGGACGTCACCTCACGTGTACTTATTGCACGTACTAAGGTGAAAGCAGAGAAAAACAGTCAAGACATTCTATTTCTGATACATTTGAGTGGAAGTGTAGCAGGTCAACTATTAATGACATTCGGAGACAATGCACATTACCACCCAAAAACGATCTTGTGCAGTTTACAAGCACCATTTACTTCAATTATTGTCGTGACGATCAGAGTGCACTTACCAGATATACTGCGTGTAATGGGAAGGCTAAACGTTGTATAGTTGCAGACAAAATTTTGCTCAGCACTACGCATCCTGGACCACGCTTTTGATTTGATTCCAGTTTCGAGGTAGATTTTCCCGACGTGTCAGCCTGAGCTTGTTTCCATTTTAAGACTAATTAAGAGAGCTTATTGATTGTAAAGCTTCCTGTGAATCGGTACTTTTGCATCCAGCTGCTCTGATCTACATTTGAGACATGTCATCTACTTTACAGTATTCGTTTGTATGGCGGCAAAGCTCCTATTCCTATTGTCGCAGAACAAAACATCCTATACGTTATTGTACGTTAAAGCCGTTATTATCAGTGTACAGGGAGTGATAGCTCAGTTTTTGATGGTAAGATGAGGTACATCGAGATACTTCAAGTTCACCGTGATGAATTGGTAGTTTAGTTTATGAAATCGCGAGACACAAGAACTGCAAACTCGTCCTACGAAACAATAGTACTTACCGTGCCACTCATGAGCGTGGCACAAATGCAAGCCACGACTTCACTTGAACGCCTTTTTTCGGTTATTGATAAGTATCATCGCGCGAAAAGAGTAGCCATGACACGATCTCCGCTCAGGCCACGCTCTCGGCATCTGTGAGCGCAATTCATTAGCGCGGTATTATACTATAAAGTGCTGCAACCGTATTCCATACCCTTCCAGTATCGCCAAGCTGCACCTTTCTGTGTCGGGATATGTTGTGCTCCTGGCTGTGCCTCGCGCTGCATAATTTGATGTCAGCTTTGCACACGAATATCAAGGACACTTTACTTTCAAAGCGGCGACCTTACCCAATCGTGAGCTCCTGTTATTGTAGCCGTGAAGCTTTCAAGTCTTACCGTTAGAGCTGAGCAAACTTTGCTTCTGGATCTACGCGATCTCACATTCTGCCGGGCGATCTAAATGCCACCTGGTAATGCTTGCCTTTTCTCTTTCTCAGTAGTCGGCGAGTTGGAATGCAGTGCTCGTACAAAGGGTGCACAGCGGTCGTTCGGTCGTCACGACTTTCCTTTTGATTGTACCTCGCAGACCGACGTTGGTCGTTTCGTCGTCCGCCCGGTGACGGGGCGCACGTTTTACCCTTACATCGTTGCTGTCTATTTTCATGTGACCTTGACACTGGATACATCGTGTTTTAACGTTTTGATCTTCCAAGTGTCATACGGCGTCAGTTTGTGCCAAGTAAATGCTGCTGTTTCAAGAACTGCAGCCTTCACCTGGCTAATCAGCATGGGCATAAGGTTCAAATACCTTTGCTGTGCATCTTTGATATATGCACCACAACGTAGATTATACCAAATGGCTGACATGGTAAGAGCAACGATGTTCTGCGCGCCGATTGCGGTTTGACTTGCGCCAATTCGTACGTCTCCCAAACTAATTGCGATGTCATCAATCCCGAACCCGTCATTACCTTGTGCGACAGCTTTCATAGCTCAATTTGCGTGCTCCATCCACTTTGTGACAGCCTCACCTTGTTACTTGCAGCTTCAAGCCCATACACATGTATTACAACCAACATGTCTGCAGTTAAGTGTTGCGTATAGTTGAGGATTCCGAAGGCGGAGTTAGTAGAGCCGCCCTTGCAGTATTGGTCACACGCACTGTCATGTTTGTTTTGGTCGGCAGAGCAACTCTCATAGGACTTGCGTGAGATGCCAGTGTTAAGATTTACATTCGACCAGACTGGTTGCAGCTGTCGTTCAACGGCGGACGCGTCTTGCAACCTGCACCATTAAAGTTTCGTTTGATGGCTGTTCGTGTTCCTTCACTTTCCAGAACGAACTTGTGTGTAGCTAAAAGTTGTACAATACCTGCCTCAATTTCTCGAAGACTTGGTCAAGAGGCACAAAGGAAATGCCTCACAAGTCATCCAACAGTGGCTGTCGTAAAACAGAAGCAGAGCCAAATCCGAACATTGAACGCTTATGCCAAGTGATCATTTCGCACGGTATAAAAGCAGCGTACCTCAGCGTGCACATAGTACACGCATGATCACTAAACCAAATCTAAAACTGATCGACATCGCAGCTGGGATAGGTGTATCTCTGATGAATGGTCACAGTAGGGCGACGTCGTTGAAGTATCCAGTGGTGCATCCTGATCAGATCGAATCACTTTACGAAAAAGCAGTTTAATTTGACCCTTGTGAGAAATGTGTTATAGCTAAGCCTCTTTCCAACTAAAATGATAGCCGGGACCAGTGTAAAAAGTTTGAGTCACGATTCAATAAGTCACAATATTGCCAGCCATTCTGTTCACTGCGGAGATGTTTTACATCGTCGGACGGGCTACGCGGGGGAATGGACCCGTTTACACGGCACCATTCGGGATCGACAAAGATTGTAAGCATATAGTTACATCGTGCATTTGTACGCATTAAAAGGGCGTGCAGATTAGAGTCAATCTCATATCAGTAGCCTGGAATACTCAACGTATGAAACACTCCTTGTTGGAACGTAACTGGAATTGCGCTACAAAGTATTAAAGGTCACAAAGGTACAATTAAGGACATTAAGATTATAGGTGTTGGCAGCTGCATTTTTTTGAAGCTACAGTATCCTAACGGCTTAATCTGCAACGGGGCACCCTTTGTGTGAGGTGCCATGAAACTTCACGTACACTAGTACGTGCAGAGGAAGCTAATCTACTTAAACGACTCGTATAAGTAAGGGTAAAAAGAGAACTGCATTTAATATAGTTTAGCTATCAATATAAATTAAATCTTTATCTAGCTATGTTAACCTACATTGTCGCATGACGACAACCTGCTCACCACTCAAAGTGCGCGTCTAGCAGCGAGTTTTGGTAATCTAGGTTGATAGGACTTTTAAAACCAATCTACGAGCAGCACATGTATCTTCCTTTGGGATAATATGCCTTCAATATTATCCATCTCGGGTCATATTGTTAGGGAATTGTCACGCTATACAATCTCCCTATTGACACCGTTTGGTGTCAATATCATGCAACGGGCTACCTCGTTACATAACCTCACTACAACTACCTGACCGACAATAACTGATGCATCCAATATTAAACGGGTTGATCTGTCTGCGTTTTAGCTCCGCTTGGACCTAAATAATACCTACATTCCAACATTTAATAAGTTGCATACTCGAATTCCTGATCGATACATCGCTGTATAAAGAATGTAGCCTATTCACGAAATCCCACTCCTTAAAAATAAGGTACTGCAGTACAAGGCGAAATAAAATTGGAACCACGTGCCTGCAACTTTGGAAATTGCTCGAAAAAAAATGGAACGGCGTATTTGGTCCACTGAAATCGAGTAAGAGAGCTTAGAGTTGGACTAGTTAGCTCGGCTCAAATTTTTTCTAGAAATGGATTATTGAACAAGATCTCTCTAAGCTTGCGGACATGAACACAATTGTGGTGATCAGGGCTTACAAGCCTTAATTTCTTCTAAATTGGACCGTTTCTTTTTTAAAGGGCCAAACTTTTACTTACAGCCTGTACACGCGCTGTCCATCTGTAAGAATCGAGACGTACCGCCTCGCTCGGACACGACCATGCATGTGTACTTACGGCAGTGCAACGTCTCTGACTGCTATGCTGCAGAATTTGTAGGTTCCTATCTTCCACCTTCAGTTTGTCCACCTTTCGCTTGAAATTGCAGCTGAAAGCGAGAGGTTTTGCCAGGACTATGTGCTGCCGCAAACACTTCGATACAGATTAACAATCTGCCACTAAAATGATCCAGATCGTTGAACTTAACAACGTGGCTGTTATAAATATCGTTTCATCACATTTTGCAACAATGTATATGTGTTTACAAAAAAAGGCCTTGAGGACTTACGACCTGCAGAAAACATTACTTGAGTCCTCCTGAAAAATGCAAAGCAGTCAAAAATGACTGTGGAGACGAGGTCGTTATCGCCACATACTCATCGGAGACATCTCGATGCTTTGCTTTTTTAAACGATAACAAAGATGGTGGCGCTTGATGTGAATTGCCAGATGTGTTCATCGAATAATATCAGCGTAGTCGTCGAGTAATTATTTACCTGCACTCAAGCTGGCAGATGTATGACACGTACCAAAAAATTGTTGATGGAAATGAATCAATTAAGTTAGTTCACTGATTCAAGACACGGTGAAAACTCGCTCTAGCACTTTAAGCTGTATCCGCGATGCCATAATCAAACATACAATAAAGGGACAGCATGCTCTTGTTTCGTGTCTACAACAAAAATTTAGGTGGCTGTTTTTTGTGAGACAGAAGGGTGAAGCTATTAAACAATGTGCAGAATGTACCTGAACACTCAGAACACGCACGCTTTAAAGCAGAAAAGGTATCACATAGCTGGCACCATAACATCAGCATCAATACGAGCTTCAGCAGCAGTTGTTCTAAATTATAGATAGGCTACTGATATCGAGTAAACTGCGCCGTGCACTATAATGTCGTGCCAAAAAAATTTGTCGAGTCTGTCATCCCGTGCTGTGTGGCAGTCTCTGCAACATCAAGAAGTGGATCAGCCATACTGTAAAGGGACACTAGTGACTAGTATTGCTTCAGTACTACTACGCCTCTTATGACAACAGTGTAAATAGCGCCGCTCGTCACTTTACGTACACTTAACGTGCGGAGGAAGGATAGCTAAAGAACGACGCGTTCAATAGAAGTAGAAATCAATTATAAAAAATAAGCAAAAAAATGTAATCAAGTTCTAATCTGTAATCTGTGTTCTAGCCCAAACTTGATTATATTTATTTAACAAAAATTACATGCCGAAGTCTTGCTCACCACTTATTGCGCGCGTCCATCGTCGATTGGACCGCTAGAGCTGGCTGATATGATGTTACATATCAGCCAGTCTGTTTAGTTCGGAGGATGAGCATGCCGAATTCTCCCTCGCGCCGGATACTGTGCATTCGCCTTCCAGATAATGCGGTGATGACTTGCACCGTCGTGATGACGATTTTAGTATTACTAAGACTTCCGTTGATACCACGGAGGAAGCTCTAGAAGGTAACGTACTGCGTCTATACTTTAAGTATTTGGCTTAAGTAATTATGGAAATGCTTGTGAATGACCTGTCGAAATAGACAAGTATCCATCCTCGAATTATAATACTCGATGCGTGGCTATTGCATGAACATAACATCAGCGCTAGTAGCTTTCGCGCAGAACACTATTCTATCTAGATCTTTTCTTAAGCGTTGTTGTTATAGTGGCAACTTTAAGCAAGGCAAAAGCTCATTGCTGCAGTCGTGGAACGTCTTTAAACTCAATTCGCAGCACACTGGGCGTAAATCTTGGCTTCAGAAACTTGACACAGCTCGTGATAGATTCGAGAAAAGAATCTTGACTGGTGCAAAAGCTATATTACCCTATCTCTTTCGTGACAGGAATACTGTGCTTCACTTGAGGCAACCCCTGTTTGTGCTGCTCCGACAACAATAAACGCATTCGAAGGAAGCTTTGCTTCCCTTTTTATGCCCTGGGTAGGGTGCACATCTCTAATAAGATGTACGATGCAATTAATAACCTGCAGTCGCTCTATTAGCGCCATGGGCGCGTGTTTCCGATGGCCATTTAAGCTCTCGGATGTGTCTCATCGTACTGATGGATGAGACCCTCAACGTCAATCATCAGCTTAGCTCTAGGGTCCAAGCTGTCGTGCGGCGACAGATAGCCGCACCAGAGATCACGATGACTCGTTCGCTGCCCCTTCACGTCACTTTGGTTTAAGATACGCCCACGTGAAAGAGTTAAACATCGTGCGAGTCCACCAAGCTGTTACACATACTGTGTGATCGCACCGAACAAGAGAGACATGAGCGGCTCTTCTCGAAGGCGTGGGTGCAACGCATACACATTCAGCGATCGGATGACCGATCAGAGTTCGCGTTCTACCAAATGGACAACGAGCGGAGGCGCCAGCCTTTCGCGACGAATTGGCTGACACCCGTCGCCAGCATGCAACACATTAGATCTAGGTTGAGAGACTGGCTCAGCTCCAAAATAATTCTTGAAGGTTTTTAGGAGTGGAGGTTGCTTTTACCTGACGAATAGACCTCGTGCTGATTATACAGGATGAGTCGACCGACATTGAAGTGAAATTTGTACGCAGCCTGAAATCCAACTCGATCGTGTACGCATTGCCTTTGCGATGTAGTACAAGAAACAGACCTATGCATTTGGGCAGCAGTTTACTTCTACCCACATCAGTTACTACCGCCTTACATAGATTATCCGTAGACAGTAGAACTAGGTCTCCGACAATAAGCATAATAGAGTTTACGCTTTCACGCTTATCAGCGTTTTTTCTGTCGGTCCACTGCGTTAGCGATGAAGTCTTGCACGAAACGGACTCGTGTTTACAGGAAATATTTTGCTGAATCACTTGGTTTGTTACAGTGCACCTTGTGCATAACGCTAGGAGGTCGTACTCGTTTTAGCAAGGGTGTTCTCAATCTCGCTGGTGTAGTCGCTAGCGATGCTAAAGATCCCAGCACAGTCATGCTCATATAGGCAGCAATAGTTCGTCATTTTTGCTGAGGTAATTTTTAATGTCGATTTGATCTCCATCGGCAGCGTTCTCGTGGTCGAGGACCTCGACACGCGATGAACAAGAGCTAGAAAGGTTTTAGCTCGAGCGAATGTCTCCCTTTTCTTTCAACAGAGTCACACTCTATAATTTTAAGTAGACGAAAATGGTGTGAGCCGCTCTCGGAAACTGGTGTAGTCGTTTTTAATGCATGCAAGAGTTTGTTGGTGGCAAACTCCACCGTCGACAAAACTTAGCTTCAATCTGTGAGAAATTTGACGTAACCTCGAGGTATCTCTTCGAGTACGCGGTTGACGCGTTCTACCTGACCATCACTCGTGGGATGCTTAAAAGTAGAAATAGTCAGGCGAGATTTGAGAGATCGAATGCGAATTGCCAAAACGCCGCCGTGACCCACGGATCCCTATCACAGAAAAGTTCACGGGGCAGACCATAGAGTTTGGAGAACCGTTCCAATGTAGACACGTGCACAACAATTCGCCAAGATCGACTCAATAAGTGCAACAAGATGTTCCATGGTGCTAAATTGGTCTTTTAACAAGAATACTATTATTCGTGCGACCTTCGTCGGGTAGACTGAAGACTAAGTCCATTGAAACTGACTGCCAGCACTCTACCGGGATTGAGAGAGGCTTTATTGGCGCAAGAGTTTGAAGTACTAGTCATCACCCATAGGTACATTTTACAAGCACGAATTTACTTGGGTACGGACTGATACTGGAGGGACCAGTAAAAGTCACGACTTACCGTGAGATAAGTCTTCTCACGCCCACAATACCCACCGGATGGTGGAACATGGAACTCATGCATGATGAAAAGGCGTGAATTGTTGTGAGTGAGGACTACTCCACGAGGTGTGTCGCCGGCAACGGCTTTATATTACAGAAATTAGTTGCGTGTTTATGTATCGATACGCAGAGGATCGATACAAGGCCGGTAAAGCTTTGAGAGATTTACGAGATGGAGTCATCAGATAATTTAATAACCGCAGAATAGCCTGATCTTCTGCGTAGGCCTCTTTGATGTCGTCAAGCAATTTTGACGTTAAAACACTAGTGAATATTGCTGCAACTGTGGCTCCAACACCACTGCAGGACTGCACAGCCGACTCGAAGTCGGGTCAGCGCAATAACTCGTCTCCGAATACATTAAGTCATCGGTTTTTTTACTTCATGAGGAAGTCTTACCGCGCAAAGAAGGACAGCCACCTCGCCATCCATTGCAAAAGGTGTGGGACGTTCACGGCCGTGTGTGATGACACATGGTCCATATAGACTACAAACGTCCTTTTTCGAGGGAGATAGAAGCGAAACTTCTCTAGTGAGTACTTAAAGGAAAGGGTTCCTTTTTATGCACTGGGTATTTAAAATTAGCTTCTTGCAGTTGACGCAATTAACGACAGACGACGCTTTCTGCGAAGTATGCAATGTACTGAATAAACGCGCAGCCGATTGCAAAATTACTGGCGTTACAGACCTTATGGAATGTTATGTATTGGTATGCAATTGCCAGTACATAAGAGTGCATCTAGCTCTGCTTGACATATCATGGCAACGCTGACAATCATTTAATGTGACAAATTCACATTTTATCAAGTAAACAAGAAAGATGCAGTGTCAACTAGGCGAAATTTTGCGATTACTTGTGTAAGTACGACGCTGGGCCAAGAAAATCTTCAAGTGTTTAAAGTCGACTAGCACAGGCCAGTCGGTAATCGTCTTGTTTTTTCTGGACCAGGGCGAACACCGTGTTTTGCCTACGATAAATCAAAACAGTAATATTTTGCTAGCACAAAACACACGCGTCTTTATGATATAAACATCTAATACTTCCACATACGTGTAATAAACTGACAAACGTGTGTTCTATGAACTTTTTTTAGTCCGCTTTTCCCTCATAGTCCGACCATAGACGTATACATCGTATTAGTAACTCGGTGCGAAATTTTGCACCGGTCTTGAAAGATTTGTAGCACATATGTTAAATGGAGCAGGGGTGTTGCTGGGCCCTTGTTTCATTACTAGCCACTACCAGATAAAATTGCTCAGTGTGCATACTGCTGTCTACAGTATGTCCCGTTTATGCAATAAGATCGGATAGAAGCCATCCATCAGATCCATGGACGAAAAGACGGTAATCTTTGACATGTCATTAACAATTACGTCCTTTCTCGTTAACGACGTCTGATATAGTACCGTAGCAGCACGCATATTGTTGAATGCGAGCACTGTCCGCTATCCCTCTATTCTCTCGTGAACACAGCAGTTTAAAGAACTGTGAGGGGAAGTTGAATTTCTCACATAACTCGCAGCTTAGCGATCGGCTTGTCGATCGCAAGTACATATCTCCCCACGCAGCTGACACAACTTATGAAACAGTACTTCAAGCCCAATTTGAGCTCAATTGAATGTTGAGTGCCTTTATCCTTTGGCGATTTGCATGAATCGGATTCAGGGCACATGTCCTCGGATTTGATCAAACCCTAACATTTAAGAATTTTCTAAAGCTATTCCCAAGATTAAGGTGTGCGTCGCTCAGTCCGAGTCTTCTCATGAAGGACCCTTTCTCTCATCTATGAGCTGCTATAAACCCGTTCGTTTCGGCCAAAACTACTGCCGACCAATGTCAGTCACGTAGTCATCATTCTTGACTAGAACACAAATCTGACTAGCTTTATCACTCCACAGATTTTGCAAAAACGATTATGTTCTAGCGTTGGCAGTTGTGTTATCGTCTAAGTCAGTTCGGAAGCGCGATCAGATAAAGTGTGTAAGCGCCTACCCTTGACCCGTCATTTAATCAAGACATACATAAAATCGGGTTCTTCGTGGAAAACCTTTTTCATACGCTGTTAAGGCCTTTTTTTAAGGCTGATGAGGTTTCGATACCTCAACAATAACTGTTTAAGCAATATATTTCTAAGTACGCGGTGACTTATTCCCTCGACGTACTGTAGCTGTAATTGTGCAACCAAAGCTGGCTCCTCTACGATCAACTAAACTGCCGATATAGGATCATCGTGTTGCCCTATGTGGGCAACTGGTTTATCGTTTTTTGGATTTTGCCCGCTAGACGCGCACCCATGTTCCGATTTACTCGATTCGTTCAAGTGGTCTACCTTTGGCGCTGCCTGTGCATCCGCAAAACCGCCGAAAGCCTCCTCCACAGTGTAACAAGTTGTCACACTGTGATCTTGTGCAGTCTTAATAACGATTGTACCGCAAGTGAGGCCATCGCACTTACTCGCAGTTCATCCACACGCTTTTGGACCCTCCAAGACTTGATCAGATGGCTATCTGATGAACAAGTGGCATGCATCTTCCCTGTTACATACTTCCAGCTGTCCGTTGGCTCGTAAATTTTGAACTAGGGCAACCCTAAATGACATCAAATTTTCCATCCAAATCAATTAAGATGAATTTAACTTCGTACTGCTTTCCTTAAAGCGTGAAGTGAAATACCACTACACGTTTCACCTCTGCGAGACGCACCATCATCCTCGTCGAAGAAAATCATGCTCAACGAACTTGGGTCTATGATCCATTAGCGACTGGCGATGAGCAAAGTTGTTCAACTCCCCACAACCAACTAAGCCTTAAAATGACGATTCTTTTGCCTCTTTTTAAGTTCAAGGTGATAAGGGTATCTTATACCATGTGCAGAGACACACGGAGATTGGGATTTTAAAGCAACTTTCATAAAAAGGTTTTTCAAGGTCTCTTGATGTTGCTGGAATTAGCAGGAAGCCCCGCACCTACTGCCCTAACCGTTTTTTATGGCCCGCCACACTGTTCAAATTTTGGAGCAATGTAGTACCCGCGTCCTTTCCCTTCTTAATTAAAGTTCTGTCATTTTGCCCAGTGTTTCGGGACACTAGGAAAAGGTCGATACACTCGTAAGCGTAGTGTCCCACCTTCTGACGGCAATTTTACTTCTGCAATATATTTTTATCTTCGAAGGTAGGTCTCACGCTCAAGACACTGCAAAGGTCCATAGGTTATGTACACCCGACTCTTGTCGTCTTAGGGGACGAGATGAACGCGAAGTATCATGAGCCTGTCTCAATTAAAGTCTTTCAGTCCCGACACTGATATCGCTTCTACGAGAGTATCAAGTTCCAAGCGAAACAGGTTAGTCTTGACAGGATCATCCGCAAGACACTGTGATCAACGTGTGTTCAAGAACGCATTGGCCGTCATACAATTCGCAAGGAGTCGCATGTGTTGGGCGTAAGTGTGCACATCACGCTTACCCTGCTTGGGCTTTAGAAGCTCTTACCGATCTCTGAACTCAGACCTTGGCGGTTTAAACGTTTGTTCGAGACGAGGCGTGAAGACCTCCAAAGACTCAAACACGTATGGGCCGTGCAATTGGAGCCCTAATGTCCAGGTTTTGGTACGTCCAGCCAGGTTCGACTGAGCAAATACGACTTGCACTTGTCTATCGACGATTTGACGAGCCGTTATGGTGTCGACCAACTCGACAAACCATCTTAGCAGGGAGTCTTCCTTGATTCGTCTGTACTTTGAGATGTCTATGTCCAAAGTTTTTGGTCGACGCGAATGCGTCGCCTCGGGAACAGCAGCATGTGCCTGCTGTTGACTTGTCAGCTTAGACTGTTAAGCACCTTGTAATCATAATAGATCCGCCTGTTGAGCACCCTGTTCTTCCAACATCTCTTCCTGTTGAGAACATCACTGGTGAAGCACGGTGACTTTCTCTCGTGACTCGTCAAAATCATGCTATATAAATTTATCGACGGCAGCATGCTGATCATCTCTGTCCAGCTCGAATAGTTTAGCATAGACAGCATGTTCGTACACGGTCGAATTCATTCGCTCGACCTCACTCCATTCGATTTTATTCGAACAGGAGCAGCTTCCACGCGTGAAAAGGAAGCTGTTACGATCATCATCCGACACTTTCATGCTAGATGTAGGAATCGCAGTCCTTGGATGGCCTACAAAGTGCTACCAGCTGTAACGGGGCACTGGTTACTGAAATTACTTCATTACTACTACGCCTATAATGACAACAGTTCAAATAGTACCGCTCGTCACTTTACAAGCAGTTGAAGGCTAGATAAAGAACGACGCATTCAATAGAAGTAGACATAAAGCTGTAGTACTTGTAACTAAGTCCTTACAACAAGTGTTTTTGTTTAGTTCTGACTTCTTTTATTTATTGAATGAATACGCAAGATAAAGTCGTGATAACCTCTCATTGCGCGCGTTCATCGTTCATTGTACCGCTAGAGTTGGCTGATATGATGGAACATATTAACCAATTGGTGAGAATATCTAATTATAACCCCTTAGAACAATATTCTACTTCACGCATCAAGGTTGATTGCATGTTACAGGCTCACCTCATTACGACTTACGCCGCATGAAAGGCGAAGTAGCATCGACTGAGCGTGTTGACTTAGTTTACTCTCTTCAGGCGTCCTCACGGTAATAAATAAGCATGGATATTTCCGGTTTGATAGAGGCTGACATTTATCCTTCATTGCTCAGAAGAGTTCCCAGAATACTGCTGTACAACGACCGGGAGAAAGGTAATCGTATAAACAAGGCCAGCAGAAAGTATAATAAATGGACGTATCATTATCAAAGAGGGAGCGACCATTGAGATAGCTCATAGAAAAGACCCGAGTAGCACTAGCAAGACAAGAATGCCAAACGTACCAAGTTTCTTTATCCGCAGTATCTAGAAGTGTGACGGGTAGCCCGTTACATGATATTGACACCAAGCGGTGTCAATAGGAATTTTGTCTAGGATGACAATATTTTACCGATATTATTCGGGTCGATAATATTGAAGGAATATTATCCCCTTTTGGATAATATTTATGCGCTTCTCCAAGATTGGTTGATATACGACATATCAACCATATATTGCCACCAATCGCTGCTAGAAGCGCGCATTGAGTGGTGAGCAGGTCGTCCTCATACGACGGCGTAGTTTAATATAGTTAGATAAAGACTATAGTTGTATTGATAGCTTAACTATATTAAATACAGTTCTCTTTTTACCTTTACTTGACCGAGTCGTTCAAGTAGATAGCTTCCTCTGCACGTACAGTGTACGTGAAGTTTGGCGGCATCCCAAACAAAGGGTGCCCCGTTACACCTAGTAGCACTTTGTAGTCCGTCCAAAGACTGCTTAGTGTCCGTCCAACATGAACATGTTGGACGTAGAAGACGACAGCTTTCACGTCACACTACCCACGCCTGGAGAAGCAGGGTATCGATCCACGTACCTCTCGCATGCTACTCGAGCGCTCTATTATTTGAGCTACATCCCCAGATGTCCACTGTTTGCCCGCCAACAAATGAATCGCTTTTACGCGTCGTTGCCTAGGTGCCATGCTCCACCACAATTAGCAAAACCCTGTGTGCATCGATACATTCATGTGACGTAAACAGAAGCACACACCAGCATTTCTGTTCACACGAGCTTGACCTGCGTAAGATGTGGCCTTGAACACGTGAAGGCTACTCCCACCTGAGTGACTCAGAATGGGAGGTAGTTGGCCGCATGAGTGAGCTCATGGGCGAACCCGCCATCAGTGGTATGTTGGATTCTCTAAGCAGAGACCAGCGACATGCTGCTACCAACAAGTTCCTACAAGGGTAACTTGCCGTCGAAATACAAAAGATAGTCTTGCTACAGCAGCAAGGCTCTCATCAGTCGATGGGCGGGCCGATGCACACGCATCGTTCCAAAGCCTTGAAAATAGATATCTCAAAGTACAAGGGAACCGACGAAGGTTCCCTATTTAGATGGTTCGTTAAGTTAGACGACGCCATCAAGGCCCGTCTCATCGAGGGTTACGAGATTCAAGTCACCTTCGCCCTGTCAAATTTGACAGGACTAGCAAAGACTTGGGCCTTAGGGCTCAAGCGTCACGACCTAAACATGTTTGAGTCGTTAAAGACCTTGAAGTCTCGCCTCAAAGAGACGTTTGAGTCGCCGAGAGCCGTTTTCAAAGCACGCTCTGCACTCTTGAGGCTAGAGCAAGATAAGCATGACGTGCACGCTTACGCACAGCACCTACGCTACCTTGCAAGTAGCGTTACGGAGAACCCTGTTGATGAGCATACGCTCATTAACGTGTTCGTCTACGGCCTTGTGGATGGGCCAGTGGAGTCCTTAATGTTCCGAGAGGACTTCCATACGCTAGAAAGGGCGATAGCGTATGCGGAACAAGAAGCCTTTAGCCTGAGACAGTCTCAGGCTAACTCGTCCAACTATCGTCCGATGAGGCGACAGGAAACAGGAGGTCCCGAACCATTGGACCTCTGTTACATCTACAGCGAGATCTCTCGCTCTCTAAGTCACAAGCAAACGGCAAGATGCCATCGCTGTCAAAAAATTGGACACTACGCTCATGAGTGTAGTGTCCCGAGCACTGCAACACGTCCGAAGACAGGACGTGATGACCGCCGTTGGCCAAGGAAGAGTCCGAGGCGTGGGTCCGACTATTTAGCCAAGCAGCAACAGCAAGTCGGACCGTCAAAAGATGGGCAGGGTCAGTAGGGGCGGAGCACCCTGCTGATCCAGCAACGTCAAGAGAATTTACAGGACTCTTGACGAAGATTGCTCCCAGCTCGCAGTCTCTGTGTGTTACTGCCCTTAGTGATGAGGAGTCTTTCATAACTTTGAAGATCGAAGTGACAAGTGGATAGTCACTTCGCGCCCTAGTTGACTGTGGTGTGTCGAACAGTTTTATTCGACGCCAGTCGCTAAGGGAAAGTAGTCTCAACTATGTTGATGAGAGTTCCCTCCACCGAGGACGACGGTGTGCGTTGCTACAGGCGCATCCGTAACAGTAAACAAACGTGCTGTGGGAATCCACTGCACGCTAGAAGGAAAGCAGTATGATGATGACTTCATCGTACTAGATTTGGATGATAAATTTGATGTCGTCCTCGGTCTGCCATTGCTTAGAAAGTACCGGCCATGGGTTAGCTGGCAGCATCGATCCGTGAAGATACCTGCCGTTTGTTCATTGGATGGTCATCTGATGAACGTCTTGGAGCGTCCACAAGCGTGTGGATGTACTACGAGTGAGTGCGATGGCCTCACTTGTGGTACGGTCATTAGTACGATGGCAAAAGATCACAGTGTAGTAGGTCACTGCACTGTGTAACCAGCTTCCGGCACCTGTGTGGAGACACGGGCTGCGCCGAAGGTTCACCACTCGAAGAGTCGAGTGAACTGGATCACGGATGCACACCAAGAAGGGTGCATTCGAGTAGAGAGATTAGTGTTGTTCAGGATGGACAACACATTGAAGCGAGATCCACTATTTGAGAGTCGATCGTAAAGCAAGCCCGCTCGACTGAAAGAGGGTCGATCGAAGAGAACGTGACCGTGACAGTACCCGTAACGGAAGAAAGTTTAGCGTTTCTGAGAGCAATAACTTTCAAGAGAGTTATGTTAAGGGTGTGGATCCCCAATTACCTGCGGATGTGTTACCCAGGAAATCACCGAGACAGTGGATGTCTTGGTGAATGACGGGTCAAGTGTAGGCGCTTATACACTTGATTTTATTTCGCGCCCCGAAGTCAGCTTCGGAGGTAGTCAAGTTGCCAACGCTAGAATCTAAAAGATTCTTGCGAGATCTGCGTAGTGATAAGATGAAGCAGATCTGTGTACTCGTCACAGAGGATGACTACGTCGCCGATATTCAGTCGGCACAAGTGTTTGCTTAGAACGAACAGTTTCTCAGTAGTTCATCTATGGACGAGAGTGTCCTCGAAGAGAAGACCCGGATTGAGCGATACACACGTCTCAATCTTGGGAGTCTTTAACGACAAATCCTTTGTTTAAGGATTTGGTGGAATTCAGGGATGTTTTCCCGGAATCCGTGCCATGCGAGCTTCTCAAAGACAAAGGCACTCGGCATGAGATCGAACTTAAACCTGGTTCGAAATACTGTGTCATAAAGCAGTGGCCACTGCCTCGTATACAGGTAACAGCGATAAAAAAATTATTTTCCGATCGTAGAGCGGCTGGTCATGTGAGGGAATCAACATCCCCGCACAGGTCTCCGACCTTCTGTGTGCGAAAGGCAACAGGAGGGTGGTGGAAAGTCCACGCGCTCAACAAATTGAACGCTGCAACGGTACCGGCTCAAACGCCGATCCCAAGTGAGGACGCCATCATGGATGGTATGAAAAAGAGTACCATCTTTCCATCCATGAATTTGATGGATAAATTCTATCAGATCCTATTGCATGAACAAGACATCCCGAACACAGCAGTGAGCACCCCCAGTGGTATACTCTGGGAGCGGCTAGTGATGCCACTTGGGCTAAGTAACGCCCCTGCAACGTTTAATAGATGTGTTACGAATCTGTTGTGATCGGTGCGCGATGTAGCACCGAGTTACTTCGACGATGTCTTCGTCCATAGTCGGGATATGGTTGGAAAGACGGACGTTGAGGTTCATAGAATCCACGTCCGGGAGGTTCTTACTCTAATGCGAGAGCATAAGTTGTTCGCGAACCTCAAGAAGTGTATATTTGCAGCGAACGAAATTCCACTTCTTGGCTGCATCATGGGTAAAAAAGGTGTACGCCCTGATCCGAAAAAGATCAAAGGCGATTAGCGACTGTACTGTGCCAGTCGATGTCAAGGGAATTCGAAAGTTCTTTGGCTTGGCAGCTTAATTGCACAAATACTCTCGCAACTATGCCGAGATGACCGTACGTCCCTCTAGTCTGCTGAAGAAAAACGAGGGGTGGTCATGGAGCGCTGAGTGTCAGCACTCCTTCTAATGTATCAAGAAAAGCTTGGTGCAATCGCTTGTGTTCGCGATTGCAGACCAGGATATGCTGTTTCATGTGGTCTGTGACACCAGCGATTTTGCAATCGGCTGCGCGTTAATGCAGTACATCTCAGACGGCGTTGAGCAGCTGCAATTAGCTGAGCGTAATTATCCGGTTCATGACACGGAACTCCTTGCCATAAAATATGCACTGGCCAAGTTTCGGGTACATCTCTTAGGAGATAGGCCCTTCATCCTTAAAACCGACCACGCGTCGTTACGCACGGCCGTAAACAGTCCACACCTCTCGCAAAGATTAGCGAGGTGGCTGTCTTTCTTCGCGGAGTACAACTTATCCGCCGAGTAAAAACCATGACGACTTAATGTCGTCGCTGGTGCTCTTTCGCGTCGGCCCTATTTCGAGCCGACTACTCAACTTAACAGTGGGGGTGATCTCACTGTCGCAACACTAACAGTGAGCGTTCCGTCGTCGAATCTGCTCGATGACGTGCGAAAAACATAAACAGAAGTTAATTCTCTTCTGCGATTGAAGGATTACGTATCCAATCCGTGCAGTCAAACTTTGAAAAGCTTGTCAACTCCATACCGCTCTTCAACCAAACGGTATTCTGTCCGTGATGGACTGATGTACTGTACAGCAGTCAACGGCGACACACCTCGTGTCTTCGTTCCGGCCCACAATGATTTGCGATTGCGCATCATAATGAGTGTCACCATGTTCCAACAAGTGGGCATCGTGGTAGAAGTCACGACTTACCTCAGGGTATGTCGTGACTTCTACTGGCCCCGCCAGTATGAGTTTGTGCGCAAACACATTCGCGCTTGCGAAGTTTGTCAAAAGGTGAAGCCTAGTCCTTCATCCCGCGCACCCTTACAGCCTCTTCCGATTCCGGCAGAGTGTTGGCAGTCCGTATCGATGGACTTCGTCTTCGGGTTTCCCAAAGATGTTTTTAAGAATACGGGTATTCTTGTGTTTGTTGATCGTTTGTCAGCAAGATGGTACATCTTGTTGCATTACCGGAGTCAATCACAGCCCAGGGCTATGCGCGTGTCTTCATCGATACTATCTTCCGACTTCACGGGTGATATCCAAGAGATCGTGTCTGATAGGGACCCCCGCTTTACGACGGAGTTCTGGCAATCCGTATTTCGTTCACTTGGAACACGTTTGACGATGTCAACTTCTAACCATCTAGAAACAGACGGTCAAACGAAACGCGTCAACCGCGTCCTCGGAGAGATACTTCGAGTGTATTTCCACTCGTTTACGATCTGGAGTGAGTTCTTGCCCATGGCGGGATTCGCCATCAACAACTCGGTGCACGCGTCGACAACGCATACACCGTTCTTCGTGAATGGCCTACGCCATCCACGTGTACCCGCCTTCTTCGAGTTTGACTCTAATTTAGAAGGGGGTGGATAAGCTCGAAAAAAAAACCGATCTGGTTCTTGCTCATCACCCGTCGACAATGATGATGACATGATGGATGCCGATGTCGATGACGACGATGCTGCCATATTTAGCATCGCCAATGACCGCCAAAGTAAGGAAGAAGATACCCTCACTGATGAAGACAACGTTCTTTTTAGCAGTGCACATCAAGCGTACTGCTGTTGACAAGGACGAATCAGCAGAGGAATTTCTGCTGACTCGCGAAGCGGTTGTCCGCTTCGTTCAAGAATCTGTTGCGTATACACTAGACAGATAGAAGAGAAACGAAGACAAACTTGGAAGAGCAAATGTTCCATCATTTGATATAGAAGACCTAGCTTTACTGTCTACATTAAACTTACCGAAGCACGCAGTGGCAAACGTGGGCAGCAGTAAATTACTGCCCAAATACATCGGTCCAGTTTGTGTGTTGCGCCGAATGGGCAACGCATACACGATTGAACTGCCCCGTAAGATGCACACGCATCCTACGTTTTACTTTGGTCGTCTCCGCCCGTACTATCAGTACGAGCCCGTTTCGAGATGCGAAGAACACCTCCACGGTCGAGAGCCGAGACCACATTCGAGTGGTCCTGTTTCAACAAACCAGTCTGGTCGACTAGCGAAGCGACCTGTTCACGTAGCTCAGCGATGTCTCGACGAGTTGCAGACAGCTCATCACTAAGAGAACGAGTCGAACGTTCGTTTTCAAGTTGCGCGAACGCAAAAGCGGTACGATCGTCCGAACGATCGTGCGTTTGGGAATTGTAATTATACCTTGCAAGATCCTCAAGCCCACACGCCGAGTCCGTTCGTGAGCCAGGTCATCTTGCAACTGTTCCGTTACACGGTTCAGATCTTGAACATCAATCTGATCCGACCCTTGAGCCGGACCAGGTGTTCCCGCCGCCGCCACCACATCATTTGGTGGAATCAAGCGGTGGTCAACGCTTCCCAGTGGAGCGTATTTTGAACCACCGCGATGTGAATGGCGTCCGGACGAGTTACCTCGTCCGCTGGCGTGGCTATCCACCAGCGTGGGACAGCTGGAAGCCTCGTGCCCAGCTGATTGTTGATGTCCTTGGTCTCGTCGAGCAGTACGACGAGACCCACCCGCTGCGTTTAAAGAAGGGCCATTGGAAAACGACCTCCACGACTGCGAGTACAGGGATTGCAAAGTGTCGATCCCTTCGGTCATCTCGTAAGAGATGCGCGCCCTCGAGTAGAGATCATTAGGGGGTAGGCCTCTAAAAGGACACATTTCGAATTGTCCAGTCAATCTGGAGACGAATCACCCCACGAGAGACACGGGAAGTCTGCCTTTCTTGAAAGCCGGTGCAACTTGTAACGCGCCCTTACTGGGTTGCGTTTCTAAAACCTGATGCGAGATGCATCAAGTTTGGCGAGCCAAGCCTCACGTCCAATACACTCGATGCTGTGGATGAGGGCATTCCGTTCCTGCACCAAGGCTTTGCCATCGCGTACACGGCTACCATCGTACTACCAATAATTGAAGAGCGCATCGGTGAAGAACTCTTTCTCAGCACGGATAGTTTCCGTGCTGGAATCTGGTGGGCAAATCTTCCTGCAATCGAACAACGGGATTCGATTCCGTTCGGTAGTCGTGCCGGCCAACCGGTCCAACTCTCTCGATGGCGGCATTCACGGAGAATCCACTTGAGGAGCGTGGCGCAGAACATTCCGGTCCCTGGCCTCTTGATTGGTGCCAGCATGAGCACTGGCACCAGTGTTACCCCGACCCCCCGAGTTACTTCGCTCGTGGTGATGCATAGGTGCATCACCACCATCTCCACGCGTCCTATCGTTGGATGGACTTGCGTAAGGCGGAGACTCATCGGAATAATCACTCAATCCGAAGATCTCGGTCATGATACTCCCGCGCTGACCAGAGCCAGTCAGCCTGGCTTTTGTAGCGCCCGCCCCGGGTGATCCCGAGGCGTAAGGAGTCGCCTTCGAGTCGGATAAATCATCCGACTCGACGGAATAATTGAGCTCAATTTCAGACTCGTCTGGATTGCGATTCGAGGTACCCGCTGCAGACGCAACGGACGTACCTGTCGCACGTGGTGACTCACCACGTGGAGGATTCACGACAATAGGCGACGAATCGCCTGCTGCTGAGGCGTGAGAGGCACTTTCCGCGGCCGCATGTATGCGTGCAGCCGCCCTTCTTGCTGCTGCAGTAGCAGCTCGCGTGGTTTTGAAAACCATGCGTTGGATTGGCAAATGAACGGAATTAGACCAACAAGTGCTCCCTTTCCTAGGGTGATCCAACGGTGTTCACCCTGTCCGAATCAATTCTAATTCAATCAACGGGTTATTGATGGTTAAGGGGGGGTGAGGTAACGGGGAAGCCTTTTACATGATATTGACACCAAACGGTGTCAATAGGAATTTTGTCTAGGATGACAATATTTTACCGATATTATTCGGGTCGATAGTATTGAAGGAATATTATCCCCTTTTGGATAATATTTATGCGCTGCTCCAAGATTGGTTGATATACGACATATCCGCCATATATTGCCACCAATCGCTGCTAGAAGCGCGCATTGAGTGGTGAGCAGGTCGTCCTCATACGACGGCGTAGTTTAATATAGTTAGATAAAGACTATAGTTGTATTGATAGCTTAACTATATTAAATACAGTTCTCTTTTTACCTTTACTTGACCGAGTCGTTCAAGTAGATAGCTTCCTCTGCACGTACAGTGTACGTGAAGTTTGGCGGCATCCCAAACAAAGTGTGCCCCGTTACAAGAAGCCACAAAAATATCGTGCATATAGACGATACTTATCTCTGTCCACAGTAGTCAAAAGAACAAAAATATCCGATTATCCATGGTCACCGTCCTCGCTCGGGGGTAGATAAAGCTTGCTGGCTTTTTTTTCGTCGTCAGATCGTCTTTTATCTTGTATCGTCGGTTTGAACTAACTTACTGTTGTTGCACAGGCCATTTAAGCTATCAACCTCACTTTTTAGACATCCTTCTTTATAAGAAACCAACAACACTAACAAGCTGCTTCAAATCTAAAGATCAAGACAACGCTGTTGTCACATCATGTCACATCGCAACACGCAATCCTCCCAATTAGCCAATAACGAGTAGCATGCGAAGGAGTACGTAAATATACTGAAATCGACTCAGTTCGGTGGACTATAGTTACAGTAGCAACAGACCAGATTCAAAACTTGCTCTTCGACATAACTTGTAGCCATCACCTTTTTTAGTAACAGGCACAAAAAAGGAATGAGGCTGTATGCGATTGCTGCTTGTGACGAAATCGTCTCCCATCGCTGGTCTGGCGTTCACTTGCTCTTGTTCTTGCTTGACATTCCGATAATTCTAATCTGCAAGCAATTGTTATATTTTTACTTTTAAGAGCGCACATGTGTGTGACTGTAGTTGACACACAAGCATCTTGTTGTAAACGATTGTGTAGCTTCCTCTAAAACATGCTGCTGTCATAATCGTTTAGCCACTGACATCATGCCTTCCCTGTTATACCGGACTCAATGTAGATCACAACGTTCACTTTAAGGTAGACCTCATCATTTAGGAGATTCCTACATTATATACGAAATAAGCTGTTTTGAGGAAACTGCTGCTAGTAAATTGTGAGCGAATCCATGAAAGGCGTCTTGACTGCAGAATGACTTTAGACAGCAGGACGACGTATACTGTGCATGTTTACTAGGATGGCGCGTTGCTTGGCCTAAAAATTGCCTTCAAGGACAGATGCATGAGGGCGGTGCGGCGCTCGTCTTATTCTTCATTAAAGTATCGATAATTACCTTTGACACAGTTTCGAGGTTGCCACAAAAAACGCAAAGTAGCTTTTAGCGGGAACACATTCCCATACGTCATTGAATAGCGTGTTCGTGTCATGCTTGTCAACCGCCTCTTGGACGGCAACGTCGCCGCCGTAATTCTTGACAAGGTCCCGATGGTCGGCCACGAGTTCCTAAACTTGATCAGGCGTCCAGAACTTGTCGAGGAAGACGCGTAACATGTCTAGCACGTCCTGAATGAATTTGGAAGAATGCGAATTAGCCAATTATTAAGCCATTACAGATGGCGCATCATTTTTAAGCGGCAGGTTGTTTTCGTCATGGTTAGCCTTGACGCCCATGGTACCCGCGACTAGCGTGGCTAATTACGTCACGATTTCTATTGTAACTACCTGATACCGACTCCGAGAATAGCAAAGAAGTCTCAAGCAGCTATTTCTTTGTCACGAATGTGGTGTTCGAGGCTGACGACGTCGATCCGCGTACAGCCAAACGATACATTTGCAATTTAGCCGTCCTCGTCGCGCTCATTCGGACGGACGAATCGACGCAGGGAATTTTAGGGAGAGTAACTATGAATGCATTTAATTACTTCTTCTGTTGCGCAAATAGGAGCGACCAAATCGGCAGCTTTGTGAAGGTAATGTTGATTTCATTGAATGCAGGCGCCAACTCGTAGGTCACGAGCCAATATTCGGCCGCTGTTGAATTTTTAAGGGGTCTCTGTATGATGCGCGCTATGATCTGGCGGCGATGCTTCTTGTAGAAGTTTAGTTATCGACCAAGATGCACCCACCGGTTTGTCTTCTATGAATATTTGACGACAATCGTGATAATTTCGGTGTAATAAGACCGCAGATGGACGGATAATAAGTTGATTTCTTAATTAGGGCGCCGTTGTTGATGCTGTCATCTGTCTACTTGACGACCACGTCGATCTGATGCGGTGCGCACCAGACACGGAGCACGTTGCGCAGATCTCAGCGTGCTGCTTGTGAAGAGGCCAGCGCTTCGTCCAGTCATGGTGATCCGTCCATCTCAAAAAAGTTTAGCAGTTTGCCACACCAGTCTGTTTAAAGCGCGTCCAGAAACTTATTCAGCAGGTTGAGGATGTTCACCGCCGTGTGGCGATCGAACATCGGGAGCCCGATAAAATGGATGTTGCAAAGCCGACCTTTGAAGCACAATTGCACGAGAATGCCAAAAGAACAACTGATCAAGTTTCATGCTTCAATCAAAGGGAAGCGGGACTGCCTAAAAACAAACATGCCGTCCATCATGTCTGACATGTCTGCAAAGAGGCTCCGACCAATATGCAGACGTACTAGCCAACTGCCACGTCGTTCACACTAGTTAGTTTTGCCGCCCTGGGGTGGTGTCTTGAGTGTTGGATGGTGGAAGCGGTCTGCCTGAACGACAAGCCGGCCAAAATGTGGTCCCTGGACTACTTGAGCCGCATTACATTTTTGATGGTGACTTGGTACCAATTAGCATCGTTCTCCTTCTTGATGAGCAGATTCAATGCGTTGATCTTTTTTTTGACTTTCTGGTAGCCTTCTTTTCGATCGTGTCGGCCACACTGTCGTCACTGTAGCCTTTTACGTCCATATCGGCAAACACCTCGTCTTCGCAAGAGAAACGGTCGTCAATAATGGTTTGACGAGGCGAGCGCTGTATCCTACATCAGCGTGTCGTCTTTGAACTCCAAACGATGACGTAGTTTATTGAAAGGCTTGGTCTTGCTCGCAAAGTACAGCGCTTTTTGGCGCTTGACACCTTCTTGTAGAAAGCCTACGAGTTGGTGTGCTGAGATTCTAAATGGCTGCTGTACATGTGGGCATAACGGCGCGGTGACTATCTTAGTGTTGCAAGTCCATTTGCACGTGCGACAATTATGGCCGACCTCTACCTCGTCGCGACCCTTGTGCATGTAGAATCAGCAACAGCAGGTCACGCTGCCTTTGGCGTATTGGACTTGACCTCGACTCTAAACTACAAGGCATGAGCAGACGTAGGCTTTCTAATAGAAGATGGGGTGCACGTGTATCATGTTGCAAGTTCGAAGGTGAGTAGGCTGAAGCGTCTGGAATTGTTGCGGGACTTCCTGTGTTCCGCCGATAGGTTGCCTGCAGTCCGCTGCGAGTTTCCTTATTCTGTGGATCACTTCATCATTAAATTGTGGCAATCGACAGATTTTTATAGCAACTCTACATAAATATAAGGCCTGCTATATTAAAGCTGGATCTCGTTTTTCACCATCGCAAAGCCTAGCTACGTGGTCGCTGCTCGTATTGAATCCTTTGCAGCGATTTAGAATGTAGCGGAGCTACTTAGCGCTCCTTAACAGAGGAAGTCTTCAACTCGCAGAGTCTTTTAGTCGTAACAAACTAACAGCGAAGTGCCGTCGTTCAAGCGTACAAGCTTAACAATCTTGGTTCCAAAGGGATTACGATTTACAGAATCACACACTAACTATCCGCTACTTGTTGGACAAGAGTAAACGCCTTGACAAGGCTAATGCTCTAAACAACACACTACGCCTTGACTAACCACTAGCGTTCAACGATTCAAAAGGGGAACTGAACTTTATTAATCTTGAACTACGGTAATAAAACCCTAAAACCTTGCCTGCCTGACTTCTACATTGCGATCTTACGACAGAAGTCTGTCTCCTTTTTCCTTACTCGATAAGGTGCGGTATTACCGTAAGTACGTGGTGCCAATACAGTGCCGATCAGATCCACCGATCTTAGCTTGGTGTGGACACACAACATAAACGGTTTAAACAACCGCGTGTAACCCCGTCACAATCGGTCATGTGGATGCGATTGGAGTAAAGTTTGATAGTTAGCAATGTGACCAGCAGTCCACGTTGAGATATGCAACTTGCCATCTGATAGATATACCGCCTTTCTATCCCTTAACACATTCTGATAGTGCACGATTAGTGCGCGATTTTATTCCCATGAATAGCAACGTGTAGGTTGCCATCGTCGGGATTGTGGTGCTTATTCCTTAGTAAGACCTCTTGCGCATATGAATAGCCTCGCTCCCCGCCAAATTGACCTGCTTCCGTTTTTCACCTACTATGTCGACTTCATGGTCCAGGTGCCATTAGCAATAGCGACGAAGAGACAGTAAACCAGAGTACACCTACCCGTTCGTCGATCGTTGTCATTTTTTTACAGTAGTTGATGACATGATCGTTTCATTATTGCTGTAGATGATTAAAATAAAGTTATTTAGAGAGTCCTTCAACTAAGACCATTGCATATCTGGAAAACTTTGCAGTGCAATACACGATACAATACGCTCTTAAGTCTTTCAGATGTGTAATGGTCTCAGCTGGGCTACTTTCTGCGGAGCGCGTTCTTCAACTGCTACTGAAGAATTGCATTACGTCCCATGCACTCTGCAGCATGTCGCACAACAAGACGCCCAATGCGACTTCAGAAAAGAAGTCGTTTTGGTGCAAACTTGCTCATTGTGCCAGCAAGAAAGAAGCTCGGCAAAGTACACATGGATAAAAGTGCCTTCGTATCGGATCTATGCTTGCATCGTGTTGCACTTCTAAATTACGGCAGCCCAATCATTCTTTTGTATCAGATAGGGGCGTAAGCTCAGGGGATCGCTCATTCATATATATACAATCTAGTTCAGACAGCCGCGTTCGCGTAGCTTTCCCGCAATCGCTGCCAAGCTTACGACAGACGCACATCTGGGTGACTTTAGACACACAGACAGAAAGTAAGGGCCAAGAGGTTCTGCTTCCACCATACGCACGCTGACTCGTTGCTTTCCCTTCCACTTACGATTACTGCACTCGATTCCATCGTTCAACCTCATCAACTGTAATCAGCAGTGCATCACGCTTCTTCTCCGATGCTAACGTTCTTTTCGAAGCCAATGAATCATTGAGTCACGCCCGACCACATCCAATCTCCAACATCTGTCTCAGCATAAAGCAAACTTGTTCAAGTACTACTTGGAGAGAAAACAGCAACTTCGGCACCTCATCGAACATTGTATTGCTTATTTTTTCTCCACATTGCTACTGTGTGATATCAAATAGACAGTGGCTTGGGCATGCGCAATGGCTTCAGCTCAAAGGCCTTGGGGCTTTTCAGGAGATGGGCAGGCGACCGTGAATTCGACATGTGCGAAGTCTCTGTCCCATTCGCTGGAGTCACAGGCGCTGGCTGGGGCGTGCAATTCGCGTCCGGCTCGGCATTCATTTTTGTGTCAGTAGAAGGAGATTCTTTGGTTTGCTTTGTAAAGTGATTTTTTGGAACATACCATAGTGGATGCGCTTCGGTGTGACATACATAATTGTAACAGCACACTGTCGAATGTCGACTCTGTGAGCACTGTACCGGAAGCTTGGGCTTACGCAAATCACTTGTGCTACTTTCACCTTTATCCGAATAGCACATGTCCTCGCTTGGTAATCTGTTGGTAGAAACTTGTAGTCACCAGGCACTCTAAAAATTGGCATCAGGCTCCTAACAAGCACGAGGAAGCTTGCAGCATGGACCCCCGCGTCTCATCAATCGAAAGCACTTGGACGCGTATGATATACCGTGGACACCTTACGCGTGTAAGAAGATTTGCAGATTCTGGCGAAGGCCAAAGAAGACGATCGACGCTCAACGACTCTCTTGCTCTATCCTTTCTGCAACAGACAAGACTTCGTCCTCGCACGTATTTTGCCTCGATCTTGGTCTCTTTCGCGCCAATGTCCACATGCATACACACGTACGCAAATTCACAGATATACACGTACGCACGCACGTCACGACGATCATACAAAGCAGTAAAATTTGGCAGCGTCGAGACTTGCTCATGCAAATAGACGTCGACTCGGGTTCTCACGCGAAGGAAATTCCATCGGTACAGCAGTCGATACGGCGCACGTCGTCACGCAAAAGATCTTGGCCAGAGGCGTGCCGGCACTCATGCCGGCTGCATCCGCTGCTGCGCGCATAAACACGTCGTTTTCAATGTACGCAAACATGCCACAGAGCTGGCCAAACTGGACGACGCTATTAGGGGCCAGGAGCACGCGGCCGAACCGGCCACCCGCTTTGGTCGCCAAGAACGCCATCATGTCTTCAACGATCGAGTCCGACGTGACACTGCCACGAGGCTGCGATAACCAACTGGACATGGCCACGCTAGTATCCACTTGATTTGCTGCCGCCACGAATTGCACGAGTGCGTTCTCGTCCCATTGAAACGCTAGTCCCGGTTCGTCATCACTCACCGAAGCAGCAGAGAGGTACTCGTCAACCTAAAGACCATACGATAGCAAGTGAGTTTTACTTATCATCCAAATCAAAATCGAGCAAGAGGAGCAATGTTCAATCAAGTGATCGTGACCTCAGCAACGCAGTTTTGGTACGAGAACGACGAGGACATCGTAGATGGCAACGAATGGGTACAGCCAGTGGTGAGTTGATACGCAAATGAGTGCGACTGAGTAACGACTTGCGTAAAGCCACAAGCACGACGTCCGACTTTCAGCCAATGAAAAACGAGGTGAGACGCACGCGCGGTGAGAGAAATAGCCCATCACGAAGACCACCGACTGTTCTGTGCACGTTACGTAACGCCCCGGGTCTTTCTGACTAGTCATATCTTGCGCTGCCACGTCCGACTTGGCAGTTGAGAATCAGGTGTGACACGCAGGTTTTCGCAGGACTGTCATACCTGATCACAGCCCCAAAAAAAGAGATTTCAGATCATAAAAATAAAGGTTCCGATGATGGCTGATGGTTCGACAACGACGACAATGTAACCCTGGCCGATATGCCGCTGTCTAGCCGTGCTGCATGATCCGATCGACTCATTCGTGGTAAATCAATCATCTTTTATCAGCCAAGGAAGAAAGTAGTGGAATTACAGAAAGATGGCGTCCGTCTGGACGTCTGCGAATGATAAAGCTGCGCCACGTTCAGGTGGTGGCCATAGTTTTTGAGGCTCATTGGTCTCTTGCGTTGAAAGTAGCACATCCCATCGATCTTGCAGAGATCTCGATAGATGGCAAACAGTGATTCAACATACACGTCGCATGTCGGACGTCGCGTCCTGAAGTCGCCGCGACCGTGTCACTGTAAGACGGCAGGAATGTGATCCTATCTTCGGAAACGGAATCGGATTAAGTCTCTCTCTCGCCTTAGCAAGCCAGCAATGTTCGCATTTGCGTTTCTCAATGTCGTGTATGAAGCACGCAGCGTTCAATGAAAAGCCATCAACGGCTTTAACATCCAGATCAGCTGCATCAGGTCATGTCCTTTTCCGTAGATGTTCTTGAGCTACAACCGACTTCGTGTCGGGAACTTCAGTTCGTCATGTCTTCCATCGGTCCGGAAGATTACGGTGCGATTCTCACGGCTCAGACGGCGCGCCGCGTTGTAAAATCCGCTGATTTGCAGCTCTTTTCGTGACGAACCCCAACAACAGGCTGCGATTCGGTAAAAGCGAATCCTATTTTAACGCACCCCAGAGACAAGCTCTCCCGGTGCTGAAAAAAAGGCAACTTTTTCTGAGCGAATGTAGCGGAACCAGTTCCAGACTCGCCCGATCCTGCCCATTCCCTAATGTTTCAATTTGTCGAGAACGGGGTCGAGATTGAGCGGTTTCGCGCTCAGCAGCGTCAAATGAGTCGCAATCAGCACCACTTTTCACCTGATAATCGAGAAATCGAAGGGGATCGGCTCGATGAAGACGACGGACGCAGGCGCAAAATCTCGGCCACTCGGTCCCAGAAACAGCAGCAGCAGCACCTGTGTCCGAACGAATTGGAACAGGACGATTGTTGGCCTTTGTCAGCCACTGGTTTGCTCGCGGGTTTTAACGCCTTCGACTTTATGGCTTCACCTGAAGCCTTCTGCCATGACACGTACAGTGCCGGGTACAACGACTCGCAGCACGCAAGTGATGTGGCTAAGCAAGTGACATCCATGGGATTCCACTGCACCAGCATGTGGTAGGCGACGAATGGATCGAGGACACGCGAACCACGACACACAGGCATCCTTTAAAGTCAGTTGTTACAGTACTAAGCATGAATTGCTTATAGCATGTTGAAGCTGGACTTTGTTCTGTCAGGTGGATGCGAGATACGGACGTAGGTGAGGGAGGTGAGACGTAAGATGTAAATACGAATGAATCAAGTTCATAATGCGGGGCAGTGTCACGATGTATAAATTCGGGGTCCATGACGTTTGCTTTGCTTGAGGAACTTACATCGCTGGTGGTCAAACGAGTCCTTGCAAACGTATGCAGCAGCACGGATTTCTGATCTTCTGGCATGTCAGCTCAACGCAAGAGAGTGACGAAAAAGCCAGAGTTCGATTGCACTTTTAACGAGTCAAAAAACTAGGCGAAAGGAAGAAGGAGCTTGATATCGGGTGTCGTGGTCTCGCGGTACGTAGTAACATCATATGCATATTCAGCTCAATATGCATGCTGTTTCCTGTCTATCAGTTCATCGTTTGATACTCAGTGCGAGGTTTATCAACGACTTTAGCTCAAGAAACGGAATGCAAAAGCGTGCTCTGTTTCTGCTTCGCAGCTCTGCTCGCGATTGCTATGTCGGCCGATACAGTCGGTGGTGTGACCAAACAAGAAGAATAACTCTGAATTACGCTGTAAATGAGGTGCTACATCGCAATCGAAGCAAGTCGATAGAGATTGAGGAGCATGTGCGGGATGATGTTGAGCTTTGTCAAACAGGTTGGTGAATGTACGATAAAGCGAGCAACCGAGAATCAAGAGCTCTCTTGTCAATGCAGCAGAAGTAGGCGAGTGACTTGCTATGACACAGCAGTAGCATCTCCAGCAGCAAAAAACACATCGATACCAATGTCAACTTGTCAATCATTTTCATTAACGAGCAAGCAGCAGCAGCAGCAAGAGTCCATCACCACATTCATCGAAACTGAAGAGATTGCAGCATCGACTGTACCCTCATTTACCATCGTGTCTCAAACTCGCCACAAGCAATCCACTTCTTGCTTTACGGGCCAGCAACCTGCTGCCTCGAAACTCCACCGTTGTTGCTATTGCTATTGTTGT
The DNA here is from genome assembly GCA_921007115.2 of Peronospora matthiolae. NCBI lineage: Eukaryota > Oomycota > Peronosporomycetes > Peronosporales > Peronosporaceae > Peronospora > Peronospora matthiolae. Next base: position 558,759 of record CAKLBY020000058.1, on the reverse strand, counting down.
TGCTGCTGCGTCCTCCACGACCACCGCCAGTGCTACGAATGCCATTCCAACTGCCTCCATTCCGGTATCCACCACGTCGTCCACGTCCCCGAAAGTTGCGTCGATTGTTCAGCCCCACAGCCCCAAACGTCTCGGTGTTCAGCGTCCTCTCTTGAGCGCCCGTCATCCTCGCTCGCTGCCCTTCCAGTCGATCAAGAGCATCGCACGAAATCGTGTCAAAAAATGACGATTTCTGATAACTACCCGTCGACTCTTTCTTCGTGTCTTCTTCCAGCTTGATGAACTCCTGCTGCTTGTCGAAATCATTCAATTTCGCTTCAAAGTTAAACTCGCCCGACACCGTCTCAGGTCTTCCACCAGCCCCAGTTTCATCCACTCCACCTGGACCATGTCGCTCTTTGCGGTTCAACAAATGACCGCCCATCCCAGGGATCGTCCGCGACTTGTTCCTCGTCTGTCGTCGAGGGCCTTCAGTTGGCTCAGAAAGCATCTGGGGTGACGGGCGACTCAGATCTGAGACCACCATCTGATTGGCCATTTGTACGCGATCGGATCCTGACGTCTGATTGGTCACGGACAACCGACTCATTTCTGATACCGGCAAAGTATGCGCTACGACAGGTCGACTCAGATCTGATTCAGCGACGTCCATCTGCTGACTCGACACCGAGCCCGGCGTCAATAACGTCGAAGCCACGCGAGCCACTGGAGCCACTGCTGGAGCTACTGGAGCCACTGCTGGAGCTACTGGAGCCACTGGAGCCACGGGTAGAGGCGGCTCAGCGGGCGCAGCTTCACACACGTGCAAGTCCTTGATCTCAGCGGCTTTAAATGTCGCATACTGAAGCACGTGCGCAGACGGGGGCACGTGCTCCGCAGCTGCTCGACGTCCTTCAGTACCGAACGAACGCACGCGCTGGAGCGCGACCGTGCTCTGCCGCGTGTCGATGTTAAAGAGGAACCCCTCGTAACGAATATCCGTCTTCGAGATGAGCGAGATGCGCGAGCCGAGGTATGGGATGCCATCGGCAGATGGCGATGCTGCAGAGGCACTTGGAGGGTGCGAAGCGGGCGGTGGGGTCGGCGGTCGTGGAGGAAGCATCTTCAAGCTGTGTGGTCGCGTGTAGGGAGCTGTGGGGAATGTATAATAGGCGGGGATGGTGGGTGGAAAATAATATGCTTTTGGAGAGGATAGGAGGGTGAGAGGGGAGTGTGGACCACGTGGATGTGACATGGAGGAGGGGGAGGGAAGGCATTGGTGGAAATTTGGTTGGAGTCTGTCAGCTGGTGGGTTAATTTTTAGAAAGACGTTTTGTGGGTTTTGGAGGTTAATTTTTGGACTTGGAGGAGAAGAAGTGGGACGATTGGCGGATGGGTGAGAATATTTGCCTTGAGGAGAATGATGCTTATTTTTTGGTTTTTTAATTGGAATTTGATAGTTGGCAGAGCAATTAGCGGTCGGGTATGTGTATGCGCTGGTTGATTGGTGGACTAAAATGGATTAATAAAAAGGCAGAAGTGGTGGCGCATGTCTCGCTTGGTTAGAAACGAAAGTTAGTAGCTGTGACGATGTCTAGGGATCTGTTTGCTATCGAGAATTGGAGACAACAGTTATAAAAAGAGAATAAACAGTGGTGAGAGGGCAGGTGCGAGATGACTTTGGAATCCTCTTTTTTGCTGCTTGAGCTACTACATTCATAAACAACAAGGGCAAGGAGCAATGCATCACAAATACGACTTTCGTTGGTTAAAAGAAGTTACATAGCCTGACTTTGAACAAATTGCACAAGATGTAACAGAGTGGGCCTGTCATATGTAATTAACCCTTGATACTTGTTAAATCAAATGTTATCATAAAGTTTAAAATCTCCGTTAATACTATCGTAAGGGATCATTTTCAGAAACACTCACAGATTGGCTGACATTGGCCATCATATCAGCCAGCTCCAGCGGTCCAATCAACGATGGACGCGCGCAATAAGTGGTGAGCAAAACTTTAGTATACACTCTTGTAGATAAACATGATTAAGTTAGAACTAGAACACAGATTAATGATTTTGACTCAGTTATATTTTTGATAAAGCTTATATTTTTAAATTTAATTGAACGCGTTGTTCTCTAGCTATCCTTCCTCTGCACGTACGGTGTACGTGACGTGACGCGCATCACTAGCTACGCTGTTGTCAGCGTAGGTGCACCAGTGCTGAAGCAGTACTAGTGACTAGTGCACCGTTACACAAGACCTGTCAAATGCTTGTTTACACAATGTCTATACTGGAGCAAAGGCTCGATGTAAAGTTCAAAGGATTTCCCAGCCAACAATATCACATCGTAAAGCAACACAATACGGATAGGTGTAGAGTGCTGATTGTTCGGAGATCCAATGCAGAGTCCACGCAGACATTATCGCGATTTTTTCTGTGATGGCTGTTCTACCGAGTACGCTCGCCCCGGTCCATAAGAGACAACTTTTTGCCCGATTATTACAGCTTGTCGATATGAAATTTCTAATAGAGAATGCAAAATGAATTAGTTGCATGACTTATAACGACTGGAAAATTGAATATCGCGACATCTAAGTAACGCTTCAGAACACGTCCCTACGTGATGGTGTGTTACAACTGTTTACGATATGAAGTCTCTCATGTCGAGCTGTTTCGCTCTCGCGTACCTGTCTTTACAACACCTGGTGATGTCTTATCCAGATCTGACTGATTCATACGTGTGTCTCTACATGAGCGTACGAAGTACAAATGCAAAATCAAGCAGCGCTTAAGTGCTTCTTTTGCCTGGCAGGTAAAGTAGTTGATCAAAGCTGGTTAAATGCAAAGTAAATATATTTAGGTCCTTAATTCGCAAAGTCTGTTGCTACTCTGAGCCTACTTGATTCTTCGACTATACGTTCCTAATCGCTACATCGCACATTACTAATCGTCTAGTCGCGCATTAGTAATTGCCACATCGCACATTACTAATCGTCTAGTCGCGCATTAGTAATCACCACATCGCGTATTAGTAATCGTCTAGTCGTACGCTTCTACTTCTGGTCATACGTTTCTAAACACCCAAACGTACCGAAAGTAGGGGACGTCACTGTCTGGCAGGACAGTGCTGGTGAACCCCAAACTCCAGATCCCGAAGGCTTAACTTTTTCGTTTGCACGCCCCAACGGTATCGAACCAGTGACTTTTGGGATGGTACTACCATACCAAACCGGCTCAGCTACAGAACACTTTTCTGTAACGTCATGCCGAGGCGTATCATTTACAACAACAGACGCTTTAGCTTCGTCCACATCGACTCCCACGGACTCCGCTTCTGCTAAATAAGGTCCATTCGTTTGTCGTGTATCTGCTCGTGGCCCCCCCACACAACATAATCTACATGCTAACACTTACTCCGAGAGTTCTGATTACATCAGCCAGATTGCAGCAGTCTTGTTGGAATCCAAGGCTGGACTTTAGATAATCATTCGTACACGCTGATTTAACCTGGGGCGCTTCGATGATCTAACTCGTGATCCAGCAACTACTATAAATGCCCCACCAATACTTTTCCAGCTTTAAGCTGCAATCCCAATGGCTTTTAAGACATTAAGTCTGCGGTCTATGTTGGCTTCAATTAGATCCATGAGACATCGAACATGAATTTTGTTGTGGCGAGCAATCAACTATCGGATGAATTTATTGCCGCACATTTAGGTGTGCATAAACAAGAAATGGTTACAATTCGTTGCTGCATCGAGCAGTTGGAAGGTGGAAGTCATGTTAGGTGGAAAAAGACCCCAGTGACGTTGTTGAGTTGTCATCGAAATTTGTGAATGATAGCGTTATAGAAAAAGGCAGTTCTTTGCGACCATGCATTCAAAGGCTGAATGCGTTCATCCACCAACCAAAGACAATTCCAGTTACACTGACTTTTGAGTTAGCAGCGTATACGATGCCACCCTTCTCGATCTCTACACCCATAAAGTACCTTAATTTATAAATCTTCCGACGATCACGGGCTCCATATTTCTGGAACCACTTGCGTTACAGCACATAAAGCTGTCATCTGTACCTTATTTCGTAGATAATGTTTTCGGTGGCAATTCGTAAAACAATTTAGTCCCGTTCAAGATAAGTACATCATTCGCAAAATTACGTAAATTAAGATCAGGACTAAGACTTTGCTGCTTGCACTTCTTCAGTAGATAAGTTCCCGCTCTCGTCGGTCAACGCGCATCATTTAGTGTTGTTCCAATTCTTAAAACTCTATACCCGCCATCAGAATTCACAAGATAATGGATGATACACGAAATTATGGCTCATTCGCAGTCAGTCTGATTTTCAAGGACACAGATATAGATCTCTGGATAGCTCTTCACTATCACTTTTTGTGAATTAAATTATTAGTGGCTCCTTATAGTACTCAGGTATAATTTACATCCTTAATGATTCACTCGAACGTTAAGCCTTCAAAAACGGTTCTTTATGCCTATGAACGATGCGCCGTCAATTCACCTATGCTGCTCTTGAACCAAATTCTTACATACGAATGCAATATGTTAAAGTATAAATTCACTTCAGTGTTGAAATACTTTTTACATGTGCTCTATTGAGAGACGTAGTCACCAAGTCGAGCTTATCGGTTGCACGGGCTTATTATCGACGAGAAGTAACATTTCCTGGGTGGACGTGTTGCATTAGTGTCGTCGAGTTGTAGTTATAAACCTTAATATTACTTCTATCTCTCTGTTGCCTTACGAAATTACACGATTTTGTCTGCTGTTTTTATCTTCACGAATTCATCAGCAGATATTGCATCATAAGCTCACCTAATATGACGTGCTTTACGTCGTTTTATAGGTCACATCCGAGGTCCGATGGAGTTGCTGAATCTGTTTAAGATTCTGGCAAATCTGTAGCTAAAATAAATGCCACATTATATGCCACGTGTCTCTTTCAAGGAAAATAAGTAGGGATAGTGATTCATACAAAGAGGGGTTCGACTCGAATGGGCGAGAGTATTTTGTGTCTGTTAACTTGCTGGCTTATAAAAAGAATGGTACACAAATTTCTATGTAGCTTGAATTGTTCGGCGACACTTCGAATATGATATAGAGCGTGTCTCCGATAGAAATTATCGAACAGAGACGTATGCGTGTAGTGACCTGTTTTGTGCGATCAAATGCAGTGACGGTCTGCGACACAGTCATTGGTCAATCTCTGCATCTTTCTCTACGACTACTGCAACGACAAAAACACTTCTTTAGATAATTGCCACACTTATATGCAAAACGTCAAACACGGACCAGTCTATCACGCAAAATGGTTTTTGTCTCCGGACACGATCGATAGTGCACTCTACATTATACCGTAATCATTAAAACGTACCGCAGCAGATACATCACATGTCTGTCTGCCATTTTACGACTCATTTGGTACAAGCATCTGGCATCGTTTTTGCTGTGCTAACCAAGCGCGATTTTTGTTGTTCCTGTTGTTTGTGGTCGGGGAAATAATGTACCTAATCGAGCACGGTTGCTAATTGCGACAACAGTGATCATGCCGTGGCATAAATGCTTTAGAAATACACTCAAAAGTATGTGCCGATCCGTACTCTTAGCTGTGGTTTGACTATGTATGATCAACAAGATGAGTCTTTGCATAAAGATCACCCATAAAAGTTCCCTCTCGGTGCCTTGGGTGAGCACAATTAATCCAACCAGTTCAATACCGATCCTAATTCCTGTAAGGCCAATCTTATCTCCTTTAAAGTATGTAATTCAATGATACCGCCTGCAAACCATGTACCAACAGATAGACGAGTAGCCACTAGAGCCACAAACACTTATAATACGACCACAAACACTAATAAGTACAGCCACTAGCTCTTAAGCCACGTCCACAGACACATAAATACATCTTGCAACAGCTCACAAAGTTGCGCTGTATTTTTAAAAGGTCGAGTTATAATTGTTCGATATAAAATTAAAATTAAACAATGCTACCGGAATACTAAGGATCCAGCGCTATAGCTTGCTCTCTGATTCCAAAAGTGTAGGTTAAAAATACATCAATCATTATATATTCACGTACCTATATGGTTGGTGGACAGCTTAGGAATAATTTGTGCTTTTTGTCCAAAATGCCAGTGCAGATGGATTGTTCGATGTCGAATCTACTCGTAGATGTATGTTGAGTTTAAGCAAAAACGAATACAAGAAAAGGAGATTAAGGAACAACCGCTCGGCAACGCCAAAAAGAAGTGCGGCTGACGAAATGTTTATTACTAATATAAAAAATAATTGTTGATGGATCTACCCATTTCATCAAGCGAGGAGGTGACCCATCAATTCTAAATTTTTATATGTTATCAAGTGCATAAGATGATAACGATTTTACGTTTTACTGTTTGCTAGAGAGGTGAGTGACTTTCGCTGCCACAAAGTACCGATCTTGCTAAGTTGTACTTTGTTCGCCATTAATCGGTCTTGCGCCAATTACGCATGAACATTGGTGTGTATATGTGTACCACACGCAATCCTAGCAGTATCTATAGATAAGCGCACACACATACGTAACGCAGGTTTTATAAGTTGGCATTTCGCACAGCCACTAATAGCATTTCCCTTCGGGCTTGCAGTGAATCCACCCAAACACTCTCAAACATTCTGTCTATCGCGCAGGGGTGTGCCTGTAAGTTTTTTTGACACGGTCTTTCGTCTCCACATCCTTGTGAACTATTCCTCTCACCTAGATCCAGCTGACGGCGGTGAAATTCGTGTTCTGATCACCCTAAACACATCTGACTATGTCCACTGCTAATTATCGAGACTGATGGTCAGGACGGAACGCGTCAACGCGTCTTCTCGAAAATTTACTTGGAGAAATACGTCTAACTTGCACAGATTTATGTGACTTTTTCGATGGTAGATTTTGGCCGATAACACCTCTGTGCATGCGTCCACTACGCGCAATAACTTATTTAGGTTATTGTTAAAGTCAAACGCACCTAGCGGAACAATTAAATTGCACCTGATTTTAAGGGCGGAGGAACTCGCTCGAGAAAAACTTTAGTTATTTATTACGCGTCGAGGTACTTGACGACGCGAACGTTATTTTCTTTTTAAATTGATCTCATCGACATCGAAGGAGACGCCCCAGCAATGGTGACGACTTTATTGCTGGCTCAGATGAGGATGACGATACAGAAGTATTACGCATCTCCAATGGCTACATTATTGAGGATGAGAAACACACTCACTGAAGAAGAAAATGACCTTCTTAAAATGCGCACTAGGCGCACTAAAACAAACAAAGGCGATTCAACAGAGGATTATATGCTGTAACGAGAAGCAGGAACTGCCACGTACCAGGAGTCCATCACAAACCCGGTGGGATATCATGAGCGGAGCGCTGATAAAAGTGTATTTGCCCGATTATCCAATTCGTAAACAAAGACTTATTTCCTTACTGTGTAAAATAAACGTACCTGAATACTTATTTACTAAAATGGGCGGTAGTCAATTACTACTTAAGAATATTGGCTCGTTCAGTGTCCTACATCGCAAAAGAAAAATGTGTACACTATCGAGTTGCCTCGCAGTTTGCGTACGTATTCAAAGTTTTACGTCGGTCCTCTTCGCATGCAAAAATCAGCACTAGGTCTCGCCCTCGGCGGATAAAATCGCCACGCTCAGAAAACTGAAGCATATTCTTTGGGCCTGGCGGTTCCTCAAATTGACTCTTTAGCGCCGCATGCTGGCGATGATTGTCACCCACATCGTCACGAATGCCTTGACGCCTCACTCGATTCCTCAATCGGAAGAGAACTCAGCCTCATATCAGTCACTTGAATGACGCAGACATTACCTTTTAACTGACGAATCCAAAAAGCGAGCCTATCATGTCACTTATTATACCCGATCACGCAGTGCACAAAATGCTTGATCAAGAAGATCAGACCTAGATTCCACTTCCGATGAACGAGTCGAAAATATTTATTTTACGTCCACCACTTGTGTTAATACCAGTACGGTGGTCAACTATTGTGTGTGGAGCATATCTTGAACCACCGTAACGTGAAGGCAGAACGAGCTACCCTGTTTGCTAGCGCGGCTATCCTACTTCGCACGACTGCTAAGTATCGCGCGCCTAGATGATGCTTGTTTATAAAAAGTCTCGGCCACCAGTACGATTTTTCAGAGATTTTAACCAATGACCACAAGGAACATAAAAACACGCGGTCGTGTCGCTTGTAGATCGATTGAAAACTTGAAATTGCACCGCGCTCCTCAAACGAGATGTGAGTCCAACTAAGGAGAAAAGAGAGACTTAAGCATCTTTCAATGAGCGCGCTTCGTGTTGTCGATAATGCGGTCATGGGTCTCCCACGTGAGGCCAAGAAAATCCAACTTGCACGAGACTTATCTTAGGAAGGCGTGGAAAAGTCTGAGAAAGTTTAAAGTGCGGTACGCACTCAGACCATATACGTGGTTGTGGTACAGCAATCCCTTACCTAATACGAAGTGTGTGACATGCGCGGATGACGTCACCACTTGACTTCATTACATGACGTTATCGAAGTACGTCATCAGCGCGCTTATACTCATTTTGAAGTTCGCTGTAAAGACTGCGTCTTATCAGAGAGTCTAATCTTTTGCTTTTCAGCCAATAACAATTTAGATATCTGTTTGATTCCTTTATAGAAATCAGCCTTTACTTTGCAATCTTTGTAACGAGTGGACCAAACGACGTGAACCCGCGTCCGATCCACGCTCAACACAAGCTAACATTTATCGGTGAGGAAGTCGTAAGACACCTACCCAAACCTCACTGCACGCAAGGGAAGTAGGTAAACTGCTGCCTCGCAAGTGCCTGAAGGATGTGTTCAGCTTGTGTGTGGCAGCTTTAGTAGCCCAACTTCAGATCCACACAATTGAGTAAATTGGAGGTGGAGAGTCAATGTGGCAGTGCTGAATTGTAAAATGGCTGAGCCACACGTCGATCAGAGGTAGGGGTGTTTTGTAAACAATTCATGCTAATGAATTTTGATTTTACTAGCGTTAAGCAACGATTGAAGCAGGTCCTTGTTTTCAAGCGAACGTTTTACCGCTGTTAACTGCTTTTCTTTTGAAAATAGAAGAGCGCGCTCTGGTGATGTCCGTTGATACATTTGAACTCGGATAAATGAAAAAGTTGCAAAATACTATAAAACAGCAGCAGTAACTAAAGAATAAGTAAGATGCTGTTAATGCCTGTATCATCACAGAACAGTAGCACTTGGGCAATGCAATCGGCCTTTGCTAATGAGCGTCCAGAATTTACAGTTGCGATCAATTCACCTATGATCGATCTTTACCCAATAACAAGCCTTCAAAGTAACTCTTTGGCTGGGTCATTATTGCGGTGCAATAGTCGATTTTGGGTTCCCGCCCAGTGCCTTGGGTAAGCACCGCCATCTCAATCACGTAATTTCCAGTTAGGTATCCCGTACGACCACCCTAAGGTCGTTAAATCTTGTGCGACACATAAGTCACTGTTGTACTACCCGGAAACCCCGGTACAACTGAGCTCTGCCTTTCGTAGAAGCATAAACCCCCAGCACCAAATAGTCAGGGCGACTGGACTAGATGGTTCACATAGAATTCAGTAAGTAGTGGGCATTCGCTTGAAGATGTGTGGAACCCGTCATAGAGGGCGGACGTTGGTCGTTAGATAATAAATGTACCCACTGAACCTACACAAAAATTTGATAGACGATTTTGAATCTCTTTTGCAGTAATAAGATGATGGGAAACCGCAAATGTGTATCGGGAGGCACTGAAACAGCAGCAGAGTATCAGATTGGGCATTCATACCCACGACCACCTACTTCCATGGCGTCTTATGGTCATGGGTGCTACCGACAATGCGTGGATGGGCGTGGGTGGGAGCGTCGTCGCAAGCTCAAATTTGTCTAGCACTACATTTTTTATGTTGCAATCCCGAATGGTGAGGCTATTTGTAAATGTGCGCAAGTTTGAATACCAACCTTTTAATCGTACTTATGTGTGTGTGTATGTAAAGAACGCGGCAAGGTGTAGCTTACACGTTTTAAGTGCGACGCAGCCTGTACCTTCATTGGTTAAAGACAAGCCCAAAGAGCAAAGCTATTAGTGACTGAGCGCAAGATAAATGTATATACATTCGGTTTTATGAACTAAGTCACTAACTTGAAGCTCGAGCTCAAGAGCTTGCTCCCCTATGTCAGGTGTGACCCTTCAAAATAGTTCATAACTTGCAGCTACGTAGACTGTAGGGCACACACACGCACCTCAGCCCGCACATAAAGTCTCATAAGTGAACAAGAGCGAACAGAGAGCCAAAATCAAACGATCTCTATTTGTTGCAAGCAATAAGCTCGAACCTCCGGCAAACAGTAAATGGAGGTAATTTTTATTAGTCGTACCCGATAAAAATGTACGAATACACGATCATCGATTTCTCTCGCGAGCAGATAAAGATTCCTCGGTTGAATGTCTCTTTATTATGATCAGTAAATTTCGTTTTCCTTAATTTGTCGCTGATGGCGTTACCAAGCAAGAATATCCTGCGACTTTCTTTTCGTGTTCGCATCTTTAGACCATCCACAACATCAACGATTATCTTTTGCAAACAATAGGTCATATGCAATTTGACTTATCGATGAACACACTGCAAAAACCATTGCATTATCGCTAGCCTTCCCAAAGTCATACTTCAGATTTTTTTACTTTGATTATGGTCTTTTTGCTGACCTACTTTATCAAAAAGCGATCTCCAGAGATCAGATTTTTAATTGACGTTAAAGCTTATCATCTTATCCTATGTCTCACATAATTAGCCATCAAAGCTATCTTATTACTCCTTTTTCTCTCTATTTCTGGCGGTGGTCGATGTGCAAGGAAAATTGCTGAGTCTCTCGTGACGCTTTATTATGTGGTCGTATCTACATTACTGCCTACATTATGGACTACTCACAACTTACTTAGTTTTCCACGACAAATATTATGGATAAAACCGCAGGAATTAAACACTCTGAGCCTTATAAGTAATATTTTAACTAGTGACTTCAACGTACGCTTGTGTAATTCTCTAGAGATCATTGCAAGTTTTTATACCGCATTGTGGCATATCATGGAATGTGTTAGTTTTTGCAGGCAGATCAGCCTCACTTCGGATTCTGGTTTCCATCACGAGTCTTTCACCTTGGTGCTATGCCAATTTTGACGCTGTCAGTAGCTTGGAATGGTAGACGAATCTTTGTGATGGACGTAATCGTTGGTATACGATCTACTTTGTATCGGTATAGCTCCAGTATTTATCATTTCTTACACGTATGATCCAAACGACAATACTAGGAGGAAACCTCGGGTCTTGTAACTAGACCAACATTTCACAATCGACTATTTTATTGCTGCATGAATTTCGCACGATTCATCAGAACTGTTCCAGTTGTTGTCAAGACTTTGCCATACCGGGAGACAAAGTAGCTCATGGAAACAAAGACTTGAGAAACCCATAAATCTCATTGAACGATTAGCGCATGAGTTCCAGGTAGGATTTCGATACACTTACCGCAAGCTCTTAGTTTAAAATAAGTTGTGGTAGACGTTATGGCGCTTCGATACTACGTATTCTTCCAGCAGCAGTGAATTGTCCAGTTTTTGTATCAAATCTCTCTGAATGGTCGAAGTCCCACAAAGTTAAAAAGAAACCGCGCATTTCCCGCTTAAGAGTGTGATAAGGAGCTTTACGTGAGTGACTGGTGTAAAATTTTCGTCTCAAATGATAATCGTTCGTCTGACGTGAACCAGCTGTCGTCATGAAGAGGAATGACTCTTTATGTCCAAAGTGCTAGTCGGAGGGTAGACCGATCATATGCGGTACCGGGCTTAATCGCTAAAAGTGTTCTTTCTCCTTCATCGCGGTGACGATACCCATGAGTAGTGGATGCCATCCGTATGGCGATGAACGCAAAATGCGAATCGATCAAGTCTTTCTGATACTCATTACATCGATAATAGAGTTTGTAACAACGAAGATTACCACTTACCTTACCAGCCCGAGCCAGTGAGTAAAACGTACGGCTGGGTCTTATGCTGGTCTAAGACCAATATGCTGTGCTGAATACGGATTCATTCTAGACATAACATTGATGGCGATACAATGGATCCATCCGGTCACAGTCGCAAGACAATCGCACTATTAATTAATATAGATTTACATTCACCAAACGACTCCGGTCGGTTATAGCTCTTAGTATTTATCAGTCTGTCACCTCTGGAGGACCTTCATCCGTTGAGCGGTAATGTTTCCACAAAGAATTATCGGATAACTATGACCTACTTTTGTCTCTTCTTGATATGAAAATATTAAAGTCGAGCAATATTTTACCATTGAACTTAACTGTTTTAGTGAATATTTTGTAAGGTGACACGGGTTGAAGGCTTGACCAGAACGTGACACGATTTGTATGACACACTTGAGCAAGAAATGGTAAAATGTAGAATATACGTAGTTTATGAAATTAATAGTTCGAGTTCGTCTACAATTCATGCTGAATAACAGCTCACGTTTACTGGCCTTCTTGACACCGTTAACCTTTACGTGCGAGAAGACGGATTTGTGCACATTTTAACATATCGCTATAGCGGCAGCGATGCGCCGCTCTTGCACAACCACGTAATCTCTCCATTGGCCACACGGTCTTTAGACACGTGCTGTCGCCACGACTGGCACCTAACGCGATTACGATTAAAGAGCTGTAGCTCGCGGTTTGTGTTGCACTTGATTATGCTCTGGGGGAGCTATATCAGAGATGTCTTCACTTCTTTTGTGGACATAAAATTGACTAGAAATATGTAAGCATATGTATGTGTAACATATGTTAATATATATATGTATGACTACTTTTATGATGGTTGGAACACAGATATGCACCAAATGTGGAAGAAGAGGCATCACGATGAAGGTACGCCACCGCGGGTTTATCACTGCTTTTGTACCAGATTCAGACGTTGCAGACGTCAAACAAGCTCGAAAACCGGCTACTTGTCGCCGCTCGGCCACTTGTTTGATCACGGCTGTAACGCACTGTGTAACGGGGTTGCACGAAATCATGGTACTTTGTACCAGAGGTGTTACACACCTGAAGGTTCGCTTCTGTGAAGGTGATATAGAATATCTTATCGGTTTGTAGGGGCTGACGAGTGTCAGCCATTAGATACGAAAGATCTTTGAGTAGGATTAAGATATTCTATAGGCTTTAACAAAAATAAAATCAGTTCCCATTTTGATCTGAAAGACACGTGGCTTGCGAGCCGTCTTGATCGTTGATCTCTGATCACTAAGAGTTAGCGACACCTCCTTGAGGTAGCTACTCTTGAGCACTAAGTGCTGTCGATTCACTGAATCGTTAGGTCCCCTGGAACAGGGATCTGAAGCTATAAAGCTTGTTGACTCGTAAAGTCGTTAGTTCTTTAGAACTAAGTTGCTCGTAGAGCGTTCAGTCTTCCTCTGACTTAAGGAGCTGTGTAGCTCCGCTACACTTGGTAGCACTCGTAGTCAATCTACGCCTGAGTCTTTAAGACTGATCCTCTGTGAGGATGGAAAACATCACTCCCTTATCTGAGGCCCAAAAGGTCGCGCTTGATAAGCTGACCGCATCTTTGGGTCCAGAGTACGTGGAGTTCCTTGTTTCACAAGGTCCTGAAGTGCTTAATGCACGTGTTGAAAGCTTCATGCAGTATGAAGCGACCCTTTTAGGGCAGGTCCAAGACCAAATAGCGTCGGCTATGCCTACACGCTACGTGTCTGTACCAGACGAAGAGGCTAAGCCTCGTCCACTTAGAGTGGAAGTAAAAAACTACTCCGGTAAGGAGGGCGAGAACCTCATCCTCTGGATCCGTGAGATCGAGATGGCCATGAGATCAGGCCTGATCACGCTTGACCATCAACAGGTCTCGCTGGCTATCTCGAAGCTCGATGGTAGAGCTAGAGAATGGGCCTTGACGTGTAGCACGTCGGTGGACATAGCGTTTCCCACATGGGAGTCGCTCAAGTTACAATTGGTACAGGTGTTTTCTCCACATAACCAGGCTTACCGCGTGCGCTCACGCTTTCTTTCTACCCGCCAGGGTAAGAATGAATTATCGGACTATGTCCAAGAGCTGCGAACGCTCATGGCTGCAATGCAGTCTGACCCTTTGCCTGAAGCAGTCCATATGACTATCTTCATGGAAGGTCTACGTACTGGCATTGCCAGGACCGAAGTTTTTCGGGTTCACCCCTCTACGTTTGAAGAGGCTGTGAGAATTGCCCTTAATGCTGAGCATAACTTCAAGTCGGCCAGACTTGGTTGGAACGGATACAATCCTCGCTCTGTGAGAGCAAACTATTCGGGTACCACTGCCTATAATAGGCCGGAACCGATGGATCTCAGCTATGCTGAAGATGGAGGGGAAGCTGAGCTTCAAGCTGCTGAGCAGAAACACGTTGTAAGACGATGCTTTACGTGCGGAAGCACTAAACACTTGCGGCCTGGTTGCCCTTTGCGTAAGCAACGCCAGACTACGAGCCAACACTCGAGCCCGAGTCAGAAGTCTGGCATGGCACGGGGAAATGCCGACACCCAGTAGGCGCGGGGCGCCCTACTGGGGAAGAACTATGTTATGTTACACCTTTAGAAGGTAAAGGAATGCAGGGCTTAGCCCCAAAGAGTACCATACCTACGGGTATGGTGCGTGGATACAAGTCTGGCTTGTTGGTCGCTGAGGCGGAAATTAAGGGCTTCGAGAAGCCTTGGTCGATATTGATCAATTCTGGAGCGTCTTGTAATTATGCTCGACGCCGTTCCCTTGAGGGAAGTCAGCGTTATGCTGAGGCGCTTACAGCGCATGAGGGTGATTCTATCACGGTTCGTTTAGAGACTGGAAGTCGCGTAACGGTGTCTAAAGTTCCATTGAACTTAGGTATAAAGTTTTTAGACTTTGACAGTATTGAGCGCTGTCTTGTCCTAGATTTGGACTCGAGATATGATCTCATCCTAGGTATGGCTTGGCTTGAGCGCCATGAGCCATGGATTGATTGGAGGTCTAAGACCTTAGGCGCTACGCGCAATGTTCCTAGCGAAGCTTTGGAGAGTCATGAACCCACCTTTGCTAGGCAGCAGAAGCGCTATTGGCGCGAGCCTTTGACAGAAGATGTCAATGTGCTGGATATTGGAATGTCCGAGTTATCTAACTCCGAGGTTAAAAACATAAGTTTCGAGCCTAGCTCGTCTAAAACTAGTGAAACGGCACGTACTCCGTTGAGTGGTACTCGTTGTGATAACGAGTCACTGCATGCTGAAAGCATGGTTGGCCTAGGGCCGAGTGATCAAGGACGTGATTCCTTTGATGTGTGTATGGTGGCACGTGAAATTACACCGAGTGCGGTCGGCCGTGAGAGCACCGTACTGAATGTCGGTAATGACATTTTTGGCCATATGCCATTTAGTGTGGGCGGCCGTGAGGGCACCACGCTTAACGCCGGTAATGGCGTTGTTGGCGATTCGCCATGTTGTGTGGGCGGCCGTGGGGGCACCACACCTAATGTCAGTAATGATATTGTTGGCGATACGCCGTATAGAGTGGACGGCCGTGAGGGCACCACGCTTAACGCCGGTAATGGCGTTGTTGGCGATTCGCCATATGGTGTGGGCGGCCGTGAGGGCACCACACCTAATGTCAGTAATGATATTGTTGGCGATACGCCGTATAGTGTGGGCGGCCGTAAGGGCACCACACCTAATGTCAGTAATGACACTGTTGGCGATACGCCGTATAGTGTGAACGGCCGTGAGGGCACCACACCTAATGTCGGTCAAGACAAAAGCTCTCGTGTAGAGCGTACCATGGTTGGTAGTAACCATGGGGACAATATTGTCCCGACCCCTAAGGGGAGTAAGGTCTCGAAGAGACAATCGAGACGCCGAGTAGCAGCTGTAAAGCACCAGGCGTCCTCACAGTCACATCGTGAGATTAGCAATACACTATATACACTTGTTAATGGAGTGACTGGTCAGGTTAATGGCAACGTGAGCCTCGAAACCCTTCCATCTGTGGACGCTCTGTGTGAGCTAGACGAAATGTCTGATGGCGAGTTTAGCCAGGCCTTGAAGGCAGGAGAGTTATCCGAGTTAGCGGTCATTAGACCTGATACTGAGTTGAATTCTTCCTCGTTAGTGGATGAGTCTGTCCTAGAGGATACAAAGGCGGCACTTAGTGCACGAAGTGGATCTTCGATCCTTAAAGATCCTTTGGATCCGTTCTATCCTTTAGTCAAGGAATTTCAAGATGTGGTGTGTCACAACCCAACTTCTGCCTTACCTCCAGATAGAGGTGTACGTCATGAGATTGACTTGGTTCTTGGAACTAAATACTGTGTAACACGGCAGTGGCCTTTGCCTAAAGAACAGTGCGACGTCATTGACGATTTCTTTCGTGCTAAGCACGCGGCTGGAATGGTTCGTGAGAGTAAATCTCCCCATTCAACACCGAAATTTTGTGTCAAAAAGCCAAATGGCAAGTGGCGTATTGTGCATGCTTACAATAAGCTTAACGCAGCCACTATACCGGCGCAGACGCCTATTCCTAGAAAGGATGTTCTTCAGAACAATATGACGGGATGTACACTGTACAGTGCACTCGACTTAGTCGATGGTTATTACCAACTGCTCATGCGAGCAAGCGATATTCCGCTAACAGCGGTGAGTACTCCGAGCGGTATGCTTTGGGAGTGGCTCGTTATGCCGCAAGGGCTATCTAACGCCCCGGCTACATTTAACCGGTTGGTAACGCATCTATTCAGACCTCATCGAGGCTATGCACAAACGTACTTTGATGACATTTGTGTCCATAGTCGTGCAATGAATGGGCGATCAGATGTGGATAACCACCTTGATCATTTACGAGCTGTGCTCGAGTGCATGCGAACGAATAAGCTGTATGCGAACGCATCGAAGTGCATCTTTGGTGCAGAAGAGATTCCCTTTCTAGGGTGCTTCATTGGGAAGCGAGGCCTTCGAGCGGATCCCGCTAAGGTAAAAGCCATAGTCGATTGGCCAGTCCCCAAGAACCAAAAGGACTTGCGTAAGTGGCTTGGCCTTGCCAATTACTTACATAAGTACAGTGCAAATTACGCAGATATGGCTCGGCCATTGTCCAATCTCCTTAAAAAGGATGTGGGTTGGTGTTGGGGTAACACCGAACATAATGCTTTTGAAGCAGTTAAGGAGAGTCTCCTTCATGCGCCAATATTGGCTTTGCCCGATTCTGGTCGGCCTTTCAGTGTCGTCTGTGACGCATCTGACTTTGCCGTAGGCAGTGCTCTGTTACAAACAGATGTCGACGGACGCGAACGCGTCATCGCATTTGAATCTCGACAGCTGAAAGCTGCTGAAAAGAACTATCCTGTTCATGACAAAGAGCTACTTGCTATGAAGTACGCTCTTGTCAAATTCAGAGTCCATCTGCTTGGCTCCAAGCCGTTTGTGATCTATACCGATCATGCGTCATTGCGCACTGCGACACAGTCGCCTCACCTCTCACAGAGAATGGCTCGTTCGCTTTCTTTCTTTGCCGAATATAACTTCGAGGTGAAGTACAAGCCAGGTAAACAAAACGCTTTGGCTGATGCGCTATCGCGTCGACCTGACTATGAGCTTGCTCATGCTACGACCCTGTCGTCGTCAGTCCCTGACTTAATTCGTGCGGCATA
The DNA here is from genome assembly GCA_921007115.2 of Peronospora matthiolae. NCBI lineage: Eukaryota > Oomycota > Peronosporomycetes > Peronosporales > Peronosporaceae > Peronospora > Peronospora matthiolae. The sequence continues at coordinate 540,994 of CAKLBY020000058.1, read as the reverse complement.
TGCCAAGGACGATTAGTGTGTAGCTTTGCTACGTGCTCTTGAGAGCAATGAGTTTAATGACTCGGACATAGAATTGTCGGCACGTTTACGTGCGAGGCTACATCGATATTCCATTGATAATGGCCTGTTGTGCTATCGCACGGATATTGAGGATAAGCCTCGTATCACTGTACCTCATGATAAGGAATTAAAGTATCGGATCCTCTATGAGGCACATGATACTGCTTTAAGTGGTCATCTCGGTCGTGAGAAGACTTATATCTCAGTGAGCCAAAGTTATTGGTGGCCCAAACTTTATAAGTGGGTGCGCACCTATGTGCGTACGTGCGAAACGTGTCAACGGGTAAAACCCTCGGCACATGCGGCGGCGCCGCTGGCTAGTTTGCCTGTACCCAGTGGTTTTTGGGAGTCCATGAGCATGGATTTTGTGTTTGGCCTACCGAAAGATTCGGAAGGCAACACTGGTATTGTGGTCTTTGTTGACCGATTGAGCAAGATGGCTCACTTAGCGGCTGTGCCGGATAGCATTGATGCGGAAGGTACAGCAAAGCTGTTTATCGACCGTGTGTTTCGCCAACATGGCTTGCCTGTGGCAATTATCTCTGATAGAGACCCCCGCTTCACTGGGAAGTTTTGGAAGTCTATCTTCAAGGTGCTTGGAACTCGGTTGGACATGTCCACAGCGGATCATCCGCAGACCGACGGTCAAACTGAGCGTGTAAACCGCGTCATCAACGACATTTTGCGCAGTGTTTGCGCTGATACGCCTAGGCGTTGGAGCTCAATGCTCCCTGTTGTTGAGTTTGCGTTGAACAACGCTGTTCATGCCTCAACAGGCTTTACTCCGTTCTATAAAAACGGTCTCACCCACCCTAGCGTTCCGTTAACGCTATCACTACGTGAATCAGGGCTTGGTGGGGGAGAGGTTGCCGATCGGCTTGCTGATATCAGCCCTGCTACTGTTCAAAAACAGGTAGGCGAGTTTCTCGCAACGCGATTAAATGTCTTAAGACATGTGCGTGACGCAATGGCTGATAGCCAAGATACCCAAAAACAACAAGCTGATGCCAAAAGCAGAAATTGTATTGAACGTTATGAGGTCGGAGACCAAGTACTACTCAATGCTAAAAATCTACCTACAAATGTAGTGTCTGCTGTCTTTAAGACAAAGTCGCGTCCACGCTTTATTGGACCGTTTACGGTCACGGCCAAGAAGGGACTTGCGTATACGCTAAACCTCCCGCGCAAATTGCGCACACATCCAGTGTTCTACGTAGGCTTACTTAAGCCGTACCGGGATCCTTCCCATGTGAACTTGGAGGCGCTTGCGCCGACGACAAGGGCACTGCCCCGGATTGCTGTAGACGAATCAGCAAGTCCAACTGAGCCTCGCTCCGAGTTTGAGCTTGCTCCATCGCCTGAAGGCGGCGTTGCATCGCATCCAGCATGCACTGGGACTTACCCAAGGCATCTTGAAGACCCTTCACTTCGAGAACCAATTTCTCGTGGGCCTCCACCGGTACACCGGCCGCCACCGACTTTGCTCGACGAGCATGGGTGTCGTCAATTCCATGTCGAGAGACTACTGAAACGACGTCGTCGTCAGGGCCAATACCAGTATCTGGTAAAGTGGCGTGGGTACCCTGAGTCTGAAAACTCATGGGAATTTGAGGTACCCCTTCGGCAAGACTGCCCATATGCTTTGGAGGCTTTTGAGCATCGTGGCCAAGGTCAGCTCGAGGCCGAGGCCGTTCACCACCACTAGTGGTGCGGGTTGGCGGGTTGTTGGTCACAGACTGACCAGCACTCGCGGCTACCTTAGTAGCCGAAGCATAGCGCGTGCGCTTGCGCAATTGGCCTCTGGCCTTAAGCTTGGCATAATCATACCGAAGCTTGCGTTCGAGACGCACATCCGCCGCATGGGCACTAGCCCTTAGAGCAAAAATGTTGCTGAGGCGACGCACATAGTGCACCCAGTGAACAAAGGCATCGTCTATTTCACTCGCTGTTTCGCCTGCGAGCAGGAGAATGGGTATACCCTTCATCGGTGGAACTGGTGCACCACGTGCTTGCATGTCAAGGCGTGCCTTGTATTGACTTTGAGTCGTTAGGTGCGGCTCCAGGTACCTCTCACGAAGTGCCTGGCAGCTCACCACCTCCTCAGGAGTCTTAGGCCCATGGCCAATGACCCACGTTGCCAATGTTTGGCCGGCCGCTTGACGCAGACGTTCCTCCACACTGGGTGGGGTGAACACATAGTCACGCTGGCGTTCAAGGGTTGCAGTCATCTGTGCATAACGCTGAGCGTTTTCTTCTCTTTGAACACGAAATTGTTGTTGCTCATCGAGCGGGTTCGCGATGATAGTCTCATCAGAACCAGATGCTGCATGCTGCGCTGACGGCGCGCTCGCACCTCCACGTTCAGCGAACGGATTTGGGGTGTTCGAAAGTTGTGCCTCAGGCATCAGTGAGCCGGACGTTGTCCCTGTGTCACCGCGGACACTGGTATCGCTACCATAGTCCACCTCTTCCTCTATTCCGAGGTAGTCACACAGAGCCTTTGACTCGTTTGGTGATGAGGACATCGTGCTGGAGCGTACGTTACCGTGAGGTTCACCGTACGCGCACTGTTCTCGCTGAGAACACGAGTTCGATTGACGTTTTGGCAAACGTCAGTCTGGTGGGGGAGGGTGTAACGGGGTTGCACGAAATCATGGTACTTTGTACCAGAGGTGTTACACACCTGAAGGTTCGCTTCTGTGAAGGTGATATAGAATATCTTATCGGTTTGTAGGGGCTGACGAGTGTCAGCCATTAGATACGAAAGATCTTTGAGTAGGATTAAGATATTCTATAGGCTTTAACAAAAATAAAATCAGTTCCCATTTTGATCTGAAAGACACGTGGCTTGCGAGCCGTCTTGATCGTTGATCTCTGATCACTAAGAGTTAGCGACACCTCCTTGAGGTAGCTACTCTTGAGCACTAAGTGCTGTCGATTCACTGAATCGTTAGGTCCCCTGGAACAGGGATCTGAAGCTATAAAGCTTGTTGACTCGTAAAGTCGTTAGTTCTTTAGAACTAAGTTGCTCGTAGAGCGTTAGGTCTTCCTCTGACTTAAGGAGCTGTGTAGCTCCGCTACACACTGAATGCGATTATTAGTGCGTGTGCGCTTTCGTCCACAATGAATCACGAATCTACATATTGGGTATTGTTTGTCTCGTTGTAAGGCGTGCAAGCAGCGCGTTCTTATAATGCTGTTTTTACTTTCGGTGAGCTTGTTGTTGTTGCTGTTGTTGTCGCTGTTGCTGTAATTGAGCTAGCCTCTGCTGATTTTTCTTGCACCAGCCACGGTGTTCTTCACGGCTACATTGAAGGAGTACGATGCTGGTGCACTGGGCGCTTCCAGTGATTAATGTGGACTCTACGAAGGCTTGCTAATTATGTACTCAATCTACCGTCGATCGTTGTACATATGGCGGGGACAGCCAAACATCCTCTTCATGAAGCTGAATATAAACCACGTCTTTGTCTTGTTCACGGTCATCTGTGCAATCGTGCAGTGTTTTTCAGCGTTGCTTCAATTGTCTCTCTTGTGAATGCAAACTTGTTGTTTTTGGTGCTGGAGTTTTTCTACAATCGTGTCGAATGTTCCGCGGTCGTCGCTATCCAGCCAATGAAGCACAAGACGAAAGATGGCGCTGAAGCACTCATTAGATTGACGCATTTTGTTGTACTCGTCTTGCTGTCTGCTCTTTAGGTGCTCTGTTCTCCGTCTGATGTGTTATCGGACCATCCACGTCTTCTCATTAACACGGTGGCTTTCGTTTTTGCTAAGAAGATGTTAAGCATTCTGCCGAAAGCGCTGTAGATAACACGTGTATTCTGACTCATTCTTGTAAATTTAGATATTGGGTATGCGGTGTCGCGTTAAAAGATGCAATAGAATTGATGATAGGGAAAATACATGCAGTTGCAATTCAGTGCAATATGTATGCATAGATACACAGATAAAGATCATGTGCACTGTTTGGTATTGCTTAGTTTGTATAGCATCCTCGTAGCTCACGCGCAACGCAACTAACAAGCTATCCAAACACTGATGGTGGCCCCGACTAAACGGACCTCGGCAAAAAAGCTCGTCCTTGCGACAAAAATGCTGGAATGGATTGCGATGTGAACATATTTACTTCCGGTGTTAAAAAACGGCAAGTAGACCGGTAATGATCATCTTGACTTCCCATCTCCCACATCGATACGGTTTGCGATGAGGAGGTCCACTTTCGCCGCATAAATTGATGCGCCTCTTCTTGGATCTGCCTGTCTAAAGAATGTGTTAGGCCGGTAATTAAGAAACGTCGGGTGTAAGAGTGCTGTACTCTGGAATCTCTAGCGACTCAACCGTATCTTAATATGTTGCGACTTTCTCGCAGACACCGACTTAATCTCAAATCACTGGTTTTCTCTTTGAACGTAAATGCTGTGATGAAATGGCGACATGGAACCTTCACTTGCATACATTTCATACACGAGCACACTCAGGCGTCTCAGTGTTGAATCGTTTATGCATCAATAGATGCGCAACACGTAAAACATAGGCAATAACAGTCGGAGCTGAACACAGTTGAGTACTCCTCTGCTGCATTTAATTGAGCCTAGAACTTCGCTACAGCTCTCAGGGTACCATGTCTTTGTTTGCCTATCCATGTTTGAAGCTGCTTGGACCGATTGTACATCTCAACCATCGAAATTGTACCAAATGCCTTGAATAATGTAAACGAAAATATCAGTCTTGGCTTCAAGTTGAGGCTTCTTGCTACAAAGTTTGTGGTACGCCATCCATAAAGTGGAGTCGTCTTGCAGTGAAAATACAATGCCCACTTAAATGCTAAAGTAGACCGTAACAGTCACCAGCTCATTTCCTGACCTGGCAAGCTTAGTGATAGCGTCTTTAGAAGCGGCTTCAGCCGTTTCTATATTGGAAGTCTACACTACCAGTTGTGGCTGATAGCGGACCGTACATTCTTGTCTGCTCTCATCTTTCCTTTGAGTAAAGAAGTCAAGAAGACAAGACTGTATGTACCATGAGTTTCAGTTTGAGGATGCAACAGAAAAATGACGCACTTACCGATAATGTGACGGACGCAATGCATGTTGAAGACACAAAGACTAGTCGCCGCTGATATAAGACCGAAGTTACGATCACTGAAAGTGGGACTTGGCTTCAGTGGATATTCATGGGATATCACGCACTTAAAAAACAATCAGCATTGTTTTTGGAATTTTCAATAGGGACAAGCATCATAGCAGCAACTTGGTTTCAGAAGTTTCCCTCACGACTACTAGAATTTTTTAAGGCCACTGTAGTGGCAATGTTTCATGCGAGTAGCGTCAACACCGTTGACTCCTTTCCTTTTAACAAAAACAGTTAGGATTCATGACCATAATAGTCCTTCTAAAACTTTCAGTCTTGTAGCACTCGATTTCAGTATGCGTTCCGGGATCCAGTCGCTGAAACTTCTTGAGAAAGCTTGGTAAGAGTCGTATTGTCCATGGATCCTCAGCAATCATCTCTGCTACCACAATTCTACTTATGGTACATTGTGCTTCAAGATACCTTATTACAATCCAGGTGCCGAAGCTGGGTAGTGATCTTAAGGTCCGCTGATGATGAGTCTATCCGTTAGCGCGGACCTTGTCGCTGGGTAAATCTAAGTTTATTTCGAGTTGGTATGGCCCTTCCAACAAAGTTGACACGTGACAAGATCGAACTTGTCACATGACAATCGCCCACATCACCCTTTCTTACGCGATAGATACTAATAAACCACGCACGTCCAGTATCAGCACTACTGCGCACGAGGTCGCGGAACATTACACCTCGAGTGTGTACCATGGCGCACTTCGACTGTTGGAAGGCTTACAGGGCTAACCGCATTCATCGCCTCCTTACCACTTGACCACCTCTTTTCCTTCGAGATTGACACGTCAGCGTCCAGCGCGGTGCTCACTGTGAGCTCTTCACAGACCTATTTCACATCTGAAAGACCAAAGCTAGCATCACAAATATGTGGCTGCCAAATCTGGTCTGATTAAATACGATGACACTGAATAGATCATACACGTTCAATGTCACCAAGCTTAATACATTACATAGTGCCATTTTATAGTTGTGCATTTTCTGAAAAAAGGCTTGCGTGATAATGAGCAAACGGATTGGCTGCTGTCGTAAAACTATTTGAAAGTAACTGCTGCTTGCTTACCTGAACAAAAGTTTGATTGACTCTGTCCTTCCGAAGACCAGTACAGTGTTTCAGGGTACTTTACCATGACAAAAGTGTAATAAACAAACCATGTCACGTTCTGGTCAACCTTTCAAACCGTGTCACCTTATGGAATATTCCCTAGATTCTATTAATCCAATTTGAGCGGACCTCTGTACACCTCCGGCACTATCGTACCTGCTAACTACTGACAGTCTTCCCTCTGCTAACATTTAGTCTTGGTAGACACACTTTGGGCAACATGACATCAAAGGCTACTGGTTATTGGATTACGGCGGTGTCATGCATGTACTGTAGTAAAGTCAATAAGTGAAGGGTAAAAAGTAAAATCCTCTACCAAAACCACCTACTCCGCATCCAACCCGATACAAAACTCCTTAAGCCCAAAAGAAAAAGCCCGGATAAAAAAGTGAGAGCACAAACACAAATCCTCATCTTTCTTTTCTCAAACTACGTCAGGATGTGCATCACGGTCAGAAACGTGTAGCCATCCTACAAGTTTGCTGGGGTCGGTGTTTTTTGTGAGAAGCAAGATTTATCTTTTGGCTGACTATCTAATCATGGGCATGGGCTACTCGATTCTATCATGGACGATGAGAGTTCTCAGCCAGAGCATTAGGATTAAGAGATTCTGGAAGCATGAAGGTGGAGAAGAAAGGAAAAGGAGAAGTTGCAGCAGATAAGGAGGCAGTTACAGACAGATTCACCGAGTCCGAGAAGTTCACCATCTTTGGTAATGCCTGCACCTTGTATTATCTGTCTCGAAACACCCACCGCTCTTCCTACAAGCTACTCTTCATGCTTCAGGCTGGCATTTGCAGTACTTATATTACTCAAATAACCCTTGATGCCTAGCTTGAATTTGTCAAGTCCCCCACATTTGGTAAAAGCTCTACCTCTATGCACGTACATGGCCTCTCGACTATTAGTGATACGTTACAAGTTAGCAAACATAGAACGACCAAAGAACGACCGCGGTGGCCGTCCAATCGTAAAAGCTAACAAACGTTATGAGTTACCGGGGAAAAGGTATCAGAGGGAGGACTGTGTAATCTAATGGTCGCTTGGAAGCATAACAGTCTCGTTATGCGTGTTTCATACGACAAGCAATTTGCATCTTCACTTTCACATGATCAAGCATCTGACATTTTGTGCCGCTTGCTGGCGTGATGAACTCGCTTGGTATCGTACACAGAGATCTCGGTGATCGACTATAGAATACAAGAGTCATGTATTGGCAGCTATATGCTGGTTTGCAAACACATTATGTACCACGCGTACTAAAGTAGCTTGAGGTTTTGCGCTTACAGCAAGACAGAATCAAAAACTCTAAACATCATTTTCACACGAAGCCTTAATTCGAAACAGAAAAACGTCGATCGCTGTTTGTTAGAGATTAGACCTTCGACAAGCGTGAGCTTCTTTTTCTCGGTCGTATCGTTTCCGGGAATGGCTCATTGTTTATGGGCTGGAACAAGCAGACGATTCCCCACGTGCCCTGAATGGGACTAACGGTGACGAGCAAAATTGAGGTCGATTGATGTGTCTAGGCATATTCACATGTGGCTTCTTCTTCTTCGCCTTAACAAATTCGTTATACGACAAAGGCGCGGCATACGTGTTGACTTTAAGCCCGGTCGGGGTACATGCTGGAAGAAGTAGGTGAAGTGGCAAGATTTTCTTTTTCGACATCGTAGTGAATGAACTAAATTTGTAAGTCGTGATGACGTATCGTGGTAGAACATTACAATTATAGCGTTTGAACTGTTGTAGTGTAATCTGTCTACAACACGGCTACTTCATCTGTCTTGTAGCCAGAAGTCGTGACACGCGTCGAAACCTTTCGTCTTTGCTTTAACAGCCACATAATTACTATGTTACAGTTGCAGAAGTAGCGCCTTTCCAGGGATTCTCAAATGCTTGACAGTTGGATCCGCCTAGCGGTAAGAGTGCAGAACCTATGTAGACTGCTTGATTCATACTTTAAAACACCTTTGCCTGGTAAGACCAGCCAAGAACGTTCAAGCCATGTTACCGTACATTTTTCCTGTTGTATGGAGGGATGCAACCGGTCGAGAGCTGAGCGGAGTAATCGATATCGAAAGCTCCGACTTTTGTGAAATGGACAACGAGGAGATAGTTGTGCGAGACTTGGTTGACATTTTAAACAGGAAACTGGAGAGCTCCGATAAGGATAGGGAGGTGACACGTATCATGTTGCACGGTATGCGGCTAGACAACGATCTTGCATTGAGTCGTGTTGTTCCGGAACTAGCAGGAAGTAGTCCTCGCTTTATTGCGACGACACAAAAAACTCGCGTCCAACGGGTTACCATGACACTGTTTGTCAAAACGTTGACCGGAAAGACGGTATCGATCAAGTGCTCCCCGGCGGACAGCGTGCACTACATTCAGATGCAAATTGAGGACAAAGAATACATACCCTATGAGCAGCAGCGCCTCGTATTTACCGGCAGGCAACTAGAAAGCGGCTTTACGCTATCGCATTACGATATTGGCAAAGAAAGCACGCTCCACTTGGTATTGATGTTGCGTGGTGGATGTAACCTTCGCACCTTCGCCGATGTCACGGACGGCTCGCTTCTAACTGCGGTGGAATTTTCATTGAAAGCCCCAAAGTGGCGTGTCTGCAGTAGAGGTGTGAATGTTGAAGGTCGTTGTAAGAATCGAAGCTGTCGTGCGTTTGGAAGCATGATCGTTGATCCTAAAGGGTTTGTGCTCTTCAATCTTATCCAAGATGACGTCCGATGCCCGATGTGTCGTTGGAAAGTGGTTCCTGTCACATGTGGGTTATACGACTGTTGCTGGCGTTACGAAGGGATCAAGGCAAGTGATAACGTCTCGGTGTGCTCGAAGTGGAAAGACGCTCGAGGACACGTGTATCACCGCTTCGACTGTGATGAGAACGGAGGGACTGTCGAATGGGAAAGCCTCCTGATGGCAGTGAAGCCAGTAGATGAAGCAGTAAAATGCAAGCTGGTATGTTCGTCGGAATCAACCTCCATCACTCCAGGAGACAAGTGCACAATTTGCTGGTCTCCCTTCGGACCCCGCTCGAAAGATTCGCATACGACCTCGCATTGCGGCCACACGTTTCACCGCGTTTGCTCACAGAAGTGGACTAGGTGGTGTGAGCGCAACGACACCCAGCCAAGCTGCCCTATCTGTTGCGAAATGCGTCGGGACCGACGTCGTATACCTCTACGGTGGTGAGGAGGACGTAAGACTCGTGCTTGCGCAATTGTCTGTTTATTCTGCAGTATTGCGAGGAACGTTTGACTGGTTTGACAACCATGTCTTTCACCGCAATAACTGCATATTGTAATCGTTGAATCCTCTTTACTGCTAAGAATCGCCAGTGGTGAAGGCTCTCGTCGACGTCTGTCAATCTAACATGTGTGTTGCGTTCGTTGAAAAACTACAAGTTCAATAGCAATTTCAAAACGAGATCACCACGTGTGATCTCGGCAAATCTTAGCACTATGCACACTGATGGTATCACACCATTTCGTACGGTGCGACTTCAATGAGGAACCCGGAGTGGCGCAGTGTAAGACAAGACGCTTGACTACCGCCCTGTTTGTGCATTGAATTGCGCAAACTGTTGTCTACCCGCCCTGAAAATGCCCAATCTGAATTTTGCAACTGCTGGTAAGCCATTGTAAAATGTTAATCGTCTGCTGCGATGTCACACCGACGGTTTTGCACTTCCGTGGATAACTGTGGCACACTAGAAGTTGTACATTCTTGTAAGTCATGCAGAATAACGTACAAAGCATTATCTGCTGTCAAATGACATGCCAACGAGTTGTAAGATAGGGGAGCAAGTTCTGAAGCTCTGTTTTAGTGTCAGTAAATCGGTCCATACAACTGAATCAAGTTCTGCATTCCACGTTCCATTTCTAGTGGTGCTAGGGGATAGGTTGTGTTTTGTGTGCTGAAGAGAGTCGTGGGTTGGAGATCCTTGTTTTTGCTGTTGACGATCTTGAGAGACGACTGGCAGACAAAGGTAGACGAAGGATAGTCCTGCTTAGCAACGCAACCAATTACAAAATGCAGTCGACGGCGTGTCATTTATTCACAATAAAAAGAAGCTGAATGGAAGGAGCTTCCACTGCTACCGAGAGAAAACCGTGACCATCACGTCTTACCCACTTCACACCTATTGTTTGCGAAAGGTAGCAAGACTTTCGAGACTTTTGCTGCCCCATGGTGTCTATGCTTTGCTTGTTATCCCTCTGTTCGCCGTTGGTCGCGATTGAGCCGATCAATCACGTGCGGGTGTGGTGTGTGAATGAACATTGTACACTTCGCAGGCACAATTAGTGACCTGATCAAAGAGTGGCAGCTATTATGCATACCTACTAATGAAGAGGGGACAGGCTTCATCTCTTTTAGTATGCCATATTCCAATACACCAAGCGTTGCTTCCAGAGACAGATAGATAGACAGCAAGTAGGGTTTTTAGGTCCGACGTTCACTTTGCGCACAGTCACTAATAGCTTCACACTTCGGTCTCGCAACGTACTGTATGCGTTTACATTACGCATTGTCGTCATCTCGAAACGGCTTTGTCTGAGCTTGAGTAGTCGTTGAGGCATCGGTGGAGCTCGGTCATTGGTACAGCGGACCGAGTGTTCTTCGACACTGCAAGGCACCCCGCGTTCTAGCCAGTATCTTTTTACTTGACGCCACTATGTAATCATTGAAGACAAAGCTACGTTGTAGTCGTACAGATGTCTACCAGAATGTCGACACGTGATGAAAATATCGCATTTAGACAGTAACGTTCGTGTAGACAAAAGATACGTCTACTAAGCACGTCAGGAGGCTTCGCATTGACAGTCAGAACATAAGAACTAAAGTTCCTTGATCATTTAAATGCAATGTCGGTAGGTACAAACTGCTACCAACGTCAACTCAATACACACACGTCAAAGGACTAAACTCGTTCTGTGGCAGATTCAACCTATCTCCTTGTATGCCACAGCTGCATCAATTCTCATTCCATCCTATTGACCAAAGCTAAAAGCTTACACAGAGAACGAGTAAGATTACGGCACATTTTGCTCGTAGCGACTCTTTTGCATGACAGATATAGATCAGGGTATCTGTCAATTACTTTACCGACGACAAAGAAATACGCCGCGAGTAGTTGGTACATCGAGGACTGGTACTGAAAATTGCGTACTCCATGCATCGAGTTGCAGCTTTACTATTGCAAAAGTGACCAACCCAGCTGATCACATGATCATAGATTGACTTCACTAACAAAGAAGACTTCCTTACACTGGTAGAAACACGGGTAATAGCGATGAGAAAGGTGTCTGTCACACGGGGAGACACTGCTGAATCATTGAGTACCACCTCGCCGTGACTATCACCCGGGATCAATGCAGAAGCGGCGCGGCACACTGCCCGCATGAGCTAGCAGCACAAATCGTAGCTAGCATGCCGTGACTGGTGTAAAAGCCTGGCTCGTATAGGACGTTGGCAAGACAGCTGAATGGCTGTAAGGTACCGAAACAGGAAGCTACATCACCGTGATTATGGACAGGACGCTATGTTGGCGCGATCATGCGTTTCTCTCGTTATGCATACAAATGATGTCCCATCATTCGATCCCTACGATGTTCCGACAAGTTCAATATGATCGCGAAGCTCCTCTTCTATCGATTTTGACTAGCACACGACGCCATATTTGTGAATGATGGGCTCGTATTATGGTCGAACAGGTCAATGTTGATGGTGATAGGGGGCAGGTATCAAGCAAACGTCAAGAAACGCTTCACCAGAAGCAAGGTGTCTAAAGCGTTTTTTCGGCTATTATTGAGTCTACCGTTCTCGTCATTTATCCGTGATATTGAGTTGCTATTGTGCGGTGTAGTAGCAAATACAGTGTGATGGCAGCTCTATGAACTGGTCACCTGCACCCGTAGTCAGAGGTTTCAAGCTCGCGAAAGTTTTCCACTCGTGGTCGCAATAACGAGCTCTTTATCACTTTGTGGCTTCAGCAATGACTTGTTTTATCGATAATGACCATCATCCGGTCCACGTAAGACAAACAAAGAATGCAATTGTATTCCTCATTTTTTGGCCCCTTTGTCTCTAGTTGTATCAGTCCGTTACGTAAAGCCATGCGACGTCTCGGTTTAAGACAGGACATTGCGCAAACCACAGTCGATGCGACATCGCATAAAATCTACTACTTTGCGGTCGTGGGATAATAGTATTTTTCAGACAATATCCGGCGATGTCCACTATCTACTACTTTTTCACACCATCATATCACATACCTCATCCCTTCCAAAATAAAAATAAATCTCCACCCACGGAGACATCACAGCGCTGAACTGCTCAGCTTTGAATTACCCCACTTATCATCCAATCAAAAAGCTCCACAGTATTCTCCAGCAGCAGCAGCAGACGGCCAGGTCATCTCTGGTCTGAAGCCATGACTGATGTGTGTGAGGGCTTATTGGCCAAGCTGAACGAGCTCATGGACTTCCTGCACTTTGCCAAGCTGCCGAGCGCCAAGTTCCACGGCGTTGTAGGTCCTTACGTAGTTTTAGTCTCCAATTTACCACCTAAGCCTCTTCTTTGTGCGTTGTTTTAGGTAACTTTTATGTTTCGAGCCTCTTCGGAAGCCGGCAGCTCTTTTGCTTGTATACGGACTATCGATATGCGTCACGGTAGGTTTATCTGTACGGGAACGAACAGTTGTGTTTTTGTAGACGTATACTGGACCAAAAAAGGACTAAACTGACATACTGCATAACAAATGGACCCATTTGTGTGTGCGTGTTTGTGAATCTCTCTCTCTCTGTTATTGTGTTTGTTAACGCAGGGTTAGAGGTGGACAATACGACGCTGCATCCTCAAGACCCTTTTGTTCCAGAGGTAGCGGTCGTCTACGTGAGTCTCGCCGATTTCTTGTACATGTACTCGGGAGAGGCGACAGCGACGGAGATCGCGTCGATGGTCATGTCTGGTCGTGTGTCGGTGCCTTGGAGCTCGTACAGCAAGTTGAAGGCTTTTGCCGAGTGTTTCGACTTTTCCACGGACAAGTGGGAGGCCTATTATGCAGACTTGAAGACTCGCGAGCGTGAGACGAAGACGCTGCAGTGCACGCAGTTATGCTGTAGACAGAGCACAAAAGAGGACATCGAGGCGAATTGGCTGCTGGTGTCGGATGCAACAACGACGACGTCCGGAGGTGGGGACTGGGAGGTTGTCTCGGGTCTGCAGTGCTTGCATGTGCCACAGAAGGAAAAGCTCAAGGAGCTAAAGCAAGGGCACGTATTGACGTCGTTGGAGGAATGGCTATCCAAGTTGTGGCCCAGCAACGGCTCTCGGGTTGACGAAGCGCGTCCGGCTCAGTCCCTCTCGACTCACGTCAGGCATTCGTTCAGCGATCTGAAATCAATGGCTGGGAAGCTCTTCGTGTCGCTAGAAGCTTAGGTTGGAACGAAACCCAATGTGCATTCTTGGGATATGTTGCACCTTGTTTGCCAAATGAACAGGCAGCTGAGCTCTGGCTTTAGTCGTAGCACTTGTGGCCCAAATGTCGACACCATCTGTTGGCATCGACCAAAGGCGGTCGTCAGCAGGTTCAAGCGCGGCTATCCCAAAGAGCGCGTGCGCTTGTGCCAGGCCAAATTACATCCGGAGTGCCCATCCTGATTCGGGGCATCATCATTCTAGGTGGTTTGCAGGTTTTTCAGACGAGGCTTAATCTCGCATGGATTTTACAACCAGTACGTCCAATGGAGACCGACTGCCTTTTCTTTTAACTAATTTGAGCAGCGATGGACGTAATCAAACCGGCCCTTAGGTCAGCACTTCCCGTGACATAGACGACGCACCGACCCACGATTTGTACTGACGTAGATGAATTTCCATGGATAGACGTGGAATCCTTTTTTTAGAGTCAAAGCCCCGGCGGGTCTCCTGCATACAAAATTCCAGTGTGAGTTTGCAGCTGGGATTACTTCTTATTCGAGCAGATAATCGTCGCGCACCTTCACGCACAATGTGCTACCAGTAACTCAGTACATTTGCCCCCCCCCCGCGATTTTAATCAGTTTTCGAGCAGGTAGACACCGCTCGATCGATCGATCGTCCCCCCGAATACTGATAAGGAGGACGGTGGTCGGTCGTCTTCTCGCTTTCGACTCAGTTTGCAATTTGCCACGTCCAGCGCAACCGCTTGACCGCCATCAACCACACGCACCATGTCCAACCCCTTCCACCGTCTCCGCAAGAGTCGGTCTCTTGGCAGCCGCGACGACGTCGAGATCAAAGAACGACGCAGCAGCATCTTCCGACGTCACGGACGATGCAGCACTGGCGACGAAGTCGTCGAGTTCATGCGGCCACGGGACACGATCGTCACCCGCGTGAGCGAGTGCTCGGAAAGTCCGATCGAGAACCGACGTCGACACCGTCGGAACCTCATGAGCGACGAGCCGCCACAATGCAATGGGGCTCCAATGGAGCCATCACCAGTGCCGCCTCAAGTTGCGGAACGTCCTTATCCACGCAGGGAACAATGGGTCGACCGTCCTTCCTATCCACGGAAGGGACAATGGGTCGAACGACCTCACCCCTCACGCGAGCAACAGTGGGGAGGCCGCCACTTCCCCCGTGAACATCCGTGCGTTGGTCGGTTCTACCCTCGCGAGTATCAAATGGTCGGGGGCCGCATCTACCCCCGCGAGTACATGCCGATGGGGGGACCCATGTACGCCCGCGAACGTCAATGTAGTGGAGGCCGGTTCTACCCCCGCGAGCAATGCAGACTAGTCTACTGAGTAGGTAGTAAGCAGCTCAATTTAATGCCCGTTGCGTCTTTCCATTCCACTGGGTGTGTGGCTATGCATTGATTGAGACAGAGCCCCTGGTCTCGACTGACAAGATGTTCATCTGTACCGTGCTTAAAAGTTTACTGCGAAAACCGTGGGAGCTTTTAGGTGGTAGCAACCTGGCAAGGGACAAAGACCTAACGAGACTCTACGCTTGACATGCTGAGGGCAACCAACCTGTGTGAGCAGCGTGTAAGACACCACCTACCAATGACTTTCGTGTGGGTGTAACTCACAGTCGCAAGAGCAGACACTTGTAAGAAGAGAGAGAGCGATTTTCTTGAGATAACATGAAGAGCCTATGCATGATCAACCGCTGGACGTCATAATCAAGTGGCACGTCATCGTCCTCGAAACTGTCTTTGCATTGCTGCAAAAGGCCACAGACTGTTCCGAGGTGCAACTGTCGTAACTGCTCGAGGCTGAGCTGGCGAGTTACTGCGCTCTTCTATCTTGCGGTACCGACAGGCAAAGAAGGATGAGAGGGGCCAAAGCAGCTGGGCCACCCTTCACGACTTTTTTCAGCTGGCCACTAGATCGCAGCTGGGCTTGGAGATTGATTACGTGTCGATTCGCACGGAGTCACGTGTCCGATCAGACTTGTGAGTGAGTGGACTCAAGCACGACGGATCGTAAACTCTCGAGCAGAAAGCGCCACCACTTTTATAGACGATGGTGCATCGCCATCGTCACTCAAAGCGTGGCGTAATCACGTCACACAATAGCTGATGTACGATCGATCTCGTACGCCATCGGACATGTCGCGAGGATCTTGAGGAGCTCCAAAAGGTCACCACACGCCAAAGAAAAAGAGGTCGAAGCGGACGTTGCCCCCATCTCAGCAGCAACTTGGAGCGACTTGACTGCCACAATCACGAGCTGCTCACGATCTTTCGTGCGGCAAAAACACGCGTGCATGATCGAGTCGCAGACAGGCAGGTGTTGCACATGGACGGTCGCGACTGTCGATCCATTCGGTTGGGCGTAATCGCAGGATCGGCTGTCGCCCTGTTGTCGCATTCGTTGAGGTGAAGTGGTCGTGGACATCATGAAGTGACGCAAGATCCAGCGCGGCGCCCGAACGCAACTGATCAATGCTTGTGCCTGGAAGAAAGTCGCGTCGGAGATCGCACGGTGGCGGCTTTTCAAGCTGCGATCAGCCGATGGCTATTGTTGTGGAGCGTAGATGGACCGACAGGTTGTAGAAAGTCACTGCGACCACCAGCGAGGTTAGTAGACGGCAGTCGAACGCCAAATGCTCCGACAGACCGGGGGGGGTTGTGGTGCGCAGTCTAGAACTGTGGTGAAGCTCTGGAAGGCAGCACAAGACAGCGCGTGGTAGACCAACCGATACCAGCACCAAAGTCTGGCTCACGACAGCGAGTCATAGAGCTCCAGGGGTGGCTTGGAAATCGGGTCGTAAGCGGCAGCTGATTCCAGATGTCGAAAGCTCTACAGCACTGCAATGGGGTGTAGAGGACAGCGTAAAAAGACTGCAGCTGCTTGGAGCTGTGGCAAAGCGAGAGGACCTGGGAGTCGACATGAAAAGCCAACGACCGCGTCTTCTGCTTGGACAGAAGCAGGAGATAGCCTGACAACCCTGACAGCCGTCATCTGAGGTGGCAAGCGTCGTACAGACTCGCACGGGGCACCGGTGTAGCTGATCTGGCTCAGGATAAGTCGGACATCCCGCAACCCATCAAGCTAGTACAGACACGTCTGCTCTTCTCGATCTCTCATCATTGACGCGATCTTCGTTTCCACATCCTTTCACGTACAAAGGAGCTACTTGATCTGATCGGCCAAGACGTGGAAGATCTGACCGCGAGGAGCGTCCACAGCGCAACGACCAGTTCAGTCTTTGAAAACGATAGACAGCTCCGATGACCTTCGAGAGCTACAAGAACACACACACTGGGGCAGCAGTCCCCTTGCATGTATCAGAGTCACCCACAGGTGTATCTGCCGGAACAACGTGCGACAGCTAGTAGATGTCTCAATCCCTTCCGCCTCCACTACCTCTCCAAGGCACCTCTAGATGCTCCTGCTTCTCCTTTTGTCACTACAACCTGACGCTACCGCTCAACTCGACGATTCGACTACCTTCAAGCTAGTACCCACGGGAACAAAAGCGCTACTACACAACGTGGTAGCGCTCGTCGTGCTCCTGGTAGACGACGTCGCGCTCGAGGGAATCCATGTCCCGGATACCCAACCCGGCTCGAACCAGTCGCAGGTCCCCTCGACGAGGAGTCTACTTGTTCGTTGTGGCTTCGTCTTCTCGTTTCTCGCTGGCAAGTTGCCCGGTAACATGCAGTCGCAGTCTGATCCGAAGGGCGACAAACGCACCACCGGCGTTTCGGGAAGTGTCTCCACGACCGGCTGCGGTCGATCTCGTCTGACGTCGTTCTTCGGTGCGACAAGTGCTTGGCTAGGACCGAATGGTGACAGGTACCAGGTGGTCGGTGGATGTTATCAGAGAGGTCTTGCGAGTAGTCGACGTCACGTCAAAGGAGACCGAGGGAATCTCTTGCCATCCTTCCTTGCTTGGTGAATTACCAGCAGCGACGTGGACGAGCATCAGCTTAAGCTGGTCTTCGGAAGTACTCGTCTACGTACGTGCAGTTATGGCTGAACCCGTTCCAGTATTGCTGGAGTGGTTGGGGAATCCGTTGCGTGCGTTCTTCTGGTTGTCATCTGAGCAGGGGCGTCTCGTACAACGAACTGTTTAGGTGGAGAGGAGGAGGAGGGTGCAACTGTAACGACTGTGCCTAATGGGAATGCGCAGCTTTTTACAACATTCGAATGCGAAGAGTTGGTCGGTCGTGGTGAGCTGGATGGGCGTCAGATGGCGAGTAGTGAGTCGTAAAAGACCGTCAAATGGTGAGGGACTGGAGCACGTGGAGTGTAACGACGGGAGGAGCTTCCACCCAACTCGCTCGTTATGCTCTTACGTCATGTACACTATGTCAACACGGAGCAACTGTGATGAAGCAACGTTCACCTATCGATCACACGGATCTCTCTTCTAGTCGGTCTTTGGTGTTTAAACGTTGGGAGTAATTTGCTGCTAGGAGACTCTCCTAACTGGTGTTGCACCTGTACCACGCGTCATTGCTCTGGTGGTCGCATGCTTTTCTCCGCGTTGCGAACCTGTGGCTTCGAATATTCTGGACATTTTTACACACTTCCGCACTGTTAAGTAGACAGCAGCTTCCTCTGCTTAGTGATGAATATAACTGCTTCTGACAGGAATGACATGAAAACAGTGCCTGGATGATCGCTTCGAGTCAGATGTTGTCAATCGATTTAAGAGCAAGTTCACACGAAGCGACACGAGCGAATTGTGAAAAAGTCTAAATGCGGCTAAATTGATCGATCCCCACTGATGTAATAATCTCACTAGCGTTTGTGACTACCTGATTTGATCTATTTTGATTCTAGTGAGACATCGCGCCTTGCGAACCAAATCAGAAATCGGGATTTTTCAATCGGATCTGATCGATTCCTCCCCCGGGTGAGTCAACCAAAATGCAAAAGTTGACTGTACCGCTACCGTGTCCACTCCAAACCGTATTCACTTCAAACTGTAAACCCGCAGACAATTTGCTGCCATATCTTCACATCATGCAGCAACAGCTCATCACCTCCAATCATGCATACACGCAACTCCACAGCGCCGCCTCACATCACTCCCCCCAGAACAGAATCATGTTAATCTGCTAGACTCTGCCACAAAACAAACGCTTCCATCCGGTTGCAGTCAACAACTACGCTTCAATTAATTTCAGTTTAATCCCTACTGCCCACTAGCTCTTCACTACCTCATCATCAAAAGCCATAATCCCCACAAGTCCAGTTCATCGACTCCGTGCTGAACCCCATCCGCCTGGATAAAACCTAACTATCCATGTCCCCGTGTGTACCCCAACACCCCTTCGATGTCCATCACGCTGGACGCAGACCAGCCATTCAACCTACTGGACCAGAAGAACTCGCCCGCATCGTTCTCCCATAGTCCACACCAATATAGTCGAAAGCAAAAGCAGGAGCGAGAGGGACAGCAAAAAGAGAGAAGTACCCCCTTTAAAACGGCCCACAAACACCTTCAACTCACTATTCAAATCCGCCTCGAGCGTCAAAAGTGCTCGAATTCACATGTTTGACACGGACCGTACCCCCAGGACTTCCAACGGTTACGATCGCGCTCGAGCAGATGGCGAGTCCGACGTCACTGCTCTCCACTACTGCAACAAGTCCTTGTATGCGAGTCTCATCGTCCTTTCGCTCATCCTTGTGGCGGTCGGCGTCACGCTCGGAGTCCTGTCAAACTCCAGTCAAAGTTCAAATGTGACGTCGACCCCGGCTGAGGTACGAATCAGGTGTCGCCAAAAAAGTCGTTTTCTTGATACTTTAAGTCGTTGTTTTTTTGTACAGTCAGTGAAGGAATGGAGTTGTATTTATCTTGATCTTTTATTGTAGATAATGACCATAATTGCTGACCATGTATTGTGTATTGGATGTTATTATTATTGTAGCACGACACTTCAAGTGGAACTCAAGACAATACCCACGTAAGTTTCGACAATTTTACGCACATGAATCTTAACGGGACAAAGTCGGTACAAACCGATGAAGAAGTGGATGAGGAACTCACTGCGACATCTGGCAGTCTCCCTCTGGTGGCGGTTGAAGACATTGATGCTGATTATCCTGTTGTTCAATGGGATACTTTCAATGACTCGGGATCGGCCGTCGATGCTATGATTGGAGAAGTTTCGTCTCAGCTGAGCTCGTCGCCGTCGAGTGATAAGTGTACGTCCCTTTCGATTTTGCATCGGGTGACCCGCTTTTTCCTGTCTAAAAATTTTTCGGACTGCTAACCTGGATTCTTCATACCGTTCGTCTTGTTGCTTTTATTTGTGATTGCACTGTTCACTGCAGACTCGAGTGATGTTGGTGTTACTCTAGCTATTGATCCTGGTACAGCTCCAGCTATTACTCCAGTTAAAGCTTCTGATGGGTTCTCTGCTGTTGCTTCAGTTAAAGCTTCAGCTGCTTCTTCTGCTATTGCTTCTGGTGCTGCTCCGGCTAAAGCTTCAGCTGCTTCTTCTGCTGTTGCTTCTGGTGCTGCTCCTGCTACATCTTTGACTACTGCAAACACCGGTAGGACTACTGCTACTGTAGCTGCTACCACTTCGGCTAAGGGCGCTACTGGTGTTGCTACCACGCCTGCTACTGCTGCAGCTGCAACTGCTGCTAAAGACCCGGCACCAACAATAGTTGAATCTACTTTACCGGATTCGTTAGAGGAGACGCTCAGTTATAGTGTCGTGGACTATGATTGGAAGGACGCGTCCCAGTGGGAATATGCGAGTGGATCGGCCGTGTCAAGAACCAGTGATATGATTACAAGCGGCGGGATTCGACTCACGCCTGAAAACAGTGCCGAACCAATCCGTACTATTGAAGGATGGAGCGGTGAAAAAGTCGTGTTCATCGAGTGGGAACGCACGAGCTCGAGTGATACCAACATTTGGATGTTAAACACAAAGTTGCAGTCGCAATTCGGCAAGGGGAACGGGTGGCCGTACTGGGGCGAGCTGGATCTATTCGAGATGTTTTCGCAGGACGCTGTCGATGTTCCAGCTAACGACTACAGTGGATTTGGAGGCTTTTCCGCCGTGTCGAGTTACGGCCAATCGACACTGCACATGGGACCTGCTACCGAGAACGGCAGTCCTTGTTTCTGCCCTGCGCAACCTTCCAAGAGTTCGTGGTACGGCAACACGCAACCCATGACGTCGGGCTGCACGGCCCAGTTTTCGAATGACGAGTCAAACTCCATCGCAGCGGTGTGGGGCTCCGACGCTACGGGCCAGTTCATTCAGATCATCCAGAAACCAACCATTACCAAAGGTGGCAAACTTGCGGGAGTCGATACGTACGATATTGCAACCGGTAGCGGTGGCGTCACGTCCAAGATTTACAATAATGCCGAACTCTTCTGGGGCATAGACGCTTCAGACGCGTGCGCCAAAGCTGGCGGTCACGATGCGACGAACGGGTTTCCTTTCTTCGAGAGCTTTCGCATTGTTTTGGAGGAGCAGAAGAAGAATGACAAGAGCGCGTCTTTTACCGTCACGAACATCCAGATCTTCACCAAGAACTAGGCCGCTGGGGATGGTGTATCAAGTTATACCAAACTATAGCCTCGGTTCGCCTTCGTTGTCGTTTTAGAAACAGCGTTCAGGTCGTTGTTCGTGGAACCACTGTTGTCTCTCGAGTGGAAGTCAGTCACTGTTCGCGTCTTGTACGTACGCGACGGGTCATTTGCCGCTGCTCGGGTGCGACTGAAGACTCGCTGCTAAAGCATGCGAATGGACCGCGCGACGCATCCAAACAAACTCTGGTAGGGCCCGACCAGCAGAGCCCAACACGATGTGTATCACTGGAACATCAGGCTACTGCTTTTGCCACGCCAGCAGCGTGTAGGCAACTATTCGACTACGTGCTCGTCATCCGTCGGTTCTTTCTCCGCATGCGCCGATATGAAGGTCCAACGCTATGCAACAGTTCAAGACCAACTGAGGCATTGGGTTGATGGCTCCGTGCTGTTTTCGTGCCAGTTCCAGTGCTTTTCAATCGAATGACGGGGATTCCAAACGTGCCTGCTTGTAGTTGATGCCAATTATCAAGTTTTTGACCAAAGGACCTACTGCAAACACATTGTAGTTAAGTGCACGTCAACGTTTTTCGTGATGCTACTGTTACTTTGCTTCGCGTCTGCTATCGCATACAAAGTATTGATCATCATGGCAAGAAACTTGTACGACCACGTCTGATTCAGTTATCCCTTAACGCCCGTATCTACACATGCTGAAAAATAATGAAGTCAGCACTCGATCTCATTTCGGAACTTGCTAAGACTTTTGCAGGAGAAATGCAAGAGTAGAAGCCGTTTTACTACCAAGCACGATGTTACAGAAAAAGGTGTTTTCCTAGCAGCAGCGATGAGAAAGCTGATGCCTGACGGGCATATACGAGTTCATACATTTGACATACATATCACGCGCTCTATTGCATGATCAACGAGACAGTAATGTGGAACATCTCTTTGCGTTAGAAGGAGACATTGCGAAAACATCGATGTGGTAGATGTCACAGATACTAGCCACTGTACTCACTCTTTCCATGAAGCTCCTGTGTAGAACTACCGCGTTCAAATCGATAATAATCATACATGTCATCAACCGCGACTTCAGCGCCGATGAGCTAGAAGATTAGGAGAGACGACGTATGCTTTGCGATTCCCTATGGCTTGAGTTCCACAGGTGCTATTTTTGAATTCAATGGCTCTCGATAATGTGTAAGACGGGTTCATGTCTTTCCATGCATATTCTGTTGCGAATGTCGACATCTTTATGCAGACGTTGGTCGTGTAATGCACTTCTGTATATCTGCACCAATACAATACCATCCATGCAATATACGTCTTACGTAGCAGCAGCACCACTTTTCAAACAAGACGCACAAGTTAGCGAAGTCCATGCTGACGACTACAGCAAGTTCCACGTTGGAATATCTAGGGTCGATCAAGTGCTGTCATGTCCCGGTTTGGTAAGTTTCCAAGCCACAATCAAGACTACAGCAAGAGCTTGTGACCACAATAGTCGCCTTTATGCGATGGTGTTGTTCTTCTCTACCAAGTTGACAGGGTTTCGTCTAACATAGCCAACATTCTGCGCGCAATTAGACGTTGTATTCGCAAGCCACTGTCTTCACACATTGTTCCAGTTACTTGTTGATGTAGCGACTCCACCACACCTTACTATAGCGAGCAAGCTCATGATTGTATGGCTTTGCGCAAAAGACGAAGTTTGGCCACTGTACTTTCTCAACGATACACTTGCTTGCCGCTTGTGGGTCACCTGTTAAACGTTACTATAGCCTCCTCTTACGCTACTACCAGAGTCCCCGATCGAATCGGAAGTAGCACTAGCATTCGATCATATGCAGTTTGTCAAGAAGAGACCAAGTGGAGGTTGACATTTTATGTTCAATAGCTTGAACGACTTGCCTATCACCGCAGTAGCTGCTTGCTCGAAGTTTGTGGCAGTAAGATGGTTCATAGATTGGGGGTTCCTGTTGTAAAAGTTGTGGAGGTTTAGCTCATAACCAGCCGGCCGTGTGTCCATTACTCGCGAGCTTATCACAGGTATCGAATCCCAGCTGCCTTGTGGTTCACTACAGCTCCGACATGTGATGTATGGAAATAGTTCTGTAGTTGCCGAACGAGTCCTTGCACCCATTCCTGCTCAGACAGCTAAGAACATTCAAAGCACGACGTTAACCTGCATACGAACGCACTCGGCGAATCACCTCCACTTTGAAGGGCGTACGACCCAGATGTTATGACACAATATTGCTGACGGTAATGGTAAGGCACACCGCATGTCTTCATGGACGATCCATTTGGTCATGGAAAAGACGGGTACGCCGAGAACGTTGGAGTGCGATGCGACCCATCAGAACATAAACTGGAGCTCGTGTGACGTTTAGGTACAATTTAGTGTCATGGGTTAGCAGAAGTTGACCAGTGCAATCGATAATGACCATCCAAGCGTTTGCAAGGCATGTATGTAACTGCACTACGTCACGATACAAATTCGAAGGCATCCGTACAACCGGCAAATGATCGGTGTACATTGGACTATGTCGGAAGTACAAAGGAGCTCAGGCATACCACATCAAAGCAAATTGGTATCGGAAGTTGTGGTCCCAGGGTAGGTGATGAGTTGACCTTCTGTTGACCACGGACTGTAGTTGGTTCTGTTTGCTTGATCATGTAGGCATTCCGGGTTCTGCTAAGTTTACGCTGTAGTGTCGTGTTCCCTTCACACCAATTTAGGTATAGCATGGAGCTCACGGTTTCCATGCCTTTCTTGAGCCGACGAACGCTGTTCTCGGTGACGATTTGCAACAACTATACACTCTGCATCATCTTCAGCACATTGTGCGGCTGTCGATAGTCGATAGTAACCAGCACAGCTTTCTCACATGTACCACATTTGTCTCACCTACCAGCAAAACTGCCACGCCGAGCGTAGATCACCTATCGCTCATGCCACATGGTTCTTTGTTCCGAGCGAACATCAGGTGCATCAAAACTCGTGCTCGAGGATGCACGACATTTGTACGAGCAACACGACGGAACGCTCTACCTCCGATCCACACATCACAAAGCCTTTGCTATCACTAAGCACCGTCATGTCTTTTGCTTTCCAATCATGTACTTATTCCACGACAGGCGACTCACTGATTGAAGTTCCGTCTCGTTCGCAAAACAAGACGCGAGGAAGACAAACGAACATCAGGACCGATTCCGATCGTCTTCTTCCGCTTCGTAACTAATTGGTTGACTACGACTTTCTTGTCGATTGTGCCGAGTCTGCCAGTCTTCTAGCAGTATTCTTGTAGTACTACCACTTGTTTCCTATCAGTAAAACTCACAAGACCGCAGTCAAGGGTGCAGCTCAGCTATCGACTCTAATTATCAGATCAAAAACACACAAAATGACGCAAAACAGCATCCCCGCGTCGTTGGAATCAGATCTTGACCGAATATCTCGATATTTCTTTTGTACGTTGGAGACACCAGGATCGCACCTGAGCGACTTGATCTCGAGTACAAAAGTCCGGTGACTCAAAAGCCTCTCCAACAGCATGGAGCTCCGCCGTGACCATCACTCCACCTCGAGTCCAGGGCCATCCGGCCGGCCCAAGCGCAAACCTTCAAGCGCTGTCACTATGGGAACCGCGTTACGCGTGAAACGTCGACGTGTGGACTCGTCGGATGTATCAGCAGCGTCTCCTGCTGTCTCAAGCGCTGGCGTTGAGCGTCAGTCCGCAGCTTCCACTCGGCGTCAAGTGGCGATTCAGCCACCGACGCGTTCTGTTGCTCGAGCAACTTTAGCTTGTGAAAAACGTGCTTTTCAAGAAAAGTTGTTGGCTGAGCCAAAAACAAAGAGTTCTGTTTTAAAAACGTCACTACCACTTTTTAGCCGATATGCGGATCCATCGGTACAGAGTCCACAGTCGCGTCGTCGCTCAAGAGGTCAGGTCGAAGGCGTCCGGGAGGCAGCAGCCGAGTACAATGTACCTTGTGGGTCGTCGTTGTCATTGTCGTCCCCGTCTGGTGATAAAAGCACTGAAAAACAGCCGACTGGATCAAAATCGCTTTATATAAAAAGCAAAAGTGAAGATCAGCATGGCGTTGATAGGTGTTCACTTGTGGAGCACGGACCGAGTCCAGAGATGGTGGAAGGAGACGATATCTTACAGACTCTCTTGGGTGTGAGTACGCCTCGCGTGCCGCGCCGATTTCCGTCGGAAGACGCACTAACGGATGGAGAGCAGAGAGATCGAGAAGCGCTTCGTCGACGGCGACAGCAATTGCAGCGGGAGTTCTCCGTGATGAAGGAGGAGAAGCAGGAGACGTTTGATGGTTTTCGGGCGAGCAATGCTGGAGCTGGTGGGACGTCGCTGGTGCCGAGTCAAGAAGGAACGAGAAGGAAGAGGAGTTTTACTTCTTGTGTGTGGGAGCAAGGAACTCGACATTCACATGATGGAGGGGTAAAGGACAGCCGAGATACTGTTGTTGGGGGAAGAGAGAAGGACGTGGGTGGGAGTCTGCAGTTGATGGATGAGGAAGTGGAGACCGATGAGGAGACGACCGAGAGCAAGATCAGACGCTTGGGCAAGGTGATGTCCATGAACTGGCGGCAGTTCTTTATGTGGCTCGTGTCGGGTGCGGTGCTGCTCTGTGCGATGGTTGTCGCTGTGCCATTTGTGAAGAATGTGCTGAAGCCAACTCTTCCGTACTGCGACAGCGAATGGCGTGAGGTAGATGAGGGCACTTTTGTGTTGGCTGATCCAGCCGACGCTTTTGATCGCTCAAAAGCACTCCAGCCGTTTATCAGCAATGCTGCAATGGAGTCACACGGCTCGGGATCCTCGTGTCAACCATGCCCTGTGTATGGGAACTGCCTCAATGGCTCTATTATATCGTGCGCTTCGCCCTATGAGTTGCAGCATGGATTGTGCAAGGAGAGCCCGGAAGTGCAGGCAAGTCTCAACCAACTTGCGTTCTACATACGGAAGGTCATTGTCGAAAAAGCTGCCAAGAGCGCGTGCGATAACGTCTCGATTTGGAACTTTCTCTACGCGGATGGCGGCGCATCAAAGCCTGCGCGTGACGTTACGGCACCGGTCGAAGTGTTGCTTTCGGATGTGCAGACTTTTGTGGCACAAACGTCTTTGGTCGAAGAGGCAGTGCCAGAATCGTCCCGTGACTATGTCTTTAAT
Source organism: Peronospora matthiolae (assembly GCA_921007115.2). Classification (NCBI taxonomy): domain Eukaryota; phylum Oomycota; class Peronosporomycetes; order Peronosporales; family Peronosporaceae; genus Peronospora; species Peronospora matthiolae. Next base: position 514,459 of record CAKLBY020000058.1, on the reverse strand, counting down.
CGTGCCTTAGACATGGTCTTGCGTGACCTCAATGACATTTCTGTGACCGAAGACCAGAGTCAGCTCCTGGTAGGCAATAGAGCCGTGCCGTTGTTCTGCCGCGCTAGGCATCAACTGTTCACGCATACTAAGCTCATGTTACTAGCTGTCGCATTGGGGACAGCACTGGTGTCCGCTTACCGACAGTTCCTCGTGTACCGCACGAAACGTGAACTTGTGGACCGATTTGTCAAGGAGGTGCGCTTTCTCCTCTTGGACCAGACGCGTCGGCCAGATCGATTTTACCCGGTCGACCTTCTTCGTGATCACCTGTTCGCGAAACAATCTTTTCAAGACCGAGCATGGCTATGTAAGTCCGTCTGGCCAGCAGTTGTCACTGCTGTGAAGAAGGACTCCCGGATAAGCACGCGGACGATGCGGTACGTTTGACCGGAGCTTTACATTGTAGACAAGATTGATGCTTTTTGAGCTAACAGCCGACGTTTTGATTGTGTGCTGAACAATGCAGGGTGCGTGGCAAAGATATGATTGTGTGGGAATGGGCTTCATCGCCGTCGCGAAGTTATCGGCAAGCTGGGAGTCATCAAAGTCGTAAATCTCGCATCCCTAAGCTGCTGGAAGGAAGTGGTGGAAACACTAGAGGGGTTCCACTTGGACGACGCAAGAAGGGAAGTCGGATGAGCCTACCGTAACCTTCGTCTGCTCTACGTTTGCTCACCGATGACTTGAGCAGCACGAAACTAATAAACCTGCATGTCTGCCTACCCTTCGCTCGCGACAGCTGAAGCTTTGCAACATTGGGGGCCAGCCTTTATCATCTCGCCGCACACGCAAACGCAGCTGTCTGCTGCTCAGCTGCCAGACAGCAGCCTCCTTTCGAGCTGCGACCGCATCTTTCATTCCAGGAAATGCACCCAGTGGCACGATTACCGTTGCACGAGTAATAGCCAAGGTCCTGATCGCCCGGACAATATTAGTATGGTCATGACTGCCTGCAAGTTGTGCTTCCCTCAGCTCCAACACCTGCCAAGCTACACACTTTCACCATGTTGGTGTGCAAGTGCACGGGTGGTAAGCGAGCCGTCAATCGTAATGACGTGGATCAAGTTTGGTTTTTGACAAGTATTTCGGCCGGTTGATCGACGTTTTTCTTCCAAATTCACACACTACTCCCATCTCCAAGCGCGATTCCGTACTGGTTTACCGTTTACGAGCATCATCGATCGTTCACTTGTCAGATCCCGATACAGCTGCAACTATGTGTGATGTGAGCATCAATAGTTGTGTGTCAACTTCAAATGCTCACATCACACACAGGGCGAGTATATGACCTATTGAAGCTTGCGAGGAGTCAGAGACGTATTACATCATCTAGGGCCGCCACAATAGTATGGAAAAGACAACGTTGCTGTCCAGACTAATAACAGCAGCAGTACTTGCAATACATGTTTAGCCTAATCTGACGGGTTAATGGAGACTTGTCGTGAATGAGATCGGTGCGTCAGCCGTACGGGATATAACAGCTTACATATTTTGGGATACGTTAGCGGAACGCAAGCTACTACGGGTAATCTCAACATCATGACCAAGTTCCGCTACTGTAGCCAAAGCATCTACAACATCAGCCTGGCATAACATCGACAACGTTGTCTTGCGGGCTATTGAGCTCGTTAGTAAGTATCCGCGTTTGACTGATATAATGCGGGCTCGCTGAGCTGTAGGCTGACAAAACCGCAGCTCGAGATAAAGATCGCGAAGGTCCCGTTAAAAAAGCGATACAGGCCAAACGACTTACCAAGTGTAGCGGAGTTCCAACCTTCACGAAGTACTTTAGCACGTCGTTCATCTGAAAAACACCCAAAGGATGATGTAGCCTGCTAAAAACGCATGTGTTGTGCCTGACCGGCCCGACGTCATGGTCAAGCTTGAGGTGGGCCAATTTATGTTGGAAATAGTAATGGATGAGATGGACCCGACATGATGTTTTCACTTCGTGGACTCACACTTTTTAATCTATTGTCGCATGCAAGACTCTCTTGACGTCATGCCGAGAAGTTCCTTCATATACGGCGTCAATCTCCATTCTCCGTCTTGTGTTTCATCTCGACCGCGCTGCTTGTCAGTACTTTGATTTTCCCGTTTGTTTTGCACGGAAAAAGGGGCAATGGCAGCCAGTGTATACTTTTCGAAAGGGTCAGGTCGAGACATCTCGCCGCAGGGAGCCTGGAGCTGCTAGTGGAGGAGAGATGCCACTACAATGGACGCGAGAAGGAGACACATGAGGCGCACGGAAACCTTCAGTCATCCACGCTGTAAAATACAATGTAACAAATGACACCCCCGCAACCTCGTTATTCTTGATCTACGCTAAGATGCGCAATCACTATAGGCATAATCGCTTTCACAGATCGTTTTATGCGTGTGCGCGCGCCGTGGGGGATCCCTTCCGGATCATCTGAGACCAGTTTATGATGAGGCTGCTGGTTACATGCGCATGAAACGGTACTGTGCTTCTATCCGTCTATGTGCTGCGAAAGGATAGTCGATATGCATGCTGCTAAAGCACAGAGGACCCTTTCCAAAACAAGGTTTGTCATCCGATCTGGAGCTTGGCAACGCTATGGGTAGATTTTGTCATACAATGTGAGAATGCCCAACAAAAGATGCAAGTGGGTAAGTGTGATGGTATCAAATGACGAACGGTTGTGCAAAATGAGTTTATACCAAACCAGGGCGAGTCATGTTGCCTCATTCACGCAAGTTGAAGCTCATGGTAAAAGAAATGTCGATTGTTCCGCCCATCTTGCAGTGCGCTTGGATGACTTGCTATGACTGCACAACGCGGAAGTCGAAAGGTTGAACTCAACCGATCGTACTTTCATTGATAAACTTGCACCCAAGATGCATGAATATAGTCATAAAACCTTCTGTTCGACATCAATTGACAATTCTGCCTGTTGCTACTAAGTCTTCGGTGAATGCCGCCCATGGTCTTCGAAGTACAAACCACTAGTCAGGTTTTTATGCAGAAATGCGAACAGCTAATTGCATGCAATGCCATGCCTGACATGGAGATGATAAACGCAATGTACGCCCTTAAGCACAGGGGTTGTACTGCGTAAGTGTATGCGATGGACCTATGTGTTATAGATAAATGACAGCTAGATGGCAGCTGATGACGATTGCTGGTAGTTGATGATGTCCGGCGTATCTGGTGGCGGTGGGTATACCCACGTTTGACAGTTCCAGGGTTTGATGACAAAAGGTGACGGAATGTTGTGTAGACTCGTGGTCACACGTTGTACTTGCCACCTAGGAATCCTACAGAATTTCACGGAGCTTTTACAGTACGACAGTAGGACTTGTATGGTAACAATGAACGACAGTTCCAAAACACCCTCGTGTTACCCAGGGGTTCTCTTGACAATAATGTGTACTTGTCATGTATGCGTTTTGATTCAGATTTGGAGGTTGCATCAGTATTGGCGGTTAGCTTTTTAGTATCCGTGGCGTGGTCGATAGCCACGCAGCCCTGCAGAGGATGTGTATGCTTCACCGATGACGTCCGAGGATGGTCGTCAGAATACAGGATGTAACCCACTATAATAAAAAAGCAATAAGCGTTCCTTCTTTCCATTGCTTTATCTTTCGCTGATGCTCAAATGTCGTCATTTTACTTACGTGCACAAAGCCCTTTATCGAGGCGGATATTCTCGACGAGAACTCAAAGCATTTAGTCTTATGTACACTACCAAAAGATAGGAAAGCAAGTTGTGGAGCTCGCCACATTGCAGAAGTGAAATTAAGTTGTGGAAGCATTGTTGCCACCGAGAGAGTAAAGTGATTATCACTTCTTACTGATTTAGTTTTTTATCAATACTACGGATGAAACCTTCTCCACAGTACGTATGCTGGAGGTGCGAGGGGTTCGCTGCCCCCAACTGTCGAGCTTTTGCCTCTTTTCCCTTTGTACGCCCTTTGGTAACTTTTGAGTTTTAATGGATGACTATTGATGCGTGTGTCACTCACACTTTCTACGCGGTGGCAACTAGTGACCTGGTCAAAGAGCTGCACCTATAATACGTATCGATCTACGAGGATGGGATAGGCTACATCACACTTATTTCGACATGCAGGATACACCAATCAGGACATACAGACAAGACTGGCAGATACACACACGGTCAGAAAGTTTATTTTTAAAAGCTTTAACCTTGCGCACACTCCCGAATAGCTTTACCCATCGAACTCGCTATAATAAACGCCTGAAAAACACAAGATTGTTGGAGTTTACTCTGACCATGGTACTTCTCAGCTAGCTTGTCCTTCTTCCGCATGTATTTCTGTGCTGCATTGCAATCACTCGCTCAAGCGCGTCCTGGACTCACTCAACGAGTAAATTTTTGATATTTGGCGCACCACTTTCTTGTGATAATCATCGAACTGTCATTATTATATTGTCAACGCATTGGATAGTTCCGAGTCCGTTGTCGTAGCATTTCCACCCGCAAAAACAGTCGCGATTATGAGACTGCGGAGTAGCCGTCCCATGGTAGGTACTCTCGGAGCGACGAGTTGTATGTGGTTGTGGGATTATTGCTGACTGAGCGTCTTTCATGCTCACACTCATCGACAGAAACTGAAGACGACAGCAAGTGCAAGCAATGGGAAGCCACAGTGAGCTGGCTTTTTAAATAAAGATGAGGCTACGCGGACGACAGTCGGCAACGAGTATAAAAACGTCTGACGTCGCCCTTCTTGCTTGGTCTGAGATGCTACAGATACTTCTATGCAGGACATAATCGACAAAAAAAGCTCAAGCAGACCTCGCAAAAGATGTGAGCCGTACTGTCGCCACTGGACAGCATTTATGGACGACGGAGTCTCGTGTGCCATCGCGTAGCAAGTTTAGAGCAGACTTCTCGTATATTCGACAAGAAGCACAATGGATCAATATAGACACCTTTCTGGTCTACTTACGCCTGACCGATCAACCAACGGGATGTTCAACAGTTCAAGTAATGAAGTGCTCAAAAAGATCTGGCTAGCTGAGCATGTGGTGTGTTGTTGCGGTACGCAGGTAGGATAGCCTCACAGGTCGTAGCTCTAGGACGAGTAATATCTGCGATTTGTAATACTCAGGAAAGCGCGTCTGCTAACGCACGCATTCGTCACTTTATCTCGATTTGCAAACTTTCTTCTGTCTCAGATGGCGGATACACGCACAATAGAATGATCGATCAACGTTATTGCAGTGGTGTTTAAACTACGCTCTAGTTCTCACGGCTGGAACGCGGTTCATCTGCGAATGCTCTTTTGAGACGAATCGATCCATCCTTTTTGCTCCTATGTTCCTTGCTGGAGGGAAGCAGTTCTCGCGGCTGGGGTTGATGTAAAGTTTACCGCGGCAAACTACATTTGCACACTCCCATCCATCGGCTGCTTCATTTAGCGCACATATATGCCAGTGCGACGACATGCAGCGAGCAAGATCATCTTGGGCTTTAGTTTGGCCAGTGATCATACAAAACACGTTAATGACGATCTTTAAACTAGGAGTCCAGTATACAGATTGATGACTTTTATCGTGCAAACGCGGTTCGATTCTACGCTTGCTTTCATGGTACCCTTAAGAATCTAGCCCCGAACTCGTATGCTATGCTTCGTAGTCGTCGAGCCTGCCTAGAATGTACATAAACTCCGTAAAAATCTCCGCCGTTCAATCCGCTGCGCTTGCAAATATCGTCTTGTCACGACAATGTGATACTACAGAAAGTTAGTAACTCGGTTCTTCCTCGCATACGCTAAAAGTTTGACTATCCTCGCTCTGGATGACGGGCCTTCCAACCCGAACAGTGCGGCTTGTCAGATGAGCTTGTGAACATGTCCAGCAACATACGGTGCCAACGATCGAGCTCAGCGCCTCCTAAAGTACCCTGTGCGTTTTTTTTCGCCATGCACAGCACATACTATCTCATCCGCGTGCGCAAGCGTTATAGCGGTGCATGTACAGCATAGCCATGACGACAGAGTCGCAGATCGTACAGGTGATCGTCGTACTTTGCACACACTATTTCGTCACTATGACAGCTCCAAAATTTCAGCAAAGCTTCTGACGAAAAGGCTCTTGGCAATCGACAACCTTATCCTCATCAGGAGACACATACCCGCAACTGTATGCATGCAATCCAGGAGTTGGTTTATGTAGGCACTACATGAGCTGTCCTTTACTTGTGACTTCGAACGCGTCGTGGTCCGTCTGCTCAATATTGTCGGCGCATTGCCGGAAGCGCTCACGGATTGCGATAGATTAATGCGAATCGCAGCTGCCTCTGTCACTGTAAGCCTATTCTCATTGCTGTCTATATGTAGCTGTTAAAATGGTACTTGCTGCTACTTCCACGGCTGCCATCTACTCAGAGACACTTTGTCACAGTGATAAAAAGTGCGCTGGCTGTGCTCAGGTTACTAGACCGCTGGTCGTAATGAGCCACGTCTCCCTGCGCTTCGTGACCAGAGACGCGGCCCTTTATTGATCACTTCGTGACTGCACAACTGATGACTTTGCAGCTGCCAGGCTTTTCCACTACCTGTGTGTACGCTTGCTAGTGGACCAATCCGCGAATGTGGAGCGTGGTCGTGGTCGCTGGCATTTCCTGATCTTCCGACTTCATTAAGTGGATCCGAGCTCTGCATTGCCACCGTGATCGACTCTCGCCCCACAAAGAATATCCTGCGTGATTAGATGCCCCCTGGCATCGGAGTGTGTTGAGAATACGCCGCTTCGTGCAGTCGTTTCATGTTGGGTTCATGGTGATGATATCTGTGTCAGGGTGTTTCATGGTGGTTATTACGGAAGAAGGTTATGGATCGCGGTTACATGATGAGATCACAGGATGTCGTTACATTAAGGCTTAGACTTAGCTAAGGGTAGTGAACTAAGGACCTTAAATATATTCACTTCGGCTTTTACATCCAACTACCCCAACAGGTTAACAGCCGCGACTCGGACAGCGGCGTCAAGACCAAGAACGCCTCGCCTCGCACGGATCGCACATGAAAAGTACCAAGCGCGCCGAAGTCCTCCTAGGAAGTGGAAATTATTTCCATTGGGAGTTCAATATGAGGATGTCGCTCGCCAGAAAAGGACTGCTGGCGCACGTGGAGGTGGTCAAGGCGGAGAGTGAGATAACGGAAGCTTGGTTAGTAAATGACGCAAAGGCTCTCGGCATCATCGCGCAGGGTGTGGAACTACAACACCAGACAAAGATCCGTTCGTCGACGCGTGCTATTCAAGCGTGGGTAACACTTAGGGAGTTCTACAATCGCACTACACTCCACAATCGGGTCACGATGACACGGCGCCTCCACGAATTCAAGATGGATGCTGGAACTGTAACGGGGCACCCTGAAGCTTGTACTGGTGACAGTACAAGCTACTTATTCTGATAACAGAATAAGGCGGTGCCTCGTAACTTCACGTACACTCGTACGTGCAGAGGAAGACGGTAAGAAGAAGCGAGTACTTGGTTAGAGTAAAAAGTAGAACTGTATTTATAATAGTTAATGTCTGCAATAAATCACTATTTATCTTCATCTAACTATGTCTAAATAAAAATGTGTAAATCAGTTATCTGCTCACCACTCATTGCGTGCGTCTGTCGTGGCGCGTCTTCGTTGGTTGATATAATGGCCTATATCAACCAATTAGGAACTACTTGGAAGTGCTACAGAATATTGTCCTTATGACAATATTCTGAGAATATAACTCTTATAGTTATATTCTATTAACAATTTCTTATAAATTGTTATGTAACGATTCACCCCGTTACATCACCCCCCTTAACCATCAGTCACTTTAGTGACTGATTGACTAAATGGATACTCGTCCCAAATCATTTGGGACGGGGTTTGCACTTGTTGGTCCGCGTCCACTTTCCAACATCTCATCGCATGGTAAACAAGCCCATGCGATGCGCGAGCAAGGCCGCCGAGAGCGCGTCTGCACGTCTCTGTGCGGACGCCGAAGCAGAAACTACAGCAACTGATGTCCCATCGGTTGCTGAAGCGACTCAGCCTGTATCACCTGGTGATGCAGGCGCTGGTCATGAAGACACTCGTGTCTTCACAGAGTACGAGCTCGGTGTCTCGTACTCTCCTGATACGGATGACGGATCCGTATCGACGGCAATTGAATCCAAGCCGCCTGCCAAGCGTGGCATGGACGATGCTTTGCGTCGCAGCATCTTTGGTTCATCTGATGAGTCAGATGAACCATCGCCGAAGCGAAGGCGCTCGAGGTCGCGAGACTCGGGCGCTAATAGTGGTGTCGTTTCTCCAATGGACACCACTTCACAGCGAGGTGCCAGTACTTCTGTCGGCACGTCGCAGGAAGAGCGGGACCGCAATGTGTTGCGTCTCGCTCCAGAAAAGAAGGCATGGATGCCTCCTAAATCTGTCATGGATCACTTGTCGGCGACGACGAGTGATCGTTATCGAACACGATTGTTCGATTCGTCGAGGATTCATCACCTTGACCCCAGCGCGAAAGACTATCGCGCTGAACATGAGTTCTTCATCGATGCTTTCTTCAGACATCGATGGTACAGTGGGAATCACAAACGTGATGGTCCCTCACTACTTCAGGCGTGGAACGCCTACATCCATAATCTCGAGGATGTAGGTCGTGACGCTTGGAACGACAAACTTATCAAAGCTCGTGATAAGTTTGAAAAGCGAACCCCGACAGGTGCACGCTACAAGCTGCATCGTCTGTCAAGGGAGAAAGGATTACCCTGCCTCTCATGGGGAGACTCGTGCCCATGTTGTGTGAACAACTCTGCACGAGCACCTAAGGAGGCTTACCTCCTTACCAGCCCGTGGTGGCGCGTACGTATCTCTACTGAGATGTACGAAGGGATTGACAACCTGAAATCCCTTTACGACCGTGCCGGGAAGACTTTCTCCGGCGGTACTTCTGCGGCACAGGATGTGCCGCGTCGTACTGCTCAACCAGATCCAGTACGTCGATCATCAGTTGGGAGCGGGGCTCCCAAGAATCCCATGACGGGGGATAGCCGCGCCACCGGACGAGGTAACTCGTCCGACGTCCGTTCACGTCGCGGTGGTTCAACAGCTGCTCAACTAGATAGCGCTGGCCACCGCGAGAGTCCTCTAATGGAGGTGGAGGAGGAGGAAAGACGCTCTCCACACGATCATGTGGATCGGTGTGTTCCCGAGAGCTTCTTTGATCGCGTAACGCAAGGGTTACGCGACGATCTCGAGCATGAGCGGAATAGGCGTCTCCAGATGGCGGACACTGCCTCGAAGCATCGAGCTGAGTTTGCCTTTGCTCAGCTTGAGAACGAGAGATCTCTGACATCTCTTCGTGACGAGCTAAGGGTAGCTCGTGGGATTGTTGATCGGTCTCGGGCTGAGATAACTGCTCTTCAGACCCTTGTTGATGCCCACCATCGGGAGCACAAGGCTCTCTGCGAGATGCTTGAGCGCAAGGGCGTTCTTCATCGGAAGAAGCAGCGTACTGATGGTACGGCTTAAGCCGACCAACGTAAAACGTGGGATGCGTTCGCATCTTACGTGGTAACTCGATCGTGTATGCATTGCCTAGGCGGTGCAATACACGAAATGGGCCAATGTACTTGGGTAGTAGTTTACTGCTACCCAAGTTAGTCACTACATGTTTTGGTAGATTAACCGTAGACAGTAGGACTAAGTCACCTTTATTAAATAAAAGAGTGTTTGCCCTTCCATTCTTGTCAGCGTTTTGCTTTTGCTTATCCACCGCTTCGGCGATGGAGTCTTGCACAAAACGGACTACCGTTTCACGAGCCAGTATGAACTCATCTGATGACTCGTTAGCTTCAGTGTGCTGTGAGCGCACTGCAGCGACAACAACCTTTTCTTCAGTGAGGGCTTCCGCACTCTCACTGGGATCATTGTCGTCAGTGAGGGCTTCCGCACTCTCACTGGCATCATCTTCTTCGATATCGATATCGGCATCAAACGCAATGACTTCTTCGTCATAGCGTGATGAGCGTGAACCAATTCGGTTTTTGCTCGCGCGAGTCCCTCCCCCCCTTAAACCAGAGTTACACTCTAGTAAGGTGGGTACACGCGGATGGCGCAAGCCATTCACGTAAAACGGTGTATGTGTCGTGGACGCGTGCACCGAGTTGTTGATGGCAAACTCTACCATCGGCAAAAACTCACTCCAACTCTTAAAGGAGTGGACGTATCCTCGAAGTATCTCTTCAAGGACACGATTGGCACGTTCCGTCTGACCATCTGACTCTGGATGATCAGATGTTGACATCTTCAAGCGCGTTCCGAGTGATTTGAACACGGAACGCCAGAAATCAGCAGTGAATCGTGGATCTCTGTCTGATACGAGTTCACGGGGCAACCCATGAAGTCGGAAGATGGTGTCAATAAAGACACAAGCACAGCCACTTGCCGTGATTGTCTCTGGTACAGCCACAAGGTGTACCATTTTGCTGAATCTGTCAACAAATACGAGAATACCCGTATTCCCGCGTGCGTCTTTGGGTAACCCGAAGACGAAATCCATTGAGATGGATTCCCAGCACTCAGCCGGAACCGGTAGAGGCTGTAAAGGTGCACGCAGTGAAGGACTTGACTTCACTCGTTGGCAGACTTCGCATGCGCGAACATACTTTCGCACAAACTGATACTGGCGGGGCCAGTAAAAGTCTCGACTTACCGTGAGATATGTTTTCTCTCGGCCACGATGTCCTCCTATAGGAGCATCGTGATACTCGAACATGATCCGCAAACGCAGATCAGTATCATCTGGAATGACAACACGTGGTGTGTCACCAGAAACGGCTGTATAGTACAGTAAACCGTTACGAGTAGTGTATCGATCTGATGCAGATCGATACACAGACGACAATCGTTTCAACGATTCTCGAGATGGTTGGGAGAGATGTGACAACAACTTCACTATCTCACCATCTTGGGCGTATGCCCGCCTCACATCATCATACAACGTTGTAGATGGAACTGAGGACGTCATAACCGCAACAGTGACTGTCTCACTGTTGGGTTTCGCGACTGTTTCAAAGTCGGGACGACGTGAGAGTGCATCAGCGACGACATTAAGTCGTCCTGGTTTGTACTCGACCGTAAAGTTGTATTCTGCAAAGAATGACAACCACCGCGCCATTCGTTGTGAAAGGTGCGGGCTGTTCACTGCCGTGCGTAAGGACGCATGGTCAGTGTAAACAACGAAGGGTCTATCTCCTAATAGATAGACTCTGAACTTCGCGAGTGCATACTTCATGGCAAGGAGTTCCTTGTCATGCACTGGATAGTTCCGCTCAGCTGGTTGCAGCTGACGCGACTGATAGCAGACGACGCGTTCAACTCCTTCAAGGTCGTACTGCATTAATGCACAGCCGATTTCGAAATCGCTGGCATCACAGACCACATGAAATGGCCTGTCCTGATCGGCTATTGCTAGGACTGGGGATTGTATCAAGCTCTGCTTGATACCCTCAAAGGAGCGTTGACATTCAGCGTTCCATAACCACCTCTCGTTCTTTTTCAACAAACGAGAGAGGTGTACAGTCATCTCGGCGTAATTGCGTGAATACTTATGCAAATACGCCGCTAGCCCAAGGAATTTTCGAAGACCTTTGACATCGACCGGCACGGGCCAGTCGGTGATCGCCTTGATCTTTTCGGGATCAGGACGTACACCGTTCTTACCAACGATGCACCCAAGAAGTGGTATTTCGCTTGCTTCAAATATACACTTCTTGAGGTTTGCATACAATTGATGCTTTCGCATGATTGTAAGAACTTGTCGGACGTGGTACTTGTGAACCTCAACGTCCGACTTTCCATCCATAGCTCGACTATGGATGAATACGTCATCGAAATAACTCGGCGCGAATTCTCGTACTGGCCTCAACAGATGTGATACACACCTGTTGAACGTGGCAGGGGCATTACTGAGCCCTTGTGGCATTACTAGCCATTCCCAGAGCATGCCGCTAGGCGTGCTAACTGCGGTATAGGGTATATCCCGTTCCCGCATTAGGATTTGATAGAAGCCATCCATCAAATCCATGGACGAAAAGATGGTACTCTTTGACATACCATCAATGATTACGTCCTTCCTCGGTATCGGCGTCTGAGCCGGTACCGTTGCAGCGTTCAATTTGTTAAACGCGTGCACTATCCGCCACCCTCCTGTTGCTTTTCGCACACAGAAGGTCGGAGAGCTATGTGGGGAAGTTGATTCCCTCCACATGGCCCGCTGCTAAACGATCGGCAAAGAACTTGTCGATCGCAAGTACTTGTTCACGAGGCAGTGGCCACTGCTTCATGACACAGTACTTCGAGCCTGGTTTAAGCTCGACTTCGTGTCGAATACCTTTATCCTTCGGTAATTCGCACGGAACAGTTTCAGGAATACATCCTTGAATTCAACCAAATCTTCATAGAGAGGATTTTCCTTGAGCGATTCCCATGATTGGGACTCATATCGCTCAATTCGTGTCTTTTCATCTAGGACACTCTCGTCCATAGATGAACTACTGAGAACTCTCTCGTTCTCAGTAAACACTGTTGCTGACCTTATGTCGGTTACATACTCGTCTTCAGCGACGAGTATGCAGATCTGCTTGACTTTGCCACTACGCAGATCACGCAAGAATCTTTTATGTTCGAGCGTTGGCAACTGAGTGATCTCCGAAGTTAACTTCGGAGGCGCAATCAGATCAAGTGTATAAGCGCCTACACATGATCCGTTATTGACTATGACATTCAATGTCTCTGTCATTTCCTGGGGACTTATTCCCTCAGGCTTCGAAGGACTTATTCCTTCGTCTTCCCGGGAACTTATTCCCGCGGGTTTCGGGGAACTTATTTCCGCCGTATTTGTAATCTTGGGACTTATTCCCTTTACTTCCTCTAGCTGGGGTTGCGCAACCACAGCGAGATCCTCTACGAAAGACTCTCCAGTCGATCTAGGATTATCGTTTCGCTTAACCTGAGCGATCGATTGTTTCTCTTCTAGATGTTCCCCTCTAGGGATACATCTTTGTCCCAGTCCACCCGACTTATTCGAGTGGTGGACCTTCGGCGCAGCCTGTGTTTCCTCACAGCCGCCGGAACTTTGCTCCGAAGTGTAACCGTTTGGTACACTAAGGTTTTGTGCAGTCGTACTAACGACCGTACCACAAGTGAGGCCATCGCACTCACTCGTAGTACATCCACACGCTTGTGGACTCTCCAAAACGTTCATCAGATGGCCATCTGATGAACAAGCGGCAGGCATCGTTACTGTCCGATGTTGCCAGTTTACCCGTGGTTCGTACCTTCTGAGCCACGGTATTCCAAGGATGACATCAAATTTGTCATCCAAATCCAATACGATAAAGTCATCGTCGTATTGGGTATCTTCTAGCGTATAGTGAATCTTCACTATACGCTTCATGACGGTTACGGATGCGCCTGTCGCAAGACGTACCGTCATCCTCGTAGGAGGTGTGTCACATTCACTGAATTTAAAGTGACCATCTTCTAGCGATTGGCGTCGCACAAAATTGTTGGACGCCCCACAATCGACTAGAGCTCGAAGGGACAACTTATTCGTCACTTCGAGTTTCAAGGTAATGAGTGAGATCTCATTACCTAGAGCAGCAACGCACAATGTCTGTGTGTTGGGAGCAACCTTCATCAAGAGGCCTACAAATTCTCTTGACGTTGCTGGATCAGTAGGGTGCTCCGCACCTACTGATCCTGTCCGTTTTTTGACGGTCCATCCCGTTGTTGCGTCTTTGCACCAACTGCGGACCCTCGTCCCTGCCCCTTTCTCATGGGTGGACGGTCACTACGCCCAGTGTCGCGAGACACTGGACGAGGGGCACTACACTCGTAAGCATAGTGTCCTGTCTTTTGACATCTGTTGCATCTCTGCAACTTCTTGTAGCCTGTAGAGCGAGCCTTCTCGCTCTCTACATAACAGAGTTCCATCGGCTCTGGACCTCCGTTGTCATATCGTCTCGGTTGACGATATGATGTCGAGCTGGCGCGAGCCTGTCTCAGACTGAAGTCTTCCTGCTCCGCAATTGAAATGGCTTGTTCTAGTGAATCTAGTTCAAGCCGGAACAGGTGAGTCTTGACGGGACCATCCGCAAGACCCTGCATGAACACCGAAACCAACGTGTGTTCATCCACCGGATTGGAACTTATACAACTCGTGAGATGTCGTATATGTTGAGCGTAAGCGTGCACATCACGCTTACCCTGCTTGAGCTTCAAGAGTTCGGTTCGAGCTCTGAACTCAGCTCTAGGCGGTTCAAACGTTTGTCTGAGCCGCGACTTGAAGACTTCCAACGACCCAAACGCGTATGGGTCGTGCAGCTTGAGCCCCAGTGCCCAAGTCTTGGCACGTCCTGCCAGATTTGACTGGGCAAATGCAACTTGCATATCCCCGTCGTCGATGCGACGCGCCCTTATGGCGTCATCCAATTCGACGAACCATCTCAAGAGGGAGTCTTCTTCGACCCCCTATACTTTGAGATGTCAATCTTCAAAGTCTCGGGCCGACGCGAGTGCATCGACCCGCCAGCAGCAGCCTGCTGCTGTCTCAACAGTTCAAACTGTTGAGCACCTTGTTCTCTCAACAACTCTGCTTGTTGAGAACCTTGTTGGTGAAGCAAGGCTACTTTCTCGCGTTCTGCGTCAAGTTCATTTTGAATGAACTTGGCGATAGTAGCATGTTGGGCATCTCTATTGAGAGCCTCTAGCATGACGCTAACAGCATGGATGCCCATGGTCGAACCCATTCGTTCAACCGCATCCCATTCGACATCGCTCAAATGGGAGTAGCCGTCACGCGTAGCGTGAAAGCTTTGGTCATCTTCATCATCCAACATATTCATGTTGGATGTGAACGCGGTCCTTGGACGGACTACAAAGTGCTACCAGGTGTAACGGGGCACCCTGAAGCTTGTACTGGTGACAGTACAAGCTACTTATTCTGATAACAGAATAAGGCGGTGCCTCGTAACTTCACGTACACTCGTACGTGCAGAGGAAGACGGTAAGAAGAAGCGAGTACTTGGTTAGAGTAAAAAGTAGAACTGTATTTATAATAGTTAATGTCTGCAATAAATCACTATTTATCTTCATCTAACTATGTCTAAATACAAATGTGTAAATCAGTTATCTGCTCACCACTCATTGCGTGCGTCTGTCGTGGCGCGTCTTCGTTGGTTGATATAATGGCCTATATCAACCAATTAGGAACTACTTGGAAGTGCTACAGAATATTGTCCTTATGACAATATTCTGAGAATATAACTCTTATAGTTATATTCTATTAACAATTTCTTATAAATTGTTATGTAACGATTCACCCCGTTACAGGAACGGCCATGGCAAAGCATTTGGACGCTTTCGACGAGCTCGTTGTCGGTCTTCAGACGCTTGGAGAGCCCGTCGACGAGGCACGGCAGCTAGTAGTGCTGCTGAGCAGCCTTCCAGCCGAATACGAGCTGATATCGTCGATCATCGAGAACGTCAAGGACATCACGCTCATCGAGGTGAAAGAGAAGCTGTTGAAGGAGTGTGAACGGTTGGAGAAGAAAGACACGACTTCGGAACGAGCATTTAAGGTCAACGCTGGACGTTTCAAGGGCAACAAGAGGAGTGGTCGCAAGTGGAGCGATCAGAAGAAGAACTCTAGTGGTTTCCAAGGCAAGTGTTTCAAGTGCAACAAAGTTGGGCACATGAAGCGGGACTGTCAGGAGGGAACAACAGACGGCGATGCGGTATTTGTTGTGAGCACAGAACGTGTAAACGGATGGTTGATCGACAGCGGCGCGACCGCCCACATGACCCCGCACCGTTCCGATCTGTTCGAGTATGAGAACGTGAATGGTGGCATCGAAGTAACAATCGCTGACGGAAAGAAGCTGCAGGTCACTGGACGTGGTACGGTACGCTTGCTTGGACTGAACGGTAAACGGATTAAGATGGTTGAAGTTCTTCACATACCGGGCCTCGATCGGCGTCTGTTGTCAGTGGGGAAGCTCGCGGATCGTGGACTGAACGTGGAGTTTCAGCGTTCCTCATGTGTTATATGGGGAGCGGCTAGCGCAATTGCGAAGGGTAAGAAGGTCGGCAAGGCTTACATGTTAGACTGTGAACAAGAAGAAGCTCGGTTCGTCCAGTACGCCGGGGCTGACAGCAAGTGGGAGCTTTGGCACGCTCGCATGGGGCATCCCAACCAGGATGCTCTGGATAAGACAAGGCATGCCACGAACGGTATTCCGGCTGTTGGTCAACCGCCCCATTCTTTGTGCGGCGGATGCATGAAGGGGAAGCAAACGGTGGCTAAATTTCCGCATTGTTCCAGCTCGAAGACGTCGCGCGTTCTTGAGCTCGTCCACACGGATATGATGGGACCCATGAATAATCCTTCGAAAGGTGGTGCCAAGTATGTCCTGACGTTCGTGGACGACTACTCGCGCTACGTTGTGGCCTATTTCTTGAAAAAGAAGAGCGAGGTGGCCATTAAGCTTAGAGAGTTCATGACTTTCTATGAGAATCAATGGGGAGAGCGCATGAAGTGTTTACGATCGGATAACGGAACGGAGTTTGTCAACCAAGAGATGACGAAGATATGTATGCTGAACGGTATCGTGCACCAACGGACTGTCCCGTATAGCCCTCAGCAGAATGGAGTGGCAGAACGGATGAACCGAACTATCATGGAGAGATCTCGAAGTATGCTATACTACAAGGGCGTTCCAATGGAGTGGTGGGCTGAAGCAGTTAGTACTGCGGTATATCTAATCAACCGTTCCACGAACACGCACAACGCAACCGTAACACCGTTTGAGCTAGGTTTCAAAGTGAAACCTACGCTAGATCACCTACGCGTATTTGGTTCTCGCGGGTACGCTCACATTGACGAAGCGAAGAGGACGAAGCTTGAACCTAAGAGCTTTAGATGTCTGCTGCTCGGATACCCAGAAAACGTCAAGGGTTACCGTGTCTATGACTTGGACGCTTCCAAGGTCAAAGTTTCTCGCTCGGTGAAATTGGACGAGCGTGAGGTAGATGGTATTTACGATACACTACCTGCTCAGATCGAAACAGTTATTCATGTTAGCACAGACGCCGATAATGAAGTCACGCTCGCACCAGTGGAACTTCAACCCGTCGAAGCGGAACCCATGGAAGGCGTTGAGAACGACGCACCGGATGTAGAGATGGAGAGCATGCAACCGATACAGGACGCTATACCGCCGCTGCTGATGCCATAAGAACGGTCAGCTCCCACTGGATTTGAGTTGGAACCGTACCGTGGACCACCGACTATCTTCGAGGACGATCAAGTGGTGTTCCATACCCCTAGAGACCGTTTTAGAAGTTCCCGGGAACCAGTCTTCCTTCTTGAAGAGGGAACGGACGCAGAGGAAGAACGGAAGTCGGAAGGAAGAGATGGACCGTCCTATCCGAAGCGTGCCAGGATCGATGAAGACGGCCTTATTGCTGAAGCCGTCCTCGCGTACGCAGCAAGCATTGACACAGTGGATCTTCCTACAACATACGCTCAGGCAATTGCCAGTCAAGATTCAACACAGTGGCGTGAAGCCATGGATGCTGAACTGCTCTCTCATAAACGGAACAATACCTGGACATTAGTTCCACGAGGAACGGCCATCCGTACCATTGGGTGCAGATGGGTGTTCGCCAAGAAGCGTGACCAGAACGGTCGCGTGGTGCGCTTCAAATCGCGGTTGGTGGCGAAGGGTTTCAAGCAGAAGTACGGAGTGGATTTTTTTGAAACGTACTCTCCTGTGGCGAACATGAACTCGATTCGAGTTGTGCTCTCCGTCTGCGCTGCTTTCGCGTACCAGATGGAACAGTTGGACGCTGACACAGCGTTCCTCAACAGTGAGTTGGAGGACCGTGTCTACATGGAGGTACCAATTGGCGTTGAGAACGCTCATAACTATGTGTGCCAGCTGAACAAGGCCATCTATGGACTGAAGCAAGCTGCAAGTGCCTGGAACAAGACCATTCATCGGGTATTTCTTGGGTACAGATTCAAGAGCTGTGGTGCGGACCAGTGCGTCTATGTCAAGCGTTCCAAGAGCAATTTCATTTACGTCTGTCTTTACGTAGATGATATGATCATTGCGGCGAAGACTAGTGATGAAATTGATGACGTGAAAAACGCACTCAAGAGTGTCTTTAAGATGAAGGAGCTTGGACCGGCGAAATTTATCCTGGGAATGGAGATCGACCATAACATGACTGCTGGAACGCTTATGATTAAGCAAACGCGATACATCGATGATGTGGCGAAACGGTTCGGGCAAGAGAACGCTAAGTCGGTTGACAACCCGTGTGCAACTGGTCTTAAGTTGTCAAAGTCGCAATCGCCAGCAACGGATGAAGAGCGAAGAAAGATGCAATCGAGACCGTACCGCTCCTTAATTGGATGCCTACTGTATATCACGACGCGTACTCGCCCGGAAATTTCATTCGTGGTAACGCAACTTTCTCGTTTCCTGGAGAATCCCGGGGCGCAGCATTGGAACGCTGCTATACGTGTTCTACGCTACTTAAAGACGACTCGCCAGCACGGGATCATCTACAAAGGTGGTACTGGCAGCGTCACAGCTGAAGCCTACTCGGATGCGGACTGGGGTTTCAACCTCGACGACAGGCGTTCTGTCTCGGGGGTTATGATCATGATTGGGAACGCTCCGGTGGTGTTCAAATCTAAGTTCCAACGAACGGTTGCCCTCAGCTCAGCGGAAGCTGAGTATATGGCTTTAAGCCTATGCGTTCAGGAAGTGCTATGGACGCGTGCGATACTGACGGACATGGGAATGGTACAAATGAACGCTACCCAGATATGGGAGGACAATCAAGGAGCGATTGCTTTGGCCCAAAACGCTGGTTATCATGCTCGGACCAAGCATGTGGACATCCGTCATCACTTCATCAGAGAGACGATCGAAGACGGGACGGTTGCGGTAGCGTATGTGGACACCAAACATCAATTGGCCGACATACTGACCAAGGCGCTAGGATCCAAGACGTTCAAGTTCCTGCGCGATGCAAACAGTATCCAGTGCAAAGAAACCAAGCAGTAGCGGCGAGTGGGAGTGTTGAGAATACGCCGCTTCGTGCAGTCGTTTCATGTTGGGTTCATGGTGATGATTTCTGTGTCAGGGTGTTTCATGGTGGTTATTACGGAAGAAGGTTATGGATCGCGGTTACATGATGAGATCACAGGATGTCGTTACATTAAGGCTTAGACTTAGCTAAGGGTAGTGAACTAAGGACCTTAAATATATTCACTTCGGCTTTTACATCCAACTACCCCAACAGAGTGACAGCCGCATCGTTGTAATGTCCCCGGCTACTCACAAAGTAGTCTTTCCAAAATGCCGCTCAGCTGGATGTTGTCGATTGTTGACCACGATTTTTTGCTTCATCGAGCGCGTGTTATGCTGGTGTTTGTGGTGCGACAGCGATACCTCGTGTTGGTAAGACGGTGTGACGGTGCTCTTCTTCTGATCGTCGATCGCGTTTTTCGCATGAGTATTCAGAGCTGACGATACACGAACGGCAAAAAGTGCCGCTTTGTCACAAGTAGACCACGAAGAGGGTTTCTTGTGTAAGTAGCATACAATTGACGAGTCGTGGCGACAAGAAAATTCGCATTTACGTGAGCATCCATGCAACTTCAATAAAGGCTATCGGTGCTCTTTTTTCTCGAGCAAAAGCCGGTTTTGCGTAGCACATAAGCGCGTCAGTGCCGACTCGAACTTGTCACCTTAGTTGCATCGCGTACGTTTGCATCTGGCCAGTGCCACAAGAGGTTGCAATGATGTGAGAACGAATCTCATGCCGATCACAGTGCAGCTGATATGCAAGCCTAGTTATGCGGTTGTAAGAGCTACTACGCTCCGTACTGAGGAGGAACTTCATCGTTTTCATTACCTGTGTTGTTTCATCAATCAGGGGGCAGCCTGACAACATAACAATCAGAGGAATATACCACTTTGGATCACCATGTGTCAGTTCTCCCTTGGAGGAAGCGAATGGACATCACGCCATTTTGTCGACGCACATCTCACTCGTGAGAACCTGTCCTCTTTCGGCGCTGAAATTGTCGTTCAAACCAAACCGACGGTGACCTCATGTCTTCCCTTCACACGCAGAAAGTAACGAGAGTTGCAGTCGACGTAAACTTTAGATACTATCGTACCACATTTGAGCAGTTCTGTTTTAGCAATTGCATACTGGTTGTATGAATTGTTTCACATTGCGGCATGCAGCCTACGGTGGCCATCACAAATAAAAGAGAAATTTACCTTGCTACTGGCGAATGTTTGCTTTCAACACCCCACGCAGCATTTGACATGTAGGCTCACCGGCCTTCACAAGCGCATTTTGAAAAGAGGCCCGTTCAAAATGTAAACGCACCACCGCTGCGTCTTTGTGAGAGGACAGCATCTGCTATTCCAGCATTGCTGATAGGGACTTCTACTCTTCGCCAATCGCTTCTTTACTGCGATACGATCTAACTTTGTGGATGTAGACCCTTGAACAGTGCGGAGTTCCAAATACTCGACTAGATTGACTTGCGCATTTATTGTCGAATGTTTGCAAGGTCCGGAAAACCTCAAAATTACACCACTTGAGCGACGTAGTCATCGACCTTTTCTTCTCTTGTGCCACTTGCGAACCTTCTTAGCGCTTAGAACTTCTTCGAGAGAGAAAGACCAAAGAAAGCAATCCCCGCGTGTTTGGCGTTGTCAGTTTTCCGCTTTGACAATCTAGTGGACACTAGAAGTCATGATCTGCTTCGTAGGTCGCTTTGGATTAACACCTGTGACGCGAGCATTGACATCCCAGCAATATCTTGAGTAGAGACAAAATAAAGTAATTGGCGTCGCCAGCATACGTACTCCTTGCATAAATTGAACCCGGCGATGGCCTTGGGTTGCACTGTCCACTTAGCTCGAACATGGTTTTGCTTTGGACATCGCTTCTGTAAACAGTTTTCATAGTCACGATCGGCGAGTGTGATTTTTGAATACGATTGCTGCTCTTGATACGCATTTGCACTACCAATCTGTGACGTATATGTTGCCGAAGAGTACATCATATTCACGATTCCATGGCGCGTGTCATGGGAGATACTCAACCGCGTCTAATGAATCTGCACCAGCATCTTGTGTAGCACCTCGTACGAATTCGCAGTGATCACACCTATTCAGCAGTATGCTGCGCGTCTGTTGACTATGGCCTGCCGCTGCACTTCCCATTTACGCTCTATATTGTTGTCGTCAGGCTAAGTATGTGAACGATGATCTTGCACTCATCACTAAATCGCGTTTTCACCTGTGCTCTCACAAGTAAATCGAGTGATACAGTCGTGTTCATTGCAGGTGGTCTACCGCCCTCATTAATGCTGAGCAAATTGGGAGCAAAGTAAGTAAAGTGCGATACAAGTCGCCGCCGTCGACTACTAGCCGCAGAACAAGTTTCTATGCAAAGTTGACGGACAAGTCTGAGCTTGGCTCACTTTTTGAAACAACAGATTGTCAAAGAGACACCCGGTAAAATAAACGTTAGAGGTGGCTTGAATGAAGTGAAGTGCAAAAAGCCACTTCCTCTCGATGAAGGACGACCCCAACTTTGTCAGCTGTTGCCTTCGAAGCTGCCCTCATCTCGACAATGAAAGAAATGGTCGGAACAGGAAGTCTCTAAAACATCAAATGCAACGATCTCTCTGCACTCTGAGGCCGCATACACGTATGTAAGCGTGTTTTCTAACCTCTATACCCGGGTTAATTAACGATTGGAGCGTCTAGGGAAGTAAGACTTTGTCGGCGCGGCCAAGGAGCAAAATGTGTTTTGGCTCAGCTCGGAGACGAATCTTTTAGTGAACGCAACACACAAGAAGGTTTTGGACGATGGACTAATTTCGCACATTCAGCGACTCAATCGCTGGATGCCATCGAAAGGGGACGGTCAAATCTGCCGTCGCGTCTTGCATCGTATCAGCTTGGCGTCAGGCAAATTTACATCACCGGCTTTCCGTGTGCGGAGTAAACGCGAATACGTCATCACATGAGTGCTACACGACTCAGGTCTGAATAGGGCGAGTAGTATGACACGGAAAGCCTTTGAACTGAAGACGTACTTTCTAAAGTAGCGTATATCTAACTGCAGGTGGGTATGTAAATCGTCCGCGCGTACAGTAATCCGCCTTAGATGCATGTTACAGGACGCTATCTGCTACCTCGGAAGCACAGATCACCTACAAAATCTATGTAAATACCGATGTAAAGATCACACTGTCTTGCGTCAAAATGGATGCTTTCTTCGTTATGCTGACAGTTTCCAAGCCACAAATAAGGCTCTGTTCGCTTCCATCTACTTCTCTTTGATCTTGGATTAGAGGTTGTGTGGCTGTCCGATCGGAGAAGTCTTGTGACAATGCGGTAATACACATCCGCATTCTGTAGTTCTCTCGGTTAAACGAAAGCTTGTAGCAGACGGTCTGTGCGATTTTCCATGTCAGGGACAGTTCGAGCATACGACGCTCCACCACCAAGTTTACCTTCTACCTTCCGTCCTTCGCCCACCAACTCTGCCTCGTCACTAGAGTCGTGGCCACGAGAATCTTGCTACGCCACAACGTACCTCAGCCTGCACCAACTTCAGGCAGACCTTCTTTTCTCTGTCCTCACGACGCTGTACTCATAACGTTTTACGTATGAATGAGCAAGCGATGGTGACGTTCGAGGCCTCAAGTCCGGCATCGGCCAGAACTTTAACATCAGCTCGTCGGTCTAAAAGTGTGTTTAGCGGACCAAGCGAGCTACTTCCTTTCGGCATACATCTCCATGCCGCGTTGGGCTTTGGGTGAATAAAAAGTAATCCGACCGTACCAGACTTTTGCTCTTTCCCAGCAGTACATGTGCAACGTCATGGTTGAATTGACAGTGGCGGCAAAATGTGCGTTGTAAAGTTGTTTACACTCCACCCACCTACCATCCACCCACCTACCATCCACCCACCGTATTAAAAATGCGTGCAACAATGTATGGACGATGGGAACTGACGCAACGGGAAGATGGATTGAGCTCAGTACGCTTTATGGAATAGTTGTGCGAGAAAGGCGATGAACACTTCAGTCGGTTTGGTATCTGAATGAGAGCTGCATGCTGCGTAGATTCCAGCCTACACCTTTCCCTAGACCAAACAAGTTGTTTTGTAAAATCTATCAACGTTCGAATGCACCGCTCAACCCTACCTTGGAGATCAATACCCTTCATTCATCGTGGACGACGATGTTCACCAATTACCAGTATGTCGAACATGATTCGGTAGACTTTTACAGGAATTATCTTTGACGACATCCACAGATGAAACAGCTAGCCTTCCCAGATAGCTTTCATCGAGAGCGATCAAGCCAGGCTTGTATCAAAGTAAATGAAAGAAGTACGCTATTTCTTCGGCTCCTATCTTGCTTATTATCATCATCTCGAATTCGTCGACGATTGAAAAGAATTTTTACTTTGCATGAAACAAGTCGACAAAAATTAGCTATGGATGGGCTAACCATACAAGTCGAGCTGATCCTGCCATCCATCAAAGCCACCTAAAAGTCTGTTCTTCTTACCGACGGGTATCTCTATTCATAGGCGTCTTCGGAGCTCGTTTCTGTCTTCAGCCACTCCACTAATTAACGATTTATAGCTAGTCTTTCCAAACTTTTAGCTTGCTCCTTCATACCAGGACTACCTCGAAGCGTGATAAAAGCTCTTACCAGCTCGCCAATCCCGATTTCTCTCACCAACAGCTGAACAACATCATATTCGTCAAAGTCTCTACCTGCAGCGTTGTAAACGTTGACTAAGCCGTTGTATCAAAAAAAACAAAGTCGTCGCTTCGTAACGCTTCTACGTCACCGAGATGCCCAAAGCTCTACCTCATTCCAAGCGGCAGCAACGTGTAGACGTTCAGTAGGTCCCTTTCGAACAAAATCCACACATCAACTCCAAGTATGCCGGGAATTGTTCGAAGCGAGAACAGAAGCGTCGCCAGCCGCTCTTGTCCTAGAACCCCCGGCAGGCTCTTTAACACAGCAACGTGGCTGTACAAGTTCCTACCCAAGGTGAAACACGCTTGAGCTGATACACAAGGTTCTTATAGATATCGTATCCCTGTCCCGCTTTGATACCAAAGTACTTGAGAGCGTTCTTTGGATGCAATCTTTGCCGACTTCATCCTTTTGCAGACGCAATGTTAGCTGAAACTAGAACCCTCTCCTCGTCACCCTGGTATCCTTGGTCGATGCCGTCCACCGGCAAAATAAGGTGGCTCCAGGAGTGCCAGTGAACCGAACGTGACCATCTTCAGAGGGGAAAGGGGAATAGCGGCCAAGTCGAAAGTAGCACCCTTGGTCCAGTTCTCGCTCCTTGTGGCTATCGAGTCCGATACTCCTCACAGAACAACGGCGGCAGTTGTGAACGGCTAGCGAAGCAGACATCTGCGAGCCCTTGCTTGTTAATTTCTTGGCTCATTGAGGAATGAGTGCAGGTGAGTGCAACTGAACGCCTGCAGCGTGAATAAATTTGTTGGTATCAAGAGCTGCGAGATCTGGTCCCTGCGGTTCTTCAGCTCTATAATCTGATCCATGTGAGTCTGGCAGCTCCACATCGTGTCCCGTACTTGGAAAGAGATGAGTCTTTGGGTATAATTTAGGCCTTGACTCATCACCTGCATGTTGCTCTACATTTTACTTGCATGAATGGAATGCAACGTAGGGTCTGGTCAATGTAGGAACGCGAGTGCAAATAAAGAACAGGGCAAATTTTTCATAAGAAGCCATAGACAAACGTGTAGTAGAACAATCAAAGTCATTTGATCACGGGAAAAGTTGACATCGATGCCTTTCCATTTCGCCATTTTAGCCACAGGTCACCATCCTTTGATAATAGCTATGTGTAGCCCAACCTGTAAGGCTCCGAAACGGGTCAATAGGTCCGGATCAAACACCGACCCGTGACCCGGACCAGTCAGATCAAACATCGACCCGTGACATGGGCCAGTCGGGTCAAACACCGGGTCGACTAACAAAGCCTGGTCCGGGTCGGTCTTCTATCCACGTGTAGGGAACATTCTAAATACACCTACATGCCGTTTAGACTATCCGATTATGTTACTGTTACAAAGTCAACAAATGCTGATCGATCATTCATAATTTGGCAAGAGAACGTCCATAATTTAGTAAGAGAACATCCAATTTATTCAAGCCCCCGTTGCCTGTACGTTACCTAAACCTCCTTCATGTAGCAAAACTATTGCAACATTCCTGCCTTACTTTTTTCAATTCGGGATAGTGGTTATTAGCGCCGGCGCAACAGCAAGCCAACAGGGCGGATGCTGCACCAAAACGGATGGAGGCGAAACTATCTTGGGCTTAGTGAACAAAATTCCTCATTCGTCTCCCGTACAGAGACCATAGTTTGCTTGGTAAACGATGTCGTTTTCATCGATTGCTCTCGTAATAACGTTCGTCTCCTATTAGTGGTTCAATAAATCCTTACCATGTAATCGTTAGTATGGGAGGTGTTAGAGTACGTATCACATGATCACACATTCGCGCATTGCTATACAGCAGCTCTAAATTGATGCATCTGGCCAAACGTGGCCTCCGCGTTGTCTCGTTCCCGTGATGCACGCCGCGCCATCGGTGATGGTGACAGCTTTAAGATTATAGTGTTGGGGTGCCAAAAGTGGCAGCTGTAAAAAAAAAGCGTCGACTGGACGCTCTTTTTGGCAAGTTCTTGTCAAATATGGTTGTCAATTAATTGGACTGTCAGTGGTTATTCCGTGGCTCGCAGGGCATCAATTTTTTTTACGTGGAATTATTCGCAGTTTTCTTTCTTGCGATCAAGAGAAGAAAATGAAATTGAGGGTGGTTTGAATATTTGATTGATTGAAAAGGTGATGCATAGTCAGGTACGCTAGCGCCCGCTATGTCCAGTATGGTAGTGATCAAAATCACGAAACCTATATCTAAGTTACAATCTTAGGACATTATTGTATAACGAACCACGCCTACGCGCACCGCGAGGTGTTTTCGTGAAAAATTTTGGTTTTTTTTCTGTAAGTAGGTCCACTTGCATCCTGCGTGCACGCTTGTAAGAGTCTTGATCCAGGGATTGACTTCATTGTCAAGGTGTACTGCCAGCTCCTCACAAGTCTCCAGCAGGCCGAGATTCGTACTTGGACGGAACTGCATGCGTCCACGTATATGTTCGCCGCACAGTCAGACAGTTTGTTGTAGTCACGATAGTGACGACATCAGATGACCACAGCTACATCGTCGGCCAGATCTTTCGCCACGTCGTGTAAGTGCGCCAGTTGGGATTTGCGTGGCAAGCGATCAGTCCTGAGCTGAAAGAGCACCAAGCACTGTCCCCTACGACAGGCAGAGGCGACAACACGCTTTATTTCGCGCTGCGGAGGCCGTGCATGAGACCTTGATATTTTGCATTATCGTTAGTAGTAGTTAAATAACCATTTGCCATGCTGGCCACCCGCACGATGCCGGCTGTGTGGGTAGGTGCGTTAAGCTTGACAATGACGGAGCCAGACCCGCCCGGCTTAGGATTTCCTCGAGGTCCCCCAACGAAAAAAAAAAGGTATAGCACATCCGACTGATGTAGCATTCGTACTTCCAAATTTGCGCTTTTATACGCATGTTGATACTTTGGCACGTGGAAGTGTGCCGTTACTGTTCTAAACACCGCCGCCAAAGGCAGGCAAATGCGTCGAAAGGCTTCTATCGTGCACGGCGGGCACGGTCTCCTGAAGCAGACTGGTCGCATGGATCCAGGGCCTTCCTCGGACCAGGCACCCCGCCGATCCCGGCGTACCGGGGAGGATCGTGCAAGGGGGCGTGAGGAAGGACCTCTTACCAACCGGTAGCCGGAGCGACCCGACGAGACGGCTGGGTTATTTCTTACTAAATTAAGCTCACCGGGTCCGAATGCTCGCATACCGAGCCATCAGCCGGCGAGCGATCATCCAGTGGTCAATCGGCCAGAGAGCGTTTGCGGGCTACTTTCGGTGCCCCTTAATTACGCGGCGGCGGTAAAGGTTGACAGCGAACGGATGACCACGGGCTGGTGTTAGTACTAGCCGCTACAAAGGCATGGAAAGAAAACCGGGTGATAATTTAAGACCAATGATTCCTTTGGAGGAAATAGCGCTAAAGGCTCGAATTATGGCAGGAATTGTACAGCCTCCCCCTCCGGGATTCCTGGCATGCATGCATACGTAGACAGCGAGGGTTGCGATGCTGGAGTACAATGACGCTTATTCGGAAGGAATGGTTCTTGCGGTAGTTCCTCCGTCCATCCGAATGCCTCAACATGTTGCGGAGAAGATACTACTTCTTCAATTACTCGAACGCCGTGAAGGCCAGCCGGTGGTGGCAGAACTAGCTCGTACCCTCTTAAAGAATGCTAGAGTACACGCTACAATTTGTCAACTCACCGCATCACTTTTATGCTCCCGGATCGAGCGGCGGCAGCGGGGTGGCACTCGAAAGTAATCGGACAGAGGCGCCACGCTTCAACTATTATGCCCGGCATTTATGGAGCGCGAAGATCTTCCTTCTGACACCACTACTGCTCGGCCGCATAGTCGTGGACTTTTGCAGTACCAATTACGTGTTCTCGCCAACGGCGTGTCGGCCGGTACAGTCCATGCCATTCTTTTGTCTTTCATGAAGTGCACGGTGACCTCGGCTACCCGCGGCTTACCCAGCGCGACAGACGCCTACGATTCCAACTACTTCGTGGTCTCCTTCGACACTGCCACTTGTCCAGATCAACTGGAGCATTTTACGCGCGTATCTGCGATCGGTGCGTCGTTCTTCATACAATACCATCGTTTTTTTAGCGAGTCCCTGCTTCACATGCTACTATCCTTTTCATTCGAGCGCAAAGTGCGCGTCTTGTCCAGGTGCTCGCCTCCTGTACCACCACAGGGAGTCCACGTGGAAATCCCGCGCATCCATCCTCTTGCCTGAATTTACCTTCGCCCACCTCATGTGGCGGGCCGTATGAAGCATGTCAACAATATGACAGATCGTCTGGCAGCCTCCACGGCCAAGTTGCAAGCGGACGCGCGCACAGAACCACTGCTGTAGAAGTTACAGCAGTCTCCAGCTCCCGAACTAGATCGGATGAAGCCAAGCGCCTCTGCGAAGGAATACCAGAACCAAACCGAATGCGACGTTTATTTTGCCCGGGATCTGGAAGCAGGTAACTGATTCGACCCCGGTGGCAACAAGAAACCACGAAACAGCGCAAATATAGCAACAGTTTGAGACAGGCCACGGCTATGGGAAAACCGCAACAAAATCATGCTTACGTTTAGCAGTCTCCTGCTAGCAGCTCCCGTATTCCTCTTCGAGCGACAGCTCTAACTTTCCCCACACAAGCTACATCCGGTCAGGGTACTAAGCCTGTTTCCTCACTGGACACTTCAAAGGTGAGCCAACAAGGAAGTTAGCCCAATGCCGCGTAGAAAAAGCCTCCTACAAATACTTCGACTCCAGTCAGTCGCAGAGTGACAGCGCTAGCTGAATTAAATCATCTTCTCACTGACGAGGACAGCAGTCTAGAGCCGAACCCCACCGCTAGGACAGTTCCATCGGGCACGGTCTAAACAAGCCTCACAGGTGCTACAGCCCGAGCAGACGTTCAGATTGAAGTTGATCAAGCAAAGTTGCGCGTAATCGCGTTGCAGGCGGCAGTGGAGGAATAACTTTGAATTGCATCTGAGACAAAGGCGAAGTACTTTGAGGCTCACGAGGGGTGTTGGAATCGATAATTGCACAAGAAACGATTTACGCTGGGGAAGGTCCACCAGCCGACTTAGACGGCTTAGATCTGCCCGGATTGGAATACGACTATCGAATTGCTACCGCCCTAGCTTCGCACGCAATGGCAGTGGTTTCTGCTGCAAAGAGTGACTTGAAAATCGAGAAACGGCGACTTGCAGAGGTCACTTTAGCTGAGTCGACACCTTATGTCGTCACCGTTTTTATGCCGGAGGAAACACCGGCGAAAAAGGCGGCAATCATACGGAAAATAGCCGCGCTACAATTCACCGACTTTCGTCGTCGCATGTCTGCCGCAGGAGGGCGGAGGAACAAAAAGAAGCGGTCCGTCCCCATCGGCAGTGACGACCGCCTCCACGCCTCCTACACACTTATGTTCATCTGCGGAGACCGAGTCTCAGCCGGACCGGGTTTCCTCAATCCCGCAAAATCTGGACGTAACCATGATAAGGAGTGGCGTCACGTTTAAATAAACGATGCGTCTGGATGATTTTTATGGGGGGAAGTCACTCCTCCTCAATGTGCATCTAGTGTACCTATTCCCACATCTCTCGCCCAGGTTATCGCTAAAGATATTCAGCTGTCGGCAAACGATATCGCCGATACCTCTCACAGTGATTCTGGGAGCGCCATACTCACCAACTTTACGCTTAATTTCCCCATGGTCACCACTATAGCGGTCCATCCGGCAAAAGGCAACATACGGACTCCAGCCGACCATGCACAAACGCTCAGAGCTAAGCGGAACCGAAAACTTCATGGCACTGCCTCGGATGCAATCGTTGAGGCAGCAGTCCCGGAGCGCAAAAAACAGATTAAAGCGAACGCGACCAAGCTCAATTCCTGGGTAGCCGCATGTCGACTGTTGCCTTGCTACCTGCTCTGTCACCGTTAAGCCCGCCAGGCCAGAACGATTGGCTTACCCATTCTTCGTCCGGGATCGCAACTCTGTTGTTCGCGATCCACTTACCGGTTATATTTCCAGCAGTCATGAATGGTAAGTCGCTCCGGAACTTCGGTCATGCCATCAATAGAGACTCTCAACTAGCGGTCATTCGACAACATGCCAACCACCACGATGAGTGCCTTCGTGAACTATGTAAGGGATATGCTGCAACGGCGGATGGTTAGAAGGGGGAATTCGATGGCGGACTACCGATTCGATTCAACCATGGCGATGCGTCAATACGTTGCAACCAGATCTGCTGTGTGCAACTGTGGTCAATACGTTTACGGACATCGATCACTGGGAAGTCTTGAACGTCCTAAGCATACTATTTTCACTTTTGTGTGTCCATCCGAGCGCGGGGCCAATTTTGTGATGCCGCAGACAAAGGCGGCAGTCTACTACGCCCCGCCGCTGTTTAGGCTGCTGTTTTTGGGGTGCTATCTAAGCCGTCAAGTTAGAAAATGTTGCTCGATATCATTGCTCCTGAGGATCGGCCTTTGGCTCTAAGTAATAAGGGCACTGGATAGACCATATTCCTGCGGCGTGTCATTTGACGGCACCTCTTCCTCTGGTAGTAGGGAGGCAAAAGACGACCACACGCGCACTCTTTCCAACTATCCAATGCAATATTCAAAGGAAAAGTCACAGTTCTCATGCGAAGGGTCACACACGACCGCAAGAAATCAGTATCGGTCATCATTCACAGAAAGTCGCAAAGTTTCCCAAAACCTCGTACAGGTGTGCATAGTGGTTTGGGCATTTTAGACAGCAAGAAGATTAAGGGGTCTTTTACTTAGTTCGGCTACAGGAGCACATGTAGCCACTGGAGAAGAAGATACTACGGATTAGCTATATCACCAAATGGAGGTTCGTGCAAAAATTTGGGCGCACGATCTGAAAAGAAGCGGCAGGACCTCGGGGCGATGCCGCAATCCTGCTTCATCTATACTCCTCCATACGAGCTTTGGAGCATTGGCAGGGGAAGTTATGGACTCGCTATTAGACTGCGTTTTGCATCACCCATCAGAAGGCGTTTATTTTGGTCATCAGTGTATACGCAACAACAGTCAAAGGTGAGCGGAGGAACTGATTTGAGCTTCTTCGACATTAGGTTGAAAAGCATGGTGGTCCAGTATTAATGTGTGGTAATTTTAACTGCACCCTTCACCCACGTATCGACCGGTCATATGTGACCCCTGCGGACCGCCACTTCCCCCCAGCTCTACGCCGACTCCTCACGCGCGCACAGATGAGTGATGTACGTAAGAATGAGTTCGAGCGGGCGGTTATTGAGCTTCCGAATTTTGATACTCACGCCTTAGCGCACATGTACTTTTATACCCTTTTTGGATAAGGAGCCGCCAGTTCCCGTCTAGACCGGTGGTATGTTAGCTCCCGTCATGCCAACTAGGTCCGAGATTTTGAACAGTAAAATCCGGGTCCATCTTACGACCATAATTGTGTCACAACTTGTCTTGCATCACCCACTGTATCGTACGTGTTAGATGACCACGTCGTGTGTACCCCGTACTAGGGAGTGCAAAGGAAGACGAGAAGCTAGTCAATTTTGCTACACTTGGTATGGCGAGGCACAGTATCAAAGGGGTACGCCTTAAGAATCTCGAGGAGATTGCTACAGCTTACCGGCTTGCCGAATAGTGGGACAGCTGGAAGAAGCAGCTTCGAATATTGCTTCAGTACACAACCAAGGCTGCAAGACAGCGTATGACGCAAAGATACAAGAAGGGGCTCCGGCGACTGTATGAGAGACTTGATGAAGCTCTTCTTGCTGAGCCATCCGTGATTCTCCAGAACCTACATATAACCGAGCCGTACGACCAGTATGCCGCAATGGTTTTATCCTGGCAAATCTGCTGACAGGTTGCAGGGTGACGACGAATGTGGCGGCGAGCGAATCGCGAGATTCGTCTAACTCAGTGCAAGTAATGCTGAGGCAAGACAAGTCTTCTTTTCTTTGCCAGGGTAAAAAAAGGTTTTAAGACAACACGATAGTGGCACCATGAGGACAAGCTTCATACGAACACAAGCGTTCTCAAGAATTCGCGGAAGAAATGGAAAACAGTTGGGGACCTATAAGGATCCGATACTTCACTTCCCTGATAGCCGCTACTTCCTTTCTGGCGCAAGCCTCTCCGTCATAGGTCTTGACGACTCAGTAGTCACGATGACTATTTCCACAGACGACTCATATGATGCTTTGAAAAATCTCAAACAAGGAAAAGCGGCAATCCCTGATCAAATGAACAGCACTTTTTACAGGGACTACGCTGATGAAATTGCGCTGATTCTCGCATCTCCTTACAACAGACGGCTAGCATGAAGTCTTTCTCCAAACTTTGAAAAGTAAACAATCATTGTATCAAGAAATCGGACATTTTTGATCTTCCACTGGACCATCGTCCCATCGCCGTGCTGAACAGTGACTACAAGCTGTTCACCGGGTTTATTTCTTCTCGCCCCCACCATTTGCTTGTTCATACAGCGGTCGAAGCAAACGAGCCTCGACATTTTTGCTACGGACTAAAAGTAGTCGCATTAGACCCAAGCCAGACCGGGACGATAGCACTGCTTCTCAATTTCACAAAATCCTACGACAAACTCCAGCGTCGGTTCTTATTGTCGGTACTCAAAAGTGGCTCCGCATTTCTTAGTGGTTTCTCGGTGGTGGCGTTACTCCATCACAATACTACATGATATTTCATCATCAACGGCTACCGCTCAAGAAAATGAGATGTTCACTGCGGCATTCGTCAAGGGGACCCTTTAGCTCTTCTCCTTTTTACCCTCGCTCTCGCTAGCGCCTTCAAAGTTATACAGGCTCATCCAGAAATAAGCGGCGTGAGGATCCGGTCGGGTGACAGAGACGTGATAAATGTGTCTGGGTATGCCGACGATACGGCCGTGAACATCCGCGAACGTCGGGAGGTAAAACATGTGGTATCGGTTCTGGATGAATTCTCCGGCGTTTTAGAACTTCACACAAACCGGGCTAAGTCACTGGTGATTGAATTTAATTTAAAAGGTTCAGACGTGCCCCTAGATACCTCACGCCTAACTCTTCTTGCGCGGGGGTACTCTTGCCGGTACCTTGGTGTGATGGTCGGGCAGCAAAAAGCTACAGCCGAGTAATGGGATAAATGTATCCGATCGATCTGGTGTCGGCTCGTCCTCGCTCGAGCGAAGACGCACACTGTGGAACATCGGGCTCACCTGGATATAGCGGTCGCGGTCCCCAGATTGCTTTGGTAGTCATTGTTGGCCTCCCATAGGAATAGTCGCATGGCTTCACTAAGATCATGTGCTTTATACAGGGGGCGAGGGAAGTCAAACGTGTTAGATCTTGGGTTTTACAAGAAATTGCATCTCTTCCTGTAATGCAGGGAAGGATATGAAAATCATGCATCAGGACGTGATCGTTAAAAATGGCTGCAACAGTGGTTGGCGAATGGACGTCAGCTGTCTCGCAGCGAAAACTCCTGATCGGGGGCGTCCTCTGTCGGTCAGAGGATGGGAAACACACAACACACCAAGCTGGATAGCTAAACTGCAACCTCAAATACAAGACTTCTTTATGAGACTGGAGATGTAGTGGTGGGCCTGACGACTACCCACTATATTCGTCATGAAGACATGCCGACTGTTCGACTCCGAGATTTCTGATTATCTTTACCGCCAACACGGTCTGCAACAATGATAATAGTGTCACCATAAATTTTCTTTAAGCATTAATCGAAGAAGTGCAAAACGGTATTAATGAAAATGTCACCTCAACGGGCCGTTTCAAATTAGATGGATCGATAATGTGACAATGCAAGATATTTCATGGCTCCGGGATCGTCGGGGAACAACAACAAGCTGCACAGATTTATTTTTATTTCGCGGGTCACGCAGTTTCAGCGATGTGCTGTCATGTTCCTCTATACAGCCTGGAGTGACTTGTTTATCGCTTGTACCAATATGACAACACAGTCTTTAGCGAAGCGGCAGCACTTTGAAATATCCGTCTAGCACTCACTTACTACTCTTACTTCAATAATGCATCAAGCGCTCCCGCAAGGAGCACTGGTCGCAAATATGTCGAAGGTGCATCAGCATCACGAATGGTTAATGGACAACAGGAACGATTCCCTTTCACATTTAGACACATTCATACTAGGCAACACAGCGGTATTTGACGATATGCTCCGGTGTGATAGAGGAGCAGTTCGTGAGAGCAAGACTCCAGTACATTTTGGGGCTCATCCGGCGCTTTTACCGATGTTGCATCAATTGGCCGGTTCTAGACGGTGGAAATCACAGAGAAAAATGCAAAAGAAGCTTATCGCCAGCTACCACTAGCGAACGGGAGAACAAAAGCGCAAGTTTACAATACTAAACAACGCCTTCTAAATTATTTTAGATAACACCGGTATTTTAGCATGGCGCGATATCCGCCGGATCTGAGCAACGTTTCCGACAGAAGCACAACGCTGTATTGACTCAAGAGTAACAGCTTCCCGTTATGGAACTGGGCGGCGCAAGACGTCTCATGCACAAACACCGAGTGTGACAAGAATAACCTCGCATCAACAAGTCATGTCCTCTGGAGCTGCATCCGTGCAAAACCTCATTGGGCCCATCTACGGTTAGTGTGGCGCTGTCTAGGAGCTTTTTGTGAGGCCGAAATGCACATCTGGGTGTTCAATAGGTGAGCTTAAGGAGATATTCCGTAGAGCTATCTCATTTACATCGAGAGCCCAGGTCGACTTATAGACGATGGTAGTATCACAATTGATGCTCGCAGAGTAATTGATGATCAACTGCGTTCCGGAATGCGAGCGGAAGTAGCATCCTCGGGGCGTTTTGACTACCGGTGGTTGGTGTACGCAACTCTGTAGGATATGTCATGGCTGAGGGATAGCCGCGGTTAGGCATGTTAATTAAAGGGGTCAATTTCGCGAGGGGACAGCGTTACCTTGGCAACAAATTGTCTTGGAATAATTCGCAGAGAAAGATTGCCTGTTTTTCACCTACGCGTGGCATGGCTACCCAATCGATGGCGAAACGGCGGCATTTTGGGTCCTTTTGCGTCGCCCTCTCGTACAACTTTCCAACATCGATGTATCGGGCAATTGAGCCGGTCGCGTTGATTGCGTACTCGACAAAGGTGCACCAGTATCATGATTGGCTACTTCGTCTTGACGGTAAATCGATGACTCATTTTGATACGGGCATGGACCGCGGAGTACAGACCGTCTCGTCCATGTCGGCCTGTGATGTTGCCGCGTCTACGGCCAGTGGAACCCCTGTCCACTTTAACGCGCATCCGGCGCTTTCACGTGTTGTAAAATTTTGGGCTGGGAGGCGACGATGGAGGCCAAAGCAGCAAACTTAAACTGACGATCTGCCCACACCGTCGCGCTGCAGGCACTCGCATTCTCAGTAATCGTCGGGCGAAGGAGGACTTTAAGTTGGTTTCGGAAGGTACGCCGTTAATTACTTGGCGAGGAATCCGGCAGATTCGAGCTTCCTTTTCGACCAATGCTCAGACGCTTTATCGATGAAGAGTAACAGCTTCCCTCTATGGGATTGAGCTAATCATGATCTGTCGTGCCCCGTACGAAAGTGTGTGGCTACAGGTCCGGCGACATCATGCCACGTATTCTGGAAATGCCCTAGCGCACGTCGCCACTGGACCCATCTCCTTAATCCGTGGCGGGGGCTCGGCTCTTTTCCGGCAACCGACTTGAATGTATGGGTGTTTGGCCTCGATCTCCCAGATATCCCGCACGCCGCATGGTATGTTATCAAACAGTCTTTCCATACTGGCACAGATGTTAAGAAAGCTCAGGCTGTATTCCTCCCTACTTCTCGAGAGCTATGGCGTTTTGTCGTATCTACAACACTCCATGCCATCTGGGTCGAGTGCCTCCGCCGCATGGACGACTCGTCTTTGACTCAAGAAGTACACACAGAAGATTTCATACTCTCTTTCGACGTGCGTTCAGCCGGTTTCGTGGGACAACCTACAAGCCTGACAAGGGCGGGGACGAGAAACTCTTTGCACAAGTCAGGTTTGCAATGGCTGATAAGATTCTCAGCTCCGGCGATCCGCCTGTGCTACAACGGCTTTCTTTTGCACAGTGACCTGGAGTGATGTACCTTCTATTTTATGACGGAGGATATAGAGTCAATCCTGGTCCGGGCGGAGCTAGATCCGTCAATGCCCAACTACACATTCCGACACACGCCGCTTTCGTTCTGTGGGTGTCCAGCATGGCGTACGGTTCTCCTGATACCACTAATAATGTAGCTGAATACTGGGGCCTCGTAATAGGTCTTCAGCAGGCTAAGAACAGCGGCTTCTCTCCTCTGCATGTTGTTGGAATGTTGGAAATGGGTGCAAGGGTACGTAACGGTGATCGGAGTGTTCGGCCGGTGACTTGGGGTTTATTTGGAAAGCTGATGTCACAAATTCGCTGTGCGTAAATGGTGGACGCAGAGTGACAAGCAGGATAGTGACCCGAGTAGAGCCAGAATGCGTGTGAGATGGATGAATGGAGCAGAGGGCTTTGGCGATCATGGCAGAGAAGAGAGAACTAGTAAGGAAATACAACAGAATCTTATTGTTCACCGAACGCTTCCTTCTCGCAACACGCATCTTGCCTACAGGTTATGAGCCCAATGACCGCAACCACCGACCCGACTACGAAGACACCAGGGGGTGTCCCGCGAGCCACGCCCGGGCGCCTACCGCACCCGCAGTCGTCAACGATGGACCCGCTCGCGAGAGCGGGAAGCGAGACGATAAGATCCTCATCGCGTTTGCCGCACTCACCGATCGACAGGCGAGCCTCGAGTCGTCGCAGAGAGTGCGAGACGAGGAGGAGCGCATGCTCGCGGCCGTGGAGAGCGGACCGTTCGCCTCGAAATCGGCGCTAACATGCGTGGCCGACCGATGACGATAGACGCGATCGGAGACGCGGAGAAGAAGGCACCGGTGCCACTTAAGTACCAGCGCGCGACTGATCTTGGCGCGTCGCGATTCGCATCGCTCGAGCCACCTCGCGCGCGCGCAGCACCGCAGCTGCAGCAGCGCGCACCAGCGTCTGCGCCACCTCCGCAGAAGCATGTAGCGCTACCTCCGCCGCAACAATTCGCTCCGCCACAAGCCTATGTGCGACCGGGCCTCAACGGCTACGGGATGCCGTCCGCTAGCCAGCGGAAGTTGAACATACGCAAGTTCGATGGTACGGAGCTGTACCGCGGACTCGGGAGCGGATTCTTTGACTGGGGGCGTACGTTCCTGCGCGCGGTGAGCCTCGCGGAAGCGTCGTGTGGTTTCGGATGGACCCGAGACGTCAAGGTCGACCTGCTTGGGCACTTTCTCGCCGGCACGGCTGAGAGGTACTATCACAAGCAGGTCGATACCTGGTGGACGCAATCACCCACACTGGAGTACATCATGGAGCAGCTTCTGCGCACGTTCAAGACGTCAATCACTGCAAGCCAGGCGATGAAGTTATTCATGGCCAAGAAGGACGCACGACGCACCTGGGCCGAGCACTTCCTGTACATGGTCGCCGTCAGCGAGGCATGCGGTGGTGCCGACTCGCTTGTTCTTGAAAACATCGTCCACCACGCTTCGCCGGAGCTGGTGAACGTAATGCGCTCCAAGTATGAGCCCAATCGACTCGACTACCTGCGCCATGCTGAGGAGCTGGCGCACTTCGCGCAGTCCATTGAGCACGGCAGCAGCGCGGTGGGTCGTGAGGTCGTCGCCGCGCACGTGGAAGGCAAACCCAAGGGCGCGATCACGTGCTACCGATGTGGGCGACCAGGCCACATCGCAGCCAACTGTCGCGCGCGAGTCGTGCACGAAGACGAGACACCCGCGAAGGGTGGAGGCGCCATCATGATCCTTGCACTGACCGATAAGCGCAGAGCGACCACGAAGAAGCGCAACAGGAGGAAGAAGGGCTCGCGCGGCAAGGACGCCGCAGCGACCAATGTAAGTGATGGGGCGCGAACCATAGACGACTCATGCGGCTTCGTGCTTACGCCGAGCGACAGAGTAAGAGCCACGGACGGCACGAGCGGCCTCGTACTTGCGGCGACCGATGCCACGGGCGTCGACCGAGGAGACTGGATCCTCGATAGCGGCGCGAGCCGGCATCTTGTCAACGACGAGTCGCTGCTGCTCAAGTCGACGGCTTGCAGCCACGAGATTGCGATGGCAGACGGCGAGTCGCTTCACCTGACGCGTGTCGGCAGCGTGCGCCTCGAGGTTCTTGCGCGCGGCGCTGAAGCGGTAGTGACGCTCACGGGTGTGTGCTTGGCGCTGCGACTGGCAAAGAACATTGTGTCGTACGGCAAGCTCGCCAACAAAGGATTTGCCCTAGTGCACTCCGGCGAAAGGCGCTCGCTCGCTCGGTGCAGAGATGGTGCGGTCGCGTTCGGTGTCACAATCGACAGCAACGTGCTGTATGTCGTGACGAAGGCCACGCGCGACAAGGAAGGTGCAGGCGGAGACGCGATCATGGCGGCGCTCGAAGCGCATGCAACGGAAACCAACGCTGATGAGCCGCACGAAGCCTCGCTGTTGCACTGGCACCAGAGACTCGGCCACCTTGCGTTCGACACGATCGAACGCATGGCGCGCGATCCGGCATCGGGCATTAGGCTCAGCAACAACAAGCGTATGGCGTGCGTGTCGTGCCTCGAGGGCAAGCAGACGCGCAACGCACAGTCCCAACAAGACAGCGGCAAGCACTCGCCCATCGATCGCATCGGAGGCGTCATCTGTTCGGACCTGAAGGGTCCAATGACGCCGCGGGACCGACTCGGCAATCGTTACCTTGTGAACTTCGTTGATCACAAGAGCAACAACTGCCGAGTATTCCTCGCGCCCACGAAGG
Source organism: Peronospora matthiolae (assembly GCA_921007115.2). Taxonomy (NCBI): domain Eukaryota; phylum Oomycota; class Peronosporomycetes; order Peronosporales; family Peronosporaceae; genus Peronospora; species Peronospora matthiolae. The sequence goes on along the minus strand of CAKLBY020000058.1, from coordinate 475,629 downwards.
ACGCTGCGGCGAGGCAGTTCGAGGCGTTTCTCGTCCACTTCGAGAAGCTTTTCGGGTTCAAGGTCCACGTGCTCCGCACGGACGGCGGCAGAGAATACGCCAACGTGGACCTGTTCTGCGAGCGCACGGGCGTCACGCGCCAAGTGTCGGAGGCGCGAAATCAGGCCTCAAACGGCAAGGCGGAACGAATGCACCGGACAGTGCTGAACCTTGCGCGCAGCATGATGTTTGCCTGCGCGCTGCCCCTGGTGTTCTGGGGAGACGCGGTACTATACGCCGTTCACATCCTCAACCGGAGCCCTACGCGAGCTAACGCAAAGAGAGCGTCACCACTCGAGGTGCTGACGGGCAAGACGCCGGATCTGCGTGGAATTGTCGTTTTTGGCTCCCAGTGCAGCGTGTATAGAGACCCGCGCAAGAACTCGCTGCTGCAGCGCTCGGGGCGCGCCATCATTGTCGGCGTCAGCGAGGAAATCAAGGGCTACAAGGTGCTGCTGCCGCGTGACAATAAAGTGGTCGTCACGCAGCACATCAAGAATATCGAGACACTGACGGAGGCGCAAAACGCGCAACTCCAGCGCGCGATGGACGTCGGCGATCGATCCGGAGGCCAGGAGGAGACGGACGCGCCAGCAGCAGCAGTGGCGAACGATGGTCGCGCAGAGGGCAACAGGGAGACGCGTAAAATCAAAAAGAGATGGACGCGAAAGGCGCATGGAACACGCGGGGCGTTGAAACGCGCAGAAGCGGCTGCTCGTCAGGAGGAGACAGCCGCGAGCGGAGAAGTCGTAAATGCTGCTTTCGAGCATGATCCGCTTAACTACGGACAGGCGATGCTCAGCAGCAAGCGCGAAGGGTGGAAGAAGGCGATGCAAGAGGAGATCGCCGCGCTCGAGGCCAACGACGTCTGGACTATTACAAGGCGAACGGCAGGACAGCATGCGCTGCACACAAAATGGGTCTACAAGACCAAGACAGATGCACAGGGCGACCTCGAGCGGCTGAAAGCGCGACTGGTGGCGTGTGGCAACGAACAGGTGCTTGGCGTCGACTACACGCTCACCTTCGCTGCCGTGATGGAACTATCGACGGTCAAAGTGATCCTGGCGCTTGCGGCTACGTGGGGGGTGCCTGCCAAGCACGGTGACATCCCCAACGCCTACGTTAAAGCATACAAGGAGCCGCACCTGCGCATCTATCTACAGATACCGCGCGGCATGCCAGTCTCGAAGGAGACGCTACGAGCGCAAGGCGTTTCGAACACGAGCGAGCTGGTGCTGGAGCTGCGGAAGAGCCTCTACGGGCTTAAGCAGGCAGACGGCTGTGGAGCCAGCTGCTGCACTCGAAGCTCTCCACTGCCGGTTTCAAGCGGTGTAAGAGCGACATGTGTTTTTACTGGAAGCACGACGGCGACGACCTCGTCGTGGTCGGCGTGTATGTCGACGATCTTCTAGCGACAGGGACGAGCGCGGCGGCGGTCGAGCGGTTCTTTGCAAGCCTCGCGTCGTTGTCGATCAATGACCTGGACCGTGTCAGCAAATTCCTGGGAATGCGCGTGACGCACAACGGTCAGAATGGGTACACGCTCGATCAGGAGGAGGCCATAAGAGACCTCTTACGCGACAACGGACTCGCTGACGCCAACTCGACGTGGATGCCGATCTACGACAGCTGCTACGAGTTGAAGGAGGGCGACGCGGAGCTTCTTGGGACGCCAAGCGCGAAATTAGGACCGACTGTGCGCCAGTTTCAGTCGCTGGTCGGCTCGCTGCTCTGGGTGGCGCGTTGCACGCGCCCTGACATAGCGTTTGCGGTGCACAAGGTCACGAGACGAGCCCATGCGCCTCGACTAGCAGACTGGAAGTTAGCTAAACGCATCTCGCGATACCTCAAGGGTACGGCGGCGATTAAGATCACGATGATCGCAGAAGACAATTTAGGTGCGGCGATACGACTAGAAGCGTTCAGCGACGCCGACTTTGCCGCCGACAAGACGGACCGGAAGTCAATGACGGGCGGCATCGTGATGCTGAACGGGATGGCCGTCAGCTGGGCTGCGCGGAAGCAGGGAGGCGTCTCCCTGTCGACGATGGAGGCGGAATTTGTCGCGGCGACTGAAGTCGCGCGCGAGCTGCTCGGCCTGCGCGAGATGTTGTGCGAAGTGGGCGTGGAGCCCACGCTTCCGATGCAGTTGCGGGTGGACAACCAAGCGGCGATCGCGCAGATCGCGGGAGAGGCATCGTCGCTGAAGGCAAAACATGTGGATGTGCGCCTTAAGTTTCTTTGCGACTACTCGCGTCGCGGCATCATCACGGCGAGCTACGTCAGATCGGAGCAAATGCTCGCAGACCTCCTCACGAAGGCGTTGGACGCGACGAAGCTCTCGACACTGCGCGCACTCGTGCGCATTGGTTAAGAAAAGGTCAAGGACGATCAAGGGCGATCAAGGAGCTCAGGGATAGAGGAGCACAGGGACAAGGACATTTGCAAGCTCAAGAAATGGAACTGGTTTGAGGGCAAGTCACGACCGAGGAGGAGTGTTGGAATGTTGGAAATGGGTACAAGGGTACGCAACGGTGATCGGAGTGTTCGGCCGGTGACTTGGGGTTTATTTGGAAAGCTGATGTCACAAACTCGCTGTGCGTAAATGGTGGACGCAGAGTGACAAGTAGGATAGTGACCCGAGTAGAGCCAGAATGCGTGTGCGATGGATGAATGGAGCAGAGGGCTTTGGCGATCATGGCAGAGGAGAGAGAACTAGTAAGGAAATACAACAGAATCTTATTGTTCACCGAACGCTTCCTTCTCGCAACACGCATCTTGCCTACAGGTTATGAGCCCAATGACCGCAACCACCGACCCGACTACGAAGACACCAGGGGGTGTCCCGCGAGCCACGCCCGGGCGCGGCTCGCCAGCGCGTGCGCCTACCGCACCCGCAGTCGTCAACGATGGACCCGCTCGCGAGAGCGGGAAGCGAGACGATAAGATCCTCATCGCGTTTGCCGCACTCAACGATCGACAGGCGAGCCTCGAGTCGTCGCAGAGAGTGCGAGACGAGGAGGAGCGCATGCTCGCGGCCGTGGAGAGCGGACCGTTCGCCTCGAAATCGGCGCTAACATGCGTGGCCGACCGATGACGATAGACGCGATCGGAGACGCGGAGAAGAAGGCACCGGTGCCACTTAAGTACCAGCGCGCGACTGATCTTGGCGCGTCGCGATTCGCATCGCTCGAGCCACCTCGCGCGCGCGCAGCACCGCAGCTGCAGCAGCGGGCACCAGCGTCTGCGCCACCTCCGCAGAAGCATGCAGCGCTACCTCCGCCGCAACAATTCGCTCCGCCACAAGCCTATGTGCGACCGGGCCTCAACGGCTACGGGATGCCGTCCGCTAGCCAGCGGAAGTTGAACATACGCAAGTTCGATGGTACGGAGCTGTACCGCGGACTCGGGAGCGGATTCTTTGACTGGGGGCGTACGTTCCTGCGCGCGGTGAGCCTCGCGGAAGCGTCGTGTGGTTTCGGATGGACCCGAGACGTCAAGGTCGACCTGCTTGGGCACTTTCTCGCCGGCACGGCTGAGAGGTACTATCACAAGCAGGTCGATACCTGGTGGACGCAATCACCCACACTGGAGTACATCATGGAGCAGCTTCTGCGCACGTTCAAGACGTCAATCACTGCAAGCCAGGCGATGAAGTTATTCATGGCCAAGAAGGACGCACGACGCACCTGGGCCGAGCACTTCCTGTACATGGTCGCCGTCAGCGAGGCATGCGGTGGTGCCGACTCGCTTGTTCTTGAAAACATCGTCCACCACGCTTCGCCGGAGCTGGTGAACGTAATGCGCTCCAAGTATGAGCCCAATCGACTCGACTACCTGCGCCATGCTGAGGAGCTGGCGCACTTCGCGCAGTCCATTGAGCACGGCAGCAGCGCGGTGGGTCGTGAGGTCGTCGCCGCGCACGTGGAAGGCAAACCCAAGGGCGCGATCACGTGCTACCGATGTGGGCGACCAGGCCACATCGCAGCCAACTGTCGCGCGCGAGTCGTGCACGAAGACGAGACACCCGCGGAGGGTGGAGGCGCCATCATGATCCTTGCACTGACCGATAAGCGCAGAGCGACCACGAAGAAGCGCAACAGGAGGAAGAAGGGCTCGCGCGGCAAGGACGCCGCAGCGACCAATGTAAGTGATGGGGCGCGAACCATAGACGACTCATGCGGCTTCGTGCTTACGCCGAGCGACGGAGTAAGAGCCACGGACGGCACGAGCGGCCTCGTACTTGCGGCGACCGATGCCACGGGTGTCGACCGAGGAGACTGGATCCTCGATAGCGGCGCGAGCCGGCATCTTGTCAACGACGAGTCGCTGCTGCTCAAGTCGACGGCTTGCAGCCACGAGATTGCGATGGCAGACGGCGAGTCGCTTCACCTGACGCGTGTCGGCAGCGTGCGCCTCGAGGTTCTTGCGCGCGGCGCTGAAGCGGTAGTGACGCTCACGGGTGTGTGCTTGGCGCTGCGACTGGCAAAGAACATTGTGTCGTACGGCAAGCTCGCCAACAAAGGATTTGCCCTAGTGCACTCCGGCGAAAGGCGCTCGCTCGCTCGGTGCAGAGATGGTGCGGTCGCGTTCGGTGTCACAATCGACAGCAACGTGCTGTATGTCGTGACGAAGGCCACGCGCGACAAGGAAGGTGCAGGCGGAGACGCGATCATGGCGGCGCTCGAAGCGCATGCAACGGAAACCAACGCCGATGAGCCGCACGAAGCCTCGCTGTTGCACTGGCACCAGAGACTCGGCCACCTTGCGTTCGACACGATCGAACGCATGGCGCGCGATCCGGCATCGGGCATTAGGCTCAGCAACAACAAGCGTATGGCGTGCGTGTCGTGCCTCGAGGGCAAGCAGACGCGCAACGCACAGTCCCAACAAGACAGCGGCAAGCACTCGCCCATCGATCGCATCGGAGGCGTCATCTGTTCGGACCTGAAGGGTCCAATGACGCCGCGGGACCGACTCGGCAATCGTTACCTTGTGAACTTCGTTGATCACAAGAGCAACAACTGCCGAGTATTCCTCGCGCCCACGAAGGACGCTGCGGCGAGGCAGTTCGAGGCGTTTCTCGTCCACTTCGAGAAGCTTTTCGGGTTCAAGGTCCACGTGCTCCGCACGGACGGCGGCAGAGAATACGCCAACGTGGACCTGTTCTGCGAGCGCACGGGCGTCACGCGCCAAGTGTCGGAGGCGCGAAATCAGGCCTCAAACGGCAAGGCGGAACGAATGCACCGGACAGTGCTGAACCTTGCGCGCAGCATGATGTTTGCCTGCGCGCTGCCCCTGGTGTTCTGGGGAGACGCGGTACTATACGCCGTTCACATCCTCAACCGGAGCCCTACGCGAGCTAACGCAAAGAGAGCGTCACCACTCGAGGTGCTGACGGGCAAGACGCCGGATCTGCGTGGAATTGTCGTTTTTGGCTCCCAGTGCAGCGTGTATAGAGACCCGCGCAAGAACTCGCTGCTGCAGCGCTCGGGGCGCGCCATCATTGTCGGCGTCAGCGAGGAAATCAAGGGCTACAAGGTGCTGCTGCCGCGTGACAATAAAGTGGTCGTCACGCAGCACATCAAGAATATCGAGACACTGACGGAGGCGCAAAACGCGCAACTCCAGCGCGCGATGGACGTCGGCGATCGATCCGGAGGCCAGGAGGAGACGGACGCGCCAGCAGCAGCAGTGGCGAACGATGGTCGCGCAGAGGGCAACAGGGAGACGCGTAAAATCAAAAAGAGATGGACGCGAAAGGCGCATGGAACACGCGGGGCGTTGAAACGCGCAGAAGCGGCTGCTCGTCAGGAGGAGACAGCCGCGAGCGGAGAAGTCGTAAATGCTGCTTTCGAGCATGATCCGCTTAACTACGGACAGGCGATGCTCAGCAGCAAGCGCGAAGGGTGGAAGAAGGCGATGCAAGAGGAGATCGCCGCGCTCGAGGCCAACGACGTCTCGACTATTACAAGGCGAACGGCAGGACAGCATGCGCTGCACACAAAATGGGTCTACAAGACCAAGACAGATGCACAGGGCGACCTCGAGCGGCTGAAAGCGCGACTGGTGGCGTGTGGCAACGAACAGGTGCTTGGCGTCGACTACACGCTCACCTTCGCTGCCGTGATGGAACTATCGACGGTCAAAGTGATCCTGGCGCTTGCGGCTACGTGGGGGTGCCTGCCAAGCACGGTGACATCCCCAACGCCTACGTTAAAGCATACAAGGAGCCGCACCTGCGCATCTATCTACAGATACCGCGCGGCATGCCAGTCTCGAAGGAGACGCTACGAGCGCAAGGCGTTTCGAACACGAGCGAGCTGGTGCTGGAGCTGCGGAAGAGCCTCTACGGGCTTAAGCAGGCAGACGGCTGTGGAGCCAGCTGCTGCACTCGAAGCTCTCCACTGCCGGTTTCAAGCGGTGTAAGAGCGACATGTGTTTTTACTGGAAGCACGACGGCGACGACCTCGTCGTGGTCGGCGTGTATGTCGACGATCTTCTAGCGACAGGGAAGAGCGCGGCGGCGGTCGAGCGGTTCTTTGCAAGCCTCGCGTCGTTGTCGATCAATGACCTGGACCGTGTCAGCAAATTCCTGGGAATGCGCGTGACGCACAACGGTCAGAATGGGTACACGCTCGATCAGGAGGAGGCCATAAGAGACCTCTTACGCGACAACGGACTCGCTGACGCCAACTCGACGTGGACGCCGATCTACGACAGCTGCTACGAGTTGAAGGAGGGCGACGCGGAGCTTCTTGGGACGCCAAGCGCGAAATTAGGACCGACTGTGCGCCAGTTTCAGTCGCTGGTCGGCTCGCTGCTCTGGGTGGCGCGTTGCACGCGCCCTGACATAGCGTTTGCGGTGCACAAGGTCACGAGACGAGCCCATGCGCCTCGACTAGCAGACTGGAAGTTAGCTAAACGCATCTCGCGATACCTCAAGGGTACGGCGGCGATTAAGATCACGATGATCGCAGAAGACAATTTAGGTGCGGCGATACGACTAGAAGCGTTCAGCGACGCCGACTTTGCCGCCGACAAGACGGACCGGAAGTCAATGACGGGCGGCATCGTGATGCTGAACGGGATGGCCGTCAGCTGGGCTGCGCGGAAGCAGGGAGGCGTCTCCCTGTCGACGATGGAGGCGGAATTTGTCGCGGCGACTGAAGTCGCGCGCGAGCTGCTCGGCCTGCGCGAGATGTTGTGCGAAGTGGGCGTGGAGCCCACGCTTCCGATGCAGTTGCGGGTGGACAACCAAGCGGCGATCGCGCAGATCGCGGGAGAGGCATCGTCGCTGAAGGCAAAACATGTGGATGTGCGCCTTAAGTTTCTTTGCGACTACTCGCGTCGCGGCATCATCACGGCGAGCTACGTCAGATCGGAGCAAATGCTCGCAGACCTCCTCACGAAGGCGTTGGACGCGACGAAGCTCTCGACACTGCGCGCACTCGTGCGCATTGGTTAAGAAAAGGTCAAGGACGATCAAGGGCGATCAAGGAGCTCAGGGATAGAGGAGCACAGGGACAAGGACATTTGCAAGCTCAAGAAATGGAACTGGTTTGAGGGCAAGTCACGACCGAGGAGGAGTGTTGGAATGTTGGAAATGGGTACAAGGGTACGCAACGGTGATCGGAGTGTTCGGCCGGTGACTTGGGGTTTATTTGGAAAGCTGATGTCACAAACTCGCTGTGCGTAAATGGTGGACGCAGAGTGACAAGTAGGATAGTGACCCGAGTAGAGCCAGAATGCGTGTGAGATGGATGAATGGAGCAGAGGGCTTTGGCGATCATGGCAGAGGAGAGAGAACTAGTAAGGAAATACAACAGAATCTTATTGTTCACCGAACGCTTCCTTCTCGCAACACGCATCTTGCCTACATGCCTACGCCGCATGGGATGTTATCAAACAGTCTTTCCACACTGGCACAGATGTTAAGAAAGCTCAGGCTGCATTCCTCCCTACTTCTCGAGAGCTGTGGCGTTTTGTCGTATCTACAACACTCCATGCCATCTGGGTCGAGTGCCTCCGCTGCATGGACGACTCGTCTTTGACTCAAGAAGTACACACAGAAGATTTCATACTCTCTTTCGACGTGCGTTCAGCCGGTTTCGTGGGACAACCTACAAGCCTGACAAGGGCGGGGACGAGAAACTCTTTGCACAAGTCAGGTTTGCAATGGCTGATAAGATTCTCAGCTCCGGCGACCCGCCTGTGCTACAACGGCTTTCTTTTGCACAGTGACCTGGAGTGATGTACCTTCTATTTTATGACGGAGGATATAGAGTCAATCCTGGTCCGGGCGGAGATAGATCCGTCAATGCCCAACTACACATTCCGACACACGCCGCTTTCGTTCTGTGGGTGTCCAGCATGGCGTACGGTTCTCCTGATACCACTAATAATGTAGCTGAATACTGGGGCCTCGTAATAGGTCTTCAGCAGGCTAAGAACAGCGGCTTCTCTCCTCTGCATGTTGTGGGGGACAGTGCGATAGTACCTTTGCAGCTTCGAACTCGCCACCCTCCACGCACGCCTCACTTAATCCGGTTACTTCGCGAAGCGTGCGTCCTCGATTATGCTTTCGAGGTCTCCAGCTGGGAACATCATTATCGCACTTACAACAAAATGGCAGATCGACTGCAAATATCGCCATGAATACAAGGGCTTCAATTCAGGTGCACGCGTCCTCCTTCCAAGTTGAGGTCAAGAAGACTACAGCGTTTCTCAACAATGATGTCAACCACTGGCTGAAGACCTCTCACACCGAGAGATTTATGCCGCGCGGTCCTTCAGATCACCCTGGGGTGATTTGCGAGTACCCTGACTTAGTTTGAACTCCTTACAGGACCCGCAATCCTCATTACACTATGGGGCTTTTCGGCTTGTAGGGCCTCCGGACGGCACCGGCCACCCATTGGTGGTTGCTCGTCTACATTATTAGCCTATCTCCGGCGCCCTGTTATCGAACCCCCACCGGGTATCGATCCAGGTACCTCCCGGTCCCAGTTCCAGTGGTCTACCACTCGGCCACTGGGGTCGGTCTAGACCTCTCACACCGAACGTACACAATACCAAACCTTACGCTAACGCCGAGGAACCGGATCATCTCGAGACAAGAGGCTGCGCGTAGGCGCTCTGCTGTTCGAGGACAAATTCTACCTAGTTTATAAAGTAGTCGCTGCCGCGGCAGCTCTGCTGCCCGATGACAGGATATAGTGGGTCGCTCGCGTACCTAAATATACCTCACCTCATCATCATCATCATCACATCTGGGTGTTCGCCATTGAAATTTTCGGGAAGACGACAGCAGCTTGGACGGCAATTCAGCGATCCCTCGCGATAAGCGTTGAGTAGTACAAAGAAAAGTCAGCAGGCTTGCACGCGGCGAATGTTCTGTGGCAATTTGTCGTTTCGTCTTCGCTACATGCTACGTGGATAAAGCGCCTCAATAGGATGGGCGATACCTTCCTGCCAGAAGAAGCGTACATTTCTATGGCTACATCACACCTGCGTCGTGTGCTGACACGATTTTGAAGCTCTGCATACCAAGCGGAAGGTGATGATGATGTTCAGATACTAGTGCAGGTTCGGTTGGCACTGGCCGACACCTTCTACTACACGATGAACCATTCCGCCATGGCCTATACGGCTGGTATATCAGTGAGTAAGAAGGTGAGGTATATTAGGTACGCTGGCGACCCACTATATCCAGTACGGCAATGATAAAAAGCACCAAACATACATCTAAGTTTTAAGCTCAGGCTAGTGTGGTTCCACGAAAGACACCTCCGCGCAGAACGAGGTGCCTTCGTGAGAGAATTCAATCTTTTTCTGTGTAAGTGGTTCCACTTGCATTCTGCGTGCTCGGAAGTGGAAGTCTCGATCCAGTGAATGATGTCGTTGTCATGGTGTGCAGCCAGCTCCTGATCGACTCTTCGGCCTGACGGGATTCGGACTTAGACGGAGCTGCACGTGTCCATGGCTATGTTCGCTGCACAGTCGGCCATTTTGTGATAGTCGTAATAGGGATGACCCCAGCTGGCCACAGCTACTTCTTCAACCAGATCTCTCGCCACGTCGTATAAGTGCGCCAATTCGGGTTCAAGAGGTGAGCTATAGGTCCTGAGTTGCAAGAGCACCAAGAACTGTCCCCTACGACAGGCAGAGGCGACAACTCGCCTTCTTAGCACGGCGTAGACCGTGCACAAGACCTTGATATTCGGCAAAATCGTTAGTAGTAGTTGGATTGACCATTTGCCATGCTGGCCACCCACAAGATACCGGCTGTGTGGGTAGGTGCGTAAAGCTTGACAGTGGCGGAGCCAGACCCGCCCGGCCCAGGATTTCCTCAAGGTTCATCATCGAAGAAAAGCAGTTATAGCACACCTGGCTGGTCAACCACCCGTATTTTTTGCAGTGGAAATAATTAATCTTGTGGTAGAAGCGTGTCGTCCAGTGCCCATCGCATCTGCGAGAGTATTTGGCCATCATCATCACCTTCCGCTTGGTATGCAGAGCTTCAAAATCGTGTCAGCACACGACGCAGGTGTGACGTAGGCCTGGAAATGTGCGCTTCTTCTGGCAGAAAGGTATCGCCCATCCTATTGAGGTGCTTTATCCACGTAGCATGTAGCGACGATGAAACAACAAATTGCCACAGTTCATTCGCCGCGTAAAAGACTGCTTACTCTGCTTTGTACTGATCAACGCTTATCGCGAGGGATCGCTGAATTGACGTCCAGGCTGCTGACGGCTGCCCTGAGAGCTCCATGGCAAACACCCAGACGTGCATGTCGGCCTCGTCAAAAGCTCCTAGACATTGCTACAGCGACCGCAGGTGGGACTAATAGCGTTTCGCGCTGGTGCAGATCCAGAAGGCATGACTTGTTGGTGCGAGATTATTCTTGTCGCACTCGGTGATGGGGCATGAGAGATCGTTCGCTGCCCAGTTCCATAACGGAAAGCTGTTACTCTTGAGTCGATACAGCGTTTGTACTTCTGTCGGAAATGTTGCTCAGATCCGGCGGATATCACGCCATGCAACCGTACCGGTGCCAGCTGAAATTACATAAAAGCCGTGCTTCAGTATTCTTGAGTCACGCTGTTGTTCTCCAATTCGCAAGCGACAGTTGGCTATAAGCTTTTTTAGCTTCTTTTGCTGTGGGTTCCACTATCTAGAACCGGCCCAGAGATGCACCACCCGTGAAAGCGCCGGATTAGCCCCAACATATACTGGGGTCTTGCTATTCCGACTTGCTGTCCTTTTAAACCCCAGCATATAGTCGACTATCGTTGTGCCGCCCCGCATACCTGTGTCAAAATATGAAAGGGAAGCACCCTTCTCGTCTAGTAGCCATTCGTGATGCTGATGAACCTTGGCCGAGTACGAGACCATTGCCCGTGCGGAAGCGCTCGGTGCATAATAAAGGGAAAGTTGTAAACGAGTGCGAGACAAAAAGACCCAAAGTGTTGCCGCTTCGCAATAGACTGTGCCGACATGTCGGCACATGGCGAGAAGCGAGTCATGCCAGGCTGTATCGAAGACCATGACAGTACATCGCCGAGAGTGCGGGAACCGCGGGAGAACCTGGCTCCGTGCAGCTTGTACGGCATACCTCAACGATCTCGGAGCCATGACATATCTTGAATTGTCACATGATCAAGCCATCAGTTATCGAAACGGCCCACTGAGGCGACATCTGCCTTGATACCGTTTCGCACTTCGTCATTTATTGCGTGACGAAAATCGATGGTGACACTGCCATCGTTGTTTTAGACGGTGTTGGCTGTAAAACTAAAACAGGAAGCTCGGCGACTAAAAGTCTGCAAGTCTCCATGAAGAATGTGACGGGCACACGACAGATGTAACGGGGCACCCTGAAGCTTGTACTGGTGACAGTACAAGCTACTTATTCTGATGACAGAATAAGGCGGTGCCTCGTAACTTCACGTACACTCGTACGTGCAGAGGAAGACGGTAAGAAGAAGCGAGTACTCGGTTAGAGTAAAAAGTAGAACTGTATTTATAATAGTTAATGTCTGCAATAAATCACTATTTATCTTCATCTAACTATGTCTAAATACAAATGTGTAAATCAGTTATCTGCTCACCACTCATTGCGTGCGTCTGTCGTGGCGCGTCTTCGTTGGTTGATATAATGGCCTATATCAACCAATTAGGAACTACTTGGAAGTGCTACAGAATATTGTCCTTATGACAATATTCTGAGAATATAACTCTTATAGTTATATTCTATTAACAATTTCTTATAAATTGTTATGTAACGATTCACCCCGTTACATCACCCCCCTTAACCATCAGTCACTTTAGTGACTGATTGACTAAATGGATACTCGTCCCAAATCATTTGGGACGGGGTTTGCACTTGTTGGTCCGCGTCCACTTTCCAACATCTCATCGCATGGTAAACAAGCCCATGCGATGCGCGAGCAAGGCCGCCGAGAGCGCGTCTGCACGTCTCTGTGCGGACGCCGAAGCAGAAACTACAGCAACTGATATCCCATCGGTTGCTGAATCGACTCAGCCTGTATCACCTGGTGATGCAGGCGCTGGTCATGAAGACACTCGTGTCTTCACAGAGTACGAGCTCGGTGTCTCGTACTCTCCTGATACGGATGACGGATCCGTATCGACGGCAATTGAATCCAAGCCGCCTGCCAAGCGTGGCATGGACGATGCTTTGCGTCGCAGCATCTTTGGTTCATCTGATGAGTCAGATGAACCATCGCCGAAGCGAAGGCGCTCGAGGTCGCGAGACTCGGGCGCTAATAGTGGTGTCGTTTCTCCAATGGGCACCACTTCACAGCGAGGTGCCAGTACTTCTGTCGGCACGTCGCAGGAAGAGCGGGACCGCAATGTGTTGCGTCTCGCTCCAGAAAAGAAGGCATGGATGCCTCCTAAATCTGTCATGGATCACTTGTCGGCGACGACGAGTGATCGTTATCGAACACGATTGTTCGATTCGTCAAGGATCCATCACCTTGACCCCAGCGCGAAAGACTATCGCGCTGAACATGAGTTCTTCATCGATGCTTTCTTCAGACATCGATGGTACAGTGGGAATCACAAACGTGATGGTCCCTCACTACTTCAGGCGTGGAACGCCTACATCCATAATCTCGAGGATGTAGGTCGTGACGCTTGGAACGACAAACTTATCAAAGCTCGTGATAAGTTTGAAAAGCGAACCCCGACAGGTGCACGCTATAAGCTGCATCGTCTGTCAAGGGAGAAAGGATTACCCTGCCTCTCTTGGGGAGACTCGTGCCCATGTTGTGTGAACAACTCTGCACGAGCACCTAAGGAGGCTTACCTCCTTACCAGCCCGTGGTGGCGCGTACGTATCTCTACTGAGATGTACGAAGGGATTGACAACCTGAAATCCCTTTACGACCGTGCCGGGAAGACTTTCTCCGGCGGTCCTTCTGCGGCACAGGATGTGTCGCGTCGTACTGCTCGACCAGACCCAGTACGTCAACCATCAATTGGGAGCGGGGCTCCCAAGAATCCCAGGACGGGGGATAGCCGCGCCACCGGACGAGGTAACTCGTCCGACGTCCGTTCACGTCGCGGTGGTTCAACAGCTGCTCTACTAGATAGCGCTGGCCACCGCGAGAGTCCTCTAATGGAGGTGGAGGAGGAGGAAAGACGCTCTCCACACGATCATGTGGATCGGTGTGTTCCCGAGAGCTTCTTTGATCGCGTAACGCAAGGGTTACGCGACGATCTCGAGCATGAGCGGAATAGGCATCTCCAGATGGTGGACACTGCCTCGAAGCATCGAGCTGAGTTTGCCTTTGCTCAGCTTGAGAACGAGAGATCTCTGACATCTCTTCGTGACGAGCTAAGGGTAGCTCGTGGGATTGTTGATCGGTCTCGGGCTGAGATAACTGCTCTTCAGACCCTTGTTGATGCCCACCATCGGGAGCACAAGGCTCTCTGCGAGATGCTTGAGCGCAAGGGCGTTCTTCATCGGAAGAAGCAGCGTACTGATGGTACGGCTTAAGCCGACCAACGTAAAACGTGGGATGCGTTCGCATCTTACGTGGTAACTCGATCGTGTATGCATTGCCTAGGCGGTGCAATACACGAAATGGGCCAATGTACTTGGGTAGTAGTTTACTGCTACCCAAGTTAGTCACTACATGTTTTGGTAGATTAACCGTAGACAGTAGGACTAAGTCACCTTTATTAAATAAAAGAGTGTTTGCCCTTCCATTCTTGTCAGCGTTTTGCTTTTGCTTATCCACCGCTTCGGCGATGGAGTCTTGCACAAAACGGACTACCGTTTCACGAGCCAGTATGAACTCATCTGATGACTCGTTAGCTTCAGTGTGCTGTGAGCGCACTGCAGCGACAACAACCTTTTCTTCAGTGAGGGCTTCCGCACTCTCACTGGGATCATTGTCTTCAGTGAGGGCTTCCGCACTCTCACTGGCATCATCTTCTTCGATATCGATGTTATCGATATCGGCATCAAACGCAATGACTTCTTCGTCAGAGCGTGATGAGCGTGAACCAAATCGGTTTTTGCTCGCGCGAGTCCCTCCCCCCTTAAACCAGAGTTACACTCTAGTAAGGTGGGTACACGCGGATGGCGCAAGCCATTCACGTAAAACGGTGTATGTGTCGTGGACGCATGCACCGAGTTGTTGATGGCAAACTCTACCATTGGCAAAAACTCACTCCAACTTTTAAAGGAGTGTACGTATCCTCGAAGTATCTCTTCGAGGACACGGTTGGCACGTTCCGTCTGACCATCTGACTCTGGATGATCAGATGTTGACATCTTCAAGCGCGTTCCGAGTGATTTGAACACGGAACGCCAGAAATCAGCAGTGAATCGTGGATCTCTGTCTGATACGAGTTCACGGGGCAACCCATGAAGTCGGAAGATGGTGTCAATAAAGACACAAGCACAGCCACTTGCCGTGATTGTCTCTGGTACAGCCACAAGGTGTACCATTTTGCTGAATCTGTCAACAAATACGAGAATACCCGTATTCCCGCGTGCGTCTTTGGGTAACCCGAAGACGAAATCCATTGAGATGGATTCCCAGCACTCAGCCGGAACCGGTAGAGGCTGTAAAGGTGCACGCAGTGAAGGACTTGACTTCACTCGTTGGCAGACTTCGCATGCGCGAACATACTTTCGCACAAACTGATACTGGCGGGGCCAGTAAAAGTCTCGACTTACCGTGAGATATGTTTTCTCTCGGCCACGATGTCCTCCTATAGGAGCATCGTGATACTCGAACATGATCCGCAAACGCAGATCAGTATCATCTGGAATGACAACACGTGGTGTGTCACCAGAAACGGCTGTATAGTACAGTAAACCGTTACGAGTAGTGTATCGATCTGATGCAGATCGATACGCAGACGACAATCGTTTCAACGATTCTCGAGATGGTTGGGAGAGATGTGACAACAACTTCACTATCTCACCATCTTGGGCGTATGCCCGCCTCACATCATCATACAACGTTGTAGATGGAACTGAGGACGTCATAACCGCAACAGTGACTGTCTCACTGTTGGGTTTCGCGACTGTTTCAAAGTCGGGACGACGTGAGAGTGCATCAGCGACGACATTAAGTCGTCCTGGTTTGTACTCGACCGTAAAGTTGTATTCTGCAAAGAATGACAACCACCGCGCCATTCGTTGTGAAAGGTGCGGGCTGTTCACTGCCGTGCGTAAGGACGCATGGTCAGTGTAAATAACGAAGGGTCTATCTCCTAATAGATAGACTCTGAACTTCGCGAGTGCATACTTCATGGCAAGGAGTTCCTTGTCATGCACTGGATAGTTCCGCTCAGCTGGTTGCAGCTGACGCGACTGATAGCAGACGACGCGTTCAACGCCTTCAAGGTCGTACTGCATTAATGCACAGCCGATTGCGAAATCGCTGGCATCACAGACCACATGAAATGGCCTGTCCTGATCGGCTATTGCTAGGACTGGGGATTGTATCAAGCTCTGCTTGATACCCTCAAAGGAGCGTTGACATTCAGCGTTCCATAACCACCTCTCGTTCTTTTTCAACAAACGAGAGAGGTGTACAGTCATCTCGGCGTAATTGCGTGAATACTTATGCAAATACGCCGCTAGCCCAAGGAATTTTCGAAGACCTTTGACATCGACCGGCACGGGCCAGTCGGTGATCGCCTTGATCTTTTCGGGATCAGGACGTACACCGTTCTTACCAACGATGCACCCAAGAAGTGGTATTTCGCTTGCTGCAAATATACACTTCTTGAGGTTTGCATACAATTGATGCTTTCGCATGATTGTAAGAACTTGTCGGACGTGGTACTTGTGAACCTCAACGTCCGACTTTCCATCCATAGCTCGACTATGGATGAATACGTCATCGAAATAACTCGGCGCGAATTCTCGTACTGGCCTCAACAGATGTGATACACACCTGTTGAACGTGGCAGGGGCATTACTGAGCCCTTGTGGCATTACTAGCCATTCCCAGAGCATGCCGCTAGGCGTGCTAACTGCGGTATAGGGTATATCCCGTTCCCGCATTAGGATTTGATAGAAGCCATCCATCAAATCCATGGACGAAAAGATGGTACTCTTTGACATACCATCAATGATTACATCCTTCCTCGGTATCGGCGTCTGAGCCGGTACCGTTGCAGCGTTCAATTTGTTGAACGCGTGCACTATCCGCCACCCTCCTGTTGCTTTTCGCACACAGAAGGTCGGAGAGATATGTGGGGAAGTTGATTCCCTCGCATGGCCCGCTGCTAAACGATAGGCAAAGAACTTGTCGGTCGCAAGTACTTGTTCACGAGGCAGTGGCCACTGCTTCATGACACAGTACTTCGAGCCTGGTTTAAGCTCGACTTCGTGCCGAATACCTTTATCCTTCGGTAATTCGCACGGAACAGTTTCAGGGAATACATCCTTGAATTCAACCAAATCTTCATAGAGAGGATTATTCTTGAGCGATTCCCATGATTGGGAGTCATATCGCTCAATTCGTGTCTTTTCATCTAGGACACTCTCGTCCATAGATGAACTACTGAGAACTCTCTCGTTCTCAGTAAACACTGTTGCTGACCTTATGTCGGTTACACACTCGTCGTCAGCGACGAGTATGCAGATCTCCTTGACTTTACCACTACGCAGATCACGCAAGAACCTTTTATGTTCGAGCGTTGGCAACTGAGTGATCTCCGAAGGTAACTTCGGAGGCGCAATCAGATCAAGTGTATAAGCGCCTACACTTGGTCCGTTATTGACTATGACATTCAATGTCTCTGTCATTTCCTGGGGACTTATTCCCTCAGGCTTCGAAGGACTTATTCCTTCGTCTTCCCGGGGACTTATTCCCGCGGGTTTCGGGGAACTTATTTCCGCCGTATTTGTAATCTTGGGACTTATTCCCTTAAATTCCTCTAGCTGGGGTTGCGCAACCACAGCGAGATCCTCTACGAAAGACTCTCCAGTCGATCTAGTATTATCGTTTCGCTTAACCTGAGCGATCGATTGTTTCTCTTCTAGATGTTCCCCGCTAGGGATACATCTTTGTCCCAGTCCACCCGACTTATTCGAGTGGTGGACCTTCGGCGCAGCCTGTGTTTCCTCACAGCCGCCGGAACTTTGCTCCGAAGTGTAACCGTTTGGTACGCTAAGGTTTTGTGCAGTCGTACTAACGACCGTACCACAAGTGAGGCCATCGCACTCACTCGTAGTACATCCACACGCTTGTGGACGCTCCAAAACGTTCATAGATAGCCATCTTATGAACAAGCGGCAGGCATCGTTGCCGTTCGATGTTGCCAGTTTACCCGTGGTTCGTACCTTCTGAGCCACGGTGTTCCAAGGATGACATCAAATTTGTCATCCAAATCCAATACGATAAAGTCATCGTCGTATTGGGTATCTTCTAGCGTATAGTGAATCTTCACTATACGCTTCATGACGGTTACGGATGCGCCTGTCGCAAGACGTACCGTCATCCTCGTAGGAGGTGTGTCACATTCACTGAATTTAAAGTGACCCATCTTCTAGCGATTGGCGTCGCACAAAATTGTTGGACGCCCCACAATCGACTAGAGCTCGAAGGGACAACTTATTCATCACTTCGAGTTTCAAGGTAATGAGTGAGATCTCATTACCTAGAGCAGCAACGCACAATGTCTGTGTGTTGGGAGCAACCTTCATCAAGAGGCCTACAAATTCTCTTGACGTTGCTGGATCAGTAGGGTGCTCCGCACCTACTGATCCTGTCCGTTTTTTGACGGTCCATCCCGTTGTTGCGTCTTTGCACAAACTGCGGACCCTCGTCCCTGCCCCTTTCTCATGGGTGGACGGTCACTACGCCCAGTGTCGCGAGACACTGGACGAGGGGCACTACACTCGTAAGCGTAGTGTCCTGTCTTTTGACATCTGTTGCATCTCTGCAACTTCTTGTAGCCTGTAGAGCGAGCCTTCTCGCTCTCTACATAACAGAGTTCCATCGGCTCTGGACCTCCGTTGTCATATCGTCTCGGTTGACGATATGATGTCGAGCTGGCGCGAGCCTGTCTCAGACTGAAGTCTTCCTGCTCCGCAATTGAAATGGCTTGTTCTAGTGAATCT
The DNA here is from genome assembly GCA_921007115.2 of Peronospora matthiolae. NCBI lineage: Eukaryota > Oomycota > Peronosporomycetes > Peronosporales > Peronosporaceae > Peronospora > Peronospora matthiolae. Next base: position 456,961 of record CAKLBY020000058.1, on the reverse strand, counting down.
AGTTCAAGCCGGAACAGGTGAGTCTTGACGGGACCATCCGCAAGACCCTGCATGAACACCGAAACCAACGTGTGTTCATCCACCGGATTGGAACTTATACAACTCGTGAGATGTCGTATATGTTGAGCGTAAGCGTGCACATCACGCTTACCCTGCTTGAGCTTCAAGAGTTCGGTTCGAGCTCTGAACTCAGCTCTAGGCGGTTCAAACGTTTGTCTGAGCCGCGACTTGAAGACTTCCAACGACCCAAACGCATATGGGTCGTGCAGCTTGAGCCCCAGTGCCCAAGTCTTGGCACGTCCTGCCAGATTTGACTGGGCAAATGCAACTTGCATATCCCCGTCGTCGATGCGACGCGCCCTTATGGCGTCATCCAATTCGACGAACCATCTCAAGAGGGAGTCTTCTTCGACCCCCTATACTTTGAGATGTCAATCTTCAAAGTCTCGGGCCGACGCGAGTGCATCGACCCGCCAGCAGCAGCCTGCTGCTGTCTCAACAGTTCAAACTGTTGAGCACCTTGTTCTCTCAACAACTCTGCTTGTTGAGAACCTTGTTGGTGAAGCAAGGCTACTTTCTCGCGTTCTGCGTCAAGTTCATTTTGAATGAACTTGGCGATAGTAGCATGTTGGGCATCTCTATTGAGAGCCTCTAGCATGACGCTAACAGCATGGATGCCCATGGTCGAACCCATTCGTTCAACCGCATCCCATTCGACATCGCTCAAATGGGAGTAGCCGTCACGCGTAGCGTGAAAGCTTTGGTCATCTTCATCATCCAACATATTCATGTTGGATGTGAACGCGGTCCTTGGACGGACTACAAAGTGCTACCAGGTGTAACGGGGCACCCTGAAGCTTGTACTGGTGACAGTACAAGCTACTTATTCTGATAACAGAATAAGGCGGTGCCTCGTAACTTCACGTACACTCGTACGTGCAGAGGAAGACGGTAAGAAGAAGCGAGTACTCGGTTAGAGTAAAAGTAGAACTGTATTTATAATAGTTAATGTCTGCAATAAATCACTATTTATCTTCATCTAACTATGTCTAAATACAAATGTGTAAATCAGTTATCTGCTCACCACTCATTGCGTGCGTCTGTCGTGGCGCGTCTTCGTTGGTTGATATAATGGCCTATATCAACCAATTAGGAACTACTTGGAAGTGCTACAGAATATTGTCCTTATGACAATATTCTGAGAATATAACTCTTATAGTTATATTCTATTAACAATTTCTTATAAATTGTTATGTAACGATTCACCCCGTTACAACAGACCAACAACTGCAGCTCCAGCGTCCCAGATGGAGGCTTCAATTGAGGTTGCACCTTTGCTGTCCAGCATGGTGTGGTGTACGTCAGCCCATCCGCTGACCCCCTGAGGAATTTTCTGACCAGGAGCTTCCGCTGCGAGACGGCTGCCGCTCACTCGCCGACAGCTAGCCATTATCATCAACTCCGTCCTGATACATGGTATTGCCAGACCACCCTGCTGGGTAGGAAGCGAGGCCATTTGTTGTAAAAACCCAAGATCTGGAACTTTTTCTATCCCTCGCCCCCACATAAAGTCCATGCTTCGTCCGTGAACTCGTGCTACTATTTTGAGAGGCGGTCAGCAATGACGTGCCATAAAGATGATTTTGAGAACCGCGATCGCTCTAGCCAGACGAGCCCGATGTTCCACAGTGTGCGTCTTCGCTCGAGCGAGGACGAGCCGACACCAGATAGATCGGATACATTTATCCCATTACTCGGCTGTAGCTTCTTGCTGCCCGACCATCACACCAAGGTACCGGCAAGAGTACCCCCGCGCAAGAAGAGTTAGGCGTGAGGTATCTAGGGGCACGTCTGAACCTTTTAAATTAAATTCAATCACCAGTGACTTAGCCCGGTTTGTGTGAAGTTCTAAAACGCCGGAGAATTCATCCAGAACCGATACCACATGTTTTACCTCCCGACGTTCGCGGATGTTCACGGCCGTATCGTCGGCATACCCAGACACATTTATCACGTCTTCCCTGTCACCCGACCGGATCCTCACGCCGCTTATTTCTGGATGAGCCTGTATAACTTTGAAAGCGCTAGCGAGAACGAGGGTAAACAGGAGAAGAGCTAAAGGGTCCCCTTGACGAATGCCGCAGTGAACATCTCATTTTCTTGAGCGGTAGCCGTTGATGATGAAATATCATGTAGTATTGTGATGGAGTAACGCCACCACCGAGAAACCACTAAGAAATGCGGAGCCACTTTTGAGTACCGACAATAAGAACCGACGCTGGAGTGTGTCGTAGGATTTTGTGAAATTGAGAAGCAGTGCTGTCGTCCCGGTCTGGCTTGGGTCTAATGCGACTACTTTTAGTCCGTAGCAAAAATGTCGAGGCTCGTTTGTTTTGACCGCTGTATGAACAAGCAAATGGTGGGGGCGAGAAGAAGTAAACCCGGTGAACAGCTTGTAGTCACTGTTCAGCACGGCGATGGGACGATGGTCCAGTGGAAGATCAAAAATGTCCGATTTCTTGATACAATGACTGTTTACTTTTCAAAGTTTGGAGAAAGACTTCACGCTAGCCGTCTGCTGTAAGGAGATGCGAGAATCAGCGCAATTTCATCAGCGTAGTCCCTGTAAAAAGTGCTGTTCATTTGATCAGGGATTGCCGCTTTTCCTTGTTTGAGATTTTTCAAAGCATCATATGAGTCGTCTGTGGAAATAGTCATCGTGACTACTGAGTCGTCAAGACCTATGACGGAGAGGCTTGCGCCAGAAAGGAAGTAGCGGCTATCAGGGAAGTGAAGTATCGGATCCTTATAGGTCCCCAACTGTTTTCCATTTCTTCCGCGAATTCTTGAGAACGCTTGTGTTCGTATGAAGCTTGTCCTCACGGTGCCACTATCGTGTTGTCTTAAAACCTTTTTTTTACCCTGGCAAAGAAAAGAAGACTTGTCTTGCCTCAGCATTACTTGCACTGAGTTAGACGAATCTCGCGATTCGCTCGCCGCCACATTCGTCGTCACCCTGCAACCTGTCAGCAGATTTGCCAGGATAAAACCATTGCGTCATACTGGTCGTACGGCTCGGTTATATGTAGGTTCTGGAGAATCACGGATGGCTCAGCAAGAAGAGCTTCATCAAGTCTCTCATACAGTCGCCGGAGCCTCTTCTTGTATCTTTGCGTCATACGCTGTCTTGCAGCCTTGGTTGTGTACTGAAGCAATATTCGAAGCTGCTTCTTCCAGCTGTCCCACTATTCGGCAAGCCGGTAAGCTGTAGCAATCTCCTCGAGATTCTTAAGGCGTACCCCTTTGATACTGTGCCTCGCCATACCAAGTGTAGCAAAATTGACTAGCTTCTCGTCTTCCTTTGCACTCCCTAGTACGGGGTACACACGACGTGGTCATCTAACACGTACGATACAGTGGGTGATGCAAGACAAGTTGTGACACAATTATGGTCGTAAGATGGACCCGTATTTTACTGTTGAAAATCTCGGACCTAGTTGGCATGACGGGAGCTAACATACCACTGGTCTAGACGGGAACTGGCGGCTCCTTATCCAAAAAGGGTATAAAAGTACATGTGCGCTAAGGCGTGAGTATCAAAATTCGGAAGCTCAATAACCGCCCGCTCGAACTCATTCTTACGTACATCACTCATCTGTGCGCGCGTGAGGAGTCGGCGTAGAGCTGGGGGGAAATGGCGGTCCGCAGGGGTCACATATGACCGGTCGATACGTGGGTGAAGGGTGCAGTTAAAATTACCACACATTAATACTGGACCACCATGCTTTTCAACCTAATGTCGAAGAAGCTCAAATCAGTTCCTCCGCTCACCTTTGACTGTTGTTGCGTATACACTGATGACCAAAATAAACGCCTTCTGATGGGTGATGCAAAACGCAGTCTAATAGCGAGTCCATAACTTCCCCTGCCAATGCTCCGAAGCTCGTATGGAGGAGTATAGATGAAGCAGGATTGCGGCATCGCCCCGAGGTCCTGCCGCTTCTTTTCAGATCGTGCGCCCAAATTTTTGCACGAACCTCCATTTGGTGATATAGCTAATCCGTAGTATCTTCTTCTCCAGTGGCTACATGTGCTCCTGTAGCCGAACTAAGTAAAAGACCCCTTAATCTTCTTGCTGTCTAAAAGGCCCAAACCACTATGCACACCTGTACGAGGTTTTGGGAAACTTTGCGACTTTCTGTGAATGATGACCGATACTAATTTCTTGCGGTCGTGTGTGACCCTTCGCATGAGAACTGTGACTTTTCCTTTGAATATTGCATTGGATAGTTGGAAAGAGTGCGCGTGTGGTCGTCTTTTGCCTCCCTACTACCAGAGGAAGAGGTGCCGTCAAATGACACGCCGCAGGAATATGGTCTATTCAGTGCCCTTATTACTTAAGAGCCAAAGGCCGATCCTCAGGAGCAATGATATCGAGCAACATTTTCTAACTTGACGGCTTAGATAGTACCCCAAAAACAGCAGCCTAAACAGCGGCGGGGCGCAGTAGACTGCCGCCTTTGTCTGCGGCATCACAAAATTGGCCCCGCGCTCGGATGGACACACAAAAGTGAAAATAGTATGCTTAGGACGTTCAAGACTTCCCAGTGATCGATGTCCGTAAACGTATTGACCACAGTTGCACACAGCAGATCTGGTTGCAACGTATTGACGCATCGCCATGGTTGAATCGAATCGGTAGTCCGCCATCGAATTCCCCCTTCTAACCACCCGCCGTTGCAGCATATCCCTTACATAGTTCACGAAGGCGCCCATCGTGATATTATTAATGTTGTCGAATGACCGCAGGATGAGATTGGCTACCAAAAGCATAACCAAAGTTCCAGAGCGAATTACCGGTCATGTCGGCGAGAAACACAGACGGATAGGGGAGTGCGGTCGCCAGGGTCTCGACATCGTAAAACGGTGAGTAATCCAATCGTTCTGGCCTGGCGGACTTAACGGTGACAGAGCAGGTAGCAAGGCAACAGTCGACATGCGGCTACCCAGGAATTGAGCTTGGTCGCGTTCGCTTTAATCTGTTTTTTGTGCTCCGGGACTGCTGCCGCAAGTACCGCGTCCGAGGCAGTCCCAATAATTTTTCTAAGTCGCGTGGACCGAATCGTTCGTGTATGGTTGGCTGGAGCTCGTATGTTGTCTCGTGTCGGCTAGAACGCTAGAGTGGTGACCAGTGGGAAATCACGCTCGAAGTCGTTGTGTCTGGTGTTCCCCAAATCACTGTGAAAGGTTTCGGCGATTTCGCTGTTCACTATCACTACTTATTCAGCGAAGACCTAATCGAGAGATGCAGAAACAGGTACACTAGATGCATGTTGAGAAGGAGTAGCCTCCTCCCCTTCAAATTATCCCGACGCATTGTGTATCCAAAAGTGACGTTACTTCCCATCATAGTTATTTCCAGGTTCTGCTGGATTAAAAAAACCTGTTTCGGCTCAGTCTCGATCTTCGCAGTTGAACATTATTGTGCAGGAGGCGTGGAGGCGGTTGTCACTTCCTGTAGAGACATGACTTCTTCTTTTGTTCTTCTTCCCTCCTGCGGCGGACATCCGACGACAAAAGTCGGTGGATTGTAGCGCGGGCTGTTTCCCGAATGTTTTACGCCTTTCCGCCAGTGTATCCTCCAGTGTTAAACTTGTGACGAATGGATGTGTCAAGTTAGATGAAGTGATGTTTGCAAGTCTCCGATCGTTGGTTTTAAGTCACTCTTTGCGGCTAAGACCTCTGCTTCTGCATGCGAAACTGTGGCGGTAGCAATTTGATAGTAGTGCCTTTAAATCTACCACTGCAGGAGGATTACGAGAGCTGCTCGAAAGTGACTTCTGCACTTGTGCAAGATGATGCTGCGTTTATTTCATTGCCACGGACCGTCCCAGGGTTTGTTATATCTTGGCAGGTTGTGTGTTTTCTTGTTGCTTTGAAGTCAAACCAGTAACTAGCGGTAAGATCCTGGGCTAGGTTACCATCGTGTTCGTTTTGTGTCTTGCATTCGGTCGCAGAGGCGTTCATTTTTATACGATCCGGACCAGGAAGTGACTTCTGCTTTTCCTTCTTCAGCAGTGGTGCTTAGCGCGCATCCGCTTTCAACTTGGTCGTTGAGGCTGCCAGACGATCTTCCAATTTGCTGACATGCTTCAGACGGCTCTCCACATCGAGGTGGGCGAAGTTCAATACAGGAAAAAGGTCGGATGCATGAAATTGCCTTGAATGCTCTCTGTGGCTGTGTAGTAGGTGAACACCTCGACGAGGCGCACACTTTGCCTTCGATTGAAAAGGAGAGTACCAGGAGAAACATGGAACTCGCTGTAACTCCCTATGATGGTGTATGTAGAACGACGCATCTATCGCAGATACGTGCGTCACTTGCTTCTGTTGATCTGGACAAGTGGAAGTATCGAAGGAGACCACGATGTAGTAGAAATCGTAAGCGTCTGTAGCGCTAGCTAAGCCGCGGGTATCGAGGTCACCGTGCAGGTCACACATGAAGAGAGAAAGGCCTGGACTGTCCTGGCTAACACGCCCTTGGCTAGAACATGTAAATGATACTGTAAAAGCCCGCGACTATGCGGTCAATCAGCAGTGGTGTCAGAAAAGATCTTCGCACCCCATTATGTCCGGTCATAGTGGTACCTTGAAAGCCGATCACTTTTGAGCGCCATTCAGCTTCTGATGATTGATCCGGAAGCACAAACGTAATGCGACAAGTTAATGAATTATAGCAAGCACATTTAGCACTCTTGACGAGATTACAAACTAGGTCTTCCACCGCTGTAACGTGGTAGCCCGTTGCATGATGTAGACACCAAACGGCGTCAATAGGTAAATTGTCTAGCATGACAACATCCTGTTAATATTATCCGAGACGGATAATATTGAAGGAATATTATCCCCTTTGTAGGATAAAATTCATGCGCTGCTTCAAGATCGGTCGATAAAAGACAAATCAACCATAGATTACCACCAATCGCTGCTAGACGCGCGCAATGAGTGGTGAGCGGGTTGTCGTAATACGACGATGTATTTCAATATATTTGGATAAGGATTAAAGATAAATTGATAGCTTAACTATATTAAACACAGTTCTCTTTTTACCCTTTACTCGAACGAGCTGTTTGAGTAGATTAGATTCCTCTGCACGTACTAGTGTACGTGAAGTTTCTTGGCACCTAGACAAAGGGCGCCCCGTTACACCTGGTAGCACTTCGTAGTCCGTCGAACGACTACTTAGTGTCGTCCAACATGAACATGTTGAACGTAGAAGATAACAGCTTTCATGTCACACGTCTAGGCTACTCCCATCTGAGTGACTCAGAATGAAAGGTAGTCGGTCGCATGAGTGTGCTCATGGACGAACCCGCCATCAGTGGTATGTTGGAGTCTTTAAGCACAGACCAGCAACATGCTGCTATCAACAAGTTCCTACAAGGGGAACTTGCCGTCAAATAGACAGAAGATATCATTGCTATAACAGCAAGGCTCAGTCCGTATCGATAGACTTCGTCTTTAGGTTTCCCAAAGACGCTCACAAGAGTACTAATATTCTTGTGTTTTGTTGATCGGTTCAGCAAGATGGTACATCTTGTTGCTGTACCGGAGTCAATCACAGCCCAGGGTTGTGCTCGTGTCTTCATCGCTACTATCTTCCGACTTCACGGGTTACCCCGTGAACTTGTATCTGATAGGGACCACCGCTTCACAGCGGAGTTCTGGCAATCCGTGTTCCGTTCACTCAGAACACGATTGAAGAAGATGTCGCTTTCTGACCATTCAGAAACAGATGGTCAAACGGAACGCGTTAACCGCGTCCTCAAAGAGATACTTTGAGGGTATGTCCACTCGTTTACGAGTTGGAGTGAGTTCTTGCCGATGGCGGAATTTGCCATCAACAACTCGGTGCGTGCGTCGACTATGCAAACACCGTTTTTGTGAATGGCCTACGCCATCACGTTTACCCGCCTTCTCAAATGGTGACTCTAGTTTTAGGGGGTGGACTTGCTCGAAAGACAACCGATTTGATTCTTGCTCATCGCACGTCGACAATGGTGTCGACGTGGTAAATGCCGTTGTTGATGCGATCGATATCGATGATGATGATGATGACGACAATGCTGGTATATTTAGCATCGCCAATGACTGTCACAGTGAGGAAGAAGCGCAATGCTGTTGACAAGGATGAATCAGCAGTGAAATTTCTGCTGACTCGCGAAGGGGTTGTCCGCTTCGCTCAAGACTCTATTGCAGATGCACTAGACGTCCGGAAGAGAAACGTAGACAATCATGGAAGAGCAAATGTTCTTTCATTTGACATAGGAGACTTAGTTTTACTGTCTACAGTATATTAATACAAACACGCAGTGACAAACGTGGGCAGCAGCAAATTACTGCCAAAATTCATCGGTCCATTTCGTGTGTTGCGCCGAATGGGCAACGCATACACGATTGAACTGCTTCGTAAGATGCGCACGCATCCTACCTTTAACTTTGGTCGTCTCCGCCCGTACTATCAGTGCGATCCCGTTTCGAGATGCGAAGAACACCTCCACGGTCGAGAGCCAAGACCACCTTTGAGTGATCCCGTTTCAACGAGCCAGTCTGGTCGACTAGCGAAGCGACCTGTTCACGCAGCCCAGTTATGTCTAGACGAGCTGCAGCCAGCTCATCACGAAGAGAACGAGTCGAACGTTCGTTCTAAAGTTTTGCGAACTCGAACGCGGCACGATCGGTAGAACGATCGTGCGTTAGGAAATTATAAGAATCCCTTACAAGATCATGGGGCTCATAACTCCGAGTCCTTTCATGAGCCATGTCATCTTACAACTGTTCCGTTACACGGTTCAGCTCCTGAACATCAAGCTGATCCGACCCTTAAGCCGGATCAGGTGTTCCTGCCGCCACCACATCCTTTGGTGGACTTAGGCGGTGGTCAACGCTTTTTAGTGGAGCGTCTTTTGAACCACCGCGACGTGAATGGCGTCCGGACGAGTTACCTCGTCCGCTGGCGTGGATATCCACCGGCGTGGGACAGCTACGAGCCTCGTGCCCAGCTGATTGCTGATGTCCTTGGTCTCGTTGAGCAGTATGACGAGACCCAGCCGCTGCGTTCGAAGAAGGGCCGTCGGAAAACGACCTACCCGAAAGCAAATACAGGGATTGCAAAGAGTCAATTCCTTCGGCCATCTCAGAAGAGATGCGCGCCCTCCAGTGGGGATCACTAGGGAGGTAGGCCTCTCTAGCGGCACAATTAGCATTATCCAGGCAACCTGGACACGAATCACCCCGCAAGAGACAGTGCAATCCTGTCTCTCTTGACAGAAGTTGCAACTTGTATTGCACCCCGACTGGGTTGCGCTTCTTAAGCCTGATGCAAGCTGCATCAAGTTTAACGAGTTAGGCCTCACGGCCAATACACTCGATGTTATGGATGAGGGCTTTCCATCGTTGCACCAAGGCCTTCCGTCTCGAACACGGCTGACATTGTACCACCGATGTTTGAAGAACGCATTGGTGAAGAATTCTTCCTTAGCACGGATAGTTTCCGTGCTGGAATCAGGTGAGCAAATCTTCCTACAATCGAACAACAGGATTCGATCTCGATCGGCAGTCATGCCGGCCACTCGATATAATTCTTTGGATGACGGCATCCAAGGAGACCCCACTTGAGGAACGCGGCGCAGGACATTTCGGTCCCTGGCCTCTTGATTGGTGTCAGCATGAGCACTGACACCAGTGACACCTCGATCCCTCGAGTTGCTTCGCTCGTGGTGATGTATAGGTGTATCACCACCATCCGCACGCATCCTATCGCTGGATGGACTCGCGTGAGGCGAGGATTCGTCGGAAGGATCTCTCGATCCGAAGATCCCGAGCATGATGCTGCCACTTTGACCAGAACCAGTCAACCTGGCTCTGCAGTGTCCGCCTTGGATGATCCGGAGGCGTGAGGTGTCGCCTTCGAGTCGGATACATCATCCGACTCGCCAGAATAGATGAGCTCTATTTCAGACTCGTCCGGATTACGATTCGCAGTACCCGCTGCAGACGCAGCGGATGTACCGGTCGCACGTGGTGACTCAACATGTGGACGATTCGCAACAACAGGCGACGAATCACCTGCTGCTAAGGTGTGAGAAGTGCACTCTCCGGCCGCACGCATGCGAGCAGCTGCCCTTCTTACTGCTGCAGTAGCAGCTCGGGTGGTTTTCGAAGCCATGCGTTGGATTGGCAAATAAATGAAATTTGACCAACAAGTGCTCCCTTTCGAGAGTGATCCAACGGTGGTCACCCTGTCCCAATCACTACAGTTCAATCAACGGGTGATTGATGGTTAAGGGCGGGTGATGTAACAAGGTATACCTTTGCAGCATATTGACACCAAATGGTGTCAATAGGGCGATTGTCTGGCATGAAAATATTCTACAATATCATCCGAGATGGATAATATTGAAGGAATATTATCCCCTTTGTAGGATAAAATTCATGCGCTGCTTCAAGATTGGTAGATAAAAGACAAATCAACCATAGATTACCACCAATCGCTGCTAGACGCGCGCAATGAGTGGTGAGCAGGTTGTCGTCATACGACGACGTAATTTAATGTAATTCGATAAAGATTACAGTTATATTGATAGCTTAACTATATTAAACACAGTTCTCTTTTTACCCTTTACTCGAACGATCTGTTTGAGTAGATTAGATTCCTCTGCATGTACTAGTGTACGTAAAGTTTCGCGGCACCTGGACTAAGGGTGCCTCGTTACAACATCAGTACAGTAGTGTAACGGGGCACCCTGAAGCTTGTACTGGTGACAGTACAAGCTACTTATTCTGATGACAGAATAAGGCGGTGCCTCGTAACTTCACGTACACTCGTACGTGCAGAGGAAAACGGTAAGAAGAAGCGAGTACTTGGTTAGAGTAAAAAGTAGAACTGTATTATAATAGTTAATATCTGCAATAAATCACTATTTATCTTCATCTAACTATGTCTAAATACAAATATGTAAATCAGTTATCTGCTCACCACTCATTGCGTGCGTCTGTCGTGGCGCGTCTTCGTTGGTTGATACAATGGCCTATATCAACCAATTAGGAACTACTTGTAAGTGCTACAGAATATTTGTCCTTATGACAATATTCTGAGAGTATAACTCTTATAGTTATATTCGATTAACAATTTCTTATAAATTGTTATGTAACGATTCACCCCGTTACATCCCCCCCTTATCCATCAGTCACTTTAGTGACTGATTGACTAAATGGATACTCGTCCCAAATCATTTGGGACAGGGTTTGCACTTGTTGGTCCGCGTCCACTTTCTAACATCTCATCGCATGGTTAACAAGCCCATGCGATGCGCGAGCAAGGCCGCCGAGAGCGCGTCTGCACGTCTCTGTGCGGACGCCGAAGCAGAAACAACAGCAACTGATGTCCCATCGGTTGCTGAAGTGACTCAGCCTATATCACCTGGTGATGCAGGCGCTGGTCATGAAGAAACTCGTGTCTTCACAGAGTACGAGCTCGGTGTCTCGTACTCTCCTGATACGGATGACGGATCCGTATCGACGGCGATTGAATCTATGCCGCCTGCCAAGCGTGGCATGGACGATGCTTTGCGTCGCAGCATCTTTGGTTCATCTGATGAATCAGATGAACCATCGCCGAAGCGTAGGCGCTAGAGGTCGCGAGACTCGGGCGCTAATAGTGGTGTCGGTTCTCCAATGGACACCACTTCACAGCGAGGTGCCAGTACTTCTGTCGGCACGTCGCAGGAAGAGCGGGACCGCAATGTGTTGCGTCTCGGTCCAGAAAAGAAGGCATGGATGCCTCCAAAATCCGTCATGGATCACTTGTCGGCGACGACGAGTGATCGTTATCGAACACGATTGTTCGATTCGTCAAGGATCCATCACCTTGACCCCAGCGCGTAAACTATCGCGCTGAACACGAATTCTTCATCGATGCTTTCTTTAGACATCGATGGTGCAGTGGGAATCACAAACGTGATGGTCCCTCACTACTTCAGGCGTGGAACGCCTACATCCATAACCTCGAGGATGTAGGTCGTGACGCTTGGAACGACAAACTTATCAAAGCTCGTGATAAGTTTGAAAAGCGAACCCCGACAGGTGCACGCTACAAGCTGCATCATCTGTCAAAGGAGAAGGGATTACCCTGCCTCTCTTGGGGAGACCCGTGTCCATGTTGTGTGAACAACTCTGCACGAGCACCTAAGGAGGCTTACCTCCTTACCAGCCCGTGGTGGCGCGTACGTATCTCTACTGAGATGTACGAAGGGATTGACAACCTGAAATCCCTTTACGACCGTGCCGGGAAGACTTTCTCCGGCGGTCCTTCTGCGGCACAGGATGTGCCGCGTCGTACTGCTCAACCAGACCCAGTACGTCGATCATCAGTTGGTAGCGGGGCTCCCAAGAATCCCAGGACGGGGGATAGCCGCGCCACCGGACGAGATAACTCGTCCGACGTCCGTTCACATCGTGGTTGTTCAACAGCAGCTCAACCAGATAGCGCTAGCCTCCGCGAGAGTCCTCAAATGGAGGTGGAGGAGGAGGGAAGACGCTCTCCACACGATCATGTGGATCGGTGTGTTCCCGAGAGCTTCTTTGATCGCGTAACGCAAGGGTTACGCGACGATCTCGAGCATGAGCGGAATAGGCGTCTCCAAATGGCGGACACTGCCTCGAAGCATCGAGCTGAGTTTGCCTTTTCTCAGCTCGAGAACGAGAGATCTCTGACATCTCTTCGTGACGAGCTAAGGGTAGCTCGTGGGATTGTTGATCGGTCTCGGGCTGAGATAACTGCTCTTCAGACCCTTGTTGATGCCCACCATCGGGAGCACAAGGCTCTCTGCGAGATGCTTGAGCGCAAGGGCGTTCTTCATCGGAAGAAGCAGCGTACTGATGGTACGGCTTAAGCCGACCAACGTAACACGTGGGATGCGTTCGCATCTTACGTGGTAACTCGATCGTGTATGCATTGCCTAGGCGGTGCAATACACGAAATGTGCCAATGTACTTGGGTAGTAGTTTACTGCTACCCAAGTTAGTCACTACGTGCTTTGGTGATTAACCGTAGACAGTAGGACTAAGTCACCTTTATTAAATAAAAGGGTGTTTGCCCTTCCATTCTTGTCAGCGTTTTGCTTTTGCTTAACCACCGCTTCGGCGATGGACTCTTGCACAAAACGGACTACCGTTTCACGAGCCAGTATGAACTCATCTGATGGCTCGTTAGCCTTAGTGCGATGTGAGTGCACTGCAGCGACATCGATCTTTTCTTCAGTGAGGGCTTCCGCACTCTTACTGGCATCATCTTCTTCGATATCGATGTTATCGATATCGGCGTCAAACGCAATGACTTCTTCGTCAGGGCGTGATGCGCGTGAACCAAATCGGTTTTTGCTCGCGCGAGTCCTTCCCCCCCTTAAACCAGAGTTACACTCTAGTAAGGTGGGTACACGCGGATGGCGCAAGCCATTCACGTAAAACGGTGTATGTGTCGTGGACGCATGCACCGAGTTGTTGATGGCAAACTCTACCATTGGCAAAAACTCACTCCAACTCTTAAAGGAGTGTACGTATCCTCGAAGTATCTCTTCAAGGACACGTTTGGCACGTTCCGTTTGACCATCTGACTCTGGATGATCAGACGTTGACATCTTCAAGCGCGTTCCGAGTGATTTGAACACGGAACGCCAGAAATCAGCAGTGAATCGTGGATCTCTGTCTGATACGAGTTCACGGGGTAACCCATGAAGTCGGAAGATGGTGTCAATAAAGACACAAGCACAGCCACTTGCCGTGATTGTCTCAGGTACATCCACAAGGTGTACCATTTTGCTGAATCTGTCAACAAATACGAGAATACCCGTATTCCCGCGTGCGTCTTTGGGTGAACCGAAGACGAAATCTATTGAGATGGATTCCCAGCACTCTGCCGGAACCGGTAGAGGCTGTAAAGGTGCACGCAGTGAAGGACTTGACTTCACTCGTTGGCAGACTTCGCATGCGCGAACATACTTTCGCACAATCTGATACTGGCGGGGCCAGTAAAAGTCTCGACTTACCGTGAGATATGTTTTCTCTCGGCCACGATGTCCTCCTATAGGAGCATCGTGATACTCGAACATGATCCGTAAACGCAGATCAGTATCATCTGGAATGACAACACGTGGTGTGTCACCAGAAACGGCTGTATAATACAGTAAACCGTTACGAGTAGTGTATCGATCTGATGCAGATCGATACGCAGGCGACAATCGTTTCAACGATTCTCGGGATGGTTGGGAGAGATGTGACAACAACTTCACTATCTCACCATCTTGGGCGTATGCCCGCCTCACATCATCATACAACGTTGTAGATGGGACTGAGGACGTCATAACCGCAACAGTGACTGTCTCACTGTTGGGTTTCGCGACTGTTTCAAAGTCGGGACGACGTGAGAGTGCATCAGAGACGACATGAAGTCGTCCTAGTTTGTACTCGACCGTAAAGTTGTATTCCGCAAAGAATGACAACCACCGCGCCATTCGTTGTGAAAGGTGCGGGCTGTTCACTGCCGTGCGTAATGACGCATGGTCAGTGTAAACAACGAAGGGTCTATCTCCTAATAGATAGACTCTGAACTTCGCGAGTGCATACTTCATGGCAAGGAGTTCCTTGTCATGCACTGGATAGTTCCGCTCAGCTGGTTGCAGCTGACGCGACTGATAGCAGACGACGCGTTCAACGCCTTCAAGATCGGACTGCATTAATGCACAGCCGATTGCGAAATCGCTGGCATCACAGACCACATGAAATGGCCTGTCCTGATCGGCTATTGCTAGGACTGGGGTGTATCAAGCTCTGCTTCATACCATCAAAAGAGCTCTGACATTCAGCGTTCCATAACCACCTCTCGTTCTTTTTCAACAAACGAGAGAGGTGCACAGTCATATCGGCGTAATTGCGTGAATACTTATGCAAATACGCCGCTAGCCCAAGGAATTTTCGAAGACCTTTGACATCAACCGGCACAGGCCAGTCGGTGATCGCCTCGATCTTTTCGGGATCAGGACGTACACCGTTCTTACCAACGATGCACCCAAAGAAGTGGTATTTCGCTTGCCGCAAATATACACTTCTTGAGGTTAGCATACAATTGATGCTTTCGCATGATTGTAAGAACTTGTCGGACGTGGTACCTGTGAACCTCAACGTCCGACTTTCCATCCATAGCTCGACTATGGATGAATACGTCATCGAAATAACTCGGCGCGAATTCTCGTACTGGTCTCAACAGATGTGTATCACATCTGTTGAACGTGGCAGGGGCATTACTGAGCCCTTGTGGCATTACTAGCCATTCCCAGAGCATGCCGCTAGGCGTGCTAACTGCGGTATAGGGTATATCCCGTTCTCGCATAAGGATTTGATAGAAGCCATCCATCAAATCCATGGACGAAAAGATGGTACTCTTTGACATACCATCAATGATTACATCCTTCCTCGGTATCGGCGTCTGAGCCGGTACCGTTGCAGCGTTCAATTTGTTGAACGCGTGCACTATCCGCCACCCTCCTGTTGCTTTTCGCACACAGAAGGTCGGAGAGATATGTGGGGAAGTTGATTCCCTCGCATGGCCCGCTGCTAAACGATAGGCAAAGAACTTGTCGATCGCAAGTACTTGTTCACGAGGCAGTGGCCACTGCTTCATGACACAGTACTTCGAGCCTGGTTTAAGCTCGACTTCGTGCCGAATACCTTTATCCTTCGGTAATTCGCACGGAACAGTTTCAGGGAATACATCCTTGAATTCAACCAAATCTTCATAGAGAGGATTATTCTTGAGCGATTCCCATGATTGGGAGTCATATCGCTCAATTCGTGTCTTTTCATCTAGGACACTCTCGTCCATAGATGAACTACTGAGAACTCTCTCGTTCTCAGTAAACACTGTTGCTGACCTTATGTCGGTTACACACTCGTCGTCAGCGACGAGTATGCAGATCTCCTTGACTTTACCACTACGCAGATCACGCAAGAACCTTTTATGTTCGAGCGTTGGCAACTGAGTGATCTCCGAAGGTAACTTCGGAGGCGCAATCAGATCAAGTGTATAAGCGCCTACACTTGGTCCGTTATTGACTATGACATTCAATGTCTCTGTCATTTCCTGGGGACTTATTCCCTCAGGCTTCGAAGGACTTATTCCTTCGTCTTCCCGGGGACTTATTCCCGCGGGTTTCGGGGAACTTATTTCCGCCGTATTTGTAATCTTGGGACTTATTCCCTTAAATTCCTCTAGCTGGGGTTGCGCAACCACAGCGAGATCCTCTACGAAAGACTCTCCAGTCGATCTAGTATTATCGTTTCGCTTAACCTGAGCGATCGATTGTTTCTCTTCTAGATGTTCCCCGCTAGGGATACATCTTTGTCCCAGTCCACCCGACTTATTCGAGTGGTGGACCTTCGGCGCAGCCTGTGTTTCCTCACAGCCGCCGGAACTTTGCTCCGAAGTGTAACCGTTTGGTACGCTAAGGTTTTGTGCAGTCGTACTAACGACCGTACCACAAGTGAGGCCATCGCACTCACTCGTAGTACATCCACACGCTTGTGGACGCTCCAAAACGTTCATAGATAGCCATCTTATGAACAAGCGGCAGGCATCGTTGCCGTTCGATGTTGCCAGTTTACCCGTGGTTCGTACCTTCTGAGCCACGGTGTTCCAAGGATGACATCAAATTTGTCATCCAAATCCAATACGATAAAGTCATCGTCATATTGGGTATCTTCTAGCGTATAGTGGATCTTCACTATACGCTTCATGACGGTTACGGATGCGCCTGTAGCAAGACGTACCGTCATCCTCGTAGGAGGTGTGTCACATTCACTGAATTTAAAGTGACCCATCTTCTAGCGATTGGCGTCGCACAAAATTGTTGGACGCCCCACAATCGACTAGAGCTCGAAGGGACAACTTATTCATCACTTCGAGTTTCAAGGTAATGAGTGAGACCTCATTACCTAGAGCAGCAACGCACAACGTTTGTGTGTTGGGAGCAACCTTCATCAAGAGGCCTACAAATTCTCTTGACGTTGCTAGACCAGTAGGGTGCTCCGCACCTACTGATCCTGTCCGTTTTTTGACGGTCCATCCCGTTGTTGCGTCTTTGCACCAACTGCGGACCCTCGTCCCTGCCCCATTCTCATGGGTGGACGGTCACTACGCCCAGTGTCGCTAGACACTGGACGAGGGACACTACACTCGTAAGCGTAGTGTCCTGTCTTTTGACATCTGTTGCATCTCTGCAACTTCTTGTAGCCTGTAGAGCGAGCCTTCTCGCTCTCTACATAACAGAGTTCCATCGGCTCTGGACCTCCGTTGTCATATCGTCTCGGTTGACGATATGATGTCGAGCTGGCGCGAGCCTGTCTCAGACTGAAGTCTTCCTGCTCCGCAATGGAAATGGCTTGTTCTAGTGAATCTAGTTCAAGCCGGAACAGGTGAGTCTTGACGGGACCATCCGCAAGACCCTGCATGAACACCGAAACCAAAGTGTGTTCATCCACCGAATTGGAACTTATACAACTCGTGAGATGTTGTAAATTGTTGAGCGTAAGCGTGCACATCGCGCTTACCCTGCTTGAGCTTCAAGAGTTCGGTTCGAGCCCTGAATTCAGCTCTAGGCGGTTCAAACGTTTGTCTGAGCCGCGACTTGAAGACTTCCAACGACCCAAACGCATATGGGTCGTGCAGCTTGAGCCCCAGTGCCCAAGTCTTGGCACGTCCTGCCAGATTTGACTGGGTAAATGCAACTTGCATATCCCCGTCGTCGATGCGACGCGCCCTTATGGCGTCATCCAATTCGACGAACCATCTCAAGAGGGAGTCTTCTTCGACCCCCCTATACTTTGAGATGTCAATCTTCAAAGTCTCGGGTCGACGCGAGTGCATCGACCCGCCAGCAGCAGCCTGCTGCTGTCTCAACAGTTCAAACTGTTGAGCACCCTGTTCTCTCAACAACTCTGCTTGTTGAGAACCTTGTTGGTGAAGCAAGGCTACTTTCTCGCGTTCAGCGTCAAGTTCATTTTGAATGAACTTGGCGATAGTAGCATGTTGGGCATCTCTATTGAGAGCCTCTAGCATGACGCTAACAGCATGGATGCCCATGATTGAACCCATTCGTTCAAACGCATCCCATTCGACATCGCTCAAATGGGAGTAGCCGTCACGCGTAGCGTGAAAGCTTTGGTCATCTTCATCATCCAACATATTCATGTTGGATGTGAACGCGGTCCTTGGACGGACTACGAAGTGCTACCAGGTGTAACGGGGCACCCTGAAGCTTGTACTGGTGACAGTACAAGCTACTTATTCTGATGACAGAATAAGGCGGTGACTCGTAACCTCACGTACACTGGTACGTGCAGAGGAAGACGGTAAGAAGAAGCGAGTACTTGGTTAGAGTAGAAAGTAGAACTGTATTATAATAGTTAATATCTGCAATAAATCACTATTTATCTTCATCTAACTATGTCTAAATACAAATATGTAAATCAGTTATCTGCTCACCACTCGTTGCGTGCGTCTGTCGTGGCGCGTCTTCGTTGGTTGATATAATGGCCTATATCAACCAATTAGGAACTACTCGTAAGTGCTACAGAATATTTGTCCTTATGACAATATTCTGAGAGTATAACTCTTATAGTTATATTCTATTAACAATTTCTTATAAATTGTTATGTAACGATTCACCCCGTTACAAGTAGCTTCTATCTCGGTCATACGTCTACTCCAGCGTAATAATGGGAAAAATCCTGTAGGATATCGAGCAATTCTATCAGTTCAAGATGAGCGAACTCTCACCCGTATTTTCTGCATCCATGGTATGCATACGATAGTGCGTCTTGCATCTCCGGTTTAGTACGTTACTGAGTCTACCACCTTCACGAACGTTGTCAGTACACGTTGTATCTGTCCTCATGTGCACTGGCACAGCTTCAATCTGACCAAAGGAGCGTCCGCATGATCAACAGAGTTTACGCTCTTCATTATTTAGTTGAGTGAAGTTGCCATGGTGACTCAATACTCGCATCACCATATCTTAGCTTCTTCAAGAGCATCACCATTACAATGAAAGGAGCTGTGTCGATCTTGTTGCAATGCTGTTCGTCTGATAACAACAGACCTGTCGTATAATGTAGAGCATAGGAATGTCATGCTGCTTTTAGCGCTGTAGCATTCGAAGGTGCATGCATGAACGTTGTACAGATTAGGTCACTTGGTGGATGGAGGATGTCTTGCCTGTAAGTGATCGACCGCAGTTTCGAAGCCAATACCACACGAATTCCTGGCCATCAAGTTTACGCTGAACCGGTGCCCATGAGAGCTCATTGACCAGGTTTCTATAGTTTTAACCTCGGAACACTCGCTGTCTGCGATAGCGTGCCGCGTTTCAGTCTGAAAAGAAAGTGGCGTAAGAACGCACCACTTGATCCCTTGATGTACTTGCGTCGAGTCAATCGCACAGGCTCGTGGTCGTCGACATGAAGGATACTAGAAAGTCGACATGCGTCGAGCTTAGAATCTGCGATAGCGACGAAGCAAATTCAACACCGTTCAGCTTCTCACTGGAGTCTTGGACAAAATGAGCTACACTTCAATCGTCAAATGTGACTGCGCTGGTAAACTGTAGCAATTTGGCGTGATGCGGTGGATAAGCTCTCACCATGAAGAAGCCGGCGTCTGAATGCGCGATTTACTTCAACCTCAGGTCGTACAGGGCGGGGGCAAGCGTGTGATCTCACTAGAGAAAACTGCTGCGAGTGATTGAAACCTCCACCTAGTCACTATTCATACCTCGGTGCTGCTTAACGGCGTTCTTTTTGAACGGAATCAATTAATGATTGCCCATCGTTGGACAAAGCTACGCACCTCAAAGTTCATGATACGATACAGCTCCTTTGGCTTGTGTGCACGGTGAGTGCCTCAACGGTGCTTCAGCGTAATAGAGACAAATAGCAATAAAAGCTGTGATTGTCAACCTGTTTGTAATGGATCGTGAAAGCGCAATACCAGCAAATTGCGATGATGTCCGAAACGAAGCCTCTGCTGCCATAAATACCGTCGTCTTCATCAGTATGGCGATCGTATTCACCATCAAGCATCACTGCCTATTTATCATGCGCAGAGCGGCGAACAACGAAGGCATAAATGCTCAATAAAACTGACGAGCTTCAAGCTGAATAAATAGACGCACTAACGGCGATTTCATTGATACGACTGTTCATCGTGGTGGACTTTCAACTCGATGTTCGTCATAAGGAGGTTTCGATCGGAGTCCGCGAAGTCAAAGATGGAGCTAGAAGCAGTGCGGACTGCTTTTGCCTTGCGGCGAAGTGAATTTGCCGATAACGGCTGCTGATTGAGAGAAGAGCGACAGCTCTTGCGCAGCAGCTTCTGGGAAGTCTTGAACTGCAACGAAGTCGATGGGGTCGTCTTTGTAGGCGTCAGATTCAGCGATGGTGACGGTCGATCAAAATCAAAAGAGTGCCCACCATTCGTCGGCGTTTGTAGCAGCATCGTGCACTTTTGCACACGAGAAGATGTCGATAAAGTCGTGTCTGTGGACGCAAACTCAAAGACAGCATTTTCTGCAGGTCCGTTGAAATCGCGAGAAGACTTCTTTTTTCGCATAGACGCCGCCTTACCACAGACGTCTCGCTCGACTATGATCTTGTTCATGTTCATACCGACGCTGTCGTAGCTTCCTCCAAGCACATCTGGAGAAATGTCCAGTCCATCACTTTCATTCTCACGGCAAGTCAGATTCATCGTAAGCACCATACATGGCGATCGTGCGGTGGTTATTTCGCTGCATGCGATTTGCTTTTCGGCGGTCGAGCAATCCGGTTTTGTGAACTCAGCATCGAATTCCCTAACGATCTCACGAGTACGTTTCAAAAGCCGCGTCACGACGGGAGATGACGGAGAGTCATCCGGAAGCACTGCAGTGGGTAACGATATACTAGGACGCAGAGGACTTCTGGTATTCGACGATGAAGGGTAGGACGTCTCCACCAATCCCGAGTAAGGTCGTTTACCCCCACACGGAGTCATCGGAGGTGTGTCATGTATTTCAAAAGCACTGGATACGTCGAGATTCGACATTTGGCCCTGACGGCGTGGCTCGTACTCCCCATCAGAGTCATCAAGACGAAAGCGTGCACCTTTCACGACACCAGCTTGCAGAGATGATGACGACTCATCACCGCTTCGGAGCATGACTGACTCCTTCATCACGATCTCAGATCCAAGGCTACTGCCCACAGCAATATCACTGCCCACGACTGAGCCTGAATCCAACAAACCCATCGAAGAAGCGCATTGTCTCTCAAAAACTTCAGGAGATGCTTCAGCAGCATCCGTAAGATAGTATGCATCACGCAATCCTTCCTGGCATGACTTCAGTACTTTTTCAACATGAAGAACCGATGTGGCTACGTCAAAGGTCAGTGCACCAATCTGCGAGTGAAGTGCCACGAACGCGCTAAGGGCACGAAGTAACAACCGCGGCGAGAAACCCGGCAGAGAGCTCAAAATGAGTGCGCGATCAACTACCGACCCCTCTATGAGATACCCAAGCAGCAACGACATGCAACCTCCTAGAATCACATCCTCAGGATTCCAGTCGTCGCTGTCATCGTCAATACGTACTGCCTCATTAGCATCCTTCGGTTCGGAAATAAGGTGCTGGAACGACTGCACTTTTGCCAGAAAAAAAGACACAAACAAACCGCATGCACCGCGTGTTGACTCACGTTGGAGCAACGATACTCCAGCTAGTGCGTCACGGTTGTCCTTGCTAAACTCAATACAGTTTACCATCAGACTCAGTAACAGTAAACACGCGTCGAACTCCCACTTTCTTGCTGCCGATAGCAGAAGTAAGTGCTCCTTGGCTCTCATCACAAAGCTCAAAAGCTGGAAAAGTGAAGCTGTAAGCTGTGGCATGCCATCCAAGGCAAAAACATGCTGTGCAGCCTCGACGTTACAGTGCGTCAAATTGATCAACACACGCAACGCACATAGCAAAGTCTCAACGGCCAATGACATCCGCGCGACTTCAGCCTTCCACCACCCTTGCGCATGAGTACCCCAGCTCAGTTCACTGAGCAAGCGAATCAGCTTCAGCAACAGTGCAACAAGTGCTCTCTTTCTTGCTATGTATCGCTGTACATTTAAGGCCAAAAACGAAATTTGGTCGAAAAAGCATAGCAACGTCTTGATGCGCTGGAGCGGTTTTATGCAGTCCAGCGTAATTGCTCCAATCCGGGTCAGTGGTGAAACCGCTATGAGATCGTGCACCCGCTTACCAAGCTCACGCATCAACACATCGACCCCGCCATTCCGCACAAGCTGACGCTTCCGAGCACGTATCCGATCGCAAGTATTCTCCGCAGAGTCGCGTGATGAAACATCACATAATTGTGGGGTCAAGCCTAGTGAAAGGCTCGGCAAGGTCTCGCTCACTTGCAGCAAGTTTTGCAGCGCGGCACTTAGCGCGCTCACTACCGAAACGTGCAGCTTGCCTTCAACATAGAACGACTCGTGATCGCGCAGAAGTCCATCAAGCTGCATCCAGCACGATTCATCCCTATCTGTTGACGTCACATGCGTCAAACTCACCACCGACTTGGCACCTGCAAAAGCACGTGCACCAGCCACTTTCGCACTCGCAGCATCATTTGGCATCTTAAACTTCTGCTTCCGCTTCAAACACTTTTTCTCGACAGCAAAAGTAGCTGCAGAAGTAGAACTGAACGTATCAACCTCCAGCTTCTCGTCCTGTTTCACTTGCTGCTTCACTTCTATTGCTCTTGCACGCGTGACCGCCCGTCTGAGCGCGTACACCACTGCATCCAGCAGCACTTTGTCATCAAACCAGCCTTCCGTTTCAGCGTGAGAAGATAAGAAATACACCAGCACTGCCAGCGCAACGTCAAATGTCTCAGCTCCTGCTCCTGGTACTTCACGCCGTCCAAGTTTCTGCATTAGCATTCTCTTCATCTTAGTCTCGATAGTCAGCCTCCAACCGGATTCCCACTTCACCATCTGCATAAAGTGGTGGTCCTGAAGTAACGCTATCAGCTCCAACACGCTGTGAGTGCGTATCCAAAGTCCTTCTAAAGCTTCAAGAGGCTCCAAGAGACCGTCCAGTAAGTGCGACACGTCTGCCAGCTTCCTTGCAAGCCTTTCTTTACCCTCTGCACGATGACTGGTATTTGTACCTGAAAAATGGTCCACAACGTCATTAAGTACGAGTTGACAGCATGCAGTGTCAGTACCGGAAGCTTCGAGGCAAGTTAGGCAAGAAGTACGACCTGTACAATGAATGTGAATAGTATCATACGAACCGCCTTCGTCTTGCGGATCTTCTCGTGGTGGTTGGAGCGTTGCATCGGCTCTGTGTGTGGCTAGAGAGCGCAGCGAAGCCGGCATCCTCGCGACGTCGAGGCAGGCCTGTCTAGTCAATGCAAACGAAAGGGTTGCAATTGGATTTTATCTTGACTTTTGGGTGGATTTATGCTGAAGTAAGATAAAGTCAATGGGCGGACTTTGTGTCGTGTGAAGTCGTAGTAATAAACATAAAAAAAGTGTCTTGTTTCGATGATAAATTAGTCACTACCCTTTCTGTGATTTGTGATTTGCGTTTTGGGTGTTGGGTTTCGTTAGCTACATGTATTCAAGTAGGGGCGTCCGGTCGGTCGAAAGTCGCTCATTAAAAGTGGTTGCAAAAGTGGGTGGTGTGCCACGTCTTCGGCACGAACCCGACGCAATGGCTCGACTTGTAATAGAAGTGTCAGGAACTTGATTGTGGACTTGGACACGTACTGGTGGAACCCCCAAAGTTCGAGGATCTTACCGACGCCGTACTTTTCAAGTATTCGGAAAGTCGGAGCACGAGCCTTCTCCTCGACAAACAGCGGTGAACCAGTCAGCAGCATAAACAGTAGGACTCCAAGGGACCAGACGTCAGCAGCCTTGGGGTCGTATAATCCACCACCCTTTTCCATCACTTCCGGTGCCATGTAGTAGAATTTACCCACCGGTTCGGATGGACACTCATGTGCCTCGGTACTCAGGCCAAAGTCACAGATTTTCACTTGTCCGTCATTAAGTAGCACGTTCTCGAGGGACAAATCACGATGGGCCACGCCACTGGCATGCAGGAAGCTCAGTCCTTTGGCAATTTGAGCAAAAAGCGACAGCGCTTCAGTCTCTTCAAGCCGTTGACTCGTCTGAGCAGTCACGTAGTCATAGAGATCACCTCCAGGGCAGAACTCCATGGCCACAAAGACACTGTCTTCAACAGCAAAGAACCCCTCGCGTTCATACGCCACAACATGTTCATAACCTGGAGCGTGGGCGATCAACGGGTCTTCAAGTAACTGCATCACAGCTTGTTCATTGAGCGGGTTTTCCTTGACAACACCCGAGTTCGGATCTTCTTGTTCCAATAGAGAGATACTAAGGCGCTTCAGTACCACCAGTTTCTGGAGCTGTTTGTCCTGGTACAATGCCGTCTCGCCATACAACGTATCCCGCAATTTCTTCCGGAAAACATAACGACCCAAAATGCTCGTAGCACTTGAGGCGGGAACGGGTCCCAACCTCTTGGCTACGAGAGGCGAGTGGATCAGTACGGTAGGTTCTTGTGGTAGATGGAAGGACGAACTGGAGGCATGTATGGCTGGAGGCATGCTGAAGGTATCCCACACTACCTTCCTTGGCAGTTGTACTGAAAACCCAAAAGTGAATCATTGTGGAGGAGAGACGACGATAGACAGACGAGGTGGGTCAAGAGGCCGGGTGCTGCCCCCTCTGACGATGACAATTTGGGCACAAAAATAAGAAAAGACCCAAAGGAGGACGAAAGAGAAGAGGAGGGGACTTTGAAGCTGAGGGAGCAGTGCCCAGTTCCGACAAATGAGGTCGCTTCGGACGCCTCGTCTGCCCAAACATCCGCTTCGTCACATAAACCGCAGTACCCGGTTGACGGGTCTATGTCCGGTTCAAGCTGTCGCGCCCTCGTAGACTTGATCTGAGTATACCATCCCTTCGCTGAGAAAAAAACAGACGTGTAAAAGACGTTTTTTTTAGGCTCGTGCGCTGACGACAGGCACCACTGGTATTGAAGCTCCTGAAACGCTCGCTTCAGGACGAAAAAAACCATTATGAAGAGGTCTATACTAAACACGCATTTTTATGATTGAAGGTCAAGTTGTAAGAATGGAGTTACATTAGGTGTTGCATTGGTCTATGGAAACGCTGCGACGGACCGATCTCTTCAGGTCCAATGTTTACTGTCCGACTCGTGACGCTTGAATCTTTGACATCGCGGGTGCGTAGGACGCCTATCCACTCACGTTACGGCGGACTGGATCAATCCAAGCTTATCCACGCATTACCATTATGATCGTCACAAAACATGCGTAACGGAGTGAAGCGGTAACTTCGGCATGTATTTTTAGTCAGTGTAGTCGTATGTACGAGTGTGTTGGACAAGGTGTACGTACTGGAGTGTAACATCCAATCTGCCCGACTGATGAGTAGTACTCGTGGACAAGAGTAGCTGTACTCGAGTTGAACATCAACTGGTCAGGTTATGGTCCCGCCCGTTGATAGTATAGCTATGGAGCGGTATCAGTAGGATGCTGGCTCTATGTCCAGTTTGCACCTACTTGCACAAGGGACAACACGACGGTAGACCGTGGTCTGCTCTTTCTTTCACGCTCGCTCGCTCGCTCCCTCTCTCTGCGTTATCACTAAAAAAGCTAGTGTCAAGTCAAAGCTGCAAGTATGTCCACGAGTGAAACTGCTCTTGCTTTCTGGTCGGCATCAAGTCGACGACTTGTTTCGTGCTTGTTCAATGTCCATCTTTTAGGTACAGCTTTCGCAGTAGACTGACAAATTGTCACAACACGCTCGACGCCGATCCTGACATCTTCTCCTTTTACCGCCCATCGACTGTGCACTACCTCGTTTCGAGGCCCCCTCTACTCACCTCAAGTCAAGTACGGCTTGATCATTGATCATGGCGTGCGGTACATCCGAGTCTGACATCCTTCTGGCTGCCGTTTGATCAAGCGAGTGGATCTTGTTGAACGTGGATAAGTCGTTTCCAAATTTCTGTCTTCGATCACTGGTGTCAAGCAAAGTGATTGATACTGCTCAAGTCAAGAATGAGCGTGGGCCTGGATGGATTCTGGCATGTCAAGTTAGCCACGAACCGATCTGGCCATACAAACTGCAAGCGCGTATCATATGTGCAGCGCTTAGATGCACGATCGCGGTTTGTACGGCCGCGCATTTTCCAGGAACGCATGTCTCGTCCACATTTGTGGAACACTGCAGCCCCGAACATGTCACACATGCGCACGTAAATGTCACCATTGCGATTCCTTATTGTACTTCAACCGATCCATAGCTCGACACTAGTGCCAGTCAGCCAAAGTATAATGTGCTAGAGGCGCTTACCGTGCAGATTTTGTGACCGCGTCTTACCGCGCTCAGTTCGAGTATTCAAGACAAAAATGGATATCGCATGTAGCTTCGTTCATGCGGAGGATCTAGTACAAAAAAGCGAGGCCTCAATCCGAACGAAGTCATCAGCACCAACTTCGATTAAGATTTCGTGGTATCTCTCCTGGATCGTGATGCATCCATATAGCTGCATGCCAAGAATCGATCGGACGGTAACGTTGATTTATGCCTAGTTGTGCCGGGCAATGTACAGAACTCGCTCATGGTAGTATCGCAGATCTAGTAGCTTGATCAGGATCGGGATGCCATGACGTTGGTGCTATTGCAGTTTACAGCAAACACTTGGCACTCTGTCGGATGTCTAACAACAAGAGCACGACGAGTCGGTTTTCCCATCCAAGAAACCGATCCAGACGCTCTTTCGTCTCCTGGATCTAGTCAGGGAGAAAACCGTCAACCGTACAACTCTTTCTGGCTCGTCTCGTTTCCTGAGGTGGTCCCGTTTTAAGTTCCGCAACCGTCATGACTCCGTTACCAACGAAGCCGGTGGTCAATAAATGGGCAGAATGCTGCCAGACTTTCGATTGGATCCAGAATCGTAGGTGCAAATCAAGTGGTGCTTTGTTGCAGCCTGTGCTGCTAAATTACTCTAGGAGTGCTGTAGAACTGGAAAATGTGATCGACATTTGTGTTACCCGATGCGCGTCCGTCGCCTACCACCTGCACTCTTTGTTCTCGTGCAGTTCATTTCAATTGCATTCGCAACCACTGCATGGACGGACGCATAAGGGCGTTCATAACGAGCTCTGTCGGATTCATTCGGACACTGTGGGTGTTCCACTCGACACTGGTAGGTCGTGTCGCGGCTTTCCTGTCCTCTATACCTTGTACCACTTACCACGTCACCTTTGTATCCGTGCAGCAACTCACTTGTAGTCAGGTTTATACTTGTCTTCAGCAATTGAGGTCGTAGATTAACTGCCATCCTTACAACCTTCAAGAACGATTGCGCAATTTTCACATCCATTGGCGCTCGTCTTCGGGGGCAGCTGTCGATGATGCTTTCCACTTGGCCATCAAGTACTCACACTAACGTCAGACCATGACTAAAAGTATGGTTTAGGTTTTCGTCACGAAATGACCTTCACAAAGAGAGTAAAGACTCTGGCTGCGTGACAAACTTGATCAATGTGCTTGATCTGCAGGAGGCCATACTATATGAACCGTTTACGAAACGAAGTGCACTCTTTCACTTACACGATGAATGCAAGACGGCGTTCCTTATATGTATGTCAAGTAGTACATGTTATACGCAGATAGAATCTGCGAGGAAACAGAAAACTTTGCAGGAATGAAGGAGATACGGACCTTGAGTAGCAGAGAAAGCGTACCGGTTAATGTTACAGGTTAATGAGCAGCAACTTCATCTTTCTTCCGACGAATAGACTGTTCATGGACAAGCTGCGGACTGCCATAATTGTCTGGAGCAAGAAGTGTTGAGGAGACACATCAAGTTACAGTTCTCAGCATACCTGCGAGTTGACCGCAACACGCAACTGGTTGTAATGTAGGGCAGTAAGGTTGTAAGTAGCATCTCATCATCATCTCAGCATACCCATGGTCAAAGGGTGGTACAGAATGCTACGACGCAATCGTGTTTGCCAAATGCACACATCATCAAGGACACGGATGTCCCATCAACTCTGATCGTAGCGTAGCCATCCACACAGACAAAGATTGGCGTTCGTGGGCAATGAACGTATCCAGCATACATCAACGTTAGACAGCAAAGCGCATAGACCATGGCTGCCATGGCCTGCTTGTCCATAAACAGATCCCATGACTATCCAACGGATGCTTATAGAGGCACCAAGCGCTCGTCCACGATAAGTTCCCTCAAAGCCAGTCATCATATACTAATGGTTCGGCCATTTCTGCTTTGGAGCTGATTGTGCTTGATCCACCGAGAACTTTCGTGACTTGAGTCCATGACGTTACCAGGACGCGTCCATTACCAACTACCTCCCAGCACCCAAATAAAAGTGAAGACCACCATTTACGCGTATCGGTTACTAACAAAAACCATCGTGGCTTCAACCCCGTCTGCGACCTATTCGTTCATCTTCTCCGGTCAAGTTTCAGCTTGCCGCAGGTCTCAATCATAGAACTTCAGCCGACTGTACCACGCTCGATTCCATGCTGAGATGTTCGGTAGACCCAATTAAGACAAAGTATACGCAGTACATCAAAACGGTGGAGGTGGTTCGGTGATGACCCAAATGTGGACCGAAAAAATGAAGTGACAGAAGTTCTCCGGCCATATCACGGTGCGACCGCACATTAGCATCCTTGCTCCCCACGAAATATTCATCAGCGACAAAGCATACAGGTGCTATCTTCGTGAGCTGCCGCTGAAACTACTTCCACCGAAGCGAAAGCTGGTAGTAGCACTGATATCAGAACGGCGTCTATAACGCCGACACCAGCACAGAAACAGTCCACCACAAATGCACGTCCTCTAATCGACAATCGTGCCACCAAACACTCCGTTGGCGCCCATATCAGCACGATCAGTGTTTTGCTGTTCCATCGCAACCCGTTGCTCATCCAACCGTCCATGAAGAATGCGTTCCATAGTGCGTTCGACTGACCGCGTTTGAGTAACATCGGCACGAATCTCCTCCAGAGTGTACTGGGGAAAAACCTCCCAGATTTGCTGCAACATCTCATTTGTTGGTTCAATGTTGCGATGACGGACTATCTCGAACGAGAAATTGGGAAATGGCACCCATCGGGACAGAAACGCCGCTACATCAACGAGCAAAACAAGGTCAGCCATGACAGATGCGTACAAAAGGGTAGCCGTGTCAACGTACTGCTGAAGCGAATCACTTCTTCGGGTGCTCCTCCGTTATCGCCTACAGCTGCATGAACATGCGCTTCATCTCGAATAGTGTCCGCAGTGGCAAGTTCGTGCTGTGGCTGTCCATTTTCTCGCAGCTCTACTGCTTCACCGTCGAGCTGGCGGGTAGATTCTACCGGTCGGCTGCAGGTCACCTCATCACCCTTTCCCCCACATACTTGTTTCCGGCAAATGGGACAGCGCATCAAAGGAGAGCCCGTTGGAGTCGTTCCGGCAACTTGCGGAAACGGACTCTCCATCCCCAGTCCGTTCAACATATGCGTCAACGGGTTCAGACCGACAAGAGAGTCGCTTTCGGATGCTTTTTGCAGACACTGACGAAGACACAGGCGGTGGAAAAGATGGCCACAATCCAGCTTCTTGGCACGCGAAGACATCGATTTCAAACAGATAGCACATACATCGTCGGCAACGCTATCGAGCTCCTCCGCTGTGGCGTCTGGAAAAAGCTGATCCAGATCCAGTACCACTTGGTGGTACAGCTTCACATGCCTCACCTTTTCAAGCAGTCGCACAGTAGCGTTCTTGACATTCAACACCAGGACAAGATCAAAGAGACTGACGCGGAACTGGTCCGCGCTGATGACATACAAATAGTACGACACCAGCTGCATCAAGTAGCATCCACACAGCACAGTCTGCAGAAGCAGCAAGTAAAACTCACTATTCTCCCACCATCCTGAGGTCGTGACCCCGTCGTCGGCAAACAGAGCAACTCCACCGACATCCAGACTATGAAAGCTGACCTGTAAGCCAAGCTCCAGCGTCCTAAGCAGCATCAGCGACGCCTCGAACCACGGCACGTACATAATTTTCTCCCGAAAGAGACCAAACCGCATGCACACAGCAAGGAGTCCCAGATCGAGCACGATCACAAGGCCCAGCACTGCTCCTAGTCGTTGCAAGTCCCGCACTTGAGTCAAGGGTCTCGTCAGCAAATGCTGGAACCGAACTTGAGTCAGAGCCAGTAGTGCTCGCAGCACAACCAGCACTGCAAGCCAAGACACAAGCAGTCCAATCTCTGTGCCTCGTCCTGGAGCTGTGAACTCCATGGTGCTCAAGAGCAGCTGACACCGCAGCAACACGAACGGTACGAGCGTTTCTTTGGTCTGCTGTAACTCCATTGGCTGCAAAGTCCCCAATGCAGTGCGTGCCAGCAGTAGAAAAGCATAGTACAGGACCACTAGAACAAAATGCAGCACAATCTATCGGCAAATGGATCAAGATGGTAAGTAATTTATCATCAGACAATGGGTACAAAAACTGAGGTTTTTCAAAATACACAGAGGGGTAGGGGAAAAGAAGAAAAAAACACAAAACGCAGAGTGATGGTCATCTACACGTACCAGGACGTTTACGCGGGAGCTCATGAGCTCCTCGGCAAAGAGCTTGGACATGGATAGCACGGAATCAGCGGAAGAGAAGGGGTGTAGACGCTGGGCGGCACTGGCTGCCGCGATGCCGGTGGCTGCGACAGTGAGCAGTACATAGCGACGACTTGTCACGACTTCGCCCACTTGAACCACCCGCGCGTGCCCGAGGCGGTCCATGGTATTTTATATCGGTAACCGCCGTATTTTATTGATGTTTTTTTCTTTTCTTCTTTCTTGTCGCTGTTGTTGTGTGGTACCGCCGTGTGATTGGATGAAATGCATTATTGAGGACCTCCGAGTCGGTGGAGCGATGTTGAAGTAGGTGGACTGTAGGACTTGAGGATGAAAAGTAAGGTTATACTTGGATCCGAGTATCGACATTGACGTCAACGATGCAAACAATTTGCTTTGACCTTGTGACTTGCAAATGGGTGGAAAATCCATCCATGACCTGGTATGAAGGATGTACATTTGCGTGGACTTTGCGCAGCCAGAAGGTGTACACTCACTTGGATAGGGATGTCAGGTTCTCGAGGTGGACTGTGCGACTGCTGCGAGGGCAGCTGCCTCCTTGGACTGCAATGTTAAAGGTCAGAAAGAGGATGCGGAATGGTATAGCTGACCGAGGAGGTTCTCCTGGGGCTTTAGCGTTTAATTTGTCTGTTTCGTGCGTCAAATGATCAACATCTCCTCGAATCTGAAGTGCTCGTCCTATCGTTTCCACAAACTTGTCACCCAATGGCGAAGCATGTCGACATATTCTGGCATTAGATAAATGATAATGGCGCTCCTCTCAGCGGTTTGAAGCGGCGGCCTACGATCGCGTCTGATTCTCGATATCTAGGATGCAAACATCTCGTTAAAAGTACAACTGACAAGCAGGTTAGTAGACGCAGCTTTCAGGATGGAACTATAGACTTCCGAACTCTTAAGCTCTTTGTGAATGGAACAAGTCAACTTTAAGGGAAGCCTGACCAAAAGAGAGGTAGAGGAAGTGTAGAAGGCAGGTGTACTGCAGCTACACATCTGACACAGACACCGAACAAAAGTCAAGCGTTTAATGATGACCTCCTTGATGCTGTGTGACGTTGTCAGTATCGACGAACGTTCGTGTCGAGTAGGTCGATCAATCAGTTACGTACACTGATAAAATAACGTCAGTGCTGATGAACTCAACGTTTGTACATTGAGACCTTACTAGCAAATTGCATGATCCTACATGGTCTTCAGTACAGACAATAGCTGACTCGAATTCACGTCTTCAGCATAGTCTACCTACAAGCTGACCATCTCATTCGTCTCTTGATTGCATTCGTGTATTATACATTTTGTAGCATCCACAATTCTTCACTACGCTGCTCCGTAAAACCAACTCGATCATTCCGTAGCTACGACATATTTACTGCGAGGGTTGAACATCGTTTTCCACCAACAGACTTAAACAGAGTCCGGTGAAGCTGGAAAGATTAAGGCTGGCGCGTGATTACAGACGCCCGAAGTATACAGCAAGATACTTGACAGCAGCGCAACACCACCCGCATGTTGCACAGAACAGACCCGTGACCATCTTTCTTGTGGTCCTTGTGCACATGTAGAAATGGCTTGCGATACGAAAGAAAGGACCTGGTTCACTTCACGAACGAGTTGCGTCGCCAATGATACCTCGTTTTAGATTGAGAGTGTACGAGAAGATCCTGTTTGTTTGATGTGCGTTGCAATGCCTTTCTGGTCTAACGAGCTTCTCTCTTGTATTTTATACAGTTAATCGTGTGCTCATCTGACCACGCAGTAGAAGATTACCCGTTTGTGTCCATCACCCTCGTCGTATCGTTTGCATGGCTCGGTGGCTTTGATTGCAGGGAGGCAGAGCAGGTCTCACGCTGTTACAAAAGCTCTATAACAATCACTAGTGTCGTCGCTTGGCATCGAATCAAGAGATCTCGCCATGAAATTCAATGAGATAAGGATTTACATACACTATTGGTCAACGAGCTGCAGAAACGTGTCTCCTTAGCATCGACCCGGTACAACAAGCCTTGTGGCAGAATTGTTTGATACAAACTTCAAGCAACAGCAGCTCATGCCAAATGTTTGCTTGTCTTTTAGGCACCATGTTTGGATTGCCGTGGTTTCTTGACATTGTTCATCTACAAGTTTGTTCGGTCGTGTCAATGGAAAGTGCTTTGGACGGAATGGTATTTAATTGGGACAAGACGTTGTAGCACTTTGGCTCTCTCTCAGCTCTGAGCAGCGTTTTCGTTGGCAAAATTCATTGCTTAATTCGTGAATACACGGTATATCCTAGAACAAAGCAAATTTTTGCGCTAAAAATTATGAGCGAAGTATGAGCGAAGAATTCATCAATCAACAAAGGAATGTAACGTCGAAATCTTGACAAAACACTCGAAATAGAAACACTCAATAGCAAAACACCCCCCCCACCCCTATAGAAACGCCCGATCGCAG
Source organism: Peronospora matthiolae (assembly GCA_921007115.2). Classification (NCBI taxonomy): domain Eukaryota; phylum Oomycota; class Peronosporomycetes; order Peronosporales; family Peronosporaceae; genus Peronospora; species Peronospora matthiolae. The sequence continues at coordinate 423,630 of CAKLBY020000058.1, read as the reverse complement.
GACAAATTCATCGCACATTTCAATTCACCACAAATGACAAACTGCACGCAACCTTCGTCCGACTTCCATCGATACGAAAAACTGATCACTTCCTCACCCAAACATAACAGCAATAAAAACGAACCCAGCCGTTTAGCATTTATAGCAAATGCTAAACGGCTAGGTTCGCTTTTTACTCGGCCGGGTTGTTCTGAAAAAATTCTCAGAATAAATTCAAACTAACTCAGAAATATGCTCAACTTCGTCCACAGCACATCCCCTTTTACTCAATTTACAAAACACCCAAAAGCTACCCCCCCCGTGTCATAACACCCACCCACTCACCCACTCCCACCTCAATCTCTTCACTCGACTAAAAACAACGCCCTCCCAAATCCGCCTCCTCACTCCCCCATCATGGCCGAACCCGACGAGCTCTTCACCCTCAAGAACCAGCTCTGGGTCGGCAACTACGCGAACGTCCTCAGCGAAGGCACGCTCCTGAACCACCTGAGCCAATCCCTCCGCAACGAGCGCGACGTGTACGTCTACCGCGCGCACTTGGCGCTAGGGAACGTCTCGCTCGTCCTCCAGAGTATCCCCGATCCTGGATCCGAGACGCCCATTGGTCTAAATGCCGTCAAGCTCTGGGCCATGTACTTGAGTGGCCACCAGGACAAGGAAATGCTGGACTTGACGCTCAAGACGTGGCTTGAAGATCCTCGAAGTGGCGAGAACCCGCACCTGTTGCTCCTGGCTGGACAGATCTACGCCCTGGAGAACAAGCTCTCGGACGCCCTTTCAACGCTCTTGAGAGGGGGATCCCTCGAGCATTTGCTTTATGTGGTGCACTTGTATCTGCAGATGCACCGACTGGATCTGGCTACCAAGACAGTGGAGGAGATGCAGCGGATTGAAGAAGACTCGACGCTGACGCAGCTCGCCCAAGCGTGGTGCCTTACGCTGCAAGGCGGCGACAAGGCTGATGAAGCCACGCTGCATTTCCAGGAACTCGCTGACCGCTTTGGCTCGACGTCGTTGCTGCTGAATGGCGCGGCGACGGCGTTTATGGCCTTGTCGAATTATGTGGAAGCTGAGCGGCTGCTGCTGGAAGCAGTGGCGAAAGAGCCGGGCAATGAGGACACGCTGATCAACTTGATTGCGGTGAGTGCTCACTTGAACAAGAGTACGCAGCAGTACATTGTACAGCTGCAGCAGGTTGCGCCGGCCAGTGCGTGGCTCAAGAACTATGTGCTGCTGGACGAAAGCTTTTCCGAGATGGCGGCGGTGTTTGCGTGAGCAGAGAATGGAAAAAGAGAGAGAGAGAGCAAGAGAGAGACGGAGAGAGAGAAGACGATATGGACGTGACAAAAGAGACGACGCAATTCACATCGACAGCTGACAATGCTGCATGGATTTCTTTAACGTCTTGATGGCCTCAACATGGCGGGAATCAAAACCTCGTGCAAAGTCTCTGCTGGCTGTTGAGATATGTCATGTGAACACGAGACCCTTTATCCGATCTTGGCTCTGTCCTTGTGCGTGGACCATGTAAATCGGATAACCCAGCAGCAGTGCCATCGCACGCATTCGTTAACGCAGCAGCTCCTTGTTCATGAATTTTCGCTTAGCAAACAGCATCCACCACTTGCTCTTCTCTCCGTTAGGAAAAACCTCATCCACGAGACGAGCGGCAATGGCTTCACGGAACTGCTTTAGAAACCCCCGAATCGTTTCTATCATACCACCACCATCATCATCATCATCCACATCATTCTCATTAGCGTTAACACTCGATAGAGGGACGAATGCGTCTCAACCGACATCCCTTTACAATCCGATACATCTCTTCCCATCGCATCGTACCAGCTTCATTCGCACTCGACGGCGCGCGCACGAGTCCACCCAGTGGAAAACTTGAGTCGCCAGGGATCGCAAACGTGTCAACTGCCGCCTGCTGCAAGATCCGCGCAGCTAAACAAGTGCCAGAAAAGTCAGTCGAATGATTAGTAATTCCCTCTTGGAAGTAATCTTATTCCTATACATTGTTTGTGTTCGATACACCAAACCACGACAAAAATAAAGAGCCGTACCCTCGGTCTTTTGACTGCACCGGTCCAGTTTCTTGAGACACAAGTGCACGAATAGCGTCCCGTAAATGAGCACGCGGTCGGCATTCCCCTTAATCTCAAAGTTCGTAAACAGCACGTTCGCGCGGAAGAGCGTGAGGACTTCGTCCACGATATCGTCCTGATCCTCCGGTGCAGGCGGAGCAGGTCCACGTGCGCGTGTCTTGATGGGAAGAATGGCACAGCCGCACGCCTCCTGCGTCTGCAGCTCGTTTAGCGTCGAGTGATACGCCGGCATGGTACTTATGAGTTAGTTAGTGTTACGGGCGACAAGAAAGGGTTACGCTTCGTGTCGTGTCGTGTCGCGTGGTGTGGTGTACACAAATATCACATGGCGACCACACGAACATCAGGACGATATTCGAAATATTCGGCTCAATTGACGTGCGTCCCGAGGATTCAGTTAACGTGACAACTCAGTGTCACGTCATGAAAAGGTCGCGCGAAGGTGAGAGAGGTAGCTTATGACATGGCAATACAGGCAGTAGTGACTGCTTGATAGTAGGTAGGTATTCCAGTAAGAGGACATCAAGACCGACGCAAGCGGGATCGGGATCACGCACCGTTACGACATGGATCCATCGTCTGTTTCTCCTACGGGCGTCTGTCCGATATGACCCCAGATGGTTAATGCCTCTCGAGATGGTGTTGACACTGTTGATGTTTCACAACCACCACACCTATTGACATGGTCCTCGTCACCAAAACAATCGCGCATCTTCCAGCTCTGTGAAACACGTTCGTGTACAAGTAAGCGGACGATTCAGAGCAAAGAAGTTGCAGAAAACACAACACACACACACACTCACACTTACCTTCGTGTCAGCGGTTCTTTCTCGCTTCTTTTCACTCGCAGGATTCGCTCTGGAAGAACGAGATCGAAGGTTCAATTTGTCCCTGTCCATACAAAACTCCCGTCATTATCGAAACTATTGACACAATTCAGTAGAAAAACCACGACCAGCACAGCTCCGACAGCTGTCAATGCGACTGACCGTTTCGTCAAGTTCGTTCCAGATTCCCTCCCCCCCCCCTCTCTCTCTCTCTCTCTCTCTCTCTCAGCCAGTTCTTTTTTTGTGCACAATGCTCGACAAGTGCTCCTTCTCCCACAAACCCTCACTTTAGCTTTGGACCAGTTAAGTCCACAGCGCCGTTTCAACTCCGTGGACCTCTCACTAACCAAGGGACGAGTGGCCACCCACTCTTTCATTTCGCTGCACGTCCCATTTCCACCACAAAATCGACAAGTAACCCGAACGTTACGAACAAGTCGCAACTATAACAACAACAACAACTATAACGATAACACCAGGCAAAAAAAGTCTCTAGTTTACTAACCATCCCAGCCAACGTCCTCATCTATGGGCGGCGTGTATACGCGCGTCCTTAACGTTGCCTCCTTACGACCTGGCGATCACGTGTGTATCTGGGACTACAGTCGCTGGCCGCTTTCGTACCAACACCACGGCATCGTCTGGGCATCCGGCTTAACTGCTAGTGATATTCGCGTGTGCCACGTCTGGAGTCCCCTGGAAGGGTTTCAAGAAGCTCAAGCGGACTCGTGCTTTCGCATTTCGACGCTCGAGGAGTTCCTGGACAAGCGGAAGCAACGACACCTTCGTCTGATTGAGTACCACACGTCCGGATTACGGGAGGTGCTGTCGAGACGGGGAGAAGTGCATTTGAGGAAAGCGGATCTGCCGGAAGTGGTGCTAGCTCGATGCAAGTTTTTGCTCGGCCTTGGTCGAGGAGACTTTAACTTGTTCACGCAGAACTGTGAGCATGCAGCTCATTGGTGCATGACTGGTGAGCAGTGGTGCAAACAGACGTTGACGAAGGTTCGAGGACGCGTGCCTTTTGAGAAAAGGCTTTTGAAGGAAGACGTGGATGCACTGGTGACGGAAGTGGAGGAGATTAAAGCCAGCTCCCGCTCGGTTGTTAGTAACGTGCTCAAACTCTCGGGTTCCAGCGTGTTTTTACGAGTGAAAGGCCGTCACTACGTGCAGGTACAGGCAGATGGAAAAGTTGGCATTGTGCCGCAAGGGACTGACCCGACGACGTGTGGACGCACAGCTTTTCGACTCGAGTGTTATGCCAGAGGGTACAATAGCATTCGGGTGCGCTTTTTCCACGAAGAATCAGGGTGCTACATGTTTAGTCGCTCCACGTTTAGTTGTTTTCGGGACTTGAGGATGAAAAAACCAATGACGGTGCGAGGCAAGTCAGGTCTGACGTGGGAGTACTCGACGCTTGGATATCTCCGGAGTATGAGTCAGCATCGACGATATGTGGGTGCAAGGAAGGATGGCTTGCTGCTGGATGTGAGCATGCGTGGAGATGCGGCCCGTGTGGAATTTGTTGCTTGTGAAGGACCTGCTGAAGCGTACACGCCGCCGGATATTCACCAGGTCACGCGCACGTACAATCACGAAAAGTCGGTGCAGTATACCGAGTCACAGAGCATGCGGGACTACAATGCGGCGGAGCTCTATAAGTTGTCGCCCACATCTTCTCTGACGGCCGTGACGACAGCACGAGCGACAGAATTGACAGCGATGCCCTTGTTTGAGTCGGCATGATGGATGGACTGAACGTTCATAAGCGTCACTTATTTATTGAACACGTCCGAATACGCCGTGACGCATGGAAATGATGCAGCATCCCACCCGCACTTTGAAGCGGATTTCACGTGGACTCACGAACACAAGCGCGATTACGAGTCGGGTGTAAGTGAGAGAGAAGCTTTGAGCTGCGATACACTTCCAGATTGGATGGTGACGGGCACACGCTTGCTTGACTTGGCATGCAGCAATACTGGATGCTGTACATTTGACAACCACGTATGCAACTAGGCATCCGTCTGCATTCAAGCAGCCGTGACACGTCTCGCACAAAGTTGGGGTGCCTCCATTGCTTCGATGAAATTTTTGTTCGGTGTCTTCATTCATCATGAACAATTCAGTAGCATCGAGGCACACGGAGTAATCGTTCGGGAGTGTTACGCATGCTCTTCATTGCTGCTGAGTATGGTGTCAAGATTGACGCTGAACAATTTCGTGACGACGCGATCGACCCGATACTCCGATCAACTACACAAAGTATCTCGCTTTGATTGATGCTGCATCTAAAACCGCGGACAAGTAACTCTTTACGCATGTGTTCGTGTCCAATGTACCGTCATTATTTAATTATCCTGCGATTGGATCGAGCGTTACGATCAAGCTTTGAGCTTTTCTTTGGAAGATTAACGACAGGATCCACTGTTATACATCGACACTAAAGCAGTCAGTGGCAGACAATGATTCTCTCCGATGGTCAAGTGCAGTCATTGTGATCTCGATGAAGCTTGCAGATCGCGTTGGGTTACGATCGCAGCAATTGCAACTCGATGCTAATCGTAACATGTGAATACGCTGCACAGTGGCGTGGCAAGCGTTGGTGTAACAGACGCTGACGCCACGATGGAAGTGTGCAAACTGAGCACGATTCGTAGAGAATGCGCATTTCGTACCGAGACTAGACATCAAGATGGCCGTGAGGAAAAGACTGGCACGATCGGAGCAGCAATGCAGTGCTAGTTTGCAGTAAACGAAGCAAGCAGTTCATGTGGAAGTCATCGTTCGCACGCTGTTCTGGATAGCGTTTCCAGCGAAAATTGCTGATGCTCGCAAGGCATTTCAACACGCAAGTGTACAAAGACGACAGGACTTTGATGTTTCAGTAGCTCGTTGTTCAGCATGCTGACACTTTTCGATCCCTTCATGACATGAGTATGCCTACGAGTGTGGCAAAACATTACGAAGTGCCTTCTCTTTGGCTGGAAGAATTTGCATCCTGAAAATGATAGAGACAGCGACGATCAGTGGCGTATGAACTTGTATCGTACTTTAATTTATTATTCTGCCATCGACAACCGTGACGGTGTTACCACTTCCTCGATCTCGTCTAAAACCAAAAGAGCTTTGACACTTTCTCGCACCAGCATCGATGAAAACCTCAACTCAACCACTACAACTTCGAGCCTGTCCAGGTGTTCTCGATCGGTCCACCCTTACGAACATACATACCCGCACAGAGTTCAAGTCCCTACTATCGTGCCCAATTCAAGGAAATCAACACACAAGTGAGTGTACACTACCTCATCACTTGCACTGCCTTCTCCATTTCAATACTCGTACTGTCCTTCATCTTCACCGCCTGCCTTCCTCATCCGTTCATCGTTCCGTTCTCTCTCCTTCCACCATCTCTCTAATTGCCAGCACAAACTTCCGTGTCTCTTGAAATGCTCCTGATCTGTTTCTCGCACACCAACCGCCGACCTCTGGTCCTCGTAGTTGCGACAGGCACTTGAGGATCCTTTCATCCTTCGTTCGCCCTGTCCCGAGAGACGACTGGAAACTACAGAGACGGATCCATCCACCCAACCTGAAGAAACCCGCTACCTCGATCTCGCATCCTTTTCTCATGGGTGGAGTGTACACGCGAGTGCACAGGCTCTCGTCGTTGCGACCAGGGGATCACATTTGCATCTGGGACTACAGTCGATGGCCGTTTTCGTACCAGCACCACGGGATCATTTGGGCTGCAAGCGACCACGTCGTCGATATCCGTGTCTGTCACGTCTGGAGTCCTTTACAGAGCTACCGAGAAGCTCAAGCAGACTCGTGTTTCCGCATCTCGACACTCGAAGAGTTCCTCTACAACCGAAGCGTCCACGACCTCCGACTTGTAGAGCATCACACCTCAGCCTTCCGAGACTTTTGCTCGAAATGGGGCGAAGTACATCGTGGGAAATCGGATCTCCCGGAAGTGGTGCTAGCCCGATGCAAGTTCCTACTAGGCCTTGGCAAAGGCGACTTTAACATCTTTACACAAAACTGTGAACATGCTGCTCATTGGTGCAAGACGGGTTACCAGTGGTCAAAGCAGCTACTGACCAAGGCGGGTGGCCGCGTCCCTTTTGAGAAACGACTGGCAAAAGAAGACGTGGATGCGCTCGAACAGGAGATCCAAGCGATCAAAGAAGTCTCGCGGATACTTGCGAACAATGTGCTCAAACTATCTGGATCTACTGTCTTTCTTCGGGTTAAGGATGACAAGTACCTTCGAATCAGGGAAGATGGCTGCCACGTCGAACTTGCGTCTCACTTTACGGAGGTTGATACCGGAGACCGTACCACGTTTCGACTCGAGTGCTACTCGAAGGCGTACAATTGCGTGAAAGTGTCGTTCTTCCATGAAGAGTCGGGTCGCTACCTCTTTAGTCGCTCGACGTTCTCGTGCTTCCGTGACTTGCGCATGAAAAAGGCAAATTGTCTACGAGGGACGTCCGGGATGCGATGGGAGTACTCAGTGGGTAGTGGGGGCCACTTGAATAGTATGAACCAGCACCGCCGGTACATTGGCGTGCGTGACGATGGCTTGGTAGTCGACGTCAGTCTTCGTGAACACGCCTTGAGCTTTGAGTTAGTACCGGTGAAAGCCACAACTTGGGGACGTGTCGAGTCGAGCGTGCCCCCACCGGATCTAAAGCTGCTCGAACGTTGTTACGACCATGCGAAGAACGTGCAGGAGACGAGGTCGCAAAGTATGCTCGAATTGGAGGACGAACGACGTGGACTCGCCGAGATGAAGGACCCCGTGTGAAGGACGTACGTATGAGGAGGCACAGGTCGTGAGAGAAGTCCGATTCTTGCGGACGCTACGTACACGTAGCTTCACTCGACGAGAGGCCCGAGCGGTTTCGGTTCTACAGACAATCGCGAGGTCCAGCAAGAGAGTCGTCCACTCCTTGATCAATTGAATCTATTGACAGTTCTTGCTTGATCAATTGAATCTCGTGAGAACTGGAAGCGAGGAGAGAGTCTGCAGATGTCTCTACGGAGATTCACGTTACCCGTTATGCATCATCAGTTCTGCGTGTATGCAGAATGTGCTCAGATGTTTGGATCGATTGCTAGTGCGGACCTGGTATCGGAGACCATGCGCACGACGTCATTGCACCGCTCCATCTGTTCGATCGCCTATCTACCGTGCACGTCGATTGTCACCCACTCAATGGCTGTTACTTCCGTCACAACTACGAGACATGCTCGCTTCTGTCGCCTCGTTCACGGCCGGACAGCAGCACATCAGACAGAAAGACGGTCGTCCAGATGGAATAGTCACCTCGTGAACGAATCACTCGGATTCCAGTGCTGCCCCACACCTCCCTTGACGTCGTGTCAGTGCAGATCAATTCGTGATGCCATCCCCTCCCCTCCATCCTCTCCACACGCTTTCGTCTCGTGCAGAACACGTCATAACCGACAACTCCGTCGAGCGATCGATCCTTCCTCCTTCCTCTCCACAATGCATGACACTGACGCTCTCATCGCTTGCTGCCTTTTGTGCCCGTACGAATCAAACTCGTCGACGTCCCACAAGCGATGACGTCGGGCCTTGAAGCTCAAAAGCACTTGACGTTGAACATGGCGCTGTTGTGTGTGTGTTTTCTCGCGAGACCAGAAGCTAAGGGACCAGGCAGGCCAAGCTCGTTCCACTTGCTTGCAGGATGACAACCTCGACTCGTACTTGAGCTCGTCATCGCAACTGAACCGTGACGTTCCGTCCCTTTTGCGACGAGTCTCCACGACTTGCCAGTCTCAAGTCCCAGTTTCTACGCACTGCACAAGGCCACGACGACAGATGATCGAGCCAAAAAAGGCACGACGTTCAAGGAAAAAGAGGCCACAGCCGGATAGTCAGTCAGTCCACTTCAAGCACTAAAAAAAGTGCCTCGAAAAGTCCTAGCAACGCTTTGCCATTCCTCAATTGACCAGGTCAGTGCCACACTCGATCAATTCCTCAATCTCTTACGACCTTTTGAGTCGCAACGTTCCAAGATGAACGTGATCTACTCGGTAAAAGATTACGTGAGCCACGTGTTCCAGCCGGATTCGAGCTCTGGTGCGATCGACGTCGTGGCTGTGCAACAGGCCGATGGCTCCTTGCGCTGCTCGCCTTTCTACGTGCACTTTGGTCCTTGCAATAAAGTGGTCACGCAGGACGAGAAACCGCTGGTGACGCTCGAAATGAATGGTCAAGTGGTGGACGGTGTCCGGATGAAGGTAACGTGCGACAAGTTTGAACCATGATATGGCGGAGTGGTATATGTGGTCGTGATGTTTAATGGATCCCTTCATCTGCTTTTGTTCTTGATGACCATTTTGTAGCTGGATCGTACTGGAGAAGCCTATTTTGTTCACCAAGTGCACGACCTTGTAGATGAACACGATTACGCCACCTCGCCATTGTCAAGTCCTTCCAGCAGCAATGGAGATGCGGCTGAACTGGACGTGACTGACTCGTTTGTTGCCGAAGATTTAAACGGATTGGAACTGGAAGAAGATGCTGGACAAGGTCTGCGAAAATGGACGTGGAGAAGGGATGCTCGGCCAATTGTGCAGTCGAAACATGACGATGCAGCGCAAGAGGAGAAATGGTTGCCAGGTCTTGGGGAGAGCGAGTCAATGTACTTTGATGCCGTGGATATTGAAGCAGCAGGCAGAGAAGATGGCAGCTACTACAACCATCCGTCCATGTCTCTTTGTGGTCATTTACTCGATGGAGCTAAAGAGTGGGAAGACATTCGACGTATCTTCTTCGAGCATCTGATCACGTTTGACGTTTTCCGAGCCAACTCGGCACGTATCTTGGTAGACCCGAGCTTGCGGTTTTTCGTGGACGGGAAAGTGGTGTCCTATGATGCGGACATGCAAGCGTACCTTGCTTCTCGAGTGTTGTTCCCGTACTCTCAACATTTGCTGGTGGGTGCTTCGTCAGCTGTAAACAACGATGTATCAACGAAATCGCAAGCAGTCGGTGTCGCATGCAGAGCCAAGGATCAAGACGACGGCGATATGTGTATCGAGTCTGCGTTCACTTCTCGCTCGGCACTTGGTCGTGGACCTATTGATTTGGACTCGCTTGGCAAAGTTTGCAGTGATGATGGTGCATCAACTCAAGACACTGCGAGTGTTAGTAGTGAGCCATGTTTTCGAAAGAGCTTGAGGCCTTCTCAAGAAGAGCTTCTGGCGATGGGGTTACGTGTCGGGATCAACGAGATCGCGTTTGTGCTAACATCACGAGGTACAAATGAGATAGCTCGCGTGACAGCAAGTTTGTACTTGTGGCCAGTTACGACAAAGGTTGTCATTGCTCAGATCGATGGAGCCATTTCAAGTCGAGCTGCGACTGGCAGCATGTTCAGGCGCAAGGATCCAGCTGCAATGCATTCAGGAGCAGTCGGGTTTTACACGAAGCTGGTACAAAACGGTTATCAAGTCGTCTACGTCACCTGTCGCGGTCTTTCGCAGGTCAATTTGCTCCACACCCTGCTCGGTAAAACTACTGGAGACGACGGGGACATGACACTACCAACGGGTCCGGTACTGTTTTCACCTGATCGTCTTCTGCCTACGTCCAGCCTTGGGGTAATTGACGTGCAAGATTTCAAAGTAGCTGCTCTCGATGCGTTGCGGTCTCTCTTTCCTCGCTGTTTGAACCCGTTCTACGCGGCATTTGGGACGACTGAGACGGACAGCATTGAACTTACACAAGCTGGTGTGTTTCCAGGGAAGGTGTTCATCGTCAACCCTGCTAGTGGAAGTCTTCGACACCATTCTTTGACAAGATTCCAGGAGTCGTATGAAAGTCTCGTGAAGCGGATGGACACGATGTTTCCACCCGTCTACTCTCCAATGATGCAATTGACGAGTACTTCCCAAATTGGTTTCCAGCTAGCTATGCAAAAACTTCATCAGGGGGTTGGTAACCCAACTCCAGGAATATCGTTGATCACGAACCAAGAACGGTTGGTATCAGATGCAGTGGCGTCGTTAGTCCGGACACGCAGTTTTGCTGATGAGGCGTACAATGACGTCAACTTCTGGCGGATTGAGCCAGGCATTGTCTAAGTCGTCTGTATCCTCTATCGCCATGTATCGTAAGTAATTCAACGCATGTATTATCCAGGAAACTTACGCGTTGACTGTACGTAAAGGATCAAATCTGCGAACCATGGATCAGAGACCGCGGATCTAATGGGCCCAGCGATTCATTCCAGTGGCTTTGATTTGTATCCTCTTGTGTGTCAGCTCGCTAGTAGCAAGAGAAGTGCTGATATTCCTCGGTCGCTGAACGTGGTTGAAGAGGGTGACGTCGTTATGGTTTAACAAACCTGGCTTTTGCTGCCCTCTGAGGATGACAAATTGGATGATAACTAGGAAGTGATATTAAAACTGAGGCATGATGACTTGTTATGCGTTCGTCTAAGGTCTAGGCAGTCCGAGCAGCTTTAGTCATCGTCGTGACACTTCGATGTTATAACTGACCATATGTGACTTTGTACTAGACATCGAAGACACGAGTCGGACATTTATGCTGTTGTCAGGTTTGCGACACCGTTGGATCAGTTCTAAGCTGTTACAGACGATGTTGAACGTAGTGCTGGTTGCCAGGTCACAGCAGTACGAGGACTTGGTACATGATTTGTTTGTGAGCAAAGGATTAAAGCAGCACGTGCACATTGTTTCGCGTTGTGCGAGGGATCGATGTACCTCTGACAGCAGTCAACAGAATGGGAGGTGGACATTGTTTGCCGATAGCAGACAAACTTTAGAAGAGCTGTGTCTTCTGCTTGATGGCAATCCAATAAAAACACTAGGGGTAACATACCATACTGGCTGATCCGCTAACACCAGGTTTGTCTTGATGATGCCTGCGTTGAACCTACCGTGACTTGTCCATGAGATCGAAGATAGAATGAAACGAATGAAGTCATCAATGCTATCGATGTCTTTACCTGTACTACGACCACTATCAAAAGCCTGGCGGTGATGTTTAGTCAACTCGAGTGTCTGCGTTGATCCAACTCGAAAGACCTTTCAATGATTGAAGCGGTGTCTTTCAACTTCCCTGGATGGCAAACCTGTCTTCTCGTGGTCATTCGTTTCCCCATTCGACTGAGAGCCCCGTGTATGCGCCGTTCTGAAATGCTTCATAAGCTACACAACTCGGAGGTGCGACTTCCACTCAGGTAGCCGCTAGACAATGCATCACTTGGTTCTACCGCCATCAGTCAGCAGCGATTCTAAATGGCCAAGCAGGACGATGCGCTTGTTCTCATTCAACGAATTCGAGGGTTTTGTCCGCAAGAGATTGTGCGAGAAGCGAGCAGCTTCCTTTCGCATAAGGACTTGGACTCCAAATGTACTACATCACTGACGCTGTTTTTGATTTCTCCAGGAGCAAGCATGCACTGTTCAAGGCTCGGTCATTCTAGCAGTTTTTGACTCAGAGCTAGGCTTGAACCAATATGAATCATAGTCCGCTCTCGTGTACAGCATTGCTACAAGCAGTACAATCTCGAAAGCGTTCAACCAAATGTGTTGATGACGGTCATCGGGTAATGTGTCGACATTGTCGAGGATGAAGACGAGATCCGCCTCCTGCAATTGCAGCATCTCAAACTTTCACTAAAGGTATCGGTGTTACGCAATGGTACGTCGCATCATGGATAATCGATCGTCTTTTTCGTGTCCAGCAATCCGAAGCCTATGTAATGCCCAGGACCATTTCAATTCGAGCATTGTAGTTAAGAACGATACTATTCCACGATGCATGCGTATGCAGCGCTATCAAGTCTTGAAAACTACTGCGCAGACGACTTGGATTACCGTGAAGTTGAACTGCCGCATTCTCCATTGCTATTTCCAGGGACGTGCTGAATGCATTTTGCCCTACTTTTTGCATGCAAGCCATGAGGAAAGCTCGTGTTTTCTTCTCGAAAACACTTGCAGGTTTCTTCTCTGCAGCCTTTTACTCCTCTTACATTTGCAGACGTTGGTAGATCGGGTGCATGTACTCCCTATAATCCGTGTCTTCGGCTCGATCGATCATTACGCATTCGTGACGTGGTAACTTGGTCATCCCGAGATGCTGCTGTAAGGTGTAGCAGCTGACCATGACATGCACATCTTAACCAACGACACCTTTGTCCTGACCATTTTACAGTAAATAATGCAGATGCAAAAAGCATACATTCGTGGCTTGCAAGAAATGGCTAGGCCTCAATTGACCTTAGAATCCCTTGCTTGGATAGCTCGCATTTGACGCCTTTCGTACAGCATATACTGTCTCAGACCTTGACTTTGTCGCGTTACTATGGGAGCCACCAGCTCTCTATGTAGCTACAAGATACGCTGTTGGTGGTTATAGCAGTAGTGGCTTTGTGCATGCATCTTCCTCTATCAAGGAAGTTGTCACAGCTCCTTGTGTCGGCGTTTGTTGCTGTTCTTCATCCATAAAGAGGTTGGATTCTGGCCAAAGAACTTTGATCTAGTATCATCAAAAGCACCACGAGACTGAGTTCCGAGCCACTTGGATTCGACGTCTGTGTCGAGAAGTCAAGGGAAAAGTATCGATTGCCGTCACCTTAGTTGAATGGCGTAGCAGTTCTCAATGGTCTAAATTCAAACCCTGCTTTCAAGGTGCTGTCATGACCGCAGGTGTTAGCTGGCGATGGGCTTTTAGGTCCTGGATATTCATTCACCTTTCGTTACGTAACGAGCAGACTGTTTTGTCCCATCTCATGTCACCGTGTTGTGACGACAGAGCGAATCACTCGGTGAGAAGAAGGCCAACAAGAAACCGATGTTGGAATCACTTACGTACGCAATCAAAGGACATGCAAGATGTGGGTGTTTCAACTCAGCGGCGGGATGTGATCGTCATCGAGACTCAGGTCGACGTGAGCATTGCAGGGATAGTCGCAAAGTCGAAAATAGGTTTGCATATCAGCAGGATGGAGGCAGGAAATGCCTTACCTACAAAAAAGAGCTTCACAATTCAGGTGTCAGGTGCCTGGAAGCCACAATGTCGAAGAAAGTGGCTGCGGTAGGCTCCTGATTTGTTGTAGTTGCTAGGCGGGGGGGGGGGACGGGCAAATGGAAGGCTAAGCTGAGCTCCTGATTTGTCTGCTGCTACCAGCGATGAAGGGGAGAAAGTGAGTGTAGTCGTCGTCACGATTAGGTCCAAAAGTGACGAAACGAAAGCCACATGGAGTCGATCTTTGCCCGCTAGCCACTGTAATAATAACAAGTGTCCGTGACTTTTGATACTGCATAGGGAAGAGAACGAAACGATCCAGACTTACCACTCACTTGGCAGCACGTTCCTGCCTCTTTCGACTGGAGATTGACCGAAAAGATGTCAGCGAGCTCACGGCTTCAGGTCTTTTGTCGCTGGCTATTTACGGTCAGTGGCATCAGATGTTGATCCTTTTTATTCAGACAATCAATCAATCAATTGCACGCGCGATGCCGGAAACGTACAGTCCGTTCGTTGGGCGAGTTCACCCATAGTAGATCCAAGTGTCGCCAGTGTAGGGGCTTTCGGAGCAGACGAGCGATGTCCACATCAGTAATGTCACGGTTAAGGTGCACGTCTTGCTTGACTGTGTCTCGACTGACCTGACCTGACCTGACCCGACGGTATGAGATACTATCGGTAGCTGCTTTTCGCATCTCAACCTTCGCTGGATGTCACACGGGTGCCTAAGCAAGCGATGACACTTTCATCATTTTCAAATACAGTGATGATGATGATGATGATGATGATGATGGTGGATATCAGCAACACATGTACGGTTTCGCCAGCACTGCAAGTCACGCTCCCATGGGTCAGCAGCGTCACTTCATTTAAGCACACGTGTGCTTTCAGCTTACGTGGTAACTTCAAAGCCTTGATCGGTGGCCCCTGAATCGCATCTCCAATAACAAACCTCTCGACTTGTAACTAGTTTGCACTGCGTGCTTCACCTTAGTATCACGGTCATTTCAAACGCGACCTTGGTTCTGAGTAGCACACTGCAGCTGCTGCTGACTTCCCTGTGACAACCATGCATCAACGGTGACAATCGCTGGTCTCCAGGCTGTCGATTCATTCAATCATACTGATGGTCGACAAGCTGCCGCGCAACAATCGAAAAGCGGTCAAAGCGACGACTAGATTCCTCGTCGAGTCCTGCCGAACCAATCGAACTCGTCGCGATTCGATACGTGGTGGTGCTAGTTTGCCGATCGTCTCGCTCTCTCTGCGACTGGGCGGCAGCCGTCGCACTGATGATACCCCGTGCCACTTCGGGCCGTTTCGTGCCAGTGTCCCGTAAGCTCGAGTGCTTACCAGCAACAGTTGCGCCGCAGCTCGCTCTCTGCATTGAGGCCAGAACAAGCCCCGAGCCTTGGGTTCGAGTTTTCTCTGGCCCATCCGCCTCGAATCCGAGTCCAGAGCTATAGGTGTGTTAGACCGACTAGCCTGCCTTCCCTCTCCACTCGACGCCTATCGACCGAGCGCTTCGAAGAACGCCGTCGTTTTAGCAGCTACAGGTCGAAAGACAGGCGGCAACGGGTGAAACCGAGTCGCACAGTATGGTCAGCATAGCGCCGCTGTGCTTCAAAGTTGTGATCCCGTCTCTCTCGAGGCTGTGTGTGCAGTGGTGGTGGCCATCTGGAGCTTCACGGAAGAGACAAAGCAGAGCCTTTACATGCGACAAGTAGTTGCTTATTGTTCAGCGTACGACATGCAGACGTACGGGTTGATCACGGTAAGGTGGTAGTGCTACCACGGCGACAACATTGAAGGCAAGGAGGAAGAGAGGAAGGAAGGAAGGGATCAACTTGTGTGCAGCTCCTTTTTTTGCCTCAACTCGCCATAGTAGCCCACTCACCGGTCTGTCGCCGTTCCAAGTTCAGTGCGCGTACTGAAACGAAGCTCCAAAAACATGCAAACATCCCATCCGAGATACAACAGCGCCGCGCTGTTCGTTGCGGCCGGACGCTTACTTCACTCACTCCCTACCTCCCTCACTCTGGTCCAATTGCCTGCCACTTTGCAATTTGCCACGTCGGACGCACTCCCCCGAGTCGCAACGTAGCAGCTTCCGGACTGGAAAACCAGCAAAAAGTATCCCTCTTGTTCCAATAGAACTCTACATAAACATCACACACGCACCATGCAACTCCAGCTCTTGTCAGCCGACGAGTATCTCCTGCCGTCTTCGCAGCTGAAATTGCGGCCAATGCGGGAGTACGAGCCGCTCAATGCCCCGCAGCGAGCTGAGCTCGTGCGCCAACGTAATAGCGTGGCATTTGACCACCAGACGATTGAACTGCGCCAGGCGTTTCGGACGGCCCCGGAGCCAGTGACAGTCGAGTTCCCGTCCCGGAACTCGAGTATCCTGCGCAACCGGTCAACGTCAGGTATCGGGCCTTCCTCCATTACGGGTGGTCCTCACCCATGGGGTAGTGATGGGAACCTGGTGAACAATAAGCACAACGAGCTCTTGAAGAAGAAGAAGAAGAAGGTGTCGTTCGTCCAGACTGAGCCGGAGCACGAGGTCGAGCACGCGAGTGGCTCTGCCAGCAGCAATGGGGACAACCCGTGCAGCTGTCAGAGCTTTGGATCGACAGATGTGTGGATTCAAAACATGCCGTCGCCGATCCATGCGTCCTGTAGGCGCGCCGAGCTGCAGGCGCTCAAGCACTTGCTGAGCTTTTACTTTGGTGCGGACTTGATCAAGCTCGTGAATTCCAGCTGTGGTTGTGGCCGGACGCCATTGGAAGTGGCCTGTGAAACGGGCAGCACGAAGATTGTCAAGTTATTGCTCAAACGTCATGCGGATCCCAATGGAACAGGGAGCTGTTACTTGACGCCAGGAGCTCTTCGTCAGCCGACATTATCGAGTCATATTCGTCACCATAGGAGACGAAGTGGGGACCCCGTGGTCGCTCAGAAGCAGGGGCAACGGACGTGCTTTGGCATCGCTTGCAAGACCCGGAAACTGGATATTGTCGAGCTCTTGATGCGCTACGGCGCTCGGGTCGATGAGGATGCTCTTGTGATGGCTGCGAGTCAGGGACACGAGGACGTGATTCGCACGTTGGTGACGCTTGCAAACGTGGATGCCAAGAAGCGAATGAGTCCGGTGCACCATCTTTTTTACAAGAAGGGGGCCGAGGTAACTGATCGCACTCACATGCCTTTGATTTCGAGCTCGTCGCTTCGAAAAGCGTGCTCGGCAGCAGCACTTGAACACACGGAATTGGTCCGCGTCTTGTTAGGCACTGGCAAAGATGTGGCTTCGAGAGAGAACATCGTCAAGTGTGCATTTGACGCCGTGCGGTTACCGGACTACCGCTTGCTCAAGTGTCTGGCCAAGCTGTACGATGCCCGACTGCTGCTGGATGCGCGTGACAAGACGTCACAGAGCTCGTTGTTGCATTTGGCAGTGAAAAACGATAGTGCCAAGGCGGTCTTGCTTCTGGTCAAGCTGGGTGCTGACGTGCACGCTCAAGATGGTAGTGGCATTGCACCGCTGTACTTGGCCTGTGCCCGTGGTCAAGAGGTGGTGGTTCACGCTCTTCTCGCAAGAGGAGCCATGTGCACGGCTGTCGGACCTGGTGGTGAGACTGCGCTGCACATCGCTGCCCAGGAGAACCAACTTGCTTGCGTGAAGCTGCTGCTTGAAGTGGGGAAGGTGCCAGTGGACGACGTCACACATGATGGCTGCACGGCGCTCCATTTGGCGTGTCAGCGCGGTAATACCGCCGTTGCTGCGTGTCTTCTGGACCATGGAGCTAACGTGGATGCCGTGACAATCGGCAACGAATCACCTCTGCTCAAGGCCAGCCGCATGAGCCAGGTCAAGACTGTCGAGCTGCTGCTTTCTCGCAACGCCAGCGTGCATCCCGTCGTGCTCACGTCAAGGACGTCAGAGCAGCAGTTGACAGTCGCTAGTGGTCCCCCTTTCGAGTCGTCTTCGTCGAACTTGTCTGGATCAGGAGCGCAGTTGCCTTGGAGGCGATCCTGGTCATCGTCAGGCCATGACTCACACCGGAATAATAGCAAGCGTAGCGAGCGCATGTTCATCCCCAAGTCCAGCACGCACACATCGTTGAAGCACTGGTTTCGCTCGATGCTGAGCAATTGAACTCCAGAAAGTGACAACACCCCCGGCACGCGTCAATGATGAACCAAGCTGACCTGCCAAGCCGGACACACACACAGCCCATAACCCGCACGCGCTGTATCGTAACCTTGCCGTCTTGTTAGAGCGCCGATATATGTAATAGACCCACTAATTTACCGCGATTTTGATCATTGCTCCGCTTCAACTGTGCACATGTCACGACGAAACTCACACCTGGAGGTGAGCACGATGTGTGACACGACGAGCGACACGACTTGCAGCATAGGTGAGCAGAGGATACAGTGAGCATGTCTTTACCCGCGTCTGATCTGCATGCAGGTATCCGTGTATCTACATGTCTCCTGCTTGTGTCTGTGTCGCTGAACCGTGGACAGGCGTGCTTCAACCATATGCCGTCACTTTCAGTAATCTCTTCGGCACGACTCTTCAGCAAGCAAAGCATGCAGCAGGAGCACAAGGCTAACAACTTTTGTCCTCAGCTCGTGTTAGCGAATGAATACCCCAGCGGTGCAGGTCGCAACATCCGTTACCACTACTACACCTACTCCCATCGCAGAGCAATTACACGAGGCGCGAGAAGAACGCGTCCTGGCGGAAGCTCTGCAGCAGCTCGCTGGTACTGAACAACAGCTTGATCAGGTGTTTTCGAAGCTCTGCCTCTGCTATGAGCCCCTCCTTGCCTAGCGTATCGAGCGCCGTCTTGAAGTCACGCTCTGATAACGGCTTGAATACCCCAGCGTCCTTGCTCACCTCACAGTAGCACGCGTACAACTCGTTCACACCAAACAATGGCGTGGCCTCGCTTCCGTCCGCCGCGGCCCGATTAGCTGTCACGATGAGCAGTCGAGTTGAAGCAAATAGAATCATCTGCAAGTTGCGTGGTAGCGAGCGAATCGCCGAAGTACTCTTGGACTCTAAAGCGTGCTTGATAATACGCAGCATGTCCGTAAGCGGCAACGGCCGTCCGGGCTCTTTGTCACTTGATAGATTCTCCGAGTTTTCTTTGCCACCTTGCTCCAGCTTATGTTGCAGGACACGGCGGCAGGTGTCAACTGCTAGTCTTATATCGCCAGTCGTTGATGCGATTTTGCGGGCCAAGAAAGAGACACCGTGAGAGCTCACCAGCTTGGAAGCCGCCGTCTGTCCACCAAGGCGATCGGTGAGGATCTGCTCGATGACTTGGTGTTTGTACGGCTCAAAGACGACAACTCGAGGGGAGCAGTCTGGCAGCCGTTGCTTGAGCATCGGTAGGTGTCGCTCCGTGAAGTCAACCTGGTTGGCAATTCCAACAAGGATGAAGCTGTGTGAAGCCCGGTGGGCAAGCTCGAACAGCCGGCACAGATCGATTTCGGTACCGTTGTTGTTCAGCAGTGTATCAATCTCATCCAAGATCAGGATCCTAATCGAGCACACAACATTTGGGCGTCACAACCTGCGAAAGCATCAGGCATAACAAGAAGTGAATTGAACAACGCACATCGTTTTGGATGTCTTCAGTCTGCGAGTCGTGGCGCGTTCAATGGCCTCAAAGGCCTGACCTCCGCTCGAAAACGGCTTCTTCGTCAGCGTTTCCGCGAGCTTACAAAACAGCGTTGACGAGCCGGCAAGTGCCATTGCGTTGACATGGCACCAGACGGGCTTCGTGTCCGTTTGCTCAGGACAGCATTCCTGTTGCAACCAAAAAGAGAAGAGAGTTAATCAAGTAACCATGCGAAAACAGAGCCAGCTCGCAGAATTACCCAGTATAGATCATCAATGTCCGACTTTGTCGACTTCAGCAAAGCGGTCTTGCCACAACCGGGCGCCCCAGAAACGTACAGACTGGTGTGATCCTTTCCTTCGAAACTGTTTCGGAAAAACTCGCAAATTTCACCAAACTCCTTCTCACGGTATCGAAAGTTTGTTGGGATGTACGCCGACGTCAGTTTCTGAACTGCACTTAAGGTCATGTCATGAAAACCAGCGTCTTTCACCGGTTCCGTCACAACACTTTTGCTAGCACTTATCGAGCGCGTTTTCTTGCTTGTGGTATCCGATGTGGGCGTGAAACTGTTCGACAGGTTTCGTAATGGTTGACGCCCGTGTACGTCTTTCTGGCCTACTTTGTCTTTCAATCCCGCAGTATCAGGAGAAATAGTTTTATCAATCTCTTTGTCGTCAACAGTTGGATTTGCAACAGTCGCTCGCCTGCCATCAGTTGGAGTGCAAAAGAGTGAAGCGCCCTTGTATTTTTTGCCTTGTTGTGGGACAGCGGGCGTGCTTTCCTCTCGCTTGCGCTTCTGAATCGGAGTTGTCGTCTCGTCGTCGCTATCAAACAGGCCTTCGTCACTCGAGTCCATGGCTGCTTCAGCTCGAACACGCACCGCCGTTTTGTCCCAAAGTCCGCTAATTTGTAAATACTCCACTAACAAATCCTTACTCTGGAAGAAGTCGACTCCTGCCGTACCGTCTTTTGTACTAGCGCAGTGAGGTTTGAAGTAGTCGTACTCCAGTTTGCCTGGAGAGTAGTGCCAGCCATCTTCGGACAACACACGCCAAATTTCGCCGAACTTGACTTCGGCAAGGGTTGTCTGAGTCGTCATTCCACGAGCCGTTGACTTTGAGCGACCTCCTCTGGACGACCAGCTCGACAATTTCGCACAGTCAATGTCACGTCGCACCAAAGTCTTCTTCGGCTGCGGCTTAGGTGTAACACGTGGCGGATGGACCAGAGCTTGCACAGGTTGCGTGGTCTTCAGTCCATTGTCGTCAATGCCGACGTCCTCTTCACTGTCAGACGCGTACATATTGTAATGATCTTCTTTGAGCTTCGTACGAACAAGGTCATAAAGCCCGCTGCTATAGGCGTATGCTTCCAGCTCCTCCCGACCACGAAAGAAGTCTTTGTTGGGTTCGAGAGAACCCTTGTCTTTCGCCTTGCAGTGAGGCTGGTAATATAACCACTGCAGACCACCAGCTTTCCAATACCATCCGCGGTTCTTCAGTTCCTTCTCCAGCTTGCCAAAGGACATTTCAAAGGACGGGATCGGTTTGCTGGGTTTTTTATCCTTCGGTGTATTCGTGACAGCTTTGACCTGTTTCACTGTCGTCTTTGAGGTAGCCATTATAGGCTGCGTCCTATTAACAGCCTTCTTAGACTTGGCCACACACTTTCGACGCACCGCTTTCGTCGCAGCTACGTCATCGTCCAGCTCTCGGTTGTTCGTTGTCTCGTTTTCGTCAACAAGCTCCTCATTGACATCGCAATCTTGCTCACTGAGCGTCTTGTTGCTCTCTCGTGCAAGCTCCTCGATTCCGATATCCAAGTCATTAGCATGTGACACTGTGACCAACTTCTCCTTCTTGTCGACCATCTTTCCACACTTGGCCCCAACGAGTCCACACGCTTCCAAGTACTTTGCTACTGCTTGACTTTTGGTGCGAAAGATCGTGACATTCGGTACCCACTGATCAAACGGCGTGTCTGCCTTCTTATACAACGTTGCCGTAGTTGTCGACATGCTTTCCCAGCCGCTTGCCGCTGCCAAAGGCCACAGAAACTCCGTCAACTCGGAACAACAACCGTCCGTCGCGTCCATCTCCGTGGTCTTCACCCATTCACTCAAGTACCGCGCACAGGCTTTCGCCAACGAGTCAAATAAATTGATGTTCGGCACAACGTCAAAGAAACGCGTGCCGGGCATTTTATACAGCACGTGGCCATCTTTCTGGACCATGGTTTCCCATCCCGCCACCAGCATCTGTTGCCAGCACTTGGCCACAATTGCCGCCATCGTCGGCGTCTCAAGAAGCGCCGCAATACTCTCGTCCGTCTGCACCTTCCTGTCAGCCTTCCCGCCCATCGTCTCTATCTTCTTCTCTGCCTTGTACGTCCCTGTTAACAGTGCGACAAAGAGCTCCCTCGCTTGTTCATCGTTGTGCACGTCCTTCGCATACCCTCGAGCCTCCTGACACGCCCGCACAAAGCACGCACGGGTCGCAGTGTCCGCTGGTACATGGTACCGGTCACAAAGTGCTTGAAAGGCCTCCTCGGTGTTCGTCTCTGTCGTCGTCGCCGTCCAATCGTCCAGCATTAGGTCGTCTTTGTGGACCACACAAAGCTGCAGCTGCGGCGCCGAGCCTGGTGTCGCCACGTGACACGCTTGAGGCCCAACACCAAAGAAGTAGAGCACGCGGTCCTCGGCGTCCAGCGCGGGCTTGACGTTGCGCAGCGCCAAGACGTCGTGCGTGTGCGTGACGGCGGCCGAGTAGCTCCGGTACACGCAGGCGGGCCAGAAGTCCTGCATGGTAGGCAGCTTAACCCAGTGCAGCACGCTTGATATGGGGCGTTCCCCGACGTCTGGAGCCGTCATGGAGGCTCGGCAAGGCTGGAAACGAGAACGACCAACACTCTCGACGGCTCTTGCGCGCGCGGTGGATGCGGAAATGCGGACAAGGGAAACGATTGGTGCGCAATCGTACTTAGGAGGAGAGAAAAAAGGACACTGCAAGACGAGCGAAGATCCGGCGGATACCGGTACCGGTCGAATCGGTATCGGTAGATGGACTCGGTGGATACTGAGCGAGATGGGCTGGACATCTACCGATTGGATGGTACCGCCTCTACCGTTTCTCGAAGGGTATTTGTGCTATTGGTGGCATGGACTCGGTGGAGGTGCAGACTGGCGCCTTGTACTGCGATAAGGACGCAGCGCCTGCGGTGCGTGGAGCATTGCGTGACGTGCTGGATCAGGAAGAGAAGCGTGAAGACCAATGTGTAGATAGCTACTGCAGTGAAGACGGCAGTGTAGACCAAGACATGGACTGTTCGTATACACAAGTGCTATTGCCGGAGTCTATGGACGATGTTACGAACGCAGTAGAAGTGGAAGAGCTGCCGATGAGCTCAGTTACAATTCAGTCTTCTGTGAAGGAGCATGTGTCGTCTGCTGAGACTCTTGTTGAGATGGGTACTTTTTCGATCACGGAAGCAGCTGGATCTCTAGATGGTGAGCGTACGTCTTTGCTGAAGGATGATGCCTCTACATTGGAGAAAGGTTCGTCCTTGACTTGCGTTCAGTTGCCGGTGAAGGTTCAAGCGCCATCTTCAAGTGTGCAATCGTTGTCGGCTAAGAGTTTACAGGCTGTTATTACTCAGTCTCCTCCTATTGCTGGAAGATCGGATGAGGGAAACGATGGGATCGAAATAGCGAGTGTCAACGTTTCTGAGGAGTTTCGTGCTGACGGTGCAGAAGGACAGTTCACGAAAGTGTTTCCTGCTGTGGCGAAGCTGGTAGAGACGGATGGCTGGCAGATCGCCCAGGGCCAAAATACGTTATTCTGTGCGATGCCTGGCGTGCAGTTTTTCAACTTTAAGCCGAATATTAACGTATTCGACTCGAAGACGAAAGCGTGCTGGAAGTTTATTCAAGTTGCGGGGGAGAAGGAGGTAGACATAGAGGATAAAGGCCTGTGGGAGTTGCTGTGGCCGATTGCGGAGAAAGAGTTTGGATGGTTTACGATGATGTGTGGTACTGAGACGTGGTTTGTTAAACCGAACACCGAGTTTGAGAACTTTCGACCGAACGAGACGATCTTTCAGACAAAGAAGCGCGCTGTGCTCAAGTGCTTGGCCTTGGAGGTGGGGGAAATTGAGCTGGGTGACTCGTCCGAGGGTCATCAGGTTGTCGCCTTTGCTCCGCGTGAAGCGCAGCGGAAACCCAGTTTTGCTCCTAAGAAAGTTAAGACGTCATTATTCAAGACCCCGTCGCCAGGAATAAAGAGCTCGAAGCAGACTGTTTCAAGCTCAGACTCAAGCACCGCGTTTGTGACACCTGCTAAGCACGTGTCACCTGGTTCAGCTACCGCTAGTGCAAAGCGTAAACTCTCTTCTTCCGTTTCGAATGTGAGCCTAAAGGCCTCTACATCGAAGAAAAAAGCGAAGACGGGCGGCAGTGTAAGTGCGAAGAAAGCGACGACGAAGCGGAAAGCCAAGTCTCCTTCATACACGACTTTGGATACCGGCAAGCGAGACGAGTTCAACTTCACGCCTCCTGAGTTCAGGTGCACATTCGGGATTGTGTACGCGAAGCTTCAGGATGAGGGCTGGCACCACCGAAGTGGGACGTTCGAGTACGATTACTTTTCGCCGACCTACACGGATGCGACCAAGAAGGTAAAGGTCAATTTCTTTCAGTCGCAGGCGGATCTGGAGGAGTTTCTCAAAATGAGTAGCACATGGAAGCGCATTGAGAACGAACTTCGAGACGAGCACGAGAAAGCGGTGGACGAAGAGCGCAAGAAAGCTCTAGATCGACACCACCAGCGGCTGGAGCAACAGGCAGCTCGAAAGCGAAACCTAGCATTGTACGGTGCTCCGCCTGCTGTGGCAAAGGCAAAGAAATCTACCAAGAAAGGATCTTCCAAAAAGGTCAGCACTCCGCTTGTGTCTCGCAGTCTGTACCAAACTGAAGTCGAAGCTGCCCGGGCTCTTGAAGCTGAGGAGTTGAGGCTGGCTAGAATGCCTCGGTTAAAGTTTGGCACCGTTGTGCAGAAGCTGGTCAAGCGGGGCTGGTTCTACCGGCCTGGACGTTTTGAGTACGACTACTTCACACCTGGTGCCAATCCAAAAACAGCGGTGGCCGGCGAAGATCGCTTCGAAAGTGCTTCTGCTTTGGAAGTTTATTTGAAGACGACAGGGATTTGGGAGAAAATCGCAGAGGAGGTAGCGCTTGAGGAGCACACCGAGCCGGACATGAAATCGCGGGAGCGACCACCGAAGCATAGCAAACTCGAGTCCCCTCCCCCGGCATCAGCGCAGTCACCGAAGAAAGCATTAGGCGACGATGGTGCCCAGAAAGAGGAGGACGTGAAGGCCATCACGAACGACATTTGGGCCAATTCGCACGAGTTTGACTTTAACGAGTGAAACCGTAGTGACGATGTCCGAGCTAACGTAACCGGCTGGTATGCTAGCCACGTGAGATCAATCGTCGATAAAGGTAGGAATAGACTCGAGCTGACTGGTGTTAGCGGCGACCAGTAACACGTCGTGGCGAGCAGCATTTATGGCCGAGTCAAGTGAACGTATCACAAGACCCCTTTGAGCGATGCACCGGCACGGCGATTGATATTCTGACGCTCGGCCTCGATGCGATTGATGTTTTGTTTGAGCTCCTATACACGAAATTTCGAGTCAGTCAGCAGCTCGTCCTCTTGCAATAAAGCAAACAATCTCTTGTGATCTCCTACTGCAATATCTTCAGCAGTAGCATCTTTCGTCGGCGTCGCAGTGAGATTGGACATGTCCGCGTCTGCCATCTAGTGCAGCACTGTCATGTCAGCTCTCTCTTTCTCTCCATTCCCGATCATAACGAATCATCTCTCAGCGTCAATATCAGTCGCACCCTGGAGCTCAGACGATTGAGCATCTCGACAATTCGGTCCTTGTCCGCTACAACACTCAAATGCCATCACAGTCAGCAGCAATACATTATCAGTAGGTGGAAGCTCAAAAGACTGGACTCACTATAGGCATCTACCGTGTCATACGGATTCTGGTCCGACTGGTTTTCACTATACAAGGCAATCAACAACAACAACAACAACAACGTGTCAGTCCAAAGGTCAAGACGATCTACTTGTAGAGCTCCTAAACATTCAGTAGAGCGTACATTCTCTCAAACACCGAGTCCATGAGCTTCTTGAGCTTATGGATATCGTCCTGCATCTGCATGATCTGCTCCATATCTACGAATGCGCCTAAAATGAGGTGATAAACTAATACTAGGGCACTTTGATTCGGACACGACGAAAGCGAAACCTATTGTACCGCTTGATGTGGTACATCGTGGTGGTACATGGTACCGATCGGCACATATTCACTCGCTCACACAGCGTGTGGGAGCTGCGATGGCGTCGTCTCCGGAGACTCCTTCCGGCAGCAGCAGCAGCAGCAGTGAAGACGAGTTTGACCTGGGAGGGTCCTCACTGAAGTCCAGTGGCAAGAATCTGACGAGCAGCGGGTCGTTGGACTCGGATCAGCGCGTTAGCAATGACAGAAAGGAGGAAAAGGAGGCGGACTATGACACTACAGAGGGAAATGACAGGAAAGAGGTGGCGTCTGGTGCTAAAAAAGAGGCGGTGTTGAGCGAAAAGGACAAGGAAATGGAGGACTTGTTTGGCTCGGATTATGACTCGGGAGAGGAGGAGTTTAAAGCTTCGTACGTGCTTGGAATGCCTGCGTGATTTGTTTTTGATTGAGTCGGGCGTATTAAGCTGTGTTATGACTATATAGAGGTGTGAAGGAATCGCCCGCTCGGGACGGAGGACGTCATAATGACGACCTTTCTCGGGACGATGCAGGGGACCGCAGCACTTCAGGTGGAGGGGATGGCGATAGCGGCTACTCGGACAACATTTGGCTGCCCAAGACTCCGAAGGCTTCGAAGACTGCGAAGTACTTTATCAGTAAGATGCCCAACATCTTGCGTCTCGTGCCGGAGCCTTATACGAAGGAGGCTATTCGTATTGACATGGAAAACCCCTCGGATGAGATGTTGTATCGTAACTACGTGCGCTGGCGGTACAAGCGCGACCCGAAAACAGGTCGCGTACTGCTGGATGAGACGACGAAGCTTCCGCTACGGGAATCGAACGCCAAGCTAGTGCAGTGGGAGGACGGCACGTTCTCTATGTTTGTGGGCAAAGAAGCATTGACGTTGTCTCGTCAGAAACTCGCCAACTCGTTTTTGTTTGTAAACGAGATGGCGAGTGATAGTCCGCACTTCCAGGATAATGACGATGTGGTGCCAGGACAGGAGAGTGTGTTGGAGTGTCACGCACGACTCAATGAGAAGTTTACCATTCGTCCAATGACCACTGCCAGTAAGTCGCACCAGAGTCTCACCATGTCTATGCGCGCCAAGCATAACAAGAGTGTGCAGAAAATGAAGGAGTATATCTCCGAGTTGGACGGTGAGCGCGAGCAGGAACAGCGTGTCAAGATCACGGACGAGAAGCTCAGACTACAAAATCGCAAGAAGGCACGTCAGGGGTACGAGTTCGACCGTGAACGGTCTTCACGCATGGATGTGCAGTTTCTGGAGGAAGGCTACGATGCAATGGACTATGATGATGATGAGCACGTGGGTGCTATCAAGGAACAATTCGGGAAGCGAAAGAGTCCGGCTGCTCAGCGAAAGAGCGGCGCTCGTCGTCCAGTGCCTGGTGGTGGCTTCGATGAGTACCGCAGCAGCCAGCGCCAGCGTGAACGTGAGCGTGAACGTGACGCTGATCGATCAGAGAGTGACAATGATGCTGGAATGGACGAGGGCGAAGATGACGACGAGGAAGAAGAAATGGTTATCCACAGTCACAAGAAGCGACGCACGGTGGATGAAGAAGACTCGGAGTAAGCTGGAAGCTACACGGTAGCCAGAATACCTTATCCCGTTCAATCATCGCTGTTTCCTCGATCATCACATAGCTGTGATGTTATTCCGGTGTCCTGACCTGCACCACACGCAATCGCCTGTTTCGTGCATGTAAACACAAGCAATGCAAGTTCGGCAGCTGAAGTCGTACTAACAATGCAAGGCACTGGTTACGGTTTGTCCATCTATTCTTGGTCGACTGATCGTGCATCCATGAGCCACTGTCGATATTGTCATTCCCGACGCGTATTTACCGCGTTATGATTCAATAATGGTCGAACCACACTCAGCGTGCACGTTCCGTGTTGGCTCACACCCGCATTATTTTAGCCTTCATTCGTCGTCATTTGGATCAACACGTTTCTCCTGAGAGCTCGACCGTCCAAGTAATACCCGACAATACAGTGTGCACATACAATCGCGTGTTTATGGCTATGATCTCGCCCTCATGCCTCCGACTGACTCAATGCTTACCTCCAGCAACTGCACAGCCATTTGGGAGCAAATCTTGCACGACAGTAAGCGAGGTGTTGTCCATCTTGCACCAGTTTTCATCACTTAGGCGTGAAACCTCTACCAACGCATCGCCGCAAGCAGATAGTTGTAATCCAGTATCTCGACTCTATCTTGTTGCCCACCACTCAAGGTCTTCGATTCTGGCAGTCGCCTACTTCTCTTTGCCATCTTGTCAACTTTTGGCATCGGGTTGTCTCCCCCCCTCTCGCGCGGCAAACTGCCCATAACATCTCGTGCGGTAAGTCGTCCTCGTACACAATGAGAAGACGATCGTAAGCTGTGTTGGTGAGCTTTAGCAGTAATGAAAACCATGTCGCATTGTCACGGCCAGTGTCTCCAACTGACTCCCTCTTCATTGTCCACCACTGTCTCGATTATATGTCAGTTCCATTGCTTGCTTTCACTCACGACTTATGCCCAAGCCCCACCACCCTGTCGTTACGGGCTTTCATACCCATTTTTTATTTCTGCTTCATAAACAAGCAGCTGTCCATCACACCGCGAAAAGCATCTCCCACCGCAGCGTGCAACTTTTCGGGTGCAAGGTCATCGTAGCTTGGACCGGAGTCGCGCCACTTAGAGCGCGTCCGCAGACCCTTGAGATACCGCAACAAGCTCAAATCACCTTGAGGAAGGACTAACAGCAGCGTGCCTTTGGGCAGTGCTTCATCACAGATTTGCTGCAAAAACGCATCCACCTTTTCGCAGTAGATTTTTTGTTCGGCCATCCACGATTCGTGTTTGTCTACGAAGTCATTACACAGCGCTGCACTTGCGCTTGGGGGCTCGATTTCAACCCAGCACAAATCGGGCTGCTCGGTACTCAAGGCTTTCTGGAGACTTGTTTTCAGCACCTCCCACGACGAACATAGCTCAACTTTCGACAAAGCACCTGCCGAAGTAGTGGACGGGACTGACGCGCACGCATCAGCCTTACTCTTTACTGCCTGAGCATGGCAAAAAGGGCTCTGCGATTGATCCTTCAAATCGCCGCTCGCGTATAAATCCCATGGCTTTCGCTCTGATGCAACATTGTCTCCACTGTCACTTGGTGCCTCTTTCTCGGGCTTACCGCTGCTCTGCAAACGAAGCATTGCCATCGTTTTGTCGAGTGCAAAGACCTTGTCCACAATTGAATCGAAAGCACTGCTCGAGGAAACTGCCTCAGGAATGCCGAGCCAGGGCCCTTCGCGAACCTTCATAAGCAGCAGTTCCAGTGACGCAATGGCGTCCTCTGCCGAGTCATGTCCAGCTTCGATCTGCATCTGGATATCTTTCTTCAAATAGGTCTTTGTCAAATACTTCAGCGAAGTGCGAAATGGAAAGCCGCGTTGATGAGGAAACAAGATAGACGTGTCAGCGATCTTCAGATGCACCAAACGCAGAGCGCGTAGATCACTTGTCAAAGAGTGGCCCACAAGGATCGTATCCTTGCTAAGAAATTGTGTCGTCAAATCCCGCTGCACATCAGCCACAATGCAACTCGTGTCCTGCAATGTCTCTGCTGAGATTCCACTGAATGCAGTGTGATAATTAATGA
Organism: Peronospora matthiolae; assembly: GCA_921007115.2. Classification (NCBI taxonomy): domain Eukaryota; phylum Oomycota; class Peronosporomycetes; order Peronosporales; family Peronosporaceae; genus Peronospora; species Peronospora matthiolae. The sequence continues at coordinate 394,023 of CAKLBY020000058.1, read as the reverse complement.
TCGTGCTTTGTGGCTTTACAAGTTGATCGTACACGACGGTGCCCTTGATGTCAACAACCGTTACGCGCGTAAGTTCCATGCCAATGTCCGTCTCGCACATTTCACAGTCCAGTGCATAGATAAAACAACTACTCTCCGACGCTTCCACCATCGTCTCGTTCGTTTCTACCGCCGCCCCTTCTTTGTCGTCACCTGAGGCAGAGTCTTCGGCTGCAACTGTTGATCGAGCAGCTGTTGCCACAAATTTATCGCGCGTGTTCCCGTCCGTAGCTTCCATCAGCTGACGCTGTTCTTCTTCCGCGTCTATCGGATAACCGTGCTGCTTCATTTCTTCGAGCGAAAGCAGGTAATACTCAAACGCCTCGCGTTTCAACTCCTCTTTTTCGCTCTTTTCCTCAGTGTCGTTTTCGTCAGCTGAAGTGGAATCGTGTTGATGCTTTGATGTGCCATTCATTTGTACTCGATTATGCTGAATCACTGTCCCATCGGCAGATCGAGGAACGCCAACAGCGATCGCTTTTGCGAGAGATAGCCAGATGGAGCGCGGCTTGTCGTTCCCACGACGTTTCTTCGCCAAATGTTCTGGCACCTTGTGGGCATAGGCCTCATCTGTCACTGAATCGGTTCGAAATTCGTGCATACTCGCATCCTGGCTTACAAGCACATCTAGCGTGTACGCGTTGGCGTCTTCCTCTTCTGTCCCAACGTCCTGACTTGCTACCTTGTCATCCTCAGCCCCAGACGCCACTTTCATCGAGCGCTGTCTCCATTTCAAATGCAGCAAGTCGCCGTCAAGTTCCCACGTCCCTCCAACAGGCTGCGTCTTGCGTATAAAAGTGCCAATTGGCGAGAGCACCAGCTCATCCGTGAATCCAGCCGAGTGCTTCATCAAGAACGTCAGCTCATGAGCGTAAAACAGTTCGTCCATCGACAATTCACGAGTATCAACCGTTGGTCGTGGAAACCTGTACACTAACTCTGGCACGGGCGCCTCCACCCTTCGCACTTGATTTAGCTCCTGTTTTGTCAGCACGACTGGAACACTCGAACAGCTATCAAAAAAGCTCAACTTGGGTCGGTATTTCTGCACCACTGAGGGGTGCATCTTCTCGAGCAGCACCATAACAACCTTGTCAGGCAGTGGTGTACCAGGCATCAAAGACGGCAGCAAAAAAGGGCTCACAACCCCTTCTTCAGTCCTACTGCCTCCTCTCAGCACCTGCAGCACGAGCTTTCGCACGTCTTCAACATCCAGTCGTTTCCTAAATGAGACACTTGCCATCCACGTTGCAAAGTTCAGCAGCACGTGACTGCGTGGCTCTTGTCTCGGATACTTAATAATCAAGTCCTCTGTATAAAACACCCGGCGGTCCATATCTTGCTGGTCGTCGCTCTTTCTGCGGTCATTTATGTACCCATTTGATGGAATCGATGGGCGGTACCGCGCCACTGCTCGATGGCACAAAGACGGGCGCGTGTCGTACGCGGACGTGGACACGGGAGCTCTTGAGCTTTGTATCAAGGACGAATGGAGACGCTTGCGGGACGTGCTACTGGGTGTCGGGAGCAGCGGGGAGCTGGCAGACGAGACGACGACGGGCGTAGGTCCTTGCACGGAAGAAGAAGGGGTGGGGAGGACGGAGACGGAGACAGAGACGTCGTCTTCCTCCTCCACGATCTCGCCGTCTTCGTGGTCGCCATGCGATGCCATGTTTGAGATTCGCTGAATTTGATTGGTGGACGGGGGAATTGATGTGGCGGACGTAACATAGGTTCGACGAGATTTTATAGGTTGGTGTACGTGGTGTGAACCGACAAAAGGTGCACACATACGAAAGAAGCTCATTTGAGCGAGTAGTTTGGTCTTTTTCGTTCGTGCGACGACGTGACGGGTAGATGTATCACTATTACTTTAGAGGAAGCTGGCAACAGGCGAGTTTATTTGAACAGGTCGTATCATGAACAGTCACATTGTGAAGTGCACTTCTATCTAAGGCTAGTGTTTCCACAGTAGACAAATCAGAACTTGTCGAAACGGAACTCCTTGTGACGGGATGACACATCTAGTAACGCTGAAACACAATGAGGAAGGGACGCAAGCCGCTATACTTTTCGTTGGAAAGTGGTGTTTCGTATCTAGCCGGCGGTAAATGTACGCTGATGAGGAGAGCTAAGGTACGCTTGATTAGTCACATCGTAGTTTTGCAATATTCAGTGCATCAGTATCTGCGTGACAGCGGCAAGGGCCGCTGCGCTGAGAGAGATCACTTTGCGATAAGTAGGTCACTAAGAAGACCCACAATGGCTGGCCAAATCGCTTATGGCACGCATCCAAAGGTGAAGTCTTTTTTTATGCGTTCTCAGTTTCCTACACTTTTAGCTACGGCAGGCTATACTGGCATACATACAACGGTGACGCACAGCACCAACACAACGCATTTACCAGAAACCGCTGCGTCGTGTTGAGTACAGGACAATGGAATATGAGGCGTTCATTGCTGGGTGCCAGTACAAAAATGACAGCTACTAGAGCTACATAAAAAAAGCTGGAGTCATGGCGTGTGAGAGCACACAGCCTGAAAGTAGTCGAGCAACTAATTCAGGCATCCTTGATCCCCCTGATCTACAACAACTTTCTATCAATCTCAAATCAGCCGGAACCACCAGCGCAATGTAACGTCCTCAAAAGAACAAGGTTAGGTGATGTTGTAGTACGCAATGGACATCAGCGAGTCGGATAACAAGTAGACGCCTCCAAAAGACCATATTCTGAGAAATGCTCGCTGGGGGATACCGCTATTTACAAGAAAGACGCGTGCTGGAAGACAACACTTACTAAAGAAACACGCTCCCAAAACACCGCGATCGCTGCATGATGACTCTCGCTGAGTCTTGACGACTGGCAATGGGCGCACAAGCAGAATCACTGACTTGCTATGCAAACCACCCGTTCATTTGTTCATTTCCTATATGAAAACTGGGAGAAGGATAGGAAGTCATATCCGTGATCCACAGAGACACTGAAAAAAATTACAAGACAGAACAGAAGGTCCGAGGTACGCGGAAACCTTTCCGGTACATTCTTGAGTGGGATGATCAATTATGCTTGCCCCTTGGGAGGCATAGCTTGTACAGTATTCGACTGCTAGCAACGAGAATGTAAGTCGAGCCAGGGTAAGCAATAACATCTTTCAGTGAAAGCCATAGTCTCGTAGTGCTAAATGCCGGTGGAACAACCAAAAGCTCCATCGTGTTTTTTGTCGATGAAAATTGCGAAGGGCGTTGGTCCTATTGAGCGGAGCTACCCTTAATTCTTTGTCAGAGAAAGACTCACAGACTTGTTGGGTCTCTCAGTCTATTAAACTAAACGGGTATAAACTAAGAGGTTCTCTAATCCTCACATACTTCGTGAGAGTTACCTTTAGTGTAACGGGGCACTCTTTGTTTGGGGTGCCGCGAAAATTCACGTACACTAGTACGCGCAGAGGAAGCTAATTTACTCAACAATTAGGTTGAGTAAAGGGTAAAAGAGAACTGCATTTAAAATATAGTTAAGCTATCAAAATAACTGCAATCTTTATCTGACTATATTAAACTACGTCGTCGTATGACGACAACCTGCTCACCACTCTTTGCGCGCGTCTAGCAGCGATTGGTGGTAATCTATGGTTGATTTGTCTTTTATCAACCAATCTTTGAGCAGCGCATGAACGTTATCCTACAAGGGGATAATATTCCTGCAATATTATCCATCTCGGATAATATTGGTGGAATATTGTCAAGCTAGACAGTATCTCTATTGACACCGTTTGGTGTCAATATCATGCAACGAGCTACCCCGTTACACGATTAGTAAATGAACACCAAGTTAATGCTCTCTCTGAAGTGCAGTACAGGAGTTATCTACTCCTTGATGTTGATAAATTCGCTGTGAGGCGAGTGGACGACAGTGTTGCGCCAAGGTGTAGTTGAAACAATAATGAGCCTTTGCGTTCGTTGTTCGTGACTCCATTCGGCATCTCCGTAATTCAACTTGCAATTGATGTGGCATACGGCAAGAGGTGGAAGTAATTAAGGAGGCTTGTGACCGGCTGTCAGTATCCCTTGTAAGTTGTGGGAGTTCCTATTAGCATTTTTGTCAAAGTTTACTAAGTTAAATGATAGCCTACGCGGCATGTGGGCGCATTGGCGAAAATTGTAGGTGTATGTAGCGACAACTGTAGGTGTATTTAAAGTTACCCACGACTTTCGCCCACTGTTTCTAGTCTGCGACTAGGATTCCGACCCGGACCAGCTTTTGTAGGGTCGACCGGGTGTTTGATTTGACCCGGCTGGTCCAGGTAACGGGTTACGCATCGATGAAGCAGTAATCAGCCAAATTGTTTTTTGATAGAAGCTTTTTACATTCCCTGCCCTTTTCCCCGCCTTACGTAAACATCACAACATCCACGCAAATGGTACGATCGTTATTGTTCGATGCGGACTAACGCAGGGCAGGTCGAAAATCGTTTGATAATAGACGACGTCTCCTATTTTGTATCCTCTAGTACACAGTTCTACATAAATAGTGCTTTGAGTCTTTCTCTACGATCCTGCTCATCTTTCAGACACAAGAAATCACTGTGTACGCCTGATGTAATCGTCATGTGTCACGATTGATCGCTGATAGAGCTTAACGTTGCAATCCTGAGAGCGCCCGGTCAACAGATTGGTCTCGTGCAAATTATCGCACGAATGATTAGCTGATACTTCGTGCTCTCGTAGTTCTGGAGTACCTTGTTCCTCATGTAACGGGGCACTAATAACTTGTACCGACACAGTACAAGTTAAACTACACTGACACAGTGTGAGTTGTGTGGCGCATCATTCACGTACAATGAACGTGCAGAGGAAGACTAGCTATCGAATACTTGTCTGACAGAGGGAGAAAGTAAAACTCTATTGAATAAACTAAGCCTGATCATCCGCCTCAATTTTAGTCCTAGCTAATTTTATCAATCTACGACAATGTATGTTGAAGTCCTGCTCACCACTCGTTGCGCGCGTATATTATCGATCGGACCGCTTGAGTTGACTGATACGATGGTCCGTATGGGCCAATCGATGAATGCTTCTAAATATTACCCTACGTGATAATATTTATGAACATTATCGACTTTTCTGATAGTATTCTGATTAACAATCATTGAATGTTAATTAATTGTAACAGGTTCACAACGTTACATGTCAAGACTAGCACAGAAGCACAGTCCCCAAATGTGCGGCATGAAGTACCTTGTGAGTGAGCGACGCAACGACGGCACACGATCTAGCGTTGCAGTATTTTTCTGATACGCAGATGCTGAAAGCACGAGATAAAAGCAACCACTTTACACTTTTGACAGAGAGACAAAAGGGGCTATTGGTGATTGCATGGACCTCATAACTTGAGCTGGAATGGTAAAGTCATCAGTTATATCCTGACACAGTGATGAGCAGAGATAATCCAAGACATTGAGACTATTTAGCAAGCATTATCTCGGGGCAAAAATAGTTTGCATCCAACATTCTTTACAGCTCTTGAGCCGCCAAAACTTTCGAAAACGCGGTGATTTGGTTATCAGCCCCGTCGTCTTTAAAACGTTCACGCCACGGTCTTCGCTCGGACTGATGGGTTAGACCTTCAACATGCCCAGCACAGCAATAGCTTATGTCTCATTTGCGGCCATACCGTCATATCTCGTACTCAATACCTGCAACTCGTTGACGCTTTGTCGCTCCTTGTCTGCTTCGAACGTTATAGGCATCTGCTCGACTACTGAAGCAAAAGCCGTTCACAGCTATTCACTACAAAGCACTTCCCTCAAGAAAAAAACGCTCACTTGTCTCGTCGATTCAAGAGAAAATTAAGTTTATTGTCATGGTCACGCATGAGGGAGGAAAAGATGACGGTAAAGATAGGATGAGCAATACGCGGGGGCGACCAGGGTTGTTAAGCACCACTTGGCGACGCGTTTGTACTGTCGGTAAATTGTGTGATTTTGTACGATGTTTACGTAGGGCGGAAAATGTAAACAGCTTCCTTTTTCTTTTGCGTTTGGAGCATGCAGTGAGTTCTGTATTCCAATTCCAGTTCATTTTCGCCTCTTTGGAATTGTGATAGTGGATCTGTTCATGTTTGTGATCTGCTCATGTTTTTAACTGCATATATATTATCATGTTTTTCTCAGATGTAATGGATTGAGCCGAACTATACAGAAAAAAGCCTTGTCAGTCGCCTTCGACGACAAAAATTATTCAGCAATTAGTGGTTGCTGTGAGCACCAGTTGTGGCGATAAGACAAGCTGAGTTATAACGTGTTTTATCTTTTCGAGGGAGAAATGGGCTTCATAAACTCGACAATCATGACGACCAGCAACTTGCGACGAAGCAGTGTCTAACTTTACAGTTATAAATGGGACCATAAACCTGGATCAGAATTCGATGAATGAGCTTCAAAAAATGGATAGAAATCGAAGCAAGGTACAATGCGTGTGTTTTCATATTTGAGTAGTCGCAAGGGATTTGAGGTAAGCTAATGGCGTTAGGCTGTCTAAAGTGATAAAGGTGTACGCTGTAGATACGTTACGAAGTTGTAAAAACCGCTGCGCCAATCCACGTGCGGTTTCGACCAGTTGTAAGCAGGAAACATTTTTTTGATGCTTTGACGTGATCCAATAACTAACTCCCAACCTTTATCCGTGAGTAACCTCACACGTCACGCTACACACTAGTGCGTCATTAGATTCCATGCTCTGGTTGCACTGTTCGACTGCAAGTAGTTGCGGCTGCGCTGAGATGATCGATTATTCAGATCATTTACTGACCCCTAGGACGCGAACGAAGCATGATTCAATTCGTCCACTTAATTGGTCACGCAGTATTCACTTATTTGCAAATGTGCCACTGAGTTTACTTTGACAATATCGTGGGCTACACATGTAAAATGGAGCTGGATGACCCAATAAGTTGGCCTGGTCCAGCTGGTCCGAACCAAACTTCAACCCGTGACGACCAGATCGACCCTGAGTTGGCGTCATACCTGCGACGGTATTCGCTGTCGTTCGAGAACGATAGCCGATGCAAATCTCCGCCGCGCTCACTTCGAAAGCCAACAGTGTAGTTTTTACCATACATCCGACATGCGTCCCCACTTCGCTATTGTGCTGCTTGCTACGTCCTTGGTCGCTGCTATGGACAAAGCTGAACAACTGAACCAATCCAGCGCACCCGGTTGGAAGCAAAGCGAGAAATCTGTTCGAGGGCATCTGCGAGGGGCTCTCGCTGTTGACGAAGAAGAAAGACAGGTCATGAATTCAAAACTCAATGCAATCGCGCATGAATTCGCTGATCTCACACGTTCTGGGCAATTTGGCGTTGCGTCGCCTCATCCGCGTCTTTTTCCGCTCTAGACGACGAGCAACTCGTCCTTTGGCACTTATTCGCGGGCGAACCTAATGCGTTACAAGCGTATGAGAGGTCTAAAGACGCCTGGAAGATGACGTCGATTATCCGCAGGTCGAAAGGTATTCCAGGGGAGGTGTTGTCTCCCGCTGCGTTCATGAAGCAGAAGCTGTTCTCAATTTGGAGGTCCCAACGCGTGACATCTGACGCCTTGTGGAAAGACCTCAAGCTCCATGAAGATCTTCAGCATAGCGATGTGAAGAATAGAACTCCACGCTTTGCATTGTGGAAAGATTACGTGGATCACCTCAGGGCCAAAAGGGATTATCAATTGATCGGGCGGCGCATGGAAGAAGCGATAGCCAAAATTGGTTCAGTTATCGAGAAGGCGAATCGAATGACCTCCAACAAGCTGTCAAATACTGGCTGATTGGGTACTTCCGAGAAAGCGAATGCGTTAGTCGGACGAGGAGCTCGTAAGTGACTAGATTTTTATTTCTTTAGATTGTTTTGGCATGACGTAGCAATGTTAATGAACGTAAAATTCAGTGAACGATGGACAGAGTTGTCACGAATACTACAAGTTCGTCACGCCCGAGCGCAGCGCAGAGTGCATGAGCTGTCCTCCAGGTACAATGTGCTATGCCCGAGCACAGCGAGGAGTGCAAGAGCTGTTTTTCGAGCACAATTTGCTTACGAATAGGTGCACCGTTCGATATCGTTTACGTGTTTCGACACATTGCATGCTAATGACTAGTCTTCATTCTTTCTTCGCTTTACTGATTCCTTTGTTCGTCAATCTACCGTCCCTTGTCCCGTGAACGACTGTCATGCAATCATCACTGCAACCGCGTACTAATCGCCATTGTGGCAGAGCAAACCATGCGTCCCGAATTAGTTCTACATCTCTGTCCACGTTCCGCCTTGCACGACTGTGCTTCATCGGTCTCGCCGCAATTGTCATTGTTTGGTACTCGGTCACAGGCCGCACCTACGTAATAAACCGATCTTGAGCCTCGCACGTAGCTACTCAGTGTTCGACACCTTTCCCATCGGCCATCTGCGAAACGAGAGTGTTAAGACGGACTTGAATAAAGCTACTTCGGCCCAATCGGTCTGAAAGGAACGCTACGCTCCATCGAGAATTGTTGCATGTCCAGGACAAAAACATTGAAACAACAACGGATAAAAAACTGAACCAGTGCTGATCGGGCGAGTGTCGTACCTGTCCACGATGCAAAAAGGTGCCGTTAGCCCACACACGATCACTTTCAAGCGATTTCAACAGCGCGTCGACGACGCTGCTCTTGACAAAGAGTGTGTCAGCAGCCATCCGCTTCTGGAACGATGTCTCGCGCTTGCCGTTCTACCTCAAGTTTGTCTTCCGGTACGTGCAGCCTCTCCATTCGCAGGACGGTAGTTTTGCTTTGCCTTTTGCAGCAGTAAGTTTCAAACGAACGTCTCATCAAACAGGATTGAAAGTTAGTCCATCGTTGCGCAACAAACACCAAATCGCAAGCTAGTCTACAATACTGCCAGCCCGAAGGTCGAAGCTATTAGTGACCGTGCGCAAGGTAGATGCCGGACTCTCAAAACCTATCTCTCAATATTATCACGATAGATTATATTGCTTCGCAGATGTAACGCACTGCTCACTAATTGATATAGGATCGAGAAATTAACCAATTAAGTCTAGCCACGACAAAGCTTGCAATGATGAGCACGCAAATAGTTACAATACATACTTGTATCTGGACGTAGCTAAATGAAGTCAAATAGACATTTTTCAAGAGAATTTACAATGCCGAATACAGTTCTACTTTTTACCTTCACCGAGTACTGTTAATCCGATCAGCAATGAGTCAGACTTTTACCTTTGTTCATTTCTAATTCGTATAGCAATCTTCCTCTCCACGTACGTGTACGTGAGATAGTCGGACGCACAAACCCTTGCACTGTCAGCAGTGCAAGGTCTATCCACTTAGCTGGATCAGGTTTATCCCGCCACAAACAATGTCACACGACTGTTACCTCGATAAAGTGATATACCTTGTAAATGTGTGATAATGATTTCTAGTTTTATTTGTTTAAATTAATGTGCTTGATAACCTCAGTCATCCATGGATGACTGATTGATGTGCCATCCATCGATCTTCACTATTCACGATTTTACACGAAATAGGCTAAGCTTAATCAGGTAGTTGAAGGAGCTTTATTACAAATGTAGCTAAGAAATAAAAATTAATTATATCTTTTGATCTAAAATTGACACGTGTCTACGTTAGACGTCAGTAAATCTTTACGAGTAGAGGCCATCTTGTGGCGTATACTTTGGAGCACATTGCGCGTACAGTTTTTTCAGTCATTGTTAGCCTCTGAACTAGAAATAGAATTTAATGAGTTTAAAGCATACCCGAAACCTTGTTGAGGAGTTCTGAGAACTGTTTCTTCAAACCAATTAAAACTTAATCTGTAGAACTCAGTGACTTTTAGAGCCTTAAGTATTCCTCTAAATAAAAGCTGTGCAGCTCCACTTCAAAGAGTGACCGTGCGCGAGGTGAATGCCGAACCTTCAGAAACACTATTTGCCTGGTTGTATGTTAATAACACTAAGTGTACCGTATCAGTATTACTGCGTGAGACACTGTCGGATAACTTGTGTTTATATGCCTGTAAGAGATAGGGAAGCAAACCCTGGCTTCCTATCAAAAGCTCTTCACCCAGAGAACTAATTCAAGTTCTATAAAATAACTTCCCTATATTAGGTATTTCGTGGCTAGGATGATAAAATGTGCTGTGTAGGTTAATAATTTAAATTACCAGCAGCTTGTGGTGACAAGGCTACTCTACTCGTTGGTGTTATTGACATTGAAAGAGACGAGAATAAGATCAGATAGTCGGCAGATGAACCGGTTTAATAACTCTGTTAGTAGCAAAGTTGGCCGACGATATATAACTGGACGTCAGATAAATTTAATTTGGGGGCTCCCATGATCTTAGAATATGATAGGCGACCAGCAGTTTTACTTTTTAAATTGATCAAGCAGCTCGGATTAGAATGACTTTACATTTACTGTTTTCCCGAGGTGGGGACTGCCGCTACCGCTAAGTGTCGAGCATTTGCTAACGTGCACTGTGTTCGCCTTAAACCACTTTTTAACCAATTACGTTTGGGCCTTGGCACGTGTGTGCGTGTTAAGCACTACAAGCGGTACCAAATAGTGACTTAATGGAATAGTGACACTTACTACGCATATCTGCGTATCTGAAGAGGCACCAATTCCACCGTTAGTTCGACATTCAAGGTACACACGTTGGTGTTTACACATACACAAACAAAATGTAGGTGTTAAGATTCCGGTATCCACCTCGCACATAGTCCATAATCACTTCACCCTTCAAATTCGAAATACTGCTCGATGTACATTACGCGTCATACTAAGTGCGATGTAACAGTTTTGTCCCACTATTAATGTTTCGGTAAGTAAATCTAGATATACCATACAAATATTACCTTATGTAATGTAGAATGCCTGCTCCTTTGTACGTGTATGCAAGTAACGCTAGGCAAACCTCATATGTCGTACTATAAGCGATGTATCATGCCCCCTCTCGTATGTAGATGTGCACATTTAAATGAAGCTCGATGATAAGGTTACTGTTTGTGACCTCATAGAGAGTCTAGCAACACATACACACCAGTACCACACTAGATTACATTAAAGCAATGTATTTTATACTGAGGCATACCAAAAAAAATTGCTCAACACTTAATGACGATGAAGTTTTGCACCTCCTATTACAGTATACGCGTTGTAGATTAATAGAAAGCACTAAATTACATAAAGTAAAAGGGGACTTTTCGCGTCTTTCCGTGGTAGAAAGAAGAAGCTGCCTCAACAAAGTCTTTCTTTTTATTGATTTGTACATGCCGCTGAACGAATTTGGCGCGTTACTAAGAAGGATAATCCTCTGGATCCTGGTTTTTTCTCTTTTCAATCAAAATTTGAGAACATCAACTAGTTGAATAGCTTCAATAAGCGAAAATTCATCGACACTTTTGATATCAGTAAACTCACACCAAACAATCTATTAGCTAGCCGCCACTTACTTGGAATGTTTGGCTGGATACACGAAAAGCAAATCACATCACTAGTGCCATACTGATCCAAAGGTCTCATTCCCGGTATCAGTCTCGGAAGCATCACCACCACAATACTTTAGACCAGATTACATCTTACTACAACATGGGATAATCATATCTGTGATTATCAGCGAGAACTCTCAACTTACGACAACTGTCAGACTTTTTCAGTTTAAAACAGTCACTTTATCAAACTATTCGTATTCTCACCAATTCGCGCCCATGTGCAAATATGCTTTCCTTAGTAAACTGCCCGATGCACGCAAGCCATGTCACAAGAGGCCTACTAGCTCGTGAGTGTGAGAACCCCGTTGTGGAATGTTACCGTTCGCTTTGATAAAGCAAGGCGCTGATAAGTGTATCGGTACAATTGATGCCGATTGGGATGTCATAATGCATGTGTACTATGTAACTGTGTACGTGTAGCACTGCGAGATGCGCATATTGCACATTACAAGCCATAAACTTTCTAAATTGTGCGACCAGGCCAATACGTAATATCTCGTAAGCTGAGATTTACCAAATGTCCTTACAAATGTTTTGCCAATGACGATTGCAAGCCTTAAGTCATGATGCATCGCTAGGGCTTCTGATGTGTAGAATGACTCCCAACCACCTGTCCACTTTACTCAATCTCTGTAATAATGGAGCGCGTGAGAATGTTAGCCTTACTATCACAAGCGCGCACGAGGTTTTGGATCGTGGACTTGTGGAACGGCGATACTCTTGTGCCCTTGAGGATATGAAGAATGTGACACGCGAAAATCTAAGCATGCAGAAATGATACAGCTGGTGACATGATAGATGATCAAGGAAGTTTAACAAAAGTCATGTACCTCGTATATATGTAATGCCACGTGTAAGGAGCGAGTAAATTTATATCAAAGGTTGTGGAGAAACCCATTGTTTCCACACCCCAGTTTGTTTATGCAAACAGAAATGACTTGTTTTTAGTTTTCTGTTCTCCTTCCATGTCATTTGCTATGCTAACCTTGTAACGGGGCTTCTGTATCTCAATGTTCTCATTGGCACGCACAACCGCCACATCCAAAATACTCTTGACGCCCTTGTCGCTTCGAATAAAGACATCTTAAGTTTACAGTAGTAAAATTAGCCGTGCTAATGGTTTAAATATGGCCATGCACAATCGGACTGGCTACCGGAGAGCGTGGAGGCGTAAGGCTCTGTAGTTTTCTATTTATTCTTGCTTCAACGCACACATACATCGCGGGCCTTTTACTGGTGGGGTGCATAAATTTTGCTTTCGTCACTAATCTCCTTCACCTTGCGCTGTCTAATTATACTGGAGCTTTGGTCTAAAAACATGATTGCAGCAAGCCGGTTCGAAGGTTCTTCCATAAGATAGTAAAGTGACCCGCGAATCGAGCCTAAATCGATCGCCGCCGGCTCTTTTATAAAATTTTATCTTTATCTGCCTAAGGTTACTTTATACCTTAACAATCTAGATAATCAGACTATCCAGTCAGATGTAACAATTGAATAATGTGTACAACACTATTAAGGTTCTGTGTAGTACTGATTTTGAAATTTGGTATGTGTTTAAGTATTTTTGTAAAGATCTGGAATCGGTAACGATATGTAATTATTAGAAAAATCGGTTTTTAATTGGCTGGATCACTAGTCGAAAAAGTTGAGGTAAAGGGTAGCGGAGCTACACAGCTCCTTAAGTCAGAGGAAAGCTTAACGCTCTAAGAGCAACTTAGTTCTAAAGAACTAACGACTTTACGAGTCAACAAGCTTTACAGGTTCAGATCCCTGTTCCAGGGGACCTAACGATTCAGTGAATCGACAGCACTTAGTGCCCAAGAGTAGATACCTCAAGGAGGTTTTGCTAACTCTTTGTGATCAGTGATCAACGATCAAGACGGCTCGCAAGCCACGTGTCCCTTAGATCAAAATGGGAACTGATTTTATTTTGTTAAAGCCTATAAATTATCTTAATCCTACTCAAAGATCTTTCGTACCTAATGGCTGACACTCGTCAGCCCCACAAACCAATACGATATTCGATATCACCTTCACAAAGGGGTACCCTCAGGTGTGTAACACCTCTGGTACAAAGAACCACATTTTCGTGCAACCCCGTTACACCTTCCCTCACCAGACTGACGTTTACCAAAACGTTAATCGAACTTGTGTTCCTAAGCGAGAACAGTGCGCGTACGGTAAACCTCGCGGTAAAGTACGCTCCAGCACGATGTCCTCATCACCAAACGAGTCAAAGGCTCTGTGTGAATACCTAGGAATAGAGGAGGAGGTGGACTATGGTAGCGATACCAGTGTCCGCGGTGACACAGGGTCAATGTCCGACTCACTGATGCCTGTGGCACAACCTTCGAACACCCCAAATCCGTTGTCTGAACGTGGAGATGCGAGCGCGCCACAAGCGCAGCATTCAGCATCTGGTTCTGATGAAACTATTATCACGAACCCTTTCGATGAGCAACAACAATTGCTTGTCCAACAAGAAGAAAACGCTCAACCATGTAAAAATGGTTTCCAGCCTTGAACGCCAGCGTGATGATGTGTTCACCCCACCCAGTTTGGAGGAACGTCTGCGTCAAGCGGCCGGCCAAACATTGGCAACGTGGGTCATTGGCCATGGGCCTAATACTTCTGAGGAGGTGGTGAGCTGCCAGGCTCTTCGTGATAGGTACCTGGAGCCGCACCTGACAACTCAAAGTCAGTACAAGGCAGGCCTTGACATGCAAGCACGTGGTACACCAGTTCCACCGATCAATAGTATACCCATTCACTTGTTCGCAGGAGAAACAGTGAGCGAAGAAGACGATTCCTTCGCTCATTGGGTGCACTATGTGCGTCGCCTCAGCAACATGTTTGCTCTAAAAGCTAGTGCCCATGCGGCGGATGTGCGTCTCAAAATCAAGCTTCGGTATGATTACGCCAAGCATAAGGCCAGAGGCCAATTGCGCAAGTGCACGCGCTATGCTTCGGCTACTAAGGTAGCCGCGAGTGCTGTTCAGTCTGTGGCCAACAACCCGCCAACCCGCACCACTAGTGGTGAGGAACGGCCTCGGTCTCGAGATGACCATGGCCACGATGCTCAGAAGCATCCAAAGCATAAGGGCAGTCTTGCCGAAGGGGTATCTCAAACTCCCATGAGTTTTCAGACTCAGGGTACTCTCGCCACTTTACCAGGTACTGGTATTGGCCCTGACGACGTCGTCGTTTCATTAGTCTCTCGACATGAAATTGACGACACCCGTGCTGATCGAGCAAAGTCGGTGGCGGCCGATGTACCGGTGGAGGCCCACGAGAAATTGGTTCTCGAAGTAAAGGGTCTTCAAAATACCTTGGGAAAGACCCAGTGCATTCTGGATGCGATGCAAAACCGCCTTCAGGCGATGGAGCAAGCTCAAAATCGGAGCGAGGATCAGATGGACTTGCTGATTCGTCTACAGCAATCCGGGGCAGTGCCCTTGTTGTCGGCGCAAGCGCCTCCAAGTTCACATGGGAAGGATCCCGGTACGGCTTAAGTAAGCCTACGTAGAACACTGGATGTGTGCGCAATTTGCACGAAAGGTTTAGCGTATACGCAAGGCTCTCTTAGCAGTGACCTGTAAACGGTCCAATAAAGCGTGAACGCAAATTTCTTTTAAAGACCGCAGACACTACATTTGTAGGTAGATTTTTAGCATTGAGTAATACTTGGTCTCCGACATCATAAGGTTCAATGCACTTTCTGCCTTTGGCATCAGCTAGTTGTTTTTGGGTATCTTGGCTATCAGCCGTTGCGTCACGCACAGGTTTTAGGAAATTGAATCGCGTTGCGAGAAACTCGCCTACCTGTCTTTGAACAGTAGCAGGGCTGATATCAGCAAGCCGATCGGCAACCTCTCCCCCACCAAGCCCTAAATCACGTAGTGATAGCGTTAACGAAACGCGGCGTGAGTGAGACCGTTTATATGGAACGGAGTAAATTCTGTTGAGGAATGAACAGCGTTATTCAACGCAAATTTAACATTAGGGAGCAATGAGCTCCCACGCCTAGGCTTATCAGCGCAAACACTGCCCAAAATGTCGTTGATGACGCGGTAAAAGCTCAGTTTGACCGTCGGTCTGCAGATGATCCGCTGTGGACATGTCCAACCGAGTGCCCAGCACCTTGAAGTTAGACTTCCAAAACTTTCCAGTAAAGCGGGGGTCCCCACAGAAACAATTGCCACCGGCAAGCCATGTTGGCGAAATACACGGTCGTTAAACAGCTTTGCTGTACCTTCAGCATCGATGCTATCCGGCACAGCCGCTAAGTGAGCCATCTTGCTTAATCGGTCAACACAGACCACAATACCAGTGTTGCCTTCCAAATCTTTCGGCAGGCCAAACACAAAATCCATGCTCATGGACTCCCAACAACCAGTGGGTACTGGCAAACTAACCAGCGGCGCCGCCGCATGTGCTGAGGGTTTAACCCGTTGACACGTTTCGCACGTACGCACGTATGTGCTCACCCACTTGTAAAGTTTGGGCCACCAATAACTTTGGCTCACCAAGCTATTAGTCTTCTCACGACCGAGATGGCCACTTAAAGTAGTATCATGTGCCTCATAAAGGATTCGAAACTTTAATTCCTCATCATGAGGTACAGCGATACGAGGGTAATCCTCAATATCCGTGCGATAGCACAACAGGCCATTATCAATGGAATATCGATGTAGCCTCGCACGTATACGTGCCGACAATTCTATGTCCGAGTCTTTAAACTCATCGCTCCCAAGAGCACGTAGCAAAGCTACACACTGATCGTCCTTGGCATCTGCCGCACGAATTAAGTCAGGGAATGACGACGATAGGATCGTAACAAGATCAAGCTCATAGTCAGGTCGACGCGATAGCGCATCAGCCAAAGCGTTTTGCTTACCTGGATTGTACTTCACCTCGAAGTTTTATTCGGCACAAAAGGAAAGCCAACGAGCCATTCTTTGTGAGAGATGAGGCGACTGTGTCGCAGTGCGTAATGAAGCATGATCTGTATAGATCACAAACGGCTTGGAGCCAAGCAGATGTACTCTGAATTTAACAAGAGCGTACTTCATAGCAAGTAGCTCTTTGTCATGAACTGGATAGTTCTCTTCAGCAGCTTTCAGCTGCCAAGACTCGAATGCGATGACGCGTTCGAGTCCATCGACATATGTTTGTAACAGAGCACTGCCTATGGCGAAGTCAGATGCGTCACTGACGACACTGATAGGCCGATAAGGATCGGTCAAAGCCAATATTGGCGCATGAAGGAGACTCTCCTTAACTGCTTCAAAAGCATCATGTTCGGTGTTACCCCAACACCAATCTACATCCTTTTCAAGGAGATTGGACAATGGCCGAGCCATATCTGCGTAATTCGCACTGTACTTATGTAAGTAACTGGCAAGGCCAAGCCACTTATGCAAGTCCTTTTGGTTCTTGGGAACCGGCCAGTCGATTATGGCTTTTACCTTATCGGGATATGCTCGAAGGCCTCGCTTCCAAATGAAGCACCTTAGAAAGGGAATCTCTTCTACACCAAAGATGCACTTCGATGCGTTAACATACAACTTCTTTGTTCGCATGCACTCGAGCACCGCTCGTAAATGATCAATTTGGTTGTCCACACCTGATCGCCCATTTATTGCACGACTATGGACAAAAATGTCATCAAAGTACGTTTGTGCATAGCCTCGATGAGGTCTGAATAGTTGCGTTACCAGACGGTTAAACGTAGCCGGGGCTTTGGATAGCCCTTGTGGCATAACGAGCCACTCCCAAAGCATACCGCTCGGAGTACTCACCGCTGTTAGCGGAATATCGCTTGCTCGCATGAGCAGTTGGTAATAACTATCGACTAAGTCGAGTGCACTGTATAGTGTACATCCCGCCATATTGTTCTGAAGAACATTCTTTCTAGGAATAGGCGTCTGCGCCGGTATAGTGGCTGCATTAAGCTTATTGTAAGTATGCACAATACGCCACTTGCCATTTGGCTTTTTGACACAAAATGTCGGTGTTGAATGAGGAGACTTGCTCTCACGAACCATTCCAGCCGCGTGCTTAGCACGAAAGAAATCGTCAATGACTTCA
Source organism: Peronospora matthiolae (assembly GCA_921007115.2). Lineage (NCBI taxonomy): Eukaryota > Oomycota > Peronosporomycetes > Peronosporales > Peronosporaceae > Peronospora > Peronospora matthiolae. The sequence continues at coordinate 376,360 of CAKLBY020000058.1, read as the reverse complement.
CACTGTTCTCTAAGCAAAAACCACTACCGTGTTACGCAGTTTTAAGTTCCAGGAACTAAGTCAATTTTATGACGTACACCTCTATCGAGAGGTAAGGCAGAAGATGGGTTGTGACATTCCACATCTTAAATTCCTTAACTAAAAGATAGAACAGATTCAAAGGATCTTTAAGGATCAAAGATCCACTTCGTGCACTAATTGCCGCCTTTAAATCCTACAGGACAGACTCATCCATTAACGAGGAAGAATTCAGCTCAGTATCAGGTCTCATGGCCGCTAATTCGGATAACTCTCTTGCCTTCAAGGCCTGGCTAAACTCGCCATCAGACATTTCGTCTAGCTCAAAAAGATCGTCCAAAGATGGAAGGGTTTCAAGGCAAACACTGCCATCAACCTTACCAGTCACTCCATCAACTAATGTATAGAGTGTATTACTATTATGACTATGTGACTGTGAGGACGCCTAGCGCTTAAAAGTTGCTATCCGGTGTCTCGATCGTCTCTTCGAGAACTTAAACCCCTTAGGGGTCGGGACAATGTTGTCCCCACGGTTACTACTAACCATAGTAAGCTCTAAACGAGAGCTTTTGTCTTGAACAACATCCGGTGTAGTGTTACATAACTCGAACACTTCACCCAGTGGATTGAAACGTGCCACTCCACGTGTTTTATGCGGGCCTAGCCCCAAATTTAACGGCGTCTCGCCAGTAAGGTCATTACCAACATTAGGTGTGGTGCCCTCCCGGCCGTCCACACTGTACGGCGTATCGCCAACGAGACCGTTGCAGACATTAGGTGTGGTGCCCTCACGGCCGCCCACACTATACGGCGTATCGCCAACAACGCCATTACCGGCGTTAAGCGTGGTGCCCTCACGGCCGTCCACATTATACGGCGTATCGCCAACAATGTCATTACTGACATTAGCTGTAATTACCTCACAGCCGCCCACACTATATGTCGAATCGCCAACAACGCCATTACCGACGTTAAGCGTGGTGCCGTCACGGCCGCCCACACTAAATGGCATATGTCCAACAATGTCATTACCAACATTCAGTGCGGTGCTCTCACGGCCGACCGCACTCGGTGTAATTTCACGTACCACCATACACACATCAAAGGAATCACATCCTTGATCACTCGGCCCTAGACCAACCATGCTTTCAGCATGCAGTGACTCGTTATCACAACGAGTAACACTCAACGGAGTACGTGCCGTTTCACTAATTTTAGACGAGCTAGGCTCGAAACTCATGTTTGTAATATTGGAGTTAGATACCTCAGACATTCCAATATCCAGCACATTGACATCTTCTGTCAAGGCTCGCGCCAGTAGCGTTTTTGTTGCCTAGCGAAGGTGGGTTCATGACTCTCCAAAGCTTCGCCAGGAACATTGCGCGTAGCGCCTAAGGTCTTGGACCTCCAATCAATCCATGGCTCATGGCCCTCAAGCCAAGCCATACCTAGGATGAGATCATATCTCGAGTCCAAATCTAGGACAAGACAGCGCTCGATACTGTCAAAGTCTAAAAACTTTATGCCTAAGTTCAATGGAACTTTAGGCACAGTTACGTGACTTCCAGTCGCATAACGAACCGTGATAGAATCACCCTCATGCGCTGTAAGGGTCATAGCATAACGCTGACTTCTCTCAAGGGAACGGTGTCGAGCATAATTGCAAGACGCTCCAGAATCGATCAAAATTGACCAATGCTTCTCAATACTTTTAATTTTCGCCTCGTGTACCAACAAGCCAGACTTGTATCCACGCACCATACCCTTAGTTATCGTACTCTTAGGTGCTAAGCCCGGCCTTCCTTTACCTTCTAAAGCTGAAACAGAACCTAGTTTTTCCCAGTAGGGCGCCCCGCGCCTACTGGGTGTCGGCATTTCCCCGGGCCATACCAGACTTCTGACTCGGAGTCGAGTGCTGGCTTGTAGCCTGGCGTTGATTACGCAAAGGGCAACCAGGCCGCAAGTGTTTAGTGCTTCCGCACGTAAAACACCGTCGTACGACGTGTTGCTGCTCAGCAGCTTGAATCTCAGCTTCACCTTCATCTATAGCATAGCTGAGATCCATCAGTTCCGGCCTATTATAGGCAGTGGTACCCGAAAAGTTTGCTTTCGCAGAGCGAGGATTGTATCCATTCCAACCAACTCTTGCCGACTTGAAGTTATGCTCAGCATTTAGAGCTATTCTCACAGCCTCTTCGAAAGTAGAGGGTTGAACCCGAAAAACCTCGGTTCTGGCAATGCCAGTACGTAGACCTTCCATGAAGATAGTCACATGGACTGCTTCAGGCAGAGGGTCAGACTGCATTGCAGCCATGAGCGCTCGCAGATCTTGGACATAGTCCGATAATTCATTCTTACCCTGGCTGGTAGAAAGAAAGCGTGAACGCACGCGGTAAGCCTGGATAGGTGGTGAGAACACCTGTACCAATTGTGACTTGAGCGACTCCCATGTGGGAAGCGCTATGTCCACCGACGTGCTACACGTCAAGGCCCATTCTCTAGCTCTTTCATCAAGCTTCGAGATAGCCAGCGAGACCTGTTGATGGTCAAGCGTGATCAGGCCTGATCTCATGGCCATCTCAATCTCACGGAATCATAGAATGAGACTCTCACCCTACTTACTGGAATAGTTTTTCACTTCCACTCTAAGTGGACGAGGCCTAGCCTCTTCGTCTGGTACAGACACATAGCGAGCTTGTAGGCATAGCCGACGCTACTTGGTCTTGGACCTGCCCTAAAAAGGGTCGCTTCATACTGCATGAAGCTTTCAACACGTGCATTAAGCACTTCTGGACCTTGTGAAACAAGGAACTCCACGTACTCTGGACCTTAAAGATACGGTCAAATTATCAAGCGCGACCTTTTGGGCCTCAGATAGGGGAATGGGGTTTTCCATCCTCACAGGGGATCATTCTTAAAGACTCAGGCGTAGATTGACTACGAGTGCTACCAAGTGTAGCGGAGCTACACAGCTCCTTAAGTCAGAGGAAAGCTTAACGCTCTAAGAGCAACTTGGTTTAAAGAACTAACGGCTTTACGAGTCAACAAGCTTTACAGGTTCAGATCCCTGTTCCAGGGGACCTAACGATTCAGTGAATCGACAGCACTTAGTGCCCAAGAGTAGATACCTCAAGGAGGTTTTGCTAACTCTTTGTGATCAGTGATCAACGATCAAGACGGCTCGCAAGCCACGTGTCCCTTAGATCAAAATGGGAACTGATTTTACTTTGTTAAAGCCTATAAATTATCTTAATCCTACTCAAAGATCTTTCGTACCTAATGGCTGACACTCGTCAGCCCCTACAAACCAATAAGATATTCGATATCACCTTCACAAAGGGATAACCTCAGGTGTGTAACACCTCTGGTACAAAGAACCATAATTTCGTGCAACCCCGTTACATACAGAGCTTGCCCTTTAGTCTAGAACAACCGTTTGATTGTTAGGTCGAACGTTACTTTGCTATGCAGCGATTACAGGCACAAGAAAGCACAATGGGAAAATTACGCTCGTTATTGTTGAATGTTGACAATATGTTGACGAAACTTACCTGTAACCAGGTATGCTACTGACAGTTGGCATTGTTTTAATGACAGTCAAATTAGTAAGGACTGCCGAGGTGATTTGAGTGACTACAAGAGATCTTAGTGACAAAACGTGACATTCAATGACCAGACTAACAATTAAATACTCGGTTTACCAATTGTGTGCCGCTTAATCCACACACACTAATGATACAGCCGCTAACATCAAATGTACGGTCACAGTAAAAAGTCTTTTGCTAACTTTAAACATTGTTATGACCAATCACAGCTCAGTACATTGTAGTTTACTGTTAGTTTTCAAAATTAAAAGAATTTGGACAAAAACACGCTTTCTGGCGCTGTGCATACTCTCTGAACGTAGGCTGAACGAAAGAGGTCCATTAGCATCAAGTACGCATACGCAAGCTTTTGTGTAGCTCTGCAATTGACTCAACATTTTGCTGCCATGTTTCTCATTTGTTGTCGTCGTGACTGATAATTTTCTGCTGTTGCTGCTGTTGTTAATTTTGCTGTTGTAGCTGTTGTAAAGTTTAACGTTGTTGCTGCTAGCAGTCCAGCCACTGCCACTTGTCTGAAGCAGGTGGTCTCCTGCTGCAACTTAGGAACCAGTCTCTGATATACAACCGCTTAACTCTATCAAGCGTTTTGTATGGTAAATTTACAAAGTCAACACTAATATTCTGGACAAGCAGAACTTACTCGACAGTTCTTGAGCTGCTGCGTCTGTGACGATTATTGTGTTACCATTAACATACGTTGCTTTTGATCGCAGTTTTTGCTGTAGGAAAGCGACCTGCAATCAATCACTTCATGACACAGAAAAGCCACAAATTTTAAATGATGAAGACTGCGTCATCCACGATAGAAGTAAGAGCATCAGTCAAGATTTGGGTGATGATATCGTCGTCCTGCATCCCTTTCGAAGCGATAATTGACAGTGCTTTGTGCATTAATCATTTTTGTGCATCACTCGACTCGAACTAGTTATCTTGAACCTTGGTATGTTCACAAGCGTCACCACCGGCCCTGATACTTGTATCTTTATATGAAAAACTTTTCTCTTCTTCCAAGGTCGTAGGCAGCCAAATTTCGTCCTGCTGAAGCTCGAAATGCACTAAATACGTTAAGCATTCAATGCAACGTATTACAAAGCGGTCGATGAACTGAACACAACCGTAGTGGCAAAAACATGAGACAAAGCCTTTTTTAAAGTTCTTTTCACCATAATTGTCACCAGCTCAAAGTACACCTTTTATATATTTTTTTGTGGAAAATTTTAAGCTTTGTCTTATTTTTATCGTAAGATAAAACGTATTCATTTTGAAGCAATCTGGGCTAAAAATTTGCGTTCGGTGAGGTGCAAAGGATTTTGTCTTTCGGTTCGTGAAAGCATGTTTGCATAATTTGCAAATTATATTATGTGAAAAAGATGAGCGTGGCGTACCGTGTGTCAAGATCCAGCACCTGAAACAGTTTATTACGGGGGTGGGCGAGGCCAACGAGTCATAATTATAGCGATTCGAGAACTATACGGATGATCGCCACCTTAATAAGAAAATGAATCTGGATTTCACCTCATCGCGCGATCTTTGTTCTAATACTGCGAGCTTGATGTTGAGAAATGGTAGGGTAAAAACAGTGCTACTAAAGCTTAGAATCCGAGTGTTTGTCATATTGACCACAGTCACCATTATAAATATGAAATTAAAGTCGCTTTTAGGTCATCGACATAGGTAGGTCACTCACATCCCATACTGTAGTTCATCAGACAAGAAGAATAAAGGCCGCCCTAAAACATCAATCTCAACAACTAAGGATGCATCCACCGCACCAACTTAAGGGCTTAATTGACACACATTGATTTCTTTGAATGGATAAAATAGTAGACTCTAACTCGCTGACGAATTGTGCTTCTCATTCTGGACATCCGTAGCACACGTGTGGGTCATTTCAAGCTATCTGATCGTATCTAGCTTATCATCATGCCATCCATCTTTTTCTTATCAATCTCTGCGTCAAAGCTGCAGACTTGTGGTGACATTAAGTACACTAACTATTCAATCCAAATGCACATACATTTTTCGTAGAGCACATCCTCCACCGTGCTGGCTACCTATGGCTTTAATTTCGTACGTTCGACAGTGGATTAGCAAGATTTTAGGTTCCCCGTTACGTACACATTTAACCCCCTCAACTTGCTACTATTAGTGGGGCTTCTGGTAGACTATGTAGGCCGTAATGCTACATTTGTGTTGCAGCTGGTACAACGTGTGTTTACGACATCTCTGCCTGTATAATCGCATGCACGCGATTGGATGTATGATGAAACAAGGTGCACGTTACATTCTACTCGGGACTCCCGTTTCACAAGTGTTTGACGAAAAGCACCAGAGCGAAGGGAAAGAAGGGAAACATTGTCTGTAAGTGATAATGTTTTTCGATTAGCATTGATCGTCCTCATATCACATTTTACACCTTAACCCTTAAGTTTTCGACAACGGCAACCTACAAGTTAGATGCCTGAAGATCTAAATCTCCGGTGGTAGCGAAGATAATGAGTGGACAGGCCATTAGATCAAGACAAAGTAAAATCGTCAGCAGTGCGATGTTTCCTATGGCTTCAAAGTTATTCATACTAAACACAATGCATAAGACTAAACCCTTTTTCTCTGCAGTACCAGGTAGACTTGAGCCATTAATATCAGGCAACACCAATGCCACCTCATGACCTTGCAGACCGTAGAAATATAAGGATGGCCGGCTGTTTATTTTAGCTAGTAATCGGTATCGGGAAGCACGCATTTAAAGATAGTGTTACTCGTTGTGTATTTCGAACGCATGCAGTATTACTCATGAACTTAAGTGTATTAACGAGACCATGCTACTGGCAGGATGTAGTGCACAACGATAGATAAGGGCTTCACACATGCCAAGGTCGTTCCAGTGGGTTTGGCTAAAGGGTTTTAGGGACGTGCGAGTGTCAAGCTTGACACTTCTAGTTACATATGAGCTGTTCAACCCGGTGTGCGCAATTCGCGCTAGGTTCACCACCCTTGACAACTTAAGGTCGCCTACAACAACATATTCAATGTCATTTCAATAATCATGCGTATTTTACTTGCATCTACAAGTATAGAGGGTATAAGATCACGGAAAGCAATACCACGGATTACATAATATCGTGGTGCAGTGCAATGTCAACGAGAGTCAATGAGGTAGTACAGGACGCAGACGTTTACTCACTCTCGAATTATTAACAATACCCAGAAACACCTCAAATTACCCTACAAGCTAAAAAGGGTAAGTAAGGTCACCTGTTTGTTGGCATGATATTTTGAATTCAGATCCAAATTTTGTGTCAACGCAGTACAGTTTTGTCTGGTGCTTTACCAAAAAGCCGTAGATTTGATCAGGCAGAAATGGTACTGTATTCATATCACCCAAGTACTTGCACGATCAACACAATTACAAGCACTGAAAGCACTGAAAGCTTATTCACGTACTCTCTCGAACGATTTCTCTAGTATTGTAATACTGATGAGATGCATGTCCAGACAAAAAAACAAATCCTGTTGGCAAGCCGACTAGTAGTTCTGACATCAGAAATGAAGTGAACAGCATCTTTCTCGCCATTTTTAACGCCTGTCGTATTTCAACCATTATATTTGTCATTAGTAGAAACGATAAAATTCCTGTTTCGCACCCAGCCATCACAACGTCGATTGGCACATCAGAAGGTGTTATTCAAATGATAGGGGTTTCCACACATTCTTAGCGCTTGCTTATTGAAATGTAATGCCATTCAAGGACGACATACTAATAGACGACAAGCCAAGATAAAACCACAGCACCAAAAGTGAGAGGGAGCTATAATTTGGCATGGACAGGCGGGTTTTCCTAAATGATAAGCTCGACTAATCTACGGCCATACCATGACTTATTCACTCCGCGACGCTACTGTATGCGAACTGTTGCGTTTTTTGTCGCGTAGACGATGCACGCCATCTTGATAAAATGGCTACGAAGCATTAAAGACTCTGCAATATCTTATGACACTGACACCACCAGGGCACGAGCTAACCAAAAAAAAGAGCGGTGAAACGCTCACGAGAATCAGCCTTAGATCCTGATATCACGGTAAAGTACAACATACCGCAATAATGCGATCTGCTCTTACCGACACTTCACTTTGTTGTGATGTAACTCCTCCATTACTTTCTTTGTAGATTAACGACAGCGCCGGCTTTTTACCTCCTTTTCTTTGACTGTAAGCTCTAGTAACTCCTAATCCAGGAGGAAATGGATCTGTCATTATCAAGATCGGCATTTCTAATTTTGCTTCTAGCGTCCTAGAGATCTAGATTTTTGGCGTACGATAATATATAGACCACTAAAACATGGCTAAATGACGAGGCCTTCTTCAAGTTCTTCCTCTGTCTTTGCCATGAGGTTACTCTCTACTACATGTAATCGGGGAGAGCTGTGAAGACTCGTGGTCCACATATAAATTGAACAAGAAATCAATATAGGACTTCGTATGGATGCTTTGTATTACCTCTAAGCCTTTCCTTCTATATTCTTCTATAATGTTTTTAGTGACGTCAGAATGTGACATTAGACGTGTGAAGTAATGGCCTTAATAGCATAAATTTAGCTCAGTAGTGTTCAAGGACTCGGCGGCATTCAGACTTTTGGACTTGGCTTTACGTTGGCAATCTCTAAAAGTCTGTTCGATTCGTTGCTAATGCGAAACGTGGCAAATAGCTTTCTCGCGCTCACAAGTTTATCACTCTCCAAGAGAATGTGCAACTTTACCAGCTATTACACTTAGCTGCTGTGCTGACAACGAAGAAGTACTCTATCAATTATGTGTAGTACTTCTTCAGCATCTGACTCTAGTTAAAAGGTGGGGCTTTTGGAATCGGTAATCCTGCAAACTCAGAGGTACTTGACTGATGCATATAATGCAGTTCAATGTCGAGCAATGAATGCAGTCAATTTCATTCTAGAAAGCTTCAACTTAGCTGCATTCGAGTTTATCAACAAAATTATATTGAACGGTCCAATTTTTTTTTTCGTGAGCTTGGCTTTCTTAACTAAATATAAAAATTAGTTTATGAACTAAATGTATTGAGTGGTAGAATCTTAGTATTCAGCAGAATGATGTTACCAGAATAATAGGTAACGGTTGTTATTTTATAGTCAGAGTGCTTATTCTACCTTATTTAGACTTGTTCTGAATTTTCACGTGCCTTACGCACTGGGTCTTGGCGATCCTTTTCGAACTTTAAGAAATTTGCTGAGATGGATTGTGGATCCGTACCAATGTAGTCGATGTGTCGTGATCAATCAAATGAGACCATTTGTCTCAGTATTGATCATTAACGAATTAAGCTTAGCAGACGCGTTTAAAAAATTGGCCTGCGCGTACTCTACCGTACCAAGTAACTTATCCTGATATTCTCCACTGTGCGAGCCCCAGCAGCAACAAGCGTCTTCTAACACCCAATTTAATTGTTCTCTTTTTCCATCCATTTGTTCGCTATGAGCGGTCGTCATGCTTAGCTTAACACTCGTTGTAATCGTCAAAATTTTAAACGTCTGCCGTGGACTTTGGATCCCGATCGCTGATTTTAACTTCCTAAAATCCATGATTTCGGACTACGGCATCGAAAATTAACTTTACGAACTCCTTTAGCTTTGTAGTCGTATACGTTGGCACGTGTTTTTGTCTCTTTGAATTCTTTTTACATTGACGCAAAAAGCATAGTTCCCTTCCGACACGGGTAGTGGAGTAATGAAGTTTATTGCCACTACTTCCCAGCATTCTCCCGAAATTGGGATAGGTATCATAAATCCTTTCTTTTACGGACTGTGTGACTTCCGTTAAGAGCATGATGCAAATGTATTGACGTACTTGTGCACCGTCTCTAGTATTTTTGGCCAGCAGGCCTATTTTGTTTAAATTAAATGCGAACGCCTGGATGTGCCGCTGTGGATACACCATGATTGTCGTACATAATCCTTGTCTTAGTGTCCGGTATATCAGGAATTCATGGTTTCTTAATTGCACCATGTTGCTCCGAATATGTAAACCCTTTTCGAATGTGAAGGTGCTTATGGCTTTTTGGTTTCCGGACATTTTTTAAAAACTTGTGTGTGCAATATTCTTGCTGAATCGCTGTACGCACTACTTCGTCAACATGGACGCGCACAACGTGGAAATAGGCATTGCATATAAGCTCTTACGCAACTCCTATCGGAATACTCTCCCCTGCATCTGAAAATCGTCCAGCAAGAGTTGGGAGACATCCAGCGAAATGCACTGCATGAACGCAGCGTAATCCACGTGCGTATCCAAAATCGCGAATTGTAGATTACAATTACGAATATTCTGATATAGAAAGTGCAACATATCTGGAACAGGGTCGGTAGACACACCGATCTCGACGGAAAGCTGCCCAGACACGGTTAGACGAGATAGTGATTTATCGACCACCGTTAAATGTCTTTTTCCACGATTACGTGTGTCATCCACCACATTGGACCGTCCTTTTACAATTAAAAAAGGCATTCTAGAAAAAAGGCAGTATCTGAGCCATCTTCAAGGACACCTTCGGATGGTGCTTAATTCACTTCAACTCAATATTGTCTGTATAAATTTAAAAGAGGCTGCCGTGGAGATTAGGATGCCTTTTTCTAGCGTAAATTTGATGCCCAACAGCTCTTATTCGTAGGCTGACCAATTATAGACATTGAAGCCTTAACATTTTATATCAAACGCAATGGCGTGGTCGTTGTCGTTGATACGATGCGAAGGACAGCACTAATGAAAAACCAGAAGTATCCGTACTTGCGATGATCAGGTGAGTAAAGTAGGTAAACTTTGGAGTCGGTGAATGCTAAAGCGCAAGTTTCAACGCGCTAAACACATTTTTCTAATCGTCCCCTCAGATGAATTAAGTATCTTGTCTGGTTTACCTCAAAGAGGTCGTGATGATCGTCTAAATTGCAGATGAGACGCAAATAATACCCAGCAAGTCCCAGATAGCTGATCAAATCCTTGGGGCATGACGGTGCTTTAAAATATGCGACAGGATTTGTTATCGTTGAGTCGGCGCGCAGACCATCTTCGAGAAAACTAAATGCCTTGATGATTGAAATTTTCTGCTAGTTCATGTACACATGGAGATTCGAGTGTTCAGCTTTTTCTTGCGCATCACTTCGCAAACTGCACGAAAGTGGTCGACGTGGTCGACGTAGTCTACCAATGTACGATTGAATATGCAAATGTTGTCCATAAATACAACAACAAAGATTCCTTGATTATTAAACAACATATAAATATGACCTGATTGAACGTTATGTATTCCTTATACCCATTGGTGTTAAACACCACTTATATTTTACTCTGAGGGCCCTGAAAGTCTTATATGGGTGATTTGATGGTACCCTTATGAAATATTAAAAGCGCGAAATGCGAGCTTATACCATGCGGTGAACAGACCTTCAACAATCAACAAAGAATTATTTTCACGAGTGACATGTAATTGGCCTAGCGCTTATAAATTACCTATCGAATGTGAATCTTCGTATTTTCGCTTCGCATTTACTAGGCGCGATTTAAACTATCCGGTCATGGAATGTTAGCTTGAAATTCGATAAGTATTGAAGACACACGGCGAGTTTATTACTTCTATCCAAACTCTTCGTATATTATCTTCAACAAGTTGCTGCAGCGCGTCTTGTTGGACCTTTGAAAGACGGAAAGGAGCACGGGCGCTCGACACCGCATCAGCATTGATTTAAAATTTTAAAGTTCAATTATTGCGTAAAACACATTTTATTCGGAAACTGTTCGATAAATACGTCCTTGTTTTTGTCCAGAAAGGTTTAATCTCACGTGATATTTTAACTATTTCTACGTTGCAACACTCAGCTGATGTGTCTTCTATTATGATACACGGCTCATTTTCTCTTAAAAGGTCAGATTATTCACGTTTTCACCCTCGTGTCATCGTTAGCTTCAATTTTTTTGCGCTCGCCAATCGATTCGTGGGTTGCACTTTTGAAACATGGTTGACGAGATACAAAGTCATGTATTTTTGTGTGTACCGCTCCGTGAACTGCATCCTCGAGAATACTATACCGTCGATGCAAATGGTAAATTCCGCTGTTTTCGTGGTCTGACTCGATGTTTACGTTTCATCAAAACGGCGCGCTTGTAATTTCTGGGTGCTTCTTAGTTTATGACATACCAATTTTGATCAGAGCTGTGGACGCACCAGAGTCGATCAAATTTTTGACGGATTTGTTCCCAATGACACCGTCACGCCCTAGTGTTTGACCCTGCACTGGCTGGTCGGATCCACAGCTGCTAGATTTAAGCCAAAGGGTTCTATTTAAGTCTTGTCTTGGACCTCCACAGCAATAATCGTGACCCGATCGGACAGCCTTGAAGACGGATAAGAATCAACTGCATTTAAAATGCATTTAAATGCATTTGATTCTTATTCGTCTTCAAGGCTGTCCAAATTAATAGCCTGATGACATCCAGGCTGCTGGTAATTCCAGCCGGAATAATTTTACCTTAATCATTACGCGGCTGGCGAAAAATACACTTTGCGGAGCGATGATTCGGACTTCCACACTTATAACACAAATTGCGGCCGCAACAAGCGCCATGAGACAGAATTCGAATATTGCTGATTTTCATTGGATCCGGACCATCGTTCGATCGACATTGACACCTACTTTTGTATGACATGTACTGCGCTCTATCGTACGAGATTCACTGAAAATGTATCCACTGACGAGAGCAATAACATCCAACACAACTGCATTAGCTTCGGATAGCGTTGTACAACGACGTTGATATACTTCTACCCGCGCATGACTTGTAATTCCACGGAGTAAGTACATGATCTGATCCATCTGGCTCATCTCTCAAGCTTGAGTGACTTTATGCAAAACCTGCACAAATTATTAGAATGATATTCGCAGTCGCGCTCTCTCATTTTGTTTGTCTTCTCAGACGCTTGATAAATCAGCAGGAATAATTACTGCTCGGCTTTACTAAATAAATTGTCAACGTTTGTGACATTTGTTTATGCATCACGTTCCACCAAGCGGCTCCTTGCTTCACTGCCCCACCTAAGACAGCGAGTATTATTTGAGTAAGTTCATTAATCTTTGATTTAAGTCCACTTGCAAAGATAATTTGTTGCACTTGCATCTTGTCGAGCTAAAATGAATCATTTAACCTACCCCGTACGCCGGAAGTTTTACAGCTTCTAGATTGATTTTCGAAGGCCGTTCACCTTTAAGAATTGCTTGAGCAATTGCGCCTGTTTTTATAATAGTAGCAACTATACTTGCTGTCCGTAAGTCATAGGTGTGGATACTGCTGACCTTCAACGTTTAATATCCGGTATTACCGATTAGTTAGCTCAAGAGGGTTGATACGAAGTTCCTATTGGCTCCCAAGTTCTTTTCTTGACAATGTTTGGTCCTGGATTTTAGGAATTTTTTGACCTGGCCGTCGGTTGTTGACGGGCCTGTACAACTTTGTACTTTAGCGGCCCGGCTAAGGGACTCGGACGGGGTTTGTCTGGAGCTAAACGGTTTTGCGCGAGATGAGGCAAGTTCAGAGTCCTCTCGAAGCTACGAAGGTCACTAGCGTACGAGAGTAAGCGATTTTTAAAAATTCCACGCGATTCGGAGTGTTGAAACGTTTTTAGGTATATCTTGAAGCGACAAAGAATGTGTCTGGTGCGGCAAATCTAATCAAGCATATCCGTGCGGCACTTATCCGCTGCGTCTCGTTTCTTCACGGAAAGCTGGGCCCAGCGGGTTGTTAATGTCAATACTTGTACATTGCTTCCCCTCGTGACTGGTCACAAACAGAAGAAATGACCTTCCGTTAAAGAAACTAACTATCATTAATAGAAGAAAATTCTAATCCAATGAAGACTTCAATAATGATTACAGAAATAGTAATTATGACCCAAATAAATTTCAGCCAATGAAAAAAAGTCCCTGTCCTACGAATGAGCTTTCTTGATCACCGCCCTGAGTGGCGACGACGGTGCTGAAAGGATAGTGAGCACGGCGAAGACGGTGGAGGAGATGACGAGACCAAAAAGTGCTATCAGATGCGAAGACTTCTTGTAACGGGGCCACACTAGCCATCGGCCAAATTATTTGAAGATCTTCCGTGTGTAATATGGGAGACAAGTGTGGCCTTAGATTCTTATATCAATTAAGAATACCGATTAGACGGTATTCTTTGATTTACGGTACTTTCCGTTAAAGTACTTTGTACCGCCATCATTTGATAATTTGTGATGCGCCAATCCATCCATTTAGTTTAAATACTATAATTTGTACTGGTTCTAGTTTGGTAGAATGTAGGGTACTTAAAGTATGATTTCCTTGATGTAAAATCAAAACTAATTAAGTTCTCATTTTGAGACATGTCGCACATTGCGCTTGACAGTTCCGAAGAACTTTCGTGGGTAAGAGATTCCTTGGACTCCTGTTTCCCCTATGCACATTGTGCATGTAGTTTCTCTAAATTTAGCAGTCTGAGCTAATAGCATATAAAGTCCGCGCTAAGTTCCGTAGAAATAGCCGACTCTTTAACTTGATATCCTGGTTCCTTAGAACTAATTGGTGGTAAGTCGTAAGCCTCTGGCTTAACCTGTAAATTTTCCCCCGGTCTTTAGATTTGTGGTAGCTCTTTTACACTTGTGGCTTACAAGGTAACTTAGAAATTGAATTAACTTAAACCTCAGGTGGCCACCGTGTGCTATCTTTACGCCTTTCAATCTTGATCGTTTTAGATTATTATAAGTGGAGTCAGTCTGTGGCGTCAGACATGTGACGTCATGGCCTATTTGCATACTTTTGGCTCAGTCGTGTTGTCAGAATTGGCAGCAAGACTTATAATTTTAGTGGAAACTCAGTTATGTACCTATCGCTCACCACGCAAGCAATTTCTCATTCACTCACTTAAGGACTCTATCTCAATGTTGCACTCATCGAAAAACGGTCTAAAACATTATTGTCTGCAGTGTGCTCATGATACCTGAGATTATTGCTCTTATCAATTAAGTTCCAGACTGGCTGCTATTCGTGGATGCTATAGCCGGTCGTCATGGGTGGAACCGACTATAATTCTACGTTAGTACAACTGGCACTTGATGGAGCGGAGTTGAGGAGACAAGGGTGTGCATCTTTGTAAAAAAGAGCATACGCAAAATGCACATAACGGGCTAGCCCACGGCGTCGACACTAGCGTGTGCATTTAAGTTATAGATGACTACGGGTGGGCGTTATGAGTGAGAGAAGTGATGCTTGAACACGAAATTGTTGCGTGTGAATACAGTATGAACGGCTTGTGCCCGAGTCATGAGGAAAGCAAAAGGCGTACACGACAGTGTACGGGCACTACTACCTCTGATAAAGAGACAGCCAGGGGTTCGCGACGAATTATCAAAGGGAAGCACACGTATTTGGACCGCAAAGTACAGTAGTTTTTAGTATCAGTTTAGCGATAGATGTCGTCCTTTACCTAAAGTATTACCATAGCACAGGAGCCAAAGGCACACATTCCCAGTCACAATTATTACGCGTTTGGCTGTTGCTACTGGTCATAAAAGCGCGTGTTGATTGAGGAAGACTTTGGCATTTGCAAACGAAACATCAAGTTTGAGCCTCGCTATCTCCTTCGTGGAATGCCACTTGTTAGAATATACTCTTTCAACAGGTCGAGATGGTTCTGGAGGTCAACTTCAAGACCTAGTACAGGTAAGTCCGACATCACCTGATTGGTTAATGATGTGTCAAATGGCAGATGGGACGGAAGAGACGGGTGCCATGTGACGGGACGACACATGGGACCGAGAGAGACAGACGTCATGTGACAGGATGTCACATGGGACAGGGAGAGACTGTCACCACATGAGACTTGACATGGTCAAGTTGTAGTTTCCGTTTCTGGTCATGCATTTCGTTGTGTTGAAGGCTAGTAAGTTCTTAACACACAATAAATTCACCTTTACTTCTTCCTAATTTGCACCAGGTGCACTAAATCATGACCTTACAGGTCCCCCTTTTCAGCTAAAATAAAATAGATGGCGGCTCGGCTCGCCGAGCCACACCCGCTGAGGATGTCGATGGTTAAAAGAAGACTATTGATCACCAATCGGGAAGAATAGTCGGTAGTGCCAGCGGCCGCGGCACTGTTTGAGATGCTCGTCATGCTCGGTGATTTTGCCAAGCGAATCTGCAGTATGCGAAGCGAATCTGCAGTATGGAATCCTCACATATGGAACATTTGGACCGCCAACGTAAGGACTCTTTATAGTCAAGAATTTAGAAATCGGTCTTGTGAGCAGGGCAGGGTATTAACCTCTAGTCTTTGGAGCGTCCTCCTCCTCCCAAGCGGCCACCGAATGTCTCGCCGACCATTTACTTTGGCTGCCGACGACCAGCGTTTGCTAAAAACATATTCGATCCTCCAGCTCAGAACCGTGGTTGCTATGGGATGAATGCAGGACCAGCACTTGGAGTGCAGGACTCACCGCCGGCACCGTACCCAGGTGTGTGTGCACCAGGTACGATGTTTTCCCACCAAGTTCATGTACCCATGGGTGCACCTGATGGTAATCAGCGATAATTGGTGTTGCAGCCATTTGATGGAAAGGAACACCACCATGTCCTTGGTAGTGTTTTTCTAAAGTGGGGCAAAGAGTTCGTGCGTCAAGTTGTTTCTCCGAGCGCGCGTGCGATTTCGTTAGGCCTGAAGAAATCAAGATTGATGTTCTTGGTCAACACCTTGCTGGAACGGCGCAATAGTAATACGCCGACAGGTGGAAACTTGGTAGTCTGAGAGATAAACTTTGGAGCATGCGATGCAAAGGTTTCTCCAGAATCTTAACATAGAGATAACATCTGCCCACAGAATAAAGCTGTTAGCTGCAGCCAAGTTGCAGCATCGAATTCGGACATAACATTTCTTATATCTCACTGCTGTGAGCGATGCATGCGTAGGCACAGACTGCCTCGTTTGGACAACATCGTTTACTACGCGGATTTCTCGATGCGCACGACGATGCTGTCCCGTTTAAATTTGCACAGGGTCGACTATTTGCAGCAAGCCGAAGAGTTGGCACAATTCGCACAATCGACGGAGACCAACGTCCGTTTCAAGCAGATCGGTTGTGATGTAGTAAACGTTGTCGGATCAATCAAGGATATCAACAAAGTTGAGATAGTCAAGAAACGGCGTGAAGACCAAGGCCAAAGGAGATGCTACCTCTGTAGACGTACAGGATTCTAAAGGCATCCTGTACTGAAGACAACAAAAAACAAGATGTAGATTTCGTCCTCACAGTACATGATGCAAACAAAGATCAGAACCACGGAACCATCAACTGGGTGCTGGTTAGTAAGTCAGGGCGTCATTTGTTCAGTGCCTTGAGCCTTATGTAGGTCGTGGTTGACTGCAATCATGTGTGTTTTACCGCAGCTTCTGATGGAAGACCTCTTCAGATCACGAAACAAGGAAGTGCAATGATCCGGGTCAAAGCACACGGATTCACTTAGACCATCCACCTTCTCCATGTTTACTACGCCTCCAAATTAGGGCGAAACATCATATCCTTCAAAAAATTGGAGAAGAAGGGATGTGTGCTTGAATATCGTGAAGGAAGACGTATTCTGTTCTCATTTCCTGGTGGTTCACCCGTCATAAATGTCGACTGCATCAACGATGTGTTGGTTGTGAAGGTTTAAAACGACATTTCGACATACAATTTTCGTGTTAATGGCTCACTACTGGAGGAGGTAGTGGCGATGTGAATGGTGATGGAGATGGAAATAAGACGAACGTTCAACATGGAAGATTGCTGCAGTTCCATCGGCGTTAGGGTTACCTATGCTACGACACAATCGTCAAGATAGCCGGTGACCCTGCTTTGGTATATAAAAGACACATGCAAGGGGGGTTTTCTGCTTGGTCTGTGCAGAAACCAGGCAGACAAAGAACCGACAATCTCGCAAGGACAGTGGTACAATTCGTCAATCGAAGTAAAAGGAGGAGTCATTTGTTCTGATTTTAAAGGTCCCAAGCCTCCTCAAGATCGGCTCGGTAACAGATACCTGATCAACTTTATC
The DNA here is from genome assembly GCA_921007115.2 of Peronospora matthiolae. Lineage (NCBI taxonomy): Eukaryota > Oomycota > Peronosporomycetes > Peronosporales > Peronosporaceae > Peronospora > Peronospora matthiolae. Next base: position 358,615 of record CAKLBY020000058.1, on the reverse strand, counting down.
GGTCATCAGTCCAACTATTACCGGGTCTTCTTGGCGAAAACGAAACATGTTGCCGCGATTATATATGAGCACTTCCGGTTGGTTTTTGAGCAACGCTTTATTTGTCGAATCTATGTCTTTTTCACGGACGGAGAGGGGGGATACAAGCCTTTGGATGTGGTCTGCAAAGGCACTGGTGTCCCTCGCCAAATTAGCGAGGGTGATAACCAGGCCAGCAATGGCAAAGCCGAAGTATGCGTCGCACGATTATGATTATGGTGCAAAGCATAGTGTTTGCAAGCGGACTACCTTTGAAGTGTTGGGGTGATGCTGCTATTTGTGCAGCCTAAATTCTTTAACGAATACTGACTGAGGCGAAAGACGGTGGGGTCCCACCGATTGAGCTACTCACCATAAAGAAGCCCAACCTCAGCGACATCGTGGTGTTTAGTTTGACGTGCACAGTTCACTTGCACACAGACAACAATCGCTGAAGGCGCGTAGAAAAGTGGCAATTATGATCGGAACGAGCGATGAGACGAAGGGATACCGTGCCTACCTGCCAAAGGAGCGCGTTGTCGAGGTCACGCAACATGTAAACAACATTGGTACCCTTTACACCATACAAAATGATGAAGCAACAGAAGATCACAATAATGCTGAAGATCAGGAAGAGTTATAAGATGATCACGACGAATGTCCAGCAACGAGTTGCTCATCCGGATGGACGCGTGAACGACATGTGACACGATCGATCAGCAAGAATTCAGATGATTTGAATGATTAAACCAAGAGCAAAGAAGAAGTAGACATTGTCAGCATCGTGACCGATCCAGACCAAAAGAACTACGGTAAGGCTGTGCGGGTCCATCAAAAGACAAGTGACACGTAGCAATGACCGAAGAACTGTTTGCTTTCGAGTTAAATGTAACGAGGAAAGATGATGTTACCACCCGAAAATTCACACGTCTTGTATAACAAGTGGGTGTTCAAGACGGAAGCCGATGCCAATGGAAATGTGGAGTGGTGCAAGACTAGACTGGTGGTATGTGGAAATGAGCAGCTTATCAGGATCGAATACACACCAACTTTTGCTGCAGTCATGAAGCTTGGCACTGTAATTGTCATTCTTGTGCTGTCGCGTCGATAGAACGTACCAGCACGTCACGTTGACGTCACAAACGGATACGACAAGGCAGAGAAGGAGAAGGATCTCGACGTTCACATAAATTTGCCAAGTGGGATGCAAGTGAGTCATTTTTTTGGTGAACACGGAGTCAATCACCCAAAATTACATTGCCTTGCTTTTAAAGAAGCCCCTACACGGGTTGAAACAAGCTTAAAGTTTGTTAGTCAACAATAACACTCGAAGGTGGTTGAACTCGGTTTTAGCCAATGTACGACGGACGTGTGCCTATACGTCAAGATGAACGACAAGGTCATAACGATCGTTGGGGTGTACGTCGAAGACCTTTTAATCACAGGTAATTCAAGTGAAGCTGAAGAGTGGTTTTTCAAGAGCATAGTGTCCCTTGAAATTAAGGATCCAGGCGTCGTCAACAAGTTTCTGGGCTTAAGGATTCTGTTAGATGACAATGTAGATACATTTTGGACCAAGAGGTGATGAATTACGTTTTGCTAAAGGACCATGGACTGGATTCGGCGAATGGTGTTCGAGCTCCTATTGACGAAGACTGCAATGAAGTAGATCCTGAACTTACATAAACATAGATTACGGCAGCTGTAGTTGGACATGCTAGCGTCAAGGCTCTCCAGTCACTCATCGGGAGCCTACTTTGGATTGCGCGCTATACACGAACGGTATCAGCTTTGCGGTACATCGTGCGACAAGGCAGAAACACAAACCAAGCATGAAGGAATGGAAGATGGCTTTAGCGCATTGCAAGGTACCTGAAGAGAACGAAGACGTTGCAGTTGTATATCGACAGTTCAAGCAAATCAGTGGACCCGATCAAGATCGAGAGCTGGAGTGACGAGGACTTTGCAGCAGACAAGTCGGACCGCATGTCGGTCTCAGGATGCGTGTTGACGATGAATGGAGCAGTGGTGTAATGAGCGTGCAAGAAGTAGACTATGGTCTCCCTGAGCACCATGAATGCTGAGTTCATGGCGGCTTCACGGGCAGGACTTGAGCTATTAGGGCTGAAGGTACTATTCGGCGAGCTGAAAATGAAGGTGGTTTAGCCTATGGCGATGTGGATGGACTATCAAGCCGACATCGAGCAACTTAACAGCGAGAAGAGTACGTCAAGCGCGAAGCACGTTGGCATTCGTTTTAAATTCATCTGTCACTACGTTCAAGCCAAGATAGTCAAGCCAAGTTATGTCAAGTCTGGAGAATTGATTGCAGACCTATTGACGAAGGCACTGCAAGCGCCGCGGATTGTGGACTTACGCGAGATGTTTGAGTTGAAGGCTCCAAGATGACTTCGAGGAGGAGTGTTAGAATATGCTCTTTCTGACAGGTCAAGAAGATTCTGGAGGTCAACTTCAAGACCTAGTACAGGTAAGTCCGACATCACCTGATTGGCTAATGATGTGTCAAATGGCAGATGGGACGGAAGAGACGGGTGCCATGTGACGGGGCGACACATGGTACCAAGCGTGACGGACGTCATGTGACAGGATGTCAAATGGTACAGGGAGAGACTGTCACCACATGAGACTTGACATGGTCAAGTTGTAATTTCCGCTTCTGGTCATGCATATCGTAGTGTTGAAGGCTAGTAAGTTCTTAACACACAATACATTCACCTTTGCTTCTACCTAATTTACACCAAGTCCACTACATCATGAATTTACCGCAAACTGCTGTTGTTGAGCCTCCCGATGCACAGTAAAGGGTCCTCTAGCTTATATCAATCTCATGGTAGTGGGCGGTCTACTTGCGGACTCGTGCATAACTCAATCGCACAAAACTTCCATAAACTCCATCAGCTTTGCAAATGCAGCAGCAAGGTAAGAGCTCAGGTGTGTGTGAGTTAGCAGTCCACATGTACCTTGCCGGATCGTGTATCTCGCCGGTCGCTACATACGGTCTTTTTTGGACTGCGCAAGCGTGAGTGGCGACCGCTTCGCGTCATCAATTGATTTTTGCCTCCTCAATATCATCCATTAACACTTCGGAACGGCACTGAGTCTACGGAAGGTTGAAGGCATGCGATGCTGGCCACTGTACCACAGCGATGTCAATGAGCCGATCTCGCCTAGTCGTGAAATGGCGTGCTTCTTAAGCTATGTTTATACTCTCATCTTCGGCACGGATCTTGATTGTAACAGGGCACCCTGAAGCTTGTACTGGTGACAGTACAAGGTACTTATTCTGATGACAGAATTAGGCGGTGCCTCAAAACTTCACGTACACTCGTAACGTGCAGAGTAAGACGGTAAGAGGAAGCGAGTACTTGGTTAGAGTAAAAAGTAGAACTGTATTTATAATAGTTAATGTATGTTAATAAACCACTGTTTATCCTCATCTAACTATGTCTAAATACAAATGTGTATATCAACTATCTGCTCACCACTCATTACGTGCGTCTGTCGTGGCGTGTCTTCGTTGGTTGATATAAAGGCCCATATCAACCAATTAGGAACTACTCGCAAGTGCTACAGAATACTTGTCCTTTTGACAATAATTCTGAGAATGTAACGCTTGCAGTTACATTCAATAATAATTTCTCATAAATTGTTATGTGACGATTCACCCCGTTACATGACCCCCCTCTAACCATCATTCACTTTAGTGACTGATTGACTAAATGCATACTCGTCCCAAATCATTTGGGATGGGGTTCGCACTTGTTGGTCCGAGTCCACTTTCCAACATCTCGTCGCATGGTTAACAAGCCTATGCGATGCGCGAGCAAGGCCGCCGAGAGCGCGTCTGCACGTCTCTGTGCGGACGCCGAAGCAGAAACCACAGCAACTGATGTCTCATCGGTTGCTGAAGCGACCCAGCCTGTGTCACTTGGTGATGCAGGCGCTGGTCATGAAGACACTCATGTCTTCACAGAGTATGAGCCCGGTGTCTCCTACTCTCCTGATACGGAAGACGGATCCGTATCGACGGCGATCGAATCCAAGCCGCCTGCCAAGCGTGGCATGGATGATGCTATGCGTCATAGCATCTTTGGTTCATCTGATGAATCAGATGAACCATCGCTGAAGCGAAGGCGGTTGAGGTCGCGAGACTCGGGCGCTAACAGTGGTGTCGGTTCTCCTGTGGACACCACTTCGCAACGAGGTGCCAGTCCTTCTGTCGGCACGTCGCAGGAAGAGCGGGACCGCAATGTCTTGCGTCTCGCTCCCAAAAAGAAGGCATGGCTGCCTCCGAAAGTCGGTCATGGATCGCTTGTCGGCGACGACGAGTGATCGCTATCGAACACGATTGTTCGATTCTTCAAGGATCCATCACCTTGACCCCAGCGCGAAGAACTATCGCGCTGAACACGAATTCTTCATCGATTCTTTCTTCAAACATTGATGGTACAGTGGGAATCACAAACGTGATGGTCCCTCACTCCTTTAAGCGTGGAACGCCTACATCCATAACCTTGAGGATGTAGGTCGCACCGTTTGGAGTGACAAACTTATCAAAGCTTGTGATAAGTTTGAAAAGCGAACCTCGACAGGTGCACGCTACAAGCTGCATCGTCTGTCAAGGGAGAAAGGATAACCATGCCTCTCTTGGGGAGACTCGTGCCCATGTTGTGTGAACAACTCTACACGAGCACCTAAGGAGGCTTACCTCCCTAATAGCCCGCGGTGGCGCGTACGTATCTCTAGTGAGATGTACGAAAGGATTGACAACCTGAAATCCCTTTACGACCGTGCCGGGAAGACTTTCTCCGGCGGTCCTTCTGCGGCACAGGATGTACCGCGTCGTACTGCTCAACCAGACCCAGAACGTCAATCATCAGTTGGGAGTAGGGATCCCAAGTATCCCAGGACGGGGGATAGCCGTGCCACCGGACGAGATAACTCGTCCGACGTCCGTTCACGTCGCGGTGGTTCAACAGCTGCTCAACTAGATAGCGCTGGCCACCGCGAGAGTCCTCTAATGGAGGTGGAGGAGGAGGAAAGACGCTCTCCACACGATCATGTGGATCGGTGTGTTCCCGAGAGCTTCTTTGATCGCGTAACGCAAGGGTTACGCAACGATCTCGAACATGAGCGGGACAGGCGCCTTCAGCTGGCGGACAATGTCTCGAATCATCGAGCTGAGTTTGCCTTTGCTCAGCTTGAGAACGAGAGAGCTCTAACATCTCTGCGTGACGAGCTAAGGGTAGCTCGTGGGGATGTTGATCGGTCTCGGGATGAGATAACTGCTCTTCAGACCCTTGTCGATGCCCACCATCGGGAGCACAAGGCTCTCTGTGAGATGCTTGAGCGCAAGGGCGTTCTTCATCGGAAGAAGCAGCGTACTGATGGTACGGCTTAAGCCGACCAACGTAAAACGTATAATGCGTTCGCATCTTACGTGGCAGTTCGATCGTGTATGCATTGCCTAGGCGGTGCAATACACGAAATGAGCCAATGTACTTGGGTAGTAGTTTACGACTACCCAAGTTAGTCACTACACGCTTTGGTAGGTTAACCGTAGACAGTAGGACTAAGTCACCTTTATTGAATAAAAGAGTGTTTGCCCTTCCATTCTTGTCAGCGTTTTGCTTTTGCTTATCCACCGCTTCGGCGATGGAGTCTTGCACAAAACGGACTACCGTTTCACGAGCCAGTATGAACTCATCTGATGACTCGTTAGCCTCAGTGTGCTGTGAGTGCACTGCAGCGACATCAACCTTTTCTTCAGTGAGGGCTTCCGCACTCTTACTGGCATCATCTTCTTCGATATCGATGTTATCGATATCGGCATCAAACGCAATGACTTCTTCGTCAGGGCGTGATGAGCGTGAACCAAATCGGTTTTTGCTCGCGCGAGTCCTTCCCCCCTTACACTAGAGTTACACTCTAGTAAGGTGGGTACACGCGGATGGCGCAAGCCATTCACGTAAAACGGTGTAAGTGTCGTGGACGCACGCACCAAGTTGTTAATGGCAAACTCTACCATTGGCAAGAACTCACTCCAATTCTTAAAGGAGTGTACGTATCCTCGAAGTATTTCTTCGAGGACACGATTGGATCGTTCCGTCTGACCATCTGACTCTGGATGATCAGATGTAGACATCTTCAAGCGCGTTTCGAGTGATTTGAACACGGAACGCCAGAAATCAGCTGTGTAGCGTGGATCTCTGTCTGATACGAGTTCACGGGGTAAACCTTGAAGTCAGAAGATGGTGTCGATAAATACACAAGCACAGCCACTTGCCGTGATTGACTCTGGTACAGCCACAAGGTGTACCATTTTGCTGAATCTGTCAACAAATACAAGGATACCCGTATTCCCGCGTGCGTCTTTGGGTAAACCGAAGACGAAATCCATTGAGATGGATTCCCAGCACACAGCCGGAACCGGTTGAGGCTGTAAAGGTGCACGCAGTGAAGGACTTGACTTCAATCGTTTACAGACTTTGTATGCGCGAACATAATTTCGCACAAACTGATACTGGCGGGGCCAGTAAAAGTCTCGACTTACCGTGAGATACGTTTTCTCCCGGCCACGATGTCCTCCTATAGGAGTATCGTGATACTCGGACATGATCCGCAAACGCAGATCAGTATCATCTGGAATGACAACACGTGGTGTGTCACCAGAAACGGCTGTTTAATGCAGTAAACCGTTACGAGTAGTGTATCGATCTGAAACAGATCGATACGCAGACGATAATCGTTTCAACGATTCTCGAGATGGCTGTGAGAGATGTGTCAACAACTTCACAATCTCACCATCTTGGGCGTATGCCCGCCTCACATCATCATACAACGTTGTAGATGAGACTGAGGACGTCATAACCGCAACAGTGACTGTCTCACTGTTGGGTTTCGCGACCGTTTCAAAGTCGGGACGACGTGAGAGTGAATCAGCAACGAAATTAAGTCGTCCCGGTTTGTACTCTACCGTAAAGTTGTATTTTGCAAAGAATGACAACCACCGCGCCATTCGTTGTGAAATGTGCGGGCTGTTTACTGCCGTGCGTAATGACGCATGGTCAGTGTAAACAAGGAAGGGTCTATCTCCTAGTAGATAGACTCTAAACTTCGCGAGTGCATACTTCATGGCAAGGAGTTCCTTGTCATGCACTGGATAGTTCCACTCAGCTGGCTGCAGCTGACGCGACTGATAGCAGACGACGCGTTCAACGCCTTCAAGATCGTACTGCATTAATGCACAGCCGATTGTGAAATCGCTGGCATCACAGACCACGTGAAATAGCCTGTCCTGATCGGCTATTGCTAGGACTGAGTATTGTATCAAGCTCTGCTTGATACCATCAAAGGAGCGCTGACATTCAGCGTTCCATAACCACCTCTCGTTCATTTTCAACAAATGAGAGAGGTGCACAGTCATCTCGGCGTAATTGTGTGACCACTTGTGCAAATACGCCGCTAGCCCAAGGAATTTTCGAAGACCTTTGACATCAACTGGCACAGGCCAGTCGGCGATCGCCTTGATATTTTCGGGATCAGGACGTACACCGTTCTTACCAACGATGCACTCAAGAAGTGGTATTTCGCTTGCTGCAAATATTCACTTCTTGAAGTTTGCATACAATTGATGCTTTCGCATGATTGTAAGAACCTGTCGGACGTGGTACCTGTGAACCTCAACGTCCTACTTTCCATCCATATCCCGACTATAGATGAATGCGTCATCGAAATAACTCGGCGCAAATTCTCTCACTGGTCTCAACAGATGTGAAACACATCTGTCGAACGTGGCAGGGGCATTACTAAGCCCTTGTGTCATTACTAGCCATTTCCAGAGCATGCCGCTAGTCGTGCTAACTGCGGTATAGGGTATATCCCGTTCTCGCATAAGGATTTGATAGAAGCCATCCATCAAATCCATGGACGAAAAGATGGTACTCTTTGACATACCATCAACGATTACTTCCTTCCTCGGTATCGGCGTCTGAGCCGGTACCGTTGCAGCGTTCAATTTGTTGAACGCGTGCACTATCCGCCACCCTCCTGTTGCTTTTCTCACACAGAAGGTCGGAGAGCTATGTACGGAAGTTGATCCTCTCACATGGCCCGCAGCTAAACGATCGGCAAAGAACTTGTCGATCGCAATTACTTGTTCACGAGGCAGTGGCCACTGCTTCATGACACAGTACTTCGAGCCTGGTTTAAGCTCGACTTCGTGTCGAATACCTTTATTCTTCGGTAATTCGCACGGAACAGTTTCAGGGGATACATCCTTGAATTCAACCAAATCTTCATAGAGAGGATTTGTCTTGAGCGATTCCCACGATTGGGAGTCATATCGCTCAATTCGTGTCTTTTCATCTAGGACACTTTCGTCCATAGATGAACTACTGAGAACTCTCTCGTTCTCAGTAAACACTGTTGATGACCTTATGTCGGTTACACACTCGTCGTCAGCGACGAGTAAGCAGATTTGCTTGACTTTGCCACTACGCAGATCACGCAAGAACCTTTTACGTTCGAGCGTTGGCAACTGAGTGATCTCCGAAGTTAACTTCGGAGGCGCACTCAGATCAAGTGTATAAGCGCCTACACTTGATCCGTCATTGACTATGACATTCAATGTCTCTGTCATTTCCTGGGGTCTTATTCCCTCAGGCCTCGAAGGACTTTTTCCTTCGTCTTCCCGGGGACTTATTCCCGCGGGTTTCGGGGAACTTATTTCCGCCGTATTTGTAATCTTGGGACTTGTTCCCTTAACTTCCTCTAGCTGGGGTTGCGCAACCACAGCGAGATCCTGTACGAAAGACTCTCCAGTCGATCTAGGATTATCGTTTCGCTTAACCTGAGCGATCGATCGTTTCTCTTCTAGATGTTCCCCGCTAGGGATCCATCTTTGTCCCAGTCCACCCGACTTGTTCGAGTGGTGGACCTTCAGCGCAGCCTGTGTTTCCTCACAGCCGCCGGAACTTTGCTCCGAAGAGTAACTGTTTGGTACACTAAGGTTTTGTGCAGTCGTACTAACGACCGTACCACAAGTGAGGCCATCGCACTCACTCGTAGTACATCCACACGCTTGTGGACGCTCCAAAACGTTCATCAGATGGCCATCTGATGAACAAGCGGCAGGCATCGTTACTGTTCGATGTTGCCAGTTTACTCGTGGTTCGTACCTTGTGAGCCACGGTATTCCAAGGATGACATCAAATTTGTCATCCGAATCCAATACGATAAAGTCATCGTCATAGTGGGTATCTTCTAGCGCATAGTGAATCTTCACTATACGCTTCATGACGGTTACGGATGCGCCTGTCGCAAGACGTACCGTCATCCTCGTAGGAGGTGTGTCACATTCACTGAATTTAAAGTGACCATCTTCTAGCGATTGGCGTTGCACAAAATTGTTGGATGCCCCACAATCGACTTAAGCTCGAAGGGACAACTTATTCGTCACTTCGAGTTTCAAGGTAATGAGTGCGATCTCATTACCTAGAGCAGCAACGCACAATATTTGTGTGTTGGGAGCAACATTCGTCAAGAGGCCTGCAGATGCTCTTGACGTTGATGGACCAGTAGGGTGCTCCGCACCTACTGATCCTGTCCGTTTTTTTTACGGTCCGTCCCGTTGTTGCGTCTTTGCACCAACAGCGGACCCGCGTCCCTGCCCCTTTCTCATGGGTGGACGGTCACTACGCCCAGTGTTGCGAGACACTGGACGAGGGGCACTACACTCGTAAGCGTAGTGTCCTGTCTTCTGACATCTTTTGCATTTCTGCAACTTCTGGTAGTCTGTAGAGCGAGCCTTCTCGCTCTCTACATCACAGAGTTCCATCGGCTCTGGACCTCCGTTGTCATATCGTCTCGGTTGAAGATATGATGTCGAGCTGGCGCGAGCCTGTCTCAGACTGAAGTCTTCCTGTTCCGCAATGGAAATGGCTTGTTCTAGTGAATCTAGTTCAAGTCGGAACAGGTGGGTCTTGACGGGACCATCCGCAAGACCCTGCATGAAAACCGAAACCAACGTGTGTTCATCAACCGGGTTGGAACTTGTACAACTCGTGAGATGTCGTATATGTTGCGCGTAAGCGTGCACATCACGCTTACCCTGCTTGAGCTTCAAGAGCTCGGTACGAGCTCTGAAATCAGCTCGAGGCGGTTCAAGCGTTTGTCTGAGCCGCGACTTGAAGACTTCCAACGACCCAAACGCATATGGGTCGTGCAACTTGAGCCCCAATGCCCAAGTCTTGGCACGTCCTGCCAGATTTGATTGGGCAAATGCTACTTGCATATCCCCGTCGTCGATGCGACGCGCCCTTATAGCATCGTTCATTTCGATGATCCATCTCAAGAGGGAGTCCTCTTCGACTCCCCTATACTTGTAGATGAAAATCTTCAATGTCTCGGGTCGACGCGAGTGCATCGACTTCTCAGCAGCAGCCTGCTGCTGTCTCAACAGTTCAAACTGTTGAGCACCCTGTTCTCTCAACAACTCTGCTTGTTGAGGACCTTGTTGGTGAAGCAAGGCTACTTTCTCGCGTTCAGCGTCAAGTTCATTTTGAATGAACTTGGCGATAGTAGCATGTTGGGCATCTCTATTGAGATCCTCTAGCATGACGCTAACGGCATGGATGCCCATGGTTAGACCCATTCGTTCAACCGCATCCCATTCGACAGCGCTCAAATGGGAGTAGCCGTCACGCGTAGCGTGAAGGCTTTGGTCATCTACATCATCCAACATATTCATGTTGGATGTGAACGCGGTCCTTGGACGGACTACGAAGTGCTACCAGGTGTAACGGGGCACCCTGAAGCTTGTACTGGTGACAGTACAAGCTACTTATTCTGATGACAGAATAAGGCGGTGCCTCGTATCTTCACGTACACTCGTACGTGCAGAGGAAGACGGTAAGAAGAAGCGAGTACTTGGTTAAAGTAAAAAGTAGAACTGTATTTATCATAGTTAATGTCTGCAATAAATCACTGTTTATCCTCATCTAACTATGTCTGAATACAAATGTGCATGTCAACTATCTGCTCATTGCGTGCGTCTGTCGTGGCGCGTCTTGGCTGGTTGATATAATGGCCTCTATCAACCAATTAGGAACTAGTCGCAAGTGCTACAGAATATTTGTCCTAATGACACTAATTCTGAGAATGCAACTCTTAAAGTTACATTCAATAATAATTTCTCATAAATTGTTATGTAACGATTCACCCCGTTACATTGATAGTCTGCGCCATCTCATTTTCTGGGTAGAACGTCGAGCGTATTATGATCACAGTCCAAAAGATCAAGCGGAACATCGTGAGGAGACAAAAAGGCAATACCACTGATCTGGCAAGCACCACGGTTCGTAGTAAAACCTGACATCGGGACCAGGGTCGTCTCGACGTCGATCGCACGATTTGGGTACGTAAATGCTCGACATTCAGCACGTGAACCTGAAATAGCACGCGTCAGTTCATCAAGATTATCACGAACCCCCACCTAGTTTAATACTCTTCAACATGCACCTCCTCCACAAAGAGTACGCCCGGTACGAGTTCCGCCTCACCCATTTAATGTGCCTGATGACAACCTTGTTGATTTCCGTCCGCAACTTCTCAGGAGTTTGGGCTTCACCATCCAGCCCCATCAGAGACATAAAATCATGTCCGCATTGCGGACGTGCAGTTTTGTTACCCATCAAGGAGCGTAATGTTCTGAATCAGCTTTTCCTTCTTATGGACGTCGCCCATATGGATTGACACATACTCTACTGCTTCCAGATCGTCCTCGGTGGCATAGGCGTTCGAGCAACCAACGTTCGAACACCTATGCATTCTTAACTTCATTTGAGTGGCGTCTCCAACTGCTGCTTCCCCTTCTGCAGTGACTCATAAATACTTGGATAGAGTCTCAGCTACTTGGAGCCTTTTTGTGGTCTTACGACCCACAATCACGTGCGAGATGGTCTTGCCATACTTGCCAAGCAGACTCTCCGACTATCCAGCGTCGTCTCGATCATCTCTTTACTCTCCTTCGCCCGAAGTCCAGTTGCACGACCAAAGTTCTCCATCAAAACCCCCATCCTCTTCGCTTCCAATGAGCAAGCCGCCGACCTCACCATGGGACAGAGTGTCTATTGGTCGAATTCTTGCAAGGTGCGTAGCGCCAGCGCCGTTTACCAGTTCCAGGAGCTCGACAAACGACAAGCCTCACCCTGCCATTTTTTTGGGCTTGACGAGTTCGCCCGTGAGTCTCACCACTCCTCACGTCTTTTTTGGTCCGCAAGACCCGAGCCATGGGCAAGATTGTAACGTTGTCGTCCAGCCCGAGACCATTGACGTGCGTGTGCGACGTGATGCGATGCGCTCCTTGTGGGCGAGTGGGTAAGTTCAGGCTGGATAATGCCGTCAAAGACGTCTTGCGCGTGTATCGAGGCAACATCCGTCTGCCTGCCAGGATGACAGACGTGATCCTGACCGTGTCGACACCGATACAAATAAGTTCATCTTGCAGTATTTGCGACACTTACCATGTTGAGGATAACTCAAGCGTGGCTGCTGCTGTATTGAAGCAGGCGCTGCAGACTTTTGTAGGTGTAGACTGGTCGCTCGATCAGTAAATGAACACCGAGTTCGTGCTCTCTCTGAAGTGCAGTACAGGAGTTATCTACTCCTTGATGTTGATCACGTCACTGTGAGGCGAGTAGACGATAGTGTTGGGCCGAGGTGTAGTTGAAACAGTACTGAGCCGCTGCGTCGTTGTTCGCGACATTGTTCGTTGAGTATCACAGCACAATCCATTCCCAATCCTCTTACCATCCAAGGTTGGTGATCATACAGAACTTAAATCAGTTTTTCAGGTGAATAGCTTACATCAGAGGGCGCCAGAGCTTGCTCCTCTATCTCTTACAGGCAATTACATGCACAGGAGGTATCAGGCTACATCTCACACGGTAAGACGTGTAAGGTGCACCTAGTGTTATTCACAGACACACACGGACAAAAAATAGGTTTCGGAAGTTCGGCATCTACCTTGCGCACGGTCACTAATAGCTTCGGCCTTCGGGCTGGCAGTATTGTAGACTAGCTTGCGGTTTGGTGCTTGTTGCGCAACGATGGACTAACTTTCAATCCTGTTTGATGAGACGTTCGTTTGAAACTTACTGCTGCAAAAGGCAAAGCAAAACTGCCGTCCTGCGAATGGAGAGGCTGCACTTACCGGAAGACAAGCTTGAGGTAGAACGGCAAGCGCGAGACATCGTTCTAGAAGCGGATGGCTGCTGACACACTCTTTGTCAAGATCAGCGTCGTCGACGCGCTGTTGAAATCGCTTGAAAGTGATCGTGTGTGGGCTAACGGTACCTTTTTGCATCGTGGGCAGGTACGACACTCGCCCGATCAGGACTGGTTCAGTTTTTTATCTGTTGTTGTTTCAATGTTTTTGTCCTGGATATGCAACAATTCTCGATGGACGTAGCGTTCCTTTCAGACCGATAGGGCCGAAGTAGTCTTATTCAAGTCCGTCTTAACACTCTCGTTTCGCAGATAGCCGATGGGAAAGGTGTCGAGCACTGAGTGGATACGTGCGAGGCTCAAGATCGGTTCATTACGTAGGTGCGGTCTGTGACCGAGGACCAAACAATGACAATTGCGGCGAGACCGATGAAGAACAGTCGTGCAAGGCAGATCGTGGACAGAGATGTAGAACTAACTCGGGACGCATAGTTTGCTCTGCCACAATGTTGATTTATACGTGGTTGCGGTGATGATTGCATGACAGTCGTTCACGGGACAAGAGCACGGTAGATTGACGAACAAAGGAATCAGTAAAGCGAAGAAAGAATGAAGGCTAATCATTGAAATGCTATGTAACGAAGTATGATTATGGTATCGAACGATAAACCTCTCCTTAGGTAGAGATTGTGTCTAGAGGACAGCTCTTTGCACTCCTCGCTGTGGTCGGGCATAGCATATTGTACCTGGAGGACAGCTCATGCACTCTGCGCTGTTCTCGGGCGTAATGAACGTGTAGTATTCGTGACAACTCTGTCTATTGTTGGTTAACTTTACATGCATTCAAGTTTTTACTTCATGCCAAAACAATCTAAAGAAATTATCTAGTCACTTACGAGCTCCTCGTCCGACTCACGTATTCGCTTTCTCGAGAGCACCAGATGCCCAACTCGCCAGTGCCCTACTCACACATTCGCTTTCTCGGGAGTACCCAATCCGTCAGTATAGGCAGCTTGTTGGAGGTCATCAATTTCGCCTTCTTGATAACTGAACCAATTTTGGCCATCGCTTCTTTCATGCCCTACGCGATCAATTGAGAATCCCTTCGGCCCTTAGGTGATCCACGTAAGCTTTCCACAATGCAAAGCGTGGAGTTCTATTCTTCACATCGCTATGCTGAAGATCTTCATGGAGCTTGAGGTCTGTCCACAAGGCGTCAGGCGTCACGTCGTGGGACATCCAAATTGAGAACAGCTTCTGCTTCATGAACGCAGCGGGAGACAACACCTCCCCTGGAATACCTTTCGACCTGCGGATAATCGACGTCATCTTCCAGGCGTCTTTAGACCTCTCATACGCTTGTAACGCATTAGGTTCGCCCGCGAATAAGTGCCAAAGGACGAGTTGCTCGTCGTCTAGAGCGGAAAAAGACGCGGATGAGGCGACGCAACGCCAAATTGCCCAGAACGTGTGAGATCAGCGAATTCATGCGCGATTGCATTGAGTTTTGAATTCATGACCTGTCTTTCTTCTTCGTCAACAGCGAGAGCCCCTCGCAGATGCCCTCGAACAGATTTCTCGCTTTGCTTCCAACCGGGTGCGCTGGGTTGGTCTAGTTGCTCAGCTTTGTCCATAGCAGCGACCAAGGACGTAGCAAGCAGCACAATAGTAAAGTGGGGACGCATGCTGGGTGTAAGGGAAAAGCTGCACTGTTGGCTTTCGAAGTGAGCGCGGCGGAGACTTGCGTCGTGCTATCGTCTGCTGGCAACCTCGTACGACAGTGAGTACCTCCGGCAGGTCTAAACAATCTCCTTTGATAGACTACCTCTCCCCTTTCTTGGATCCTCCAGTACACAATTGTACATGCATAATGCTTTAGGGTCGTGCTCTATGACACCATTCATCGCCCAGACACACAAAAAATTGTGCCTGCGTGGAAATTATCACTATGCGTCATGATTGCCTTTAACGACAGCGTTTAGCCCTACGTGAATAGCATTTCGGTGGCAGGAGCATCAATGTCGAGGTCGGGATGTGATGTCGTAGGCGTGATTTTCTCGTCGCGTAGAACACAAATGTATTGAACACAAGTGACTAATTGCTGCATGTGGGACGTGAGACGTACTATGAAGCTGCGACCGTGACTGCTGTCGGCTTCGGCTTCAAGATTGGGTTAGTTAGCTGTAATGTTGGCAGCAGACAAGGAGTACTAAAGCGTCAACGAGTTTCGGATTTAGATAAGGATCAACCGACTCTTGTCGTTTTAAGCCATGCAAATCGGTGTACCTGCATGACGGCATGGCCGCGAGTGCGACTTAAAGTACCAACTGTGCTGAGCCTATTTTTTCGGTCTGGATCATCAGTCCGAGAGAAAAGGCCGTGGCGTAAACGTTGTAAAGCCGACGGGGCTGATACCCAAATAGACGCGATTTTTGACGGACTCGGCGGCTCGAGAGCAGTAAAGAGAGTGGATGCCAACTACATTTGCCTTGAGCTAAAGTTTGCTCGATTCGGCCACTGATCTTCGTGCACCTCAGTTCATCACTCTGTCAGGATGTAATTGACATTACCTTTGAAAGATGAAATGATGAGGTCATGTAATCGTCGATAGGGCTTTTCTCGCTCCGACCAAGAAGTAGAGCAATCGCTCTTATCTTCTGCTCCCAGTACCTGTACATCGAAAAGATACTACAATGCTAAGTCGTGCGCCGTCGTCCCTTTGTTCGATACACAAAGTGCTTTATGTCGCAGATGTGGGAGACTGTGCTGCTTCGCTAGAAACCTGCACAAGATTGACCTGTTGAACGAGCGCTCGCACGATCATCGAGACGCTTAACCTTATCATTAATGGTGTATCGTGACGCGTGACGATTACCTCACACAGACACGATGTTTTTTGTGTCTGGGCGATGAGTGGTATCATTGTGCATGACTAAAAGCACCATTTGTGTGCAATTGTGTGCTAGAAGACTGAAGAGAGAGGAGAGGTGGTCAATCAAAGGAGGATGTTTGGACCAGCCCGAGTACCTCGCGGATGGGAACAGAATGGGCGGAAGTCAGTCTTGCCATCTAACCAGAACACCCTTTCTGAGTAGCGAAATTTTCTCGAGACAGGCGACTCGTGGCTTGTAAACTCAGTTGAACGAGATGTCGCGCGCTGCGATTGTAGGCATAAGCGAGCCCACAACAGCGAAACGCCGCCGTGTTATGCCTTTGCAATCGTCAGTGCATTGCATCTTCTGTGTGCCCACGTTCTCGTCTGGTTTGATGCCATCTATATTCCAGGCAGCGACTCGAAATGACGAAAAGCTTGCCATTTGTGGTAGGCACGTGTCCTTACGCATTCGCTGATGCATCAGGTATGTCGCTTCGATCGACTACTACAAGTAAAGGGCACAGTACTACGGTGCAAGTATTCTTTTTGCCGATAGGTGACCCCTGGCGGCGATGCGAGTTGGTCCCAGCCCAAATGAAGAGCTCTTGTTGCCTGCGTGGACCGATGACATGGGATCATCACGAGCTGAGACAGGTACATCATCTATCGCAAAATTTTTAGAAAGAAGAGGTCGCCTCGAAAACATCGAGTGGATAACCTAAAACGTACAGCACATCGTCCCAACGGTGTGCCAGACACGGCTATGGACGGGTGGGAATGCGGCCGCGTTGCACAATCTGCAACGCATAGTTGTACAGACGCAACGTGGAGGCATACCTCCCATAGCCAGATGCGGTCGCGTTGTGCGGTCAGCACCACCATGGTAGTACAGATGCAACGTGGACGAGTGCATCTAACAGCTTCTTGCGGTCACGACACGCGAACATCGGTGAGCCGAAACTGTCATGCGAGGAGAATCCCTCAACGCCCGCATCGAATTGTTCATTAGTTGAGAGGTGAGATATTTTCCGGACGACCAGTCACGATCAGCCACTAGTACACTGGCGCATGTACCATGGCTTAGGACTTTCTGGATACTTCGTACGTAGACACAACTACGCGTCGACCGACAATCTGGACCTCTAAAGATAAGCAGGCTATCCACTTTTCTTTTTTAAAATTTCCCCGTCTCTGATTACGAGTATAGCGCTCTGCGTGTACTTACATATCGAGTTTCGACGAGGATAACGAAGAACCGTGCATGTGAGCGCACAATGGATAGCTGCTCAAACTTACCGCGCAAGAAATAGTCGTTTCACGCGATGCACTCTGCCACTACGGTAGGCGTGCTTGTAGATAGTGGATGTATCGCACTTGATGCAAAAGCGGTGGCAGAACAGATCCAGCATCAACTAATCTCGTTCGCAACGCTACCACACGCATATTTTACATCACTACAACTTGATATGGCCAAGTTGTAGATGGCATCCGTCTCTTCCGTCCATCGTCACATAGTGATCCCTCGTGTGGACCGTATCGCCTCGTCGTATGTGCCAAGTTGTCATCTGGTCGTCTTACAGAAATGGTTGCGACACTACAACAGCCAATCAGGTGAGGTCGCAGCTGTGACACAACTTGCAGCAGAACCTCAAGACCTCGACGATCTGTCACATCGATCTCTTTTAACAGTGCTGTCTTGTCTGTAAATAAAAAATCCTGTCGACTTTTTGCTGTGGTAGCTGAACACGCAGACACTCAAAGCTAGGTCGAATGTGTCACGTGAAGCTACACAGGTACTGTACGTTGTCAGCACCAATCACAATCGCGCGCTCATGGAATCAGGACAACGAGCGTGTGTGTGTGGCTTGGCCGACGATCATGCAAAGGCTGATCGATAGCGCCGACACGTAGCACCTTCAGCATCATGTGACCAGTATACTAGAGTAGATTACGGCAGCGTCTGTAACGGGGCACCCTGAAGCTTGTACTGATGACAGTACAAGCTACTTATTCTGACGATAGAATAAGGCGGTGCCTCGGAACTTCACGTACACTGGTACGTGCAGAGGAAGACGGTAAGAAGAAGCGGGTACTTCGTTTAAGTAAAAAGTAGAACTGTATTTATAATAGTTAATGTCTGTTAGTAAACCTTTGTTTATCTTCATCTAACTATGTCTGAATATAAATGTGTGAATCAGTTATCTGCTCACCACTCATTGCGTGCGTCTGTCGTGGCGCGACTTGGCTGGTTGATATAATGGCCTATATACACCAATTAGGAACTACTCGTAAGTGCTACAGAATATTTGTCCTTATGACAATATTCTGAGAGTATAGCTCTGTAGTTATATTCTATCAACAATTTCTTATAAATTGTTATGTAACGATTCACCCCATTACATCACTTCCCCCTTAACCATCAGTCACTTTAGTGACTAATTGACTTATGGATACTCGTCTTAAATCATTTGTAACAGGGTTTGCACTTGTTGGTCCGTGTCCACAATCCATCAGTTTCATCGCATGGTTAACAAGTCCATGTGTTGCGCGAACAAGGCCGCTGAGAGCGCTTCTGTACGTCTGTGTGCGGACGCCGAAGCAGAAACCACAGCAACTGATGTCTCATCGGTTGCTGAAGCGACTCAGCCGGTGTCACTTGGTGATGCAGGCGCTGGTCATGAATACACTCACGTCTTCACAGAGTACGAGCTCGGAGTCTCGTACTCTCCCGATACGGAAGACGGATCCGTGTCGACGGCGATCGAATCCAAGCCGCCTGCCAAGCCTGGCATGGATGATGCTATGCGTCGCAGCATCTTTAGTTCGTCTGACGAATCAGATGAACCATCGCCAAAGCGCAGGCGCTCGAGGTCGCGAGACTCGGGCGCTCACAGTGGTGTCGGTTCTTCAATGGACACCACTTCACAGCGAGGTGCCAGTACTTCTGTCGGCACGTCGCAGGAAGAGCGGGACCGCAATGTGTTGCGTCTCGCTCCATAATAGAAGGCATGGATGCCTCCGAAATCCGTCATGGATCACTTGTCGGCAACGACGAGTGATCGTTATCGAACACGATTGTTCGATTCGTCAAGGATCCATCACCTTGACCCCAGCGCGAAAAACTATCGCGCTGAACACGAATTCTTCATCGATTCTTTCTTCAAACATTGATGGTACAGTGGGAATCACAAACTTGATGGTCCCTCACTACTTCAGGCGTGGAAATCCTACATCCATAACCTTGAGGATGTAGGTCGTGACGTTTGGAACGACAAACTTATCAAAGCTCGTGATAAGTTTGAAAAGCGAACCCCGACAGGTGCACGCTACAAGCTGCATCGTCTGTCAAGGGAGAAGGGATTACCCTGTCTTTCCTGGGGAGACCCGTGCCCATGTTGTGTGAAAAACTCTGCACGAGCACCTAAGGAGGCTTACCTCCTTACTAGCCCGTGGTGGCGCGTACGTACATCTACTAGGATGTACGAAGGGATTGACAACCTGAAATCCCTTTACGACCGTGCCGGGAAGACTTTCTCCGGCGGTCCTTCTGCGACACAGGATGTACCGCGTCGTACTGCTCAACCAGACCCAGAACGTCAATCATCAGTTGGGAGCGGGGCTCCCAAATATCCCAGGATGGAGGATAGCCGCGCCACCGGACGAGGTAAATCGTCCGACGTCCGTTCACGTCGCGGTGGTTCAACAGCTGCTCAACTAGATAGCGCTGGCCACCGCGAGAGTCCTCTAATGGAGGTGGAAAAGGAGGGAAGACGCTCTCCACACGATCATGGGGGAGCGTGTGTCCACGAGAGTCACTTTAATCGCGTAACGCTTGCGTTTCGCGGCGAACTCAAGCATGAGCGAGGCAGGCGCCTTCAGCTGGCGGACAATGTCTCGAATCATCGAGCTGAGTTTGCCTTTGCTCAGCTCGAGAACGAGCGCGCTCTGACGTCTCTGCGTGAAGAGCTAAGGGTAGCCTGTGGGGATGTTGATCGGTCTCGGGATGAGATATCTGCTCTTCAGACCCTTGTCGATGCCCACCATCGAGAGCACAAGTCTCTCTGTGAGATGCTTGAGCGCAAGGGCGTTCTTCATCGGAAGAAGCAGCGTACTGATGGTACGGCTTAAGCCGACCAACGTAACTCGTAAAATGCGTTCGCATCTTACGTGGAAGTTCGATCGTGTATGCGTTGCCTAGGCGATGCAATACACGAAATGGGCCAATGTACTTGGGTAGTAGTTTACTGCTACCCAAGTTAGTCACTACATGCTTTGGTGATTAACCGTAGACAGTAGGACTAAGTCACCTTCATTGAATAAAAGAGTGTTTGCCCTTCCATTCTTGTCAGCGTTTTGCTTTTGCTTATCCACCGCTTCGGCGATGGAGTCTTGCACAAAACGGACTACCGTTTCACGAGCCAGTATGAACTCATCTGATGACTCGTTAGCCTTAGTGCGCTGTGAGCGCACTGCAGCGACATCAACCTTTTCTTCAGTGAGGGCTTCCGCACTCTCACTGGCATCATCTTCTTCGATATCGATGTTATCGATATCGGCATCAAACGCAATGACTTCTTTGTCAGAGCGTGATGAGCGTGAACCAAATCGGTTTTTGCTCGCGCGAGTCCTTCCCCCCCTTAAACTAGAGTTACACTCTAGTAAGGTGGGTACACGCGGATGGCGCAAGCCATTCACGTAAATGGTGTATGTGTCGTGGACGCATGCACCAAGTTGTTAATGGCAAAAATCTACCATTGGCAAAAACTCAATCCAACTCCAAAAGGAGTGTGCGTATCCTCGAAGTATCTCTTCGAGGATGCGATTGGATCGTTCCGTCTGACCATCTGACTCTGGATGATCAGATGTTGACATCTTCAAGCGCGTTCCGAGTGATTTGAACACGGAGCGCCAGAAATCAACTGTGAAGCTTTGATCTCTTTCTGATACGAGGTCACGGGGGTAACCTTTGAAGTCAGAAGATGGTGTCGATAAATACACAAGCACAGCCACTTGCCGTGACTGACTCTGGTACAGCCACTAGGTGTAACATTTTGCTAAATCTGTCAACAATTACGAGAATACCCGTATTCCCGCGTGCGTCTTTGGGTAACCCGAACACGAAATCCATTGAGATGGATTCCCAGCACTCTGCCGGAACTGGAAGAGGCTGTAAAAATGCATGCAGTGAAGGACTTGACTTCGCTGGTTGACAGACTTCACGTGCGCGAACATACTTTCGCACAAACTGATACTGGCGGGGCCAGTAAAAGTCCCGACTTACCGTGAGATATGTTTTCTCTCGGCCACGATGTCCTCCTATAGGAGTATCGTGATACTCGGACATGATCCGCAAACGCAGATCAGTATCATCTGGAATGACAACACGTGGTGTGTCACCAGAAACGGCTGTTTAATGCAGTAAACCGTTACGAGTAGTGTATCGATCTGATGCAGATCGATACGCAGACGACAATCGTTTCAACGATTCTCGAGATGGCTGTGAGAGATGTGTCAACAACTTCACAATCTCACCATCTTGGGCGTATGCCCGCCTCACATCATCATACAACGTTGTAGATGGGACTGAGGACGTCATAACCGCAACAGTGAATGTCTCACTGTTGGGTTTCGCGACTGTTTCAAACTCGGGACGACGTGAGAGTGCATCAGCGACGACATTAAGTCGTCCTGGTTTGTACTCGACCGTAAAGTTGTATTCTGCAAAGAATGACAACCACCGCGCCATTCGTTGTGAAAGGTGCGGGCTGTTCAGTGCCGTGCGTAAGGACGCATGGTCAGTGTAAACAAGGAAGGGTCTATCTCCTAGTAGATAGACTCTGAACTTCGCGAGTGCATACTTCATGGCAAGGAGTTCCTTGTCATGCACTGGATAGTCCGCTCAGCTGGCTGCAGCTGACGCGACTGATAGCAGACGACGCGTTCAACGCCTTCAAGATCGTACTGCATTAATGCACAGCCGATTGCGAAATCGCTGGCATCACAGACCACATGAAATGGCCTGTCCTGATCGGCTATTGCTAGGACTGGGTATTGTATCAAGCTCTGCTTGATACCATCAAAGGAGCGCTGACATTCAGCGTTCCATAACCACCTCTCGTTCATTTTCAACAAATGAGAGAGGTGCACAGTCATCTCGGCGTAATTGTGTGACCACTTATGCAAATACGCCGCTAGTCCAAGGAATTTTCGAAGACCTTTGACATCAACTGGCACAGGCCAGTCGGTGGTCGCCTTGATCTTTTCGGGATCAGGACGTGCACCGTTCTTACCAACGATTCGCCAAAGAAGTGGTGTTTCACTTGCTGCAAATATTCACTTCTTGAGGTTTGCATACAATTGATGCTTTCGCATGATTGTAAGAACTTGTCGGACGTGGTACCTGTGAACCTCAACGTCCGACTTTCCATCCATAGCTCGACTATGGATGAATGCGTCATCGAAATAACTCGGCGCGAATTCTCTCACTGGTCTCAACAGATGTGAAACACATCTGTTGAACATGGCAGGGGCATTACTGAGCCCTTGTGGCATTACTAGCCATTTCCAGAGCATGCCGCTAGGCGTGCTAACTACGGTATAGGGTACATCCCGTTCCCGCATAAGGATTTGATAGAAGCCATCCATCAAATCCATGGACGAAAAGATGGTACTCTTTGACATACCATCAATGATTACGTCCTTACTCGGTATCGGCGTCTGAGCCGGTACCGTTGCAGCGTTCAATTTGTTGAACGCGTGCACTATCCGCCACCCTCCTGTTGCTTTTCGCACACAGAAGGTCGAAGAGCTATGTGGGGAAGTTGATGCCCTCACATGGCCCGCAGCTAAACGATCGGCATAGAACTTGTCGATCGCAATTACTTGTTCACGAGGCAGTGGCCACTGCTTCATGACACAGTACTTCGAGCCTGGTTTAAGCTCGACTTCGTGTCGAATACCTTTATCCTTCGGTAATTCGCACGGAACAGTTTCAGGGAATACATCCTTGAATTCAATCAAATCTTCATAGAGAGGATCTGTCTTGAGCGATTCCCACGATTGGGAGTCATATCGCTCAATTCGTGTCTTTTCATCTAGGACACTTTCGTCCATAGATGAACTACTGAGAACTCTCTCGTTCTCAGTAAACACTGTTGCTGACCTTATGTCGGTTACACACTCGTCGTCAGCGACGAGTATGCAGATTTGCTTGACTTTGCCACTACGCAGATCACGCAAGAACCTTTTATGTTCGAGCGTTGGCAACTGAGTGATCTCCGAAGTCAACTTCGGAGGCGCACTCAGATCAAGTGTATAAGCGCCTACACTTGATCCGTTATTGACTATGACATTCAATGTCTCTGTCATTTCCTGGGGACTTTTTCCCTCAGGCTTCGAAGGACTTATTCCTTCGTCTTCCCGGGGACTTATTCCCGCGGGTTTCGGGGAACTTATTTCCGCCGTATTTGTAATCTTGGGACTTATTCCCTTTACTTCCTCTAGCTGGGGTTGCGCAACCACAGCGAGATCCTCTACGAAAGACTCTCCAGTCGATCTAGGATTATCGTTTCGCTTAACCTGAGCGATCGATTGTTTCTCTTCTAGATGTTCCCCGCTAGGGATCCATCTTTGTCCCAGTCCACCCGACTTGTTCGAGTGGTGGACCTTCGGCGCAGCCTGTGTTTCCTCACAGCCGCCGGAACTTTGCTCCGAAGTGTAACCGTTTGGTACACTAAGGTTTTGTGCAGTCGTACTAACGACCGTACCACAAGTGAGGCCATCGCACTCACTCGTAGTACATCCACACGCTTGTGGACGCTCCAAAACGTTCATCAGATGGCCATGTGACGAACAAGCGGCAGGCATCGTTACTGTTCGATGCTGCCAGTTTACTCGTGGTTCGTACCTTCTGAGCCACGGTATTCCAAGGATGACATCAAATTTGTCATCCGAATCCAATACGATAAAGTCATCGTCATAGTGGGTATCTTCTAGCGTATAGTGAATCTTCACTATACGCTTATGACGGTTACGGATGCGCCTGTCGCAAGACGTACCTTCATCCTCGTAGGAGGTGTGTCACATTCACTGAACTTGAAGTGAACATCTTCTAGCGATTGGCGTTGCACAAAATTGTTGGATGCTCCACAATCGACTAGAGCCCGAAAGGGCAACTTATTCGTCACTTCGAGTTTCAAGGTAATGAGTGCGATCTCATTACCTAGAGCAGCAACGCACAATATTTGTGTGTTGGGAGCAACATTCGTCAAGAGGCCTGCAGATGCTCTTGACGTTGCTGGACCAGTAGGGTACTCCGCACCTACTGATCTTGCCCGTTTTTTTACGGTCCATCCCGTTGTTGCGTCTTTGCACCAACAGCGGACCCGCGTCCCTGCCCCTTTCTCACGGGTGGACGGTCACTACGCCCAGTGTTGCGAGACACTGGACGAGGGGCACTACACTCGTAAGCGTAGTGTCCTGTCTTCTGACATCTGTTGCATTTCTGCAACTTCTTGTAGTCTGTAGAGCGAGCCTTCTCGCTCTCTACGTAACAGAGTTCCATCGGCTCTGGACCTCCGCTGTCATATCGTCTCGGTTGACGATATGATGTCGAGCTGGCGCGAGCCTGTCTCAGACTGAAGTCTTCCTGCTCCGCAATGGAAATGGCTTGTTCTAGTGAATCTAGCTCAAGCCGGAACAGGTGAGTCTTACGGGACCATCCGCAAGACCCTGCATGAACACCGAAACCAACGTGTGTTCATCAACCGAGTTGGAACTTATGCAACTCGTGAGATGTCGTATATGTTGCGCGTAAGCGTGCACATCACGCTTACCCTGCTTGAGCTTCAAGAGTTTGGTTCGAGCTCTGAACTCAGCTCCAGGCGGTTCAAACGTTTGTCTGAGCCGCTACTTGAAGACTTCCAACGACCCAAACGCATATGGGTCGTGCAACTTGAGCCCCAGTGCCCAAGTCTTGGCACGTCCTGCCAGATTTGACTGGGCAAATGCAACTTGCATATCCCCGTCGTCGATGCGACGCGCCCTTATAGCATCGTTCATTTCGATGATCCATCTCAAGAGGGAGTCCTCTTCGACTCCCCTATACTTGTAGATGAAAATCTTCAATGTCTCGGGTCGACGCGAGTGCATCGACTTCTCAGCAGCAGCCTGCTGCTGTCTCAACAGTTCAAACTGTTGAGCACCCTGTTCTCTCAACAACTCTGCTTGTTGAGAACCTTGTTGGCGAAGCAAGGCTACTTTCTCGCGTTCTGCGTCAAGTTCATTTTGAATGAACTTGGCGATAGTAGCATGTTGGGCATCTCTATTGAGATCCTCTAGCATGACGCTAACAGCATGGATGCCCATGGTTGAACCCATCCGTTCAACCGCATCCCATTCGACATCGCTCAAATGGGAGTAGCCGTCACGCGTAGCGTGAAAGCTTTGGTCATCTTCATCATCTAACATATTCATGTTAGATGTGAACGTGGTCCCTGGACGGACTAATAAGTGCTACCAGGTGTAACGGGGCACCCTCAAGCTTGTGCTGGTGACAGTACAAGCTACTTATTCTGACGATAGAATAAGGCGGTGCCTCGTATCTTCACGTACACTGGTACGTGCAGAGGAAGACGGTAAGAAGAAGCGGGTACTTCGTTTAAGTAAAAAGTAGAACTGTATTTATAATAGTTAATGTCTGTTAGTAAACCTTTGTTTATCCTCATCTAACTATGTCTAAATTCAAATGAGCATTTAAACTATCTGCTCACCACTCATTGCGTGCGTCTGTCGTGGCGCGTCTTGGCTGGTTGATATAATGGCCTATATCAACCAATTAGGAACTACTTGCAAGTGCTACAGAAAATTTGTCCTCTATGACAATATTCTGAGAGTATAGCTCTGTAGTTATATTCTATCAACAATTTCTTATAAATTGTTATGTAACGGTTCGCCCCTTACAGCGTCGATCATACTCATAATATTTTACTGCCTGAATATTCTTACAATACCAAGATATCGTCGTTCAGATCCTAAAATTTACGATGATCTTATAAATTCCAAGAAGAGGACACCACTCGCTAGATGCGTCACATGAAACCTTTGTTTTATTAGAGCCTACGGCCGTACCAAAAGATATTCATGACAACTCCTGCCTCGCCCACCACAGACAAACGCTATAATTCTGGCGCTGTGGATAAGCGGTTCTTGAATCACCCGCGTAATATCAAGATCCAGTTTTCCGCCTATCACCACTGCCTCCTCCTGACATTTGCTTGGCCTGTTGTGCAGATCCGAAGCAACACCGCAGATCTTCATTTGTAGCGGAGCTACTTACCGCTCCTTAACAGAGGAAGTTTTGGACTAACAGATTCTTTTACGTACAACAAACTAACAATAACGTACAGTCGTTCAAGTGTTCGAGCTTATCAATCCTGGTTCCAAATGGGTACGATCCACAGAATCACTCACTAACTTGTCACTACGAGTTAATCAAGAGTAAATGCCTTGGCAATGCTCTTACAACACACTATGCCTTGACCAGGGACTTGTGTCCAACGATTTAAAAGGGGAACTGAGCGTTTTAGATTCTTACCTAAGGTAAAAAACTGAACCTTGTCTGACTGACTTCTACATTGCAATCATTTGACATATGTCTATCTTTTATCCCTGCCCGATAAGGTGCGGCAACACCGTCAGTACGTGGTACCAAGACTGTACCACTCGGATCCACCGATCTTTAGCTTGTGTGGACGCACAACATATCCAATTTATGTAACCGCGTGTAAGCCCGTTACACCCTCCCCCACCAGACTGTCGACACCCTTTTGTCATAAAATCTTCTACTGTTCTTTGAGGTCTCAAAGAGCTGGTCCTTGAGCATCATGTTTACAACACACACACACACCCTCCAAATCACTGAGCTAAACCTTTGTCCAACATCGTTGAGGAATTTTTATAGTGTGCAGTGAGAGTGACACCGTCGCGTCGAGTGTCTATACCACCCTCCAACAACGCCACCGGCGCGTAACACCACGCACATCGCGCCAAATATTTTCGTGGACCGCGAGGAGGTACCTTTACCTCTTGCACAGCGTGCAGCCGGCGACCCTGCGCTTGGTGTATTGCACAACATCTTTGATGAAGATTAAGCTCAATTAATTTAGTCGGGATATGACCGCAGTCGTCAAGCACAATGTGTAGCCAAAGCGTATGCTCATGGTGGTAACAGCTTTACATGACCGATTGTGGATCGATCATGTGAAGCGTCAGACAGCCGGGAAGTCACTTGCAACATGGGTCACGGGACCCAATGCTATCACGGCCACACAACTAGCGGAGGGGGGAGCTCTCAGAGCAAGATACCTGAAGGTCGAGTGTATGATCGTTCAAGATAATCTCGACAGGCTGACTCTGAAAGAACAAGGTGCGTCTGTGTCCGCAATGCGGACAAGTCCTACTGTTTTGTTCCCTGGTGGGACGGAGGCAAAAATAGCGTCGTCTTCGCGCGTTGGGATCACAGAGCTCCCCGTCTACCAAGCTTGTGAAATCTTCAATAGAGTGCTTCACTTGATGACGTTAGGCTCGAACGAAAGATGCGATTAAATTTCGCAAAACTTACTGTCAAGTGCCAGCTTCGGTCGCTCTATCGCACCCGCTATGATGCGGTATCTACAGAACCGCACATCAGTGCACCTGCTGCATCTGCAGCCCCTTCCACTCCTGCATTGAAAAGTAAGAAGCAGCATGGATCGACTGACACTAGAGACGACGTAAAAAACGTTAAAGGCACACGTACAATCCTGCTGCAGTGGCACTTCTTATTTCCATGAGTTCTCCGACTCCGGGTACCCCCACCACTGTACCAGGTACTGGTACTGACCGTCGTGACGACGTAGCTGCAAAATTCTCTCAATACAATACTTTTCATCCCCTCGCTCGATAACGAGAGCAGATGGTTTTCGTTAAATCTCGACGCATCGATGACGAATTAGTGCACGAGGTGCTGAATCTTCGTTACCGAGTTACGCGTCTTAGAGGACATCTGAATCTTCTCTTAAGGATTCCTTGACTTGTAGCAGTTCCAACTCCTTCGGCGTAAGCGCCTTGTGATCTACCCGCGACAGATCATGGTTAAGCTTGAGCAAGCCGACGTAAAAACTAGTTGTGTTCGCGTCTTGCGTGGAAGGCGTGCACGCTAGGTCCTTCTTGTCCACAACCGTAGACGGTCCAATGAAGTGAGGACGCAACTTGATATTACAGACCGCTGACACAATCTCAAGTGGAAGATTCTTAACGTTAAGTAAGACCAGGTTTACAACTTCATAACTCTCAATACACTTTTTGCCTTTGGCATCGGCTTGTTCCTTATGCTTGTCCTAACTATCCGCCATTGCGTCACGTACATGTCTTTAGACATTTAATTACGTAGCAAGAAACTCTCTTATTTGGTTCTGAACAGTCGTTGGACCGACATCAGCAAGCCGATCGACTATTCCTTTTCCACCAATCCCAGAACGTCTCAGTGGAAGCGTAAACGAAAGGCGTGGGTGAGTGAGACCATTTTACGTAAAAATGGAGTTAATCTAGTAGGGACATGAACAGCGTTGTTAAACCCAAAATCGACTACCGGGGGCATCTAGCTCCAACGCCGAGGCGGATCATCACAAACAATGCGCAAAATGTCACCAATGACCAGTTGACACACTCAAATTGACCATCGGTCTGCGGATGATCCGCCGTGGGCATGCACAACCTGGTTCTCAGCACCTTAAAGATGGAAGTCCAAAACTTGCCAGTGAAACGTGGATCAAGATCAGAGACAAAGGACTCATTCGAATCGTGTGGACAAAACACACGGTCGATATTAAGCTTCGCTGTACCTTCACTATCGATATAATTAGACACACCCGCTAAATTAACAATCCTTCTTAAACGGTCAAGACCGCGATACCAGTATTGCCGTCCGAATCCTTCGGTAGGCCAAACACAAAGTCCATACTAATGGACGATCAACACCCAGTGGGCATAGGTGAACTAGCAAGCGGTGAAACCGCAAGTGCTGTAATAGTTTGATCCCATTGACACGTTCACACGTACGCACACTGTGCTCACCCAACTTGGGCCACTAAAACGTCTGGCTTACTGAGCTACAGGTATTCTCACGGCCGAGATGACCGCGCAAAGCAGCTTTCTGTGCCTTAAAGAAGATACGATACTTCAATCCCTTATCATGAGGAACAGCGATAAGAGGCATATACTTAACAATCGTGCCATAGCACAACAACTTACGATCGCTGACATATCGATGTAGGCTCGCACGTAAACGTGCCGACAATAACAGGGGCGAGTCTTTGAACTTCTCGCTTCCAAGAGCATGTAGCAATGCTACACTTTGCACATGACGTGCATATGCAGCACTATGAAATCCACAATGGAGGACAGTTGTATTCAGCAAAAAATTAAAGCCTACAAGCCAGGCGTTGTGAGGGGTGAGGCGACTGTGTCGCAATGCGTAACGACGCATGATCTGTTAGGATCACAAAAGGCTTTGATCCAAGTAGTTGTACTCTGAACTTAACAAAAGCGTACTTCATTGCGTGCAACCCTTTTTCGTGAACTGGATAGATCTTCTCTGCAGCCTAAAGCTGACGTGATGTATACGCAATGACGGGCTTATGTTCATCGACATTTGTCTAAATATGCACAACCAAAAGAATAATCAGGCGCGTCACGGAACAAACTGAAAGACCGCTTGAGATTAAAAAAATGTAAATTGAAGCACAAACAAGACTGCATATAATAGCCTCAAAAACTTAAGCAGGGACTGCGTCCCAACAGTAAACTGCATCCTTTTTAAGGGGTTTTGCTAATGGACTTTCAATGTCAGCGTAGTTTGCACTGTACTTGCAAGTATTTAGCAAGACCGAGACATTTACGCAAGTCAGTTTGGTTCGACGGAATCGGACAGTAAACAATTGACTTCACCTTAGCGGCATCCGCTAGAAGGCCAATCTTCTCAATAAAACACCCAAAGAAGGAAATTTCTTCTGCGCCAAAATTGCGTAGTGATGCATTTTCATACCGCTTGTCCGCGCGCATGCACTCGAGCACTGCTCGTAAATGGTCTCCTCGATTGTCAACATATGATCAATTGTGTTCTGCGCAGACATGGACAAAGATGTTAGCGAAATAGCTTTGTGCGTATTTACAAAGAGGTCAGTGAATTTTCTTCACAAGACGATTAAATGTAGCCAGGGCATTAGAAAGCTCTTGATGCATGACAAGCCACTCCAAAAGCATGCCGCTTCAATCACTGACCGCTGTGAAAAAGATCTCTCTAGTCGCATAAGCAACTGATAATACCCATCAACCAATTCGAGTGCACTGAACATAATACAACCTACCATACCGTTCAGAACAACATCCGTTTAAGAATAGGCGTCTGTGCCAGCACAGTGGCTGCTTTTAGCCTTATTGCAAGCATGCACAATGCGCCACTTGCCAATTAGCTTTTTGACACAAAAAGTCGGTGTCGAGTTCGAAATCTTTATCTCAAGCACAATGCCAGCCGTGTTCTTTTTATGAGAAAATCGTCCATGATGTCACACTGCTCCTTTGGTAGGGGCCATTGCCGTGTCACACAATACTTGGCTCCGAGAATTAGGTCAATTTCATGACGTACGCTTAGATCGGGAGTCAGAGTGGAAAGTGGATTGCTAGACACTACATCATAAAACTTCTTAACCAAAGATAAAACGGTACTTTAGATTCTTCCAGTACCAATGACCAACTTCAAGCACTCGGTGCCGCCTTTGTATCTTCCAAGACAGCTTCGTTGAGAAGTGAAGATGTATTAAACTAACTAATGAATCTAATGACCACCACGTCAGATAATTCACCTGACTTCAACGACTGGCCAAACTCATTGACAGACATTTCGTTCATGTCTAACAGAGTATTCAGTGAGGGTAGAGACTCAAGGCTCACTGACTCATCTACGTCACCGGTCACTCCATAATGAGTGTATATAGCCGCTCCCTAGTATCCCTTAATAACGCAACAGAAGCCTTGTATTGCATAACAACAATCTGGCGTCGCTGTCGTCTCTGTGACGAGACTGAGCATCTTAAAGAGACTGGAACTTTCTCGCTTAAAGGTTGATATCATCATTATCATCCTTAACTTGGTTTGACAAGAGAAGTTTTCAGTACCGACACTCAAGACATCAATATCTTCAAGGTTGACATGCCCGTCAACCTAAAGTTGCTCCTTATTATAGCCAATGTCATTACCAACATCCGGGACTGTACCGCCCCCAAGGTGACGAACAACGTCAACCTTAATTTTACATATTTCAAATATGGTGTAATTACCGACATCTGGTGATGAGTCACTTCCAGTGATATCACCACCCAGTGCTTACTTACGTGCCACTCCCCGCTCATCAAATCAGCGTTGCCCTTGATGACTTGGTATTTGACCGACAATGGCTTGACTGACATTCAGTGTGTCGCAATCACGGCCAACATCACTCAATGTGTACTTACGTGTCACTCCACCAGATGCGTTCAGCCCGTGATGACTTGGCTCTAGGCCAACAATGCGTTCAGCATTCAGTGATTTGTTATTACAACATTGATCCCTCGACGGAGTACGTGCCGTCTCACTAACAATCAGAGAGCTTGGCTTGTAACTAACATTTTTTATATCGTCGAACTCAATGAGTTCAGCCATACCGATGTTCAGCACACTGACAGTCTCAGTCCGTGGCTCGCGCCCATAGCGCTTTTTTTTCCTAGCAGAGATGGGCTTAAGACTTTTCAAAGCTTCACTGGGAACAGTGCGCATTGCGTCTAAGTTCTTTGACCACCAATAAATCCAAGCCTTTTAGCGTTCTAGACAAGCCTTACCAAGGATAAGATCATACCTCTCATCCAAGGCAAGGACTAGGCAGCGTCCAATACTGTTAAGGTCCGAAAACTTCACGTTTACTTTCACAGGAGCTTTATGCACAGTGAATAATGCACCTCTTGCTAAGCGAACAGTGATCGTATCATTCTTTCGCGCTTTCAGCGGATCAGAGTACTGCTGCCTTCTACTTGAGAAAAACGTCCAACAAAGGGTTTAAATTTCCTGGATCAATATTGACCATGGCTTACTTGTACTCATGCTTCGTAACATCGCTCACGAAGCCCTTTGGGGTTAGGCCCTGTTCTCCATCACCTCCTAAAGGCACAACAGAGCTTAACCCGCAAGCCTAACTTGTATACATGCTTCGTAACATCGCTTACGAAGCCCCTTGGGGTTGGGCCTTGTTCTCCGTCACCTCATAAAGGCACAACAGAGCCTAACCCTCCCCAGCAGGGCGCTTCGCGACTACTCGGACTCGACGTCTTCCCACGACTTACCACTTCGTTGGTCAGCGACGGGAGGTCGGCTTGACTGAGCCTGTCTGGTACTTCTTATAGTACAATTGGGACGAAGGTGTTCGGTACTTTCGCACACAAAACATCTACGGATAATTGAACGCTGATGGACAGCGTAAAGCTCATCTCCTTTGTCATTCTTAGCGAGACTAAGGTCATAATGACCTATCCATCTGATGAGCATTGTTCGACCAGTTCGACTGGAAACCATGAGTCTCATAACGGGCTGTTCTAAAGTGGAACGCTGCGTTCATCGCAATGTGCACTACAATTTTTATTGTCGAGTGTTGTGCCCGGGCACTTCTGTATGGCAACGCCAGTGAAAATACCCATTATAGCTTGTCACTAAAACCCTCTTACGTGAAGAGTCATGCTGCATAGAAGCGCTGAGAGCTCGCAACTCTTTTAGAATTTAAACGAAGTCCTTTTTTCCCCGGCGAATTGACTGGAAGAGTAATAGCACGCAGTGTGGCCGATTAGGCGGGGCAAAAATCAAGAATCATGCTGTTTTAGCATGCCCCAGGTGGCGAAGCCTTTTCTATTGAGGTATCAGAAGTGAAAGCCCACTTCCTGGCTTGGTCACCAAACTTCAATAGGGCCAGATTCACTTATTTGCTTCTCTAAACGCAGCGGGGTCGAGACGATGGCAACCTACATCTCTCGAACCTACAAAAAGAGATTTCTACCTTTCTTCTCACGTGACACTGATACTAGAGGACGAGTCCTTGGCTCAGTGTCCGATATTGGAACAAATGGAGTGGGCATGGCAGATTCCAAATGGCCATGGACCTGTTCAGTCAACGTGGACTCAAAGTTCGAGAAGGCCTCGAGACGTGCACGAAGTGCGTCCGGGCCTTGTTCGCTTATTAGAGCTTCTTGATCGTGTCCTGTAAACGCCGTGAAATTTTCAAGGGTCTCTCTGCTGGGCCTTAGAGAAGTTCACGGCCGTCTTTATCCCCGCAGAGGATCCACTCTGTGAAGATTCAGTTGTAGATTGAATACAAGTGCTACCAACTGTAGCGGAGCTACTTAGCGCTCCTTATCAGAGGAAGTCTTGGACTAAAAGAGTCTCTTACTTGTAACAAAATAACAATGATGTACAGTCGTTCAAGTGTACAACCTGTACAATTCTGGTTCCAAATGGGTACGATCCACAGAATCACTCACTAACTAGTCACCACTAGTTCGACAAGAGTAAGCGCCTTCACAAGTCTAACACTCTTTCAACACACTATGCCTGGACTAGGCACTAGTGTTCAGCGATTCGAAAGGGAAACTGACCTTTTTTTTATTCTTTATATGATATAAGTTTATCTTTTATTCTTACCCGACAAGGTTCGATATTACCGTTAGTACGTGGTTTCAAGCCTTTACCACTCAGATACTCCAATCTTTATTTATTGTGGACATACAACATCAACCGGTTCCATAATCGCGTGTAATCCCGTTGCGCAATCCGACGTCGTGATGAGAGCCACTGAGCAATTACAAGTCTCTTAAGAAACGTGTTTACTATTTGTCATGCTGCAAAAGCTGTTGACAAGGTATACCGTTTGTATGTGTTCATTGATGCATTCGTATCAGACAGTGGTTATCAGGTGTGACTCATGTTCCTTAGAACATAATGTTAGCGTAGGTGCGGTACAGCTGTCAGTTGGTAGCTGATTGTTAGATGTTTGCTGGATCGTGATGAAAAAAAGCTACGACAATGCTTTAAATCCGGTGGGAACATACCATAGATATCAGTGTTAAATGTGTATTTTTAGCGTAAGGAAAAAGGCCTAAAAGTTATCACTTCGGTAATCGCCTGTATCTCAACAGGTTAACAGCCGCAATTATTAACCTCTTCCGTCTTCAGCACTGAAGGCAAGTACGTGCGCTGTGTAATTCGAAGTCATTTTTAGGAAGTGACAATAAATTTATTGGTATGTCACCATGCGGATACGTCTGGCGCGGAAGGGACTACTGGCACACATTAAATATGTAAAGGATCCGTCGAAGATAAGGGAAGGATGGTTTTACAGCAATGTAAAGGCTTTGGGGCGTATTGCCAAAACTACTGCATTTGAGCACCAAATTAAGATTCGGACAGCGAACTCAGATCTTCGTGTGTTATTGGTTCAATGACTTCAACAATTGGTCAACACTGCACCCCATGTGTCGATGATCCGTTGTACCCATTCGATTAAGATGGAAGACGGTACGAAGTTTTTTATGCACCTAGTCTTTTTGATGAACAAATCGTGGGTCTCCGGACACTATACGAACCTCTGGATGAAGCTTGACAAAAATGATCATGCTGAGAAGTTTGCCCCGGTACGCTTAGGAGCCCGCCCAGCTCTCGCACGCATCGTGAAGCTTTGGGCAGGGGAGCATCGATGGCGGCCGCGCCGTGGAATTTTAAAGAAGATCACTGCCCGACGACGACACCGACAAGGTTAAAATCAGCGTGACAAGCGCGTGACAGCGAACGAAAATCGTGTCGTCGCACGCGGCGCAGATATACTCGAATGAATGGAGTTACGACAAATGCGTGCAGCGCTCCTGCTGATCACACGGAATTAGTATAGGCTTAAGGAAAACAGCTTTCCTCTCTAGAACTGGTCTACGCAGGGCAGATCGTGCCCAAGTCCCGATTGTCCCCACGGCGTCAACGCGCCCTTCAGCCAAGTTCCCTAAATCTGTCCTGCAGCGCAGCGCATAGGCAGCATCGCTTTAAATTTTGTGGTAGCGTCGACAGCTTCCACGATGCAGACATCAATGTTATGGTCTTCGCTATCGAGTTCTCAGAACGACTGAGCAACGCGTGGAAGGCGGTGCAAACGACGCTTGCAGAGAGGAAAGGGGCCCAAGAGGCACGAGAGCCAGTCTTCTTGGCCGCGAGCGAGCTCTGGCGCTTTGCGGTACTTACAACGGCTCACGCAATCTGGCCCGAGAGGCTTTGACGCATGGAGGACCCACCCTTATGGATTGAAGCCCAGCAAGCACTCCAACAGACGATTTCGCGGCATACGCTTGCGCGATTTAGGTGCTCGGCTTACCGACCCGGTGACAGCGAAGCTAGACGTGTGAAGGCTCTCATGAGATCAGCGCTCGCAGATGACACGTCAAACCGGCTACACTGCAGGCCTTGCCATGAGGTGGACAATTAGTTGTTGTCTACTTGCTCTTCTTCAAGGTTGGTCTCGTGGTAACCCGGGACCAGGCGGCTCCGGGTAGAAGATTCTCTGTGTACACGTCCCTACGCACGGAGAGGCGATCACATGGGTCGCGTGCATGGCATACAGCGAGAAGATGACAGCGAACAACCTTGCAGAGCACAGAGGACTTGTACATGGCCTACGACAAGCGAAAGTAAGTGCCTTCGTGCCATTGCACGTATTAAGTGGCAGTGCGATTGTGGTCTCGCAGCTCCGAATGAACCGACCCCTTCTCAAGCCCCAGCTTGCAGCGCTCTATCGCGAGGCGAGAGCACT
This sequence comes from Peronospora matthiolae, assembly GCA_921007115.2. Classification (NCBI taxonomy): domain Eukaryota; phylum Oomycota; class Peronosporomycetes; order Peronosporales; family Peronosporaceae; genus Peronospora; species Peronospora matthiolae. The sequence continues at coordinate 322,571 of CAKLBY020000058.1, read as the reverse complement.
AGCAGACGAAGTCGCGGTCGCCGTCTGGTTCCATCAATACCGTGAGTACAACGAGATGGTTGACAGAGCAGCCAAAATTGCGGTGGACACTCTAGCATCCGCTCATGTGCTCACACCGCCTTCTCGTCACCTCGTCTTCTCGGTGGAAGAGGTCATGGATGAAGACGTCAACCACTAACTCGATACGTCACTCGCCGCGAAGAGCGTGTAGTACGCAAGTCCGGCAAAGAAGGCGCGCGAGATCGCAGTCGCAACGCGACAAATTTAACCGTGACAAGCAGCCGTCCGAAGCCTCGCAGGTAAATAATGATTGAGTTAGCGGCGCAGCGACTGACTTGCGGTACTACAGGTATCTTAGGTCGGAGATCGTACCTTAATATACGTCACCTTCATCATCATCATGACAAGTTTGACGGAGAAGTATGAACTGATGTCCTGCATCATGGAAAATTTCGGGGACATCACACTTATCGAGGTCAAGTAGAAGCTGCTGAAAGAATTTGGACGACCGGAGAAGAAAGAATCTCAGGAGTGTGCACTAAGGGTTATCCATAGAAGCAAGTTTCGAAGATCGAAGAGCTTAGAGGATGCAAAAGGACATGGTCCAAGTTGGTACCCTCTTAAGGAAAATGACAGATTAAAAGGAAAGTGATCCATCTGCAAACAATTCGGGCATTTATGGTTTTTTTCCTCCACCGCAACGGCGAATCTGACAGTGATACCGCGTTTTACATGGGATGTCTATCAGCCGGTTATTTTATTGGTGATGGTAGCAACAGTGCACATGTCCTCGTATCGGGACGAGTTTATCGGGTGAGAAACATTCGCAAGCGGCATTTAAGTGGACATTGCAAATGGTCAATACCTTTGCGTTGTCGTAAACGGTCATATACTCTTTAAGGACACACAAGGCAAGTGGTACCGTGTGGAGGAAGCTATGCACATTCCAGGTTTGGATTAACGGTTGCCGTCCGTCAGCAAATTAACTGATCGGGGCAATAATATAAAGTTAGTCAAACTTCATGGGTTTTGTGGAACAAGTCGAAGAAAATGGCATCCGTACAAAAAATTGACAAGGCATTCGTGCTGCACTGTCATCAAGACATGTTACATTATGTGGAGTAAGCTCTGATTAAAGATTGGGGAATCTGTGACGTGCTCAAATGAGGCACTTAAGCGAAGAAGTGCAGCTATTAACGCAACTAGTGTCGACGGGGATATACCGATAATTAAGATAAAGAAGACCGATAGTGGTGCGGTGGTTGCATAAAAGGTAAAATGACAGTGTAGAAATTATGTCGCGCGCAATTTCTAACACGCACATCACGTGTTCAGGACCTTGTACACACGGAAGTTGTAAGTCCTATAAAACAGAGTCAAAAGGTGAAATTAAGTAATTGCACGCCTTTGTCGACGACCACTATAAGCGTGTGGTTGCGTACTTGTTTAAAAATAAGGAAATGACAGAAGTATTGAACGAGATTAAAGATCTTTAGACAAGGTACGAAAGACAGTGGAGTTAGAGGGTCAAGTGCTTGCGTTCGGACAACGCATCATAAATTGTCAACAAAGTAAAAAAAAATGTACAGAGCGAAAAATAAATATCGAACGACTAATGTGATCGCACACCAGAAAACGGTACCACAGAGCTTACATCAAAATAGCGTTGTGGAACGAGCCTACAAGAAAATAATGAAGAATTTAAGGTTGATGATGAACGACTAACGTGATCGCACACCAGAAACCGGTACCACAGAGCTTACATCAAAATAGCGTTGTGGAACGAGCCAACTAGAAAATTATGAAGAAGTTAAGGTTAATGGTGCAATCTCAAGGCGCTTATATGATTTATAGGAAGATAAAGTCAATACGACAGTGTACCTGTTAATTCGGTAGACCGGCAGGGCACACACCTAGGTACCCTGGACAGATGCGGTATGCACATATGGACGAAACAAATCGTACTCGGTTGAAACACAATGGGTCCAAGTGCTTGCCCCAGTTGTATGCGGAAAATACCAAAGGATACAGGGTATACGACTTGGAAGCACACAAGTTTTAAGTAGTACGATCAGTAAAACTCGACGTAAGGGAGCTCAGTGGAATAAGTAGCAGATGCATCGACGTCGAGGGACAAGACCATCATCCAGGTCTTTAAAGATGATGATGACGAGATTTTTATTTCGAGCACGGAAGAGATACCGATTAAAGTTGATCGGATGCAGTGTCCGGACGAATTTGTTAGACACCGGTATGCAAGAATCGGACGACCAAGATCCGTCAAGATTGGACTTTACAGAGTATCCAAGAATAAATAGCGACAATGTATTCCGACCCCAATCATCCCAATCAAGTCGAATAAAAAACCAGTGCTCATGCTTAAGCCGGTACTGAAAGCAAATTGTGATGAAGAGTTTGGTGGTCGTTTTATCACCCATCTCCCTGGAGAGTACGGTTTGACGATGATTGTATGCTTGCTTCAGAAGTGATAGCATATACAGAATCGTTAAGGACACTCCAAAAATGTACCAAGAGGCTGTTGCAAGTGATGATTTATCAAAATGCACTAAATGAGTCATAATAATCTTAGCGAAGAACTGTAAAAGGAAGATCAATCGGATGCCGATGGGTCTTCGCGAAATAGCGGAATAGACTCGGCGCGGTCATCACATACAAGTACAGGATTGTTGCTAAGCATCTTAGCAGAGTTTCGGTGTGAGATTCTTCGAGACGTACGTACCAACGGTTTACAGAAATGTTATGCGAGTTGTGTTAACGGTGATTGTATAAATTGGGTATGTGTCCAAAAAAATGGACTTGATTACGCCTATCCTGAATAGAAGATCAAGTAGCAAGTGCACATGGAGGTAACACCACGTCTTTCAGCACGTAAAGGTATGGGTTACAATGTATAGCAAGCCTTTTAGGGGTTAAATAGGGAGCGCGTGCATAGCACTAAAATGCGCATGCACTTCTGATGAAGATTGGGTTTCAGAGGTGCAGGGCTATCCAATGTGTGCCCATGCAGCATGATCGCGAAAATTAGCTGTACGTTTTCCCGTTTTTCGATGACATGATTATTGCAGCCAAGACCAGTAAAGAGATCGCATCAACAAAAACGCGGTAAGCCGCTTATCCAAATGAAGGAATTGGGACGACGAAGGTTATACTGGGGATAGAGGTCGAAAACTACTCCAAGGCCGGTCTCCTGAGAAAAAGCAGACCAGACACATCGAAGGTGGTGGGCAACTATCAAACCAGCAAGGTGCAAAGGAAATGGTAAATTCATGCACAGCAGGACTAAAGATGCAGTCATCGACCACAAGTAATGAACGGTTGGAAATAAAAACGAGACCGTGTCGGTCGCTGATCGGATTTTTGCTGTACATCATGACATGAAAACACCCGGACGTGAAATGCATCGTGAATCAGCAATCTATATTCTTTTAGAATTCTGGGAATGGTGTTAAAAAGCAGATATCGAAATACAACAACATCTCGACAAAACGCAAGACATCAGATTTGTTTACGACCATACTGATGGCAAGACAGCAGTGATCGCTTTATGGAGGCTAAATACGGTAACAGTATCGATAATTGACGGTCGGTCTCAGGCATCATGGTCAAAATTAAAATAAGGCCAGTCCTGTACAAGTGAAATATTAGTTTACTGTGGCACTAAGCATTGCTAAAGCGGAACACGTACCACTTAGCTTACTTTTACAGGGAGTTTTCGGGGTGAGCTCAATGCTAATTGACGTGAGACGCGAGCGAAGGCGAGCAACTAAATTCGGGAGCTTAACCAAAGGACAATCGCTTCGGCGAGCAACTTCGGGATACAACGCGCGTACAAAAAATATCGATATTCGCCATCATTTCCTCCGAGAATATTTCGTAAATGTTACAATATTTAAAAAAAGGTTAATAATTAAGATCAGGTGTCAAACACGCTAGAAAAGGCTTTTGAAGCCAAGATTATCAAGTTCCTGTGCAAAGCAAGTGTAGTCAAAATCACAAGCACATTACAATAGAGGTGAGTGGTAGGGTTGACAAGTTACACCGTTTGTATATGTTATAGATGCATTCTTATCATGGAGTGGTTATCAGGTGTGACTCACGTTCCTGAGAACATAATATCAGCGCATGTGCGGTGCAGCTGTCAGTTGGTAAGCTGATTGTTTGAAGTATGCTGAATCGTGATGAAAAAAAGCTAAAAAACACTTTAAATCCGGTTGGAACCTATCTTAGATATCAGTGTTAAATGTAAAATTTTAGCGTAAGAAAAAAGGCCTGAAAATTGTCACTTCGGTAATTTCCTCTAGCTCCACAAATTCGCTTAACCGTCTTTCAAGTTGGCCCCGAAATACTTGCCGTACTGTCATGGTTTTACAAATCGGAAACATGTAGTGTATCTATCATGCATACGAACCGCTACATCCCGTCGCTAGGAGACTAAGATACCGTGGTGACACAGCTATATTACAGTCTAGATTATCAGAGTCGTAAAAAGCATAGGGCCTTCACGAAAATTCTAGGTTAGAGATAACCATGTCCATCAGTGATAGAGCTGGTCCCTGTAGATCGTGGTGCTCGGCGTGAGAGGTCCCCTGCTGGTGGTTGGTATCATTTTTTCGAGAAAGGTTGATGCCTCCTTTACAACGCATTCGTCTGGAAAAGCGTGCACTCGATATACAGCCCCGGCGTCTATAGCGAAATTTGACAGTCTAACCGTCACTTTGATGTGGGTTTTATTATGATGACCCCAGCTTGATACATCGAGGTCTTTAGCTGCGGCCTGTTGAAAGAGCTGCACCTTGACGTGTCTTAAAATAGTCGCACCTTGACTTGACGTGTCTTGCGTGTATGGTGACGCACTCGAAGTTGCAAGAGCACTATAGCGATGTGCTTAAAGATGTGCCGGGGCGATCAAGCGCAACAATATAGCGCTATTCTTAACGATATTCCGCATTGAGTTAACGCGAGAGGACTATAGCGCTGTTCCTTACGATATCCCGGAGTAAGTAAAAATGACCGTTGTTTTTCGTAGACCGAGCAGCGGCCTTGATGATTCAACAGTATATCAATTGGTATTTGAATTGCCATACGCAGTGCCAGATAGCCGCATGAAGCATCTGGCATGCTTTTTTTATCTGAAGTTAAGCAATTAGGTCACTTCTCCGCCTGGCTCCAGATCTTCTTGTGATTTTTCTTCGGAAACAAGATTTACTCTAATTTACACACCTATCGATAGGTAGCATTTGCAGCAAATGCTAATTATTGTAAAACATAAAAGATTATCATTCAGCCTTACGTACACAAAGGGTTTTCCGTCTCTCCTTAGGTCAGACTGGTATGTTAATCCACGGAACCGTTGGACCAACCGTCGATAGAGGATCCTGGATTTGGCTGTGTGTACCTCCGGTGACAAAGCCGAGTCGCCCATGCAGAAGAGGCTCTCGATCGGATGGAGTGAAGTGTCGTATATGCAAAAAAAACTCTATAGCTCTCGCGATTCTGGGCAGACCGCATCCAGCGTTCTCGACGAATCTGCGCCTGATTCAAGAGATCGCATCCCATGCCTCTGCCAGACTCCGGGTAAGTCCATGCCAAACACCCACACGTGTAAGTCAGCATCCTTTAATCATATTTTATCGTTTATAATCAAGGTCATGCTACCAATAAACGTAAACTTGAGGAGGTCCAAACTACACGACTTGTCATTGCTGGAAGATCATCCGAACGCTAAATTTTGGGGCATGAAAGATCGTGGGTAGACCAGTTCCAGAGTGGAAAGATGCAACTGTTCAATCGACAAAGATTGTGTGTGGTATTTGTCAAGGATTGTCTAATCGGTCGAAGATCTATCCAAGTAATAAATATATGCCTTCCAAAATCACGTGAATTCCGTCTTCGCCTCACGTACACCGAGACTTTCTACTTTTCACTACGGCGCCATTAAGATAACTCATCTGATTTATCTGCATTACGGCCACTACCTTCGAAGTCGATGATATGTGTACATCTCACGTGAGCGCCGGATGCGCGCTACAGCAGACAGAAGTCCCACCGGATGTTGACCGCGAACGTATCGCATGCCGACATGGACGCAACTGGTTTCGCTCGGCATTTCTTATCCATATCAAATGATGCAGCGATATACTGTCACGTTTAAGGAGCCAGGAGGAAATGGTGCACCTTCTTGGGTAAGCGATCAATTACCCCAGCTCAATTGACCAATAGACGGATGATGGAAAATGCGTAGAAGGGCATGGCCGAAGACATTAAATTCCGCCGCTTTGTCATATATTGGGTTTCCATGTCACGCTTGGGCTAAAGCCTTACATCTGGATCGTCGCCATAGGTAATGTGTCGCCAAGGTAATAAATTCTCCAAGCAAATTCGTCCCTGTTAACGGTAATTGCTTGAACATGACTATCTTTCAGCCACAACATATCCGTGAGAGTTGCGTGCACCATCCACTGGTATTTAAACCTTCCCGATGTCGCCATTTCAGCTCACATCCCGGCACGCACTTTGTGACCATTTCCCCGGTGAAAGTCAAACGTGAAACCACCGTCGTCATTATAGTCGTCTCGGCTCTCGATGTAAAGGTGATGAATCTCCTACACACGTCCTTAAACTCACTAAGTCGATCATGTCTAGCTGCTTGAACACCACCAATTATCGGAACCGGTTAACTGTAAAGTCGCGCGAGATATAGGGTGATTGTTTTCTGTTTAACAAGGAATGATTAAAGGCGGACCGGACCAATGCTCCATAATAAGTCATCAATCAGTAAATTTTTCGAAGAATCAGTAGCTGCCTACTGTCCGACTGCTGTCACAGCCATAGTTATAAGTTCTTTCTGATTACATTACACCACTGGTCCACTTTTTCGTATCGTTAGTGCAGCCATATCGATAGGTAACCAAGTCGGAACCTTTTGTCGTCGCGGAAGCCCCATTAAAAGTCCACAATTATGCGGTGCAACCGGATAAGCACGACGAAAGAAGGTCAACAGTGCCATGATAAGATTATTGGCACCGCAGTAGCACTGGCATACAAGCCGGCTGAATAGAGAACATATGCACTTTTTCCTGTTGTCAGCCACCGCATCCTGTTGTAGTAAAAAAAATAGAAAATCAGATCCGCGAGGGTCCAGCTCAATGACCATTGATTTCACCCGATTCCCGGGAGACTCGAAACGCATATGAAATCATCAAGAAAAAAAACTGCGCAAACGCAGGCCCCACCGTATAGGTATACAGCAGTATCATCATCGTATCCCTAAAACGTAATTTAAGTAGTCTGTCCCAGAGCCGTAAGATGTACCTTGCGCATGTCTTCCCTCATTCGGATTAAGCGATACAAATATCGATAGCAAGAATAAAGAGAAACAATGACAGGGGAAACTCTTGCAATTCCATAGTTAGCTTTAGATGACGGATGAGGAACTGATTCCAATCAAATCAGCACGTCGTGTTGCATGGTAATGCAGCCACTACTTTTACGAAGTAAGGAAGATAAGCCAAACTTTTTTGAGACGCACATAGATATGATGGACGTTGCAACGTCCGGTACGCCATAGCAAATTGAGAAGCAGAACGGTGGCTCTATGTAGATCGCTGTTCAATGTCGCTCACTTACGTACCTATGTTAAAACGTCAAGAGCTGTTTGTAAACCACTGTGAGAAAACAAAATTGTTCTGGCAGAACATCATGCGACAGCATTGGTCGCTCTTACAACGAGATGATCCCGGTAAATTATTTGTAGTCGCAATTGAGCTGCCCGACCGGGCGATTTTAAATCTGCATAGGGGATGCTAAATTTTAATTTTGATATTTTTATTCAGATTTGCCTAACGACAACATTATTACGCTGCGCTATAAGCGTTTGGTGTAGAATTCAGCGAGAACAGGCACGAGCACATTGGAAATATCCTTTATTGCTTCTCATCAGACCTTGTCGAGTTTTTCTTATAGTCGCCAAACATACTTTAAAGGAGCCTGACCTATTATCTATCCAAGCGATCAAGTAATTTCGGGCTGTGAGTTTGGTCGGGGTGCTAAACATTTGTTTTTTACTTGCCGCTGTGCTACTTTTATGGCCGCAATAGTTTGGCTCGGAGCGGTCGTTTGTGCACTCCTCTGAAAAAAGGTACACTCGTCAGCTTACGTACACTCAAAATGTGAAGCGTCACCCCAATACTGATAATCATCCTGTTGTGTTCAGCTGCTAGTGTTGATATTACAATACTGAACAGGTATGTTTCATGTTGCTAAGATGATGGTTTATGAGATAAATCATGCTGGATTTTCATGGTGGTTTTAGAGAATTGCTATCCAACAGCATTACATAAAGGCTTAGAGATAGCTCATGGTAGTGAACTAAGGACCTTAAAAAATTTACTACGGCTTTTGCCTCCAACTACTCTACAGCTAGGCCAGGTACAGACTAATTTACGTCCCTGATCTCAACTTGTAAATTAATTCACGTACCACCAATCAAGCCGTGAGCTCTCCGACAGACAGCCGGGAGAGTACACACATTATATGGAGAAGCTGCAACAAAATCAGGTGTGGCTCTGTTAATTTCCGTTAGCTCCGTGCTATTTTCACGAAAATTGATAAGCCGTATCAGCGTCATAGGATCATGCCTACCTGGTGGAGATACAAAGAACGGTCAAGGCACGACAAAACAGTGCAGTTGAAGTCCTTTCCGATAGACATGGGACTTTCGTACCCATGTACTATTAGGCGCTGTTAAATCCTCTCAAACAACGCCTCACTCTCAGCACTAATACTTGGGGCATAACCATTAACAATAAGAACGGGCTAATTCAAAACAGTTATTTAAACATCCGTCCAGTAAGTTGTCCGATGTTCATCTTGCCACGGAACCAGTTCAGTAAATACGGAGTTCGGGACCAATAAAAAGCCACTTCCCCGCGAGAAATCGCGGACTCTTCCACAGCGATCATCCCGGTTTCGTGACAAATCCTCATGTGGAGCTGTACAGCTTTTCACAGTCGCTCGCAGCGTCAGGATGCTAGAGGAGTCCCAATACGTTTTCGAATGGAGCCAGATGCCGTCTTCGCGTGGCCACTGGGAAGTGTTTACCATAAGGCTACGACGAAGTCGGGGAATGCCTGCCGTTTACAGTTAAGCTGTAGAGATCTCAGTCGCGTAAAACGTACGTGGTCGAGATGTATAATATGAAAATGCGGCCGTTTAACCGTACTCCGTGGCGTGCCGACCCCTAGCGCATCCGAATGTCCTCAAAACTAAAATTTCAGTCATTGGCCATCCCGGGCAATAAGCTCAAATGTCGGTTGTTTCCACACAGCAATTCGGGCTGGAGTTTACCGAAAAGTCTCCAGCATTAAATATAGTCGGACATTTCCAGATGATTGAACCAGTTTGCCCGTCCGCCGTCGGGGCTCATCCCGAGCACAAGCCGCGAAGACCATACCTGCGTGTGTGGTGTGTTGACGGATCCTAGCCAGTTGATACTTGTTTTTAATGGCTTATCCAAAATAATGCAGGATTTTTCTCAGCTTCGAAGCGATGGAAGCAGCTAGTTACGGCAACGGACTAGAGCCGCCAGTTACGCAAATGTTCTTGTTCATAGGGATTTTTCATTGGGACCAACAGGAATTTTAGCTAGTCATGCAACCACCATTTTGTGCTCAGTGACCCATTTTTGAAACGTAGATGTGATAGTAGGAATTTGGTGCTTACTCTCCGGACTCGCTGCAGATTTAACGCAGCAGATAAGGTGCCCGAAACCTTGTGCACTTTTGTTACGTGTAAAGCCTGATCTTGAGTACCCTGAGTGCGAAAATTGGCCAACGTGGACAGGAGTGCTAACTGTGTACGCTGATCTTCCCGAATGTCAATAGGACGTGTCGTTGGGCCATAGTTAAGCTTTTCTGTATCAGCCAGCATTCCTGAAGAGGCCTTAAGTTCTTCTTCTATAGCCTTAGCCGAATCGGCTGTAAACCCGCCTCATCACGGCACAGGTTAACATTTCTGGAACTGAACATGTGCAGTAGCAACAGTAAAAACTATGTTCAAGCCACGTACATCCCGTCGTCTTTGAAACCCTATTGATAATCTGCAATTCCTCCCCCTGCCCAATTTACTTATGCACTGCTCTCTTTATGCCATCACCCTTGCTATTCTACTTTGCATGTCCCTCTTTATCTTCAAGAGACGCAGACAGTCAAACTTGTCCACATGTCTGATTGGTGGGCTCACGGAAGATTCTGATTTACGACGCCGATGCTGGATCAATCCCGCAGTATATTGTGTCTTCAAATAGATTTAAATTTGCTGGTAACTAAATTACATCTGCTTTGAAAAACGCAATGCATCACATCTTGCGATATCTTTGTTTTTGCATCACACGTTGAAAAAAAACTCGCTCACGTGCTACTCATCGATCCTCACTCAGGTGGATATCATGTGATAAAACTTATCGTTACAGATGAGGTTTTGCATTGCGAGCAGTATGCTGTCATTTATTAGCTTCTAGTGTGTGGATATACGAATAAATAAAGCTTCTTGCAATGCCACTAATCTATCATGTACGCAATTTTGACTGCGGCATGAAACACATGACGTTATGAAATAAAACGAAAAACAAGGTTACATGTTGCGTGGGCATTAAACTGGTCAGCCCAATGCTGATTTTAGATCGGAGGAACACTATAGAAGCAACATTTGATTTAGAGGCATTCCACAGAGTTCCTCCCTAAACACTTGTTAGCAAGAGCAAACATAAAGTATGACTAAAGCATGTAGGCTTAGAGCCATGCTTTCCGTATGCTATAGCTAGTATCATCACACACCAAGATATAAGATTAAACGGGCTTTCGGTGCATCGGAATATATCACTTCAGGATCTATAACCGCACCGCATCCAATGTTATTGGATGTTGTTGTAGGTGTTCAAGGTATCATCCAAATGTAGCTTACCGAGGTCGCGCGCAAGCAAAGTGCCTTTTAAGTCATGAGAGTTGACCGAGAGGCTACAATAGAGCGATAAGAGCTCACGTGTGGCCGGAGAGTGGCACCTGATACTGGTATTCACTCATGCATCACTCAGCCTACCAAAGATTGAAGATTACAGGAGAATCAGTCAGCAATGAACTTAGAGGTACCGTATTCGCCTGTGGCCGCGTGACGACATCTTGATGTACCTTTTTGTGGTGCTAATGGTACATATCTAGTTCCTGTAGAATGTCCATTACAGTAAACCCAATCAGCATATCATAGTGAGGTTGAAGGTATCCCATCGATAGAGCTGGCGAACGCCAAACTCGTAAAGCATTGATCCGAAGAGATTCGGCGATTGAAAATGCATGGATAGTGACCGAAAGATTGGTCGGTGCGGGACCATTAAGTTGTTCACCCTAGTTCTCATGAATGTGCGCAAGATTATTAGAAATGCAGATTGATGCGGCATACACCTTGAGCTGACCAGCATGCGCCACGAATTATGGAAGAAAGCAAGAATCTCCTGACCAGACTACTGAACGCTGTGTTGAAGGGGTCCGAGGCATAAATGAAATAGTCTAACATCAAATTTTCAGGGACAGGGAGAGCTTTGTACCCAACATTTTCGAATGCGTCAGAATAAAAAGCTTAAGTCGTTCCCTGCCGATCCTCCGGTGCACCGTCATGAACTCACAAGTGAGTGGTCAGGATTCCCAGTCCTCACAATTGCATGCTTTGTGTGCCGTGAGTGTCTTCACGAAAGCGGGGGCGATGGTGTACTTCGACTCATCGATTCCTTTCTGGATACAATGTCTGGTACACTAACATTGTCAAAGGGGTACACGTGCTCGGGCGGAAGTCTGCGTCTGCTTCAATACTTGGCTGTCCATGAGTCAAAAACAATGGACATGTTCCTACGTCGCTGGGAAGTCAACGTCGTAACGGGTCAAATGGCAGCACGTGGCGATTTACAGAGTCTGAAGTGGATCACGGAGAGTTATTTGCCAGGTGAGTTCTTAACGGAAGTTGTCGCTCAAGCCTCTGCAAATGGACACGTTGACATTTTACAGTGGATGTGGGAGAACCATCATGAAGTGGGCTACTGGGGTGGAATTGAGTTGTGCGGAGCGATCAGAAATCGTCATTTTCGGATGGTTGAGTGGCTTCAGACTCACGTCGCTTTTCGGCTTGAGTGTGCCCAGCACGTAATCAAACAAGCGGCAGCGTCTGGAAACTTGAAGGTTGTCAAGTGGCTGTACGAGAGCTTTGGTGTTGCTCTTGATGATGCAGCGAAGATAGCAGCGCTCAACTGCGAGTGGAAGGTCATTCGATGGATCTTGGGTCATGGCAAGCGAGCTGATCTGAATGCTGCACTGCGTTGTGATGACATCTATGTGAGTGCAGCAAAGAGCGGCAACATAGACACGCTTGAGCTTCTGTCTGATCATGGCTTTCCGGGAGATCCCATGGTTATACTAGATAACGCGATTTCAGGAGGTCACTTGCACATTGTCAAGTGGCTGCACGAAAAGAAGGGGGCCTCGAACGTTGGCAACGGATACATCGAGGCTGCTAGAAACGGTCATTTGGAGATACTGAAGTACTTGCATGAGAAACAATTCGACGTTTGTTCATCCGTATCTGCTATCGATACTGCAGCCGCCGCTGGGTGTCTTGAAGTTGTGCAGTGGCTTCACTCGAACACTCCTACCAAGTGCACGAATCAAGCTATGGACGGAGCTGCGAGTGAGGGACACCTGCATATAGTCCAGTGGCTCCACCGAAACCGCACGGAAGGATGTAGCCGCCTTGCAATGCACTTTGCAGCTGAGAACGGCTACCTCCATGTAGTCAAGTGGCTCCATGCAAACCGAAGCGAGGGCTGCTTCGCTCTAACGATTGCAAGGGCCGCAGAGCACGGGCATTTGGAAGTGGTTGCGTGGCTTTATGAGAATCGCGGAGAGGGCTTTGATTTCAGTGGAGTAATGGACAGAGTAGCCTTGAATGGCCATTTGAGAGTTTTGCAATGGTTGCATGTGAATCGCGCGGAAGGATGCACTACAGCGGCTATGGATGCAGCTGCGTACAATGGCGACCTCGAGATTGTGAAATGGCTCCATGAAAACCGAATCGAGGGGTGTTCGAAGCGAGCAATGGATGGAGCTGCCATGCGTGGACATCTGGGCGTGGTTAAGTGGCTACACGCAAATCGATACGAAGGTTGCTCGGCGGATGCTATTGACAGAGCGGCTGGGAACAATCACATTGCAGTGGTGAGATGGCTTCACCGTCATCGCTCCCAACGGTGCACGCACAGGGCTATGGTGTGGCTTTTTAAAAGGTCAAGGTGCCTTGAGACAGCAGTTTACCTCTTTTCGGAATTTCCGGAATGCCGGACATTCCATTTGGGCCCCGAGTGTGAGTTTGCTTGGCTCGAAGTTATTCAGTGGCTCCTTGAGCGTGCTCCTGGCGCGTTGGAAGCGTGTTCACTACGCGTCAGGTCATGGAATTGGCACCTCTGTAACTATCTCAAAAACAATGGCTGGAAGCAGACGAGGAAAGAGGGAGTGTTCATAATTTGGGATCAGTGTGACATGCGGATCGCTCACTAGCGCGGGTCATTTGCATTCTTTTTCTCGAGGGCCAGTGGCCACTGCAAGAGCAATCGAAAGAAAGACGATAAGGTAATAGCGATGTCTAGTTAACGTTTCCGCGTAAGCATGCGAGCAAACGCTTTGCAAGAAACTTTACTGGTGCAGTAGCCGTCTGCGTACCACAGCATTCATTTGACGCTTAGATTCAGATACATGATGGCTGAGTGGATTTCATCTTGATGCTGCTACTCCTTGGATCCAAGGGCTAACACGAGAGGCCACGACGTGGTCAATACTAACGATGGAGCTACAACGACAACAACAAGCTGCACTCTGTTCGTGGTACAAAATACTGCCGCTGCGCGTGGAATGGATGGCGAGAGAGCATCTCGCATCGATTGCATTACACGAGCGAACACGTAATCGTGCACCTTCTCGTCTTTCGACTTCGCTGGGATCACACACCGCATAGACATACAAGGCCAAACGCCAGTTTACCAGATCGTTGATCCAGCTCTGCTAAAGGATTGCTGAACTGCTTCAGCGAGGTACGTATGGAGTAGTGAGTGTATACACGCTGTCCTTTCATCAGTCAATCTACGACGAAGCCTTGGGCTCAGCGGCGAGGGCGCGCTCGAGATCCGCAATAATGTCGGGTAGACCTTCGATCCCAACGGACAGACGGATGAGGTTATCGGAGATGCCAAGTTCCTTACGGACAGCAGGAGGCACCGAGGCATGGGTCATAATAGCCGGAGACTCGGCCAGTGACTCAACAGCGCCGAGACTCTCCGCCAACGTAAACACGTGGAGGTTCTCGAGAAAAGCACGGGCTTTGTCGAGACCGCCGCGCACGTAGAACGTGACCATGCCTCCAAATCCTGAAGCTTGTGCCTTAGCAATTGCATGCTGCGGGTGCGACGGCAGCCCGGGGTAGCACACTTTTTCAACTTCCGAGTGGCTTTCAAGGTACTCGGCAACAGCTTGTGCATTCTTGGCATGAGAAGCCATCCGCACGTGGAGCGTCTTGAGTCCACGCAGGGCCATGTAGCAATCAAACGGGGCAGGCACGGCCCCAATGCCGTTCTGAATGAAGCGTAGCTTGTCATTCAGCTCCTCCGAGTTCGTCACAACGACGCCACCAACGACGTCACTGTGTCCATTAATGTACTTTGTGATACTGTGCACGACGAGGTCGGCACCTAACGTTAGCGGGTTCTGAAAGTATGGCGACATGAAGGTATTATCGACAACCAGCAGCAGCTCGTTCGCTTTCGCAAACGATGCAACAGCTCGAAGATCCGTGATCTTCAGGGTCGGATTCGTCGGGCTCTCGACCCACAAGAGCTTTGTCTTGCCCGGTCGAAGCAACGTCTGCACGTGACTCAAGTCACTCAGGTCCGTAAAGTCAAAGTCGATGCCGTACGTGGGCTGCACCGTCTGACGAAAGTACCGCTGCGTGCCGCCGTACACGTCGTCAATACACAGCACGTGGTCCCCGTGCTTGAGCAGGTGCGTCACGGCTGTGGTTGCAGCCATGCCGGACGAGTAACAGACAGCAAAGCGGCCCTTTTCACAAGCTGCAAGGGCCCGCTCGAGGGCCCCACGCGTTGGGTTACCCGTGCGTGAGTACTCCCAACCTTTACCGAAGGAGTTGGCCTGCCCTCGACCAGTTACAATGCCTGGAGAGGACTGGGCAAAGGTGCTGGCCAGGGTAATGGGTACAGCAACGGCACCCGTGTGCTCGTCTGGGTCCTGACCTGCGTGAATGGCGGTGGTGCCAAACCCGTGGTGCTCGTCAATGTACTTGGGGACGGCGTGACTCATGACGGCGATTGGGAGAATTGAACCGGAAGCGGAGGTTTGCGCTTGAGGAGGCAAATTGGAAACTGACGAGCGCTTTTGGTAAGTGGATGCCGGCGACTGGCGAGGGGAAGCGGGCAAAGGTGCCACCGCTCAAAGATTGCAATCCGGGATTGGCTCATCGATGGCCGAGTCGAGATCTGATTGGAGGAGACGAGTCGCGCGAGCTCGTGACGACGGGACAGGGGGAAAGCGAGGCGAGAGGTCTGCGTCATCTATTGCAAACGGTGCACTTTTAGTCGGCTGTGAACGGACGCTCGTGCTGTTGATAATGCCCATTGATCGCGCTACTGGCATCAGGACCAAACAGGTTCCAGTTTTGTCACAGTGAGCCTTTGTAAGTGAAGTTGTGATAACCGAAGGTGTCGAATGATTTTGGAAGACGTCTCAGTTGGCATCAAAGTGCTGGAGACTAGTCACGTCAGTTGTCGTCAAGTTCACTGGTTTTCGTACATTGCGCACAATTGCATTCCGTTGAAGGTGGCAATATTGTTGTACCTTTTTAAACACGTACTGAGTATAAGGTCAGTCATCGTTTCGGCTGCTCATCACAAGCCCCAGTCGTACCTAAAGACCATGCACACCCGAAAGGGGTGCACATACTGTTGCTGACGATGGTGTTCGATTACAGGTCGTACGCGTTGTCTTGTGATGCACCTGGTTCGCCTGGATTTTCGTCGACACTGGTTGGATAGCGTATGCTTCAGCGCAACACATGCTAGTCCGTAATAGTGCTGCACGACTTTAGAATCTGTTTGCACGTATCCCTGCACGCCGTGTCTGGCTCAGTTTTCTGATTCAAGCGTAATGGCAATGTCGCAGAGTGAATTGCACGTGTACTCGAGAATCATTGTGGCAAGGTTTGCTAACAAAGAAGGGGTCACACAAGTCCCGTACAATATTTGATCGCATAAACGACGTCAGGCAGATATTGTACACCGCAGAGGACAAGCGCAAGGCTAGTCTCAATTCATCGCCGCTTACGTACATCACAGGATACGTGGAGCGCAGTTGAACTGACTGAGCTACGAGTTCTTAACCGTACCACCGCCAACATCGTTTCATAGATTTACGAAGAAATCCTCGTAATGCAGTACAACAATTGAACAAGAGGTTTCAAATCGACTATTCCGATCTTTGTAATGTCTATTTTGGGATAGACAGACTTACAACTGGTAACTCGTTACTTTTCAGATTAAGTCTAGCAAAAGCCTCGTGGTTCCAAAGTCTTCACAATGATGTCAAAGTCAGTCACTTTCCTATCTTTAGGATGGTGTTGTGTTCGTTAAACATGCGGAGTCAAGCTGACTGGGAATTTAGGAACTGATAGTTATCCTGTGTCAAAAGAACTTGCGGATTGATATCGTTGTTGTCTGCTTGATGCTCTCCCTGTTGTTCTTGTCTTCTCTTTAACCCCATGTTGACCAAACTTAGACGTGCCTCCCGTGTCACGGAATCGTAAGACCTCACACCTTTCACGTAGGAAGACCTCCCGTGTGGCCTGAAGCAAATGACTCCTTGTTCATAAGGATGCAGTAAAGTCGTCATTCCTTTAGGTTGCAAGGATACTCCCGACGTGTTTTTCCCGAGTACAGCAGCTCCCCCGTAAATATGTTCTTGATTGAATGCAGATTATGAAAACGAATAGAACTTACACAGAAACTCAGGGTCTGCGAAGACGTCAGTAACATGGATTCAAGCGCGAGATCGAAGTCACAAGGTGTAGTCTTTGATGCCAAAACTTCTAGAGGTGGAACGAAGGGGGAGAGTAGTGCGATAAGTAGTGAGACAATCGTTATCCTATATTTTAGAAGGTATCGTTCCACTACGTATATTGCTACCGCTCAAAAAAGGCGCGGCTCGTGTACGCAATTTTCAGTATGCTTTCTCCACCACGCATTCACTATTTCAATCGCTTTACGAATCAAGCGATGATTAATTTACACGGCTTAAGAGAGGCTTCACAGACGTGTGCACCTGTACGAAATGGATGTGTCAAAGCGGTTATGCATACGGTGCGAAAGACAGCCATCCGATTCACTGGATTGTAAGCGTTACGTATGCGGCCCAGAGCTTTGCGGACTACATATCGCTGTAGATAGCAAAGTCATCGCTTTACACATGATCCGAAGACCGTCGCCTAGATGACCACACTCATGTGAAGTCTACAAAGAATACTGCAATGCTGCTGACAAGCTACAGACAGCGGATTGAGCACATGATCTATGCCATTATACCAAGAATGACAGATGCCTTAGTTAATATCGCCATGGGCACTGAGAAGACACCCCATTCTACTGAGAGCTTCGCACAGCTTTCGCCGGCATATCCCGTGGTATCGAACTCGCGCCTAAATGCTGAGTTCGATAGGGTTTATTCGCACGCAATCGAGAGATAAGAAGGAGGCTCCTTGCGGCAGAAGATTGGCAAAGTCTAAGGACAAATTAGTGACAACAGGGTCTCCAAGAGATCTAGAAAGAACCCAACACATTTGAATATATTCAACCCAAGTTGCATCCGAGGGAGAAATTGCGCGGTGTCGAATGGGCTTAGAAGATGAGTGTCGACGGTTGTTCTTGCGTGAAGGCACGAAGTCTACTTGACATGTTTACAGTAACATTCTGCATATCCAACATCCCCACTACTTCATGTAGTACGCACGGATATGACCGCATAAGGGCAACTCGTGTACGTCTGTATTACCCGCTAGCGCATGTTGTCAATGTGTTGTACGAACTTGCACTGACATCATCGTCCAACCGAGAGGCTAGTCCGCAGAGGCGTCCAACCTCACGAGAGAGACGATGTCTCGGAAGCATCATAGCCATCGGAGATGAGTTTACCGATATCATACACGTTGGTACAGACCTATTCGCAACACGCTGCTGCAGCTTTCTTAGTCTTGCTGATCGATATTCACTTCAGCCGTTGTCAATATCGGGGAGTCATTCGAACGAAGAGGCACACGAGCTGTTTGCGCATCCTAGTGTGCCCGCATTACATCAAACGATTATTTTGACTTGAGATCAGTGCTACTTTTCCATCACCGTGTCAATTGCGCTTACTCAGGCTCGTATAAATGTGCTAACCCGCGTGCTTAGGCGAGGCGAATCGGCTACGGAGGATACAAATGACCCGCACATGCTGTGCAATATCACACCTGATCCCATATTGTATACCATCCGACCTCTTCCCCGGTCTTCTTCCAAGTCATTGTCCTCAAGGAAGTTACCGAGATGCCAATTCTATGACCTGACTCGTAGTGAACACGCTTCCAACGCGCCAGGAGCACGCTCAAGGAGCCACTGAATAACTTCGAGCCAAGCAAAACTCACACTCTGGGCCCAAATGGAATGTCCGGCATTCCGGAAATTTCGAAAAGAGGTAAACTGCTGTCTCAAGGCACCGTGTCGTGTAAAATAGCTGTTCCATAGCCCTGTGCGTGCACCGTTGTGAGCGATGACGGTGAATCTATTTCACAGCTTCGATCTGATTGTTTTCAGCTGCACTATCAGTCGCCTCCGCTCTACGACCTTTGTATCGATTTGCGTGTAGCCACTCTGCCACTTCTAGATGTCCATTCGTCGCAGCCTCGTCCATTGCGCGCTGTGAACATTCCTCGAAGCTGTCGTCATGAACCCACTTCACTGTGCTGAGATGGCTGCTGGTAGCAGCTATATCCGTAGTCGCTCGAGTGCATCCTCCGATGCGATGCCCGTGCAACCATTGCAGAAGTTCTACGTTTCCGCTGCATGCTACACTATCCATTACTGCTTCAGGATCAAAGTCATCTTGGCTGTATTTCATGAAATCATGCTATGGTGTCCAACTGCTCGTGCTCTGCGGTCCGTGCAAGCGTCAGCTGGCTACCCACTTCCGTACGGTTTACATGAGCCACTTGCCTACATCGCGGTGGCCTCTTTTTGCAGTATGCTCCAGTGCAAAGTCTCTTCGTCCTTCCGTGCGGTTTCTGTGGAGCCACTCGATTACATGCACGGTGCCCGCCCTCTCGCGGCTGCGTCCATAGCTTGTTTCGTACATGTGAAATCGAAGTCACTGCACCACTTCAAGATATCTAGTGGCAGCAGCAGCGTCAATAGCAGTACAATCAGCCACGAATGTGGTCTTTCATCTGACAAGTACTTCAGTATCTCCAAATGACCCATTCTGGCAGCATTGATGAATCCAACGCCAACATCTGTCACCCCCTTCTCTTCGTACAGCCACTTGACAATGTGCAAGTGACCTCCTGAAATCGCGTTATCTAGTATAACCATGGGATCTCCCGGAAAGCCATGCTCAGACAGAAGCTCAAGCGTGTCTATGTTGCCGCTCTTTGCTGCACTCACATAGATATCATCACAACGAAATGCGGCATTCAGATCAGCTCGCTTGCCATGACCCAAGATCCATCGAATGACCTTCCACTCGCAGTTGAGCGCTGCTATCTTCGCTGCATCATCAAGAGCAACACCAAAGCTCTCGTACAGCCACTTGACAATCTTCAAACTTCCAGACGCTGCCGCTTGTTCGATAACGTGCTGGGCACACTCAAGCCGAAAAGCGACGTGAGTCTGGAGCCACTCAACCATCCGAAAATGACAATTTCTGATCGCTCCGCACAACTCAATTCCACCCCAGTAGCCCACTTCATGATGGTTCTCCCACATCCACTGCAAAATGTCAACGTGTCCATTTGCAGAGGCTTGAGCGACAACTTCCGTTAAGAACTCACCTGGCAAATAACTCTCCGTGGTCCACTTCAGACTCTGTAAATCACCACGTGCTGCCATTTGACCCGTTACGACGTTGACTTCCCAGCGACGTAGGAACATGTCCATTGTTTTTGACTCATGGACAGCCAAGTATTGAAGCAAACGCAGACTTCCGCCCGAGCACTTGTACCCCTTTGACAATGTTAGTGTACCAGACATTGTATCCAGAAAGGGATCGATGAGTCGAAGTACACCATCGCCCCCGCTTTCGTGAAGGCACTCACGGCACACAAAGCATGCAATTGTGAGGACTGGGAATCCCGGCCACTCACGTGTGGGTTCATGATGATGCACCAAAGGAGTTGCAGGAGACAGCTAAACGTTCGTAATCGCTTGCATTCGAGAGACACTGATATCGTCAATCGTTCTTGCTGTCCTCAGAAGATTCAACTTTGATTCATCTCTAGTTCGGCCTCGATACGCACAGCATGCGATTTATTCTCGGAAAGTCTTCAGGAAGTCTTCTTACTGAACAATAGGACAGACTCGGCCATCCACATGGCAACTGTCGTCAACGAGCTCACATCACTGCATCACCGATGCGAGTATCCAATTTGACCGTCGCAATGGATCCAGATCCAACGAGTCGTTAACGTTGTCTCAGCCCATATACGAATAGCGGTTGACTATCATAGCTCGTGCAAAGACTACGCCTGGCATCTTGACGAAGTATGTAGGATGGTGCCCCAATTGACTGATGGCGTAAAGCACCACTGGATTTAAAGATGAAAGTGTTCCCTGCTGTGTAGATTCTGCATGTTTTCCAGATCGGTGTTGACAAATCCATGAAGTCTTCGGCTGAAAAACGGACATCATCGCTTGCTCTGCTTCAGCTCACCACCTACCGAGTTCTCCGTGCTAAATTTTAATGCACCAGTCCAACGTTGGCTGCATGACCACGATGCTAGTGAACTGCAAGTGATTCCAGCTTGTTTTTACGCCTTCAGTGGCAGCCTGGTACCCATTTTCGCCAACACGGTGGCGGTCGAGAGCGATTTTTCGATACCCAAGTAGGAGATGAGCGAGAACCAAACCGATATGACGTTATTTGTCCTCACTAGAGCTATCTTGTAGCAGACTGATACTAAGTACTCAGTGAGGAGATGACGACACGCCCATATCTGCGCCTTCGTCGCCGCTGAGAGAGCTGGGGTCAAATGTCGTTTCGCTTGTCGAAAGGGCTGGTGCTTTAATGCTGCATAGGCGCAAATGTCGTTGACTGTCGGAGGAAGGCACCACGGAAACCCATGAAGTTGCGGCTGCGCTGCCAGCACGAGAGCTCTGCTGCGAGTTACTTGTTTCACAGACTCCAGGCCCAGACCTTTCATCTTTCCTGTGATGCTGTCGCGGGCCTCTCTACGCGGTCGATAAGTCAGGTAGCAGCCGACTTAACAAGCACATCACGATTCAAACCCTCGGCCTTGCACGTCAAATTGTGTCCAGCTTTGTGTCGCCACCGACCCATGTGCAAGTTTGATTGATGGCAGTTAACGTCAAGAAGGACTAGCTACAAACTCTGATACGAGTGTTGGCCCAACATGGCAGGGCATGCGCACTGCAGTACCTCTAAAACGAGCTTACGCGACGCAAAAAACTTAACCAGGACCAAAGTCCATCGAACAACTAACTTGCTCGCATCAACTAAGCATCTTTCCTGGTACAACTCGCTACGATTTCAACTCGTTCGAGTCATTTATCCGGTAGAACTTCTGCGTCGAGCGAATTTTTGAAAATATGCGTCAAGTCGAGTCTCTTGTATCCGTTCATCCGCCCCTCAAGCTGCAACATGGAGCCGCTGGCCTCGCCTCGTTTTTGTACCGCGTCGTCCCATATTCCACCAATCATATTCTCGTCCTGCCCTCCAGTCGTGTCACGCGTATCATGCCAATACTGAAGAGACAGTCACGTGACGCCATGCGCGTCGTCATAGGGGACGAAACCGGGTTGCTCAAGTCCATTGAGCTCGAGAAGAGCGAGCAGTACATTGTCTCCACCCGAGAGCAGCCACAAGCTCGTGCTCGAGGCATTCAGCGTCTCTGCTGGTCCGCAAACGAGCAACAAGCCGTAACCGAGCAGCAGAACGTGGTGCTGGCTCGAGCCAACGGGTGGGTGGAGAGCTACGAGGCGTCACATGGCGCGATTCTGAACGTATCGAGAGAGCCAGAGTGGTCCTGGCCCATGCAGGATAAGGAACAGGATAAGACGCGGTGTGTAGGAGTAGAGGTGATACGTACGTGTGGGTCCGTGGTCCAGTGCTCGGATACTGGCGACGTGGTAGTGCGGCGGATGTTGCAGGATACGACACAGGCTGCTGCTGAACGGACACAGTTTAGCGTGGGTAAGGCGTTGAACGTCATGCGACTGGAGCCTGCTTTGCAGACGGTCATTGGCGTGGGCGGCAAGGAGCACGACTTGAATCTGTGGTCGCTCGAGACGCAGCAAGTTTTGTTCAAAGCTAAGAACGTGAGCCACAACAAGCTCGACATGAGGGTGCCAGTGTGGGTGAAAGATCTGAGGTTCTTGTCGACACCTGGTTCGAGTAATGGATACCGCGTGGTGGTCGGCTCGGGCTACCAATGTGTCAGGATCTACGACTCGAACACGAAGAGGCGACCAGTGCAGCAGCTGGAAAAGTTTGGCGAGCACCCGATCCAGTCGCTGTGTGTGTCGCCGGACGAGACGCGGATTTACGTAGGTGACACGGCAGGAAACTTGGATATCTTGGACGTGCGGACACTGAAGCACATGGGACGATGCACGGGTCCAATCGGCTCCATTCGAGACATATCGTGCCACCCGACGCTGCCGTACATTGCGGCGGTAGGACTCGATCGCATGGTGCACGTGTTTGATGTCAATACGCGAAAACGCCGCCACGTGATCTATGCCAAGCAGCGTCTGAACTGTGTCTTGTTCTGTGCGGATGGCTTGAAAGATATGCCAGCTGCTGCTGATGAACCTGCACGAAAGAAGCAGAAGGCAGACGAAGAAGACATGGATTTTGATGAAGACGACGAGGACGACGAGGAAGAGGAAGCTTACGAAGGTCTGGAAATCAGCGAAGAGGAAGACGGTGACGAGAGTAGTGACAACAGTGAAGACGACGACGAGGGGCCGGAAGGTGATAGTGATTGATCAGTAGATTATCTACCTGGTTCCAATCTGCTCTAGTCATCGTCGTGTGTGCTCCTCCATAGAATCGATAGATGCTGCGGGAACGTTCCTAAGCTTTGTCATAGATGCTCAATGCGTGACGAGCTTCCGTGCTGAGCTTGTCCTTACGTTCCAATCACGTTGTACCCATCGCTTCTAGAAGATCTCCAATGTAGCTGTCGGGTCGACAGCATAGACACCTTTGTAGGCGTTAAATAGGTCCTTTACCGCCTGTACGTACTGCAGTTGGTACTCGCGCACTTCTTCCTGCGTCGGGTGCTCGATTCGTGGGAACCGAAGCGGTTTCCCGACCACAGTGATCAGGTCCACATCGTTGCGTGGAAGGTAAAAGCACATGGCATCCCCAAAGAAAAGGATGCCAGGGATTCGCCAGCGATTCAACTGCAGCCGTAACTGCAGCAAGTACGGGAACGTATGGAACGTGTACTCCTCGCCAAAAGTGTACACCGGGTGCACCTCGTAGCCGTGCTGCAATGCCAGTTTGATAAACCCAAAGCGGTGCTTGAGAAACAAGCGATGTTTGCCTCTCTCAAACAGCGTCGCTTCCTCAAAGCCGCCTGGAATGATGCAGACGTTCTGCCCCTTGCGCATGAACTTGCGCATACTCGCTTTCGCACAGCTGCTGAACTCCATCCAGTTCAGAATGTCCCGGATCAGCGGGAACCAGAACAAATTGTCGGCTGAGAGCCATCGACACGCCGAGCGTTCAAACGTCATGTGGTACGCGCCATTGAACGCAAAGCCGCACGTGAGCACTCCATGCGGATGGTAGGCAAACAACTTCTTGCCATTGGGTTCCACACATGGCACCAAGTCGTTCTCTTCAATCGCTCGAGCTGCTGCTGCTGCAGTCAAGTGGCTTCCAGCACGAGAATCTTCCTCATCTTCCTCATCATCTTCATCCTTCATTGAGCTCCTCTTCACCTGTCCCTGCTTCGCGAGCTCGCGCTCCTCAAAGACTGTCACATTGAGTCGAAAGTACGGGTAACGCAGCAGAATCGATCGAGCCAAATGCCGCATCCGGGGCCACTCATGCGACGAGTCGCGCGTGACGTAATGGTAGCTCTCGTATGCGATGGTAAACACGAGATACACTGCGACAGTCCTTGGCAGCAGCGCGCGCCCACCAGTGACGACCCAGGCAATGCCACTTAGGAGCGAGTAGGTCCACATGGCGACGTACGCGCTGATGCCAAAGACCCAGAGCCCAAAGAGCGACCAGAGGAGCACGCGTCGCATGCAAATGCCACGAACCGTCTGCAGACATGGGACGTTGTTGTTGTCTGGCCAGGACAATGTGCGTCCCGCAGCAGCGTGGGGCACGTGGCGACGATTCGACATGGGGATCGCACCCGTTTTTCACAAGTGAGGCCGGAGCTTTTGATATTGAAGAGCTACGCTGGACTGACTGACTTGACTTGATCGATGATGACGCGAGGTTCGAGTGTCCGAGAAAACGTGTCACATCCGTCGAGGCGGTCGTGCGAGACGTGGACGCAAAAAGGGAGCAGCAAAAGCACTTGTTTTATCAAGCTGCTGTAAATGGAACCGGTGCCGAAAAAAGTGCAATTAAATGAATGGACGCGGAGTAGGAGGCCGAGATGCTACGAGCGACTTGAGGATCGAGTTGATGCCCTCTCCCTCTCCCTCTCTCTCTCTCTCTGTGTGTGTGTGGCTATGATTGCGTCGTGAACGGCAGCTGGAGGTTGGTCCAGTCACAGGCGTCGGCCAGGAGTCGCGCCACTTGACCGACCGTGCGCTCGTCTTCGGCGGAGAATCCGTTAGGGACTGGACAGTCGAGGTCCACGACTGCAACGACCGCGTCGTCGAGCTCGTTTACAATGGGCACCACGAGCTCGGACTGGGAGTCTCCATCACACGCGATGTGGCCGTGGAAGAGGCGGACGTCTGCGATGCGCTGGACGGATTTGCTTCGCCAGGCTGCGCCACAGACGCCGCTCTGGAAGCGAATGCGACTGCAGGCCGGTTTGCCCATGAACGGTCCCAGGACGAGGATGTGATCGTGGCCGCTCGTTGTTTCGGGCGTAGCGAGCGGCCGAACAAAGTAGAAACCCGACCAGTTGATCGGCCGTCCCGCCTCCTTGAACGCGTGCCAGATGATGGACGAGACGTTGGCTGCATTGGCCACGTAGTCACGTTGACCGGCCGCAATGGTGAAGGCTTTGACGTCACTCAGGATTTGTTCGGCGTTGATGGGGTGGAGGCAATTGGGCAGCTGCGTCTCGTCGGGACAGTCGGGACTCCAGCCGATCGCGGCCACCACTATGTGGACGCGGTCCTTGAGTTCACCACCGTCGGTTGTGACCGTGACGACTTTCTGGCCGTGCTTGAACACGGCGAGACTTGGACTTGCACTGGCACTTGAAGGTGAGTGTACGAGCGTCTGTCATAGCACATGCAGCTGTTAGTGTCTGCTCTCTCGGTTGTTGCTGAAAGTACACGGACGGACAATGTCGTGGCGGTTGCGGAACAAGAACATCAATGGCATCAGGAGCTTTTGCAGCTCGCGGTTCGGGTGCTTGCAGTCGGATGCGAAGAGAGCCACGACCGGCTGGACGGTCGACTCTGCGACATAAGTGGGTGACGTGCTGTCTTCCTGCGTAACAGTGAAGAGCTGCAAAGCGGCATCTAACGACTGAGTCATGTCGGTGCGAATTCAAAAGTGACGATTTGCATGCCCGGTCTTTGCTTGATCACGACACTGGACGGAGTAGATGTGAATGGTGCAGAATCGACTGGCACAACTCGAGCACAGTCACTGACTTACAGGGCACCTATCGCTACGCTTGTTGAACGGTAGCTTTTGCTAGACGACCACACGAGAAGTGAATGGCATTTAGTATTTTTTTATCGTCGATGTTGACGTGCACTTGACTATGATACGCGCCTTGTCACCTTCTCTCTCTCCACTCGCATTAATCTTGTTGCTATGAATGAGCTTTCTTCACTGTGGTAGCTTTGGCTGGTCACGACTCGTGCGCCAGCCGTTTGCTCAGCCTGGTTTGGCCGGTCCTTGCGATCCAGAACACGGCAGTAAGTCACCGGGTCAACTCAGTACGTTCTTCACGAGTGACTGCGTAATAATCGGAAGCGCGACGGCCAATATGTCGATGTCCGGGTCCAGCTTCCTGCCAACTGCTTCCAGGACTGCAATGGAAATCACGATGGACGCGTACTTGCCCTCGAGTTGCACTCCGTGGGTACAACACAGCTCCATGACTTGGCGAAGCAGAGCTCCGACGTGCACATTCTTCAAGTTGAGCCGCCAGCTCACTGCTTCGTGTACGATTTTCTCCATCCCTGTGCAAAACGACTCGAGGTCCTTGCACGTGGCTGGCACCATCTCCCCGTTTGGTCCCACGCTACGCCCCTTGCTTCGAGACACGATGAGCTCGCCTGCTTTATACCCATTCCCTGTTGCTACGGCGTAAAAGAGTTCAACGAAATTACGCAAATCTTGTTGCTCGAGCTTCGTCACAATCCCAGCATCAATGACCACAACACCCGCATTCCGAATGGCTTCCGAGCGTGACACATGGGCATTTCTTCCTGCACTTTGCTCCTCAAACAAAATGTTGCCCGGGTGTAGATCTCCGTGAGCGAAATTGTCCAAGAACACCATCCGAAGATATGCTTCAAGAACGACCCGTGCCACTGCTTTCCGACGCAGTGGCTCCATTTGCGACAGAATCTCACTAAAATGCACACCGTCTTCATAACTCTCTACCAGCACATTTTCCGTCGTATAGTCCATGAGCGGTACCGGGAAGCGAATGCCTTTTCGGTTCCGGAAATGTTCGCTGAACAACGCAAGGTTCTCCCCTTCAACACGCAAGTTCAATTGACGTTCCATGAGCGAGGCAAACTCCGTCACACTATCCTTCCCTCCGAGCCACTGCAGTGTCGGTATCATCTCCAGCATCGTGACAAATCCATGCAACAGTTGCAAATCCATGGCCACTAATTCCTTCACATGGGGATGGATCACTTTCACAGCCACCTCTTCGTTCGTCGCTTTAATGCGACCTCGATAGACCTGGGCAATGCAGCCAGAGCCAATTGGGTGTTCGTCCACCTCCATCACGTCCTTCCACTTTCCTCCGAACGCCATGTTCAAAGCTTCTTCTGTCTGTGGCCACGAATGCAGTGGCGCGTGTTCATGGAAAGCTTCGAAACGGTCACAAAAGGACGCAGGAAACATATCCCGACGAGTACTCGCCCACTGCAGAAACTTCATCACCGTAGGGGACGAGAACTGGGCGAGATAGAGAGCCAGTGTCCACCATTGGGCGGTCCATCCAGGCACCAACTTGCCCCCAGCAAAGGCAGCAGGAGCCAAGAACGCCAGCGGCAGTGCAAGTCCCACCAATTTAGCGAAATGCAGCGCCACGCGCAGCAGACGACGCAGTTTTGACAGCAGCGACTCCTTCTTGTCTTGCACAGCTTCTGAAGTGGCCAATAGACGCGGAAAAACACGCTGTCTCGTTGTATTAGAGCGGCTCCAGTCGTCACGCGCGACGTGGGCGCGGACGAGAGCGTGGGCGCGAGCGTGGATTACGAGCGCTTGGTGCGGTATTAGACGCGGCCAGATTGGCAGCTCCGACTTGAGATGGGGATGGAGGAGATGGCGATGAGAGGGAGCGGCGCGGCGCCATGGAGACGCCGTGAGGCGACGGCGCGGGAAGAGCACGGACATGGTGCAGCTGCTGAGGTTTTGTGGCGCGACTGTTGCGAAAAGTGGCGGGAAGGAGTGGACCACACGAGTTTGACACGGGTGTTTTTGACCGTGGTAATGGACGGGATGTGTTGATAAGATTGTACGAGTGTCAAAAATAGACCGTCGTTTGGCAGGATGTGGATCGTTTTTTTTTTTGTTTGTGTCAGAAAGGAAAAGTGCGTTAAGATTTTGATTCGTTTGTGCTGACGCTGTCTGGTAAAGTAGCTCTGGCAATTGCTAACTCAGTACGCAGTTTCTTTTTCAGCATCATATCGGTCCGGTCTTGATTATGTTCGGGTCACTTATCATGGCCGACATTGCGTTCCTTGCTGTCACTATGTACATCGTGGTGCGATTTTATCTCAATCACAACGAAAGAGCAAATACCCGTTTCTCAGCAGCGTAGAATAAACTGCGACAGCTTTCAGCTACGCCAGCTCATTTTATCCGGCTTTCCGATCGCACCTTAGAGAGAATATCCATTGTGTGTGAGTTTCGCACCGCGTCGTCCGGTTCTTAAGCCTGAGGATTTAAAGTGCCCATACAAAATCTAAATTCGTCCTCGCAGTATTCATCGAAGTAGATTATGCGGCAAAAACGTAGATCTGGGACCCAATCCACCTTTACGAGCCGTCAATTGCTGCGTTTTATCTCCAGCTTGTTGCAGCTCCAAACATGTCAGCCTTAGTCCCCCAACGAAGATTTTCATTCGACTTTTGGTCAGCATCCGTGCTTTTCTCTCTTTGCCAACATCCGTCTCTTTTGCTTCCGTTGAAAAGAGCGTTGGAACATTTCGGGACGCTGACGCAGCAAGCCTTCGTGCCTATGTCCAACTCGCCTTCATCTTGAGTCCAGGCAGGCAACAACAGATTTTATTCGCTGTCGGATCCGCTTGCAGTGGAAGCCTTTCGGCTGGACTTCATCGAGCGGCGGCAAGCAGGTGAAGGCGAGCTGGTAGAAGATCCTGAGTCATGCTGGGATTCCGACAAAGAGCTGGATGGAGAGCGACGAAGGCGTTGACTGTGACAGCAGCAACCATCATGTCCATCAGCATGCGACAAAACCATGGCCTACTCAACAGTAAACAGTACCTGCTCTTGCGTTTCGACGAGTTTCGGCTACGAGAAGATCGTCGTTCGTGCGCTCTATCGGGTGACCACGACAATGACCTGCAGTACTCAACGTCCATAAACAATGCACAGTCAGAACAAAAACCACACCCGAAAGAGTATCTCTCCAACCATCCACTCTCCTGCGTTTACGACGGCGTTTCACTGACGGCGACCGCGATCTCTGTCTTCTGAAGCGACCGCGAGGTGAGCTGCGCGACCGTCTTCTCGTTCGTGGACTCGGCGACCTTCTACGTCGACCAGGCGAGTCTCGACGACGACCATGCGGACTTCTCGAGCGTCGACGACGACTTCGCGGACTCTTTGATCGTCTCTCAACGCTCATCGACCGACGCGGACGTCGCACAGGACTGCGACGACGTCGCTGTCGACTCGTGGACCGACGCGAACGTCGCACGGGGCTGCGACGACGTTGCAGTATACTTCTCGAAGGTCTTTTGTCTTCCCTTCCATCGTCGTTCCGTCCCGATGGACTGCGTCGAGTGTCGATCACAGACGCGACAACCTCCTTCTCCTGTCTCTTCTGCCCTCGATCTCCGTCTCTCGCGCAGCTCACTCTTCCCTCTGCTCTCTTCAAGTCCAGCACCTTCTTCAGCTGCTCCTTTTCCTGTGCAATTGCCTGTATCTCCTGCTTCTTCTTGTCCAGAATAGCGCTTGGAATGCCCGTGGAATTGCTCTGGGCACTAAGCAGCAGCTGCCACAGCTCCTGCATGAACCCACCTGCCTGGTTCTCCAAAAATCCCGTGAGCGCCACCTGCAGCTGCTTGGGATCCAGCGTCTCGTTCACCTCGGGCTCCAGCAAATTGATCGCCATCGACACCACAATATCGTCCTCAAAGCCCAGCAGCTGCGTGATGCGCTCCGTGACCCACTGGTTGATCACCTCGCGCTGCACTTTGCGCATGTCCACGCGCTGGGTGAAGCAGGACGGGAACGTCATTTTCGCCAGCTGCTTCTTCTCCTGCGCCAAGTAGCGCCCGTCTTGCGTCGCGCTTGTGCCTCGGATCGCCATTATCGGAATGGCTTGGAAAATCACAATGGAGCTGACAATATTCGGGTTAATGTGAGAGATGATGGCATGCGGGGAGGTGATTGGGTAGGAAAGCTCGTCGAATTCAAGCGGAAGGCTCCGTCCCGCGCAGGACGGGATGGGACGCGGGATACTGCGGGACGACACCGTTGGACATTTTACGCTACATATATTTCGTAACGATCAGATCTGCAGACACGTGATCGCATCCGTACGCGCTGAGGGTACGAAAGAAGGACGATTATACTTTAATGGTAACATTCTCGTCGATGTGTGACCAATGCTTACCTGCTACAGCAAGGGTAGAAGCTCAATGCCTTATCCACTCGATCCGAATCGGTGCCGCTGATGGCAGGCTCATGCAAGAAGAGCACTGTGTAAACGTGGTGGTAACGATAATACGAAGTATTTACCACATGCGCCGTCATCTATGCAGTAGATTTTAGTGAGTAGCGACGGCTTGAATCATGAGTATGGCCAAAGAAGTTAGGCTATTGCAATTGCTCATAGGCGATTTCGACGTTTGGCGGAAAAGTGCAACCTCTTGGCGAGGCTTTTGAGCAAAAGAGTTGCTACTGAAAGAAACTCACCTTCATCATAGATCAAAGTCGCGAGTCCCTGGTAGGCTTAGGATCTCCATCCGATCGTCGCCAGAGGCAACCAAATCGTATTTACAAGCATCTATGATGCCTGGATGCATGCCTTGGCAGAAAGGTGACAAGATGAAAATGAATACTGAATTTAACAAGGAATACATGTAAAATCGATGACACTTTCATTTTACGCTCTTTTAGTTCTCTTAGAATGATCGTAGAAAGTCAGTAGAGTCTCGACGATATTTTAAGATAGTTAAAAATGCAGGATATGCAGGACGCGCGGGATAGAACCGGCTCATCCTGCGTCCCGTCCCGTGCGGGTGGGATGTTGTAGGGGAGGCCCTATTTATGAGTATTTGTGGAATGTTTGGTATTTTGATTTCCACTTGGACTGGTGCATAAAATATTGCAATGCAACACAGGGAAAGTTTCACATACGACACTGGCATGGATTGGTGTCGAATCACGACGAGAGAGTACTCAACACACATTTGATAGACAATCATTCCTCGAATAACCCATACAGTTGGTAGAGATATGCTCTCTAAATTAGCCGAGCTTTGCGTGTCGAGAATTTCCGATTCTTTTTGTGAAAAGAAACGATCAGTAAAAAGAGCGGGCTCCCCTTCTAAATCACGTATGACCATGTCCCAAGTGTTGATGATGAACATTATGTGTATGTGTCGTGATGACGTTTGAATGTAGTCGTTTTGGAACGGACACAGAAAGTGAAACTTCGGCAGTCGGTTAAATGAAGAGAGAAACGACTCAGGTATGACCTTTGTAGTGCTTCTACAAAAGAGTAGCTAAGTGCATGTGTAAGTTCTCCGCCGCCTGTTATACTTCCAATTTACTTCCTGACAACTAGTTGTCTCCTCTGATATTCATACCTCTTCAGGTTATGAGCCAAAATACGACTGAGGCAAACTTTATACTCAATGAAGATAATATATTTTCGTGTGGGAGTTTAACACTCGTATGAACCTCGCAAAGTAAGGTTTGCTGGAGCACCTCTACACGACTGAGTCTTTGGATAAAGACGACGCTAACACGGGCGCCTAGAAAGTCAAAGACATGAAGGCTTTTGCAACCGTGTGCACAATACAAGTCCAAGTCGTCAATCTATGGTTTGGTCGGCACAAACGACTGCAGAAGCATAGGGGATTTTAAAAAAGCTTCTTCCTTCGTCGAAGCATTCACAATAAAGTCCAGATGCGTCGACAGCTGCATGAATTCAAGGTGCAGAAGGGCGTTAGCGTGATGGAACACTTTCTCAAGTTCGACGAACTATGTTTGTCGATGCAAGCCATTGAAGACGAAGTGTCGCGAGATGAAAAACTCGTCATTTTGCTAGGAAATCTGTCCGAAGAGTACAATCACATCGTTAAGATTATCGAGAACGTGATGGATATCGATCTCTATATTGCAAAGGAGATGCTTCGTCGTGAGTACGGGGTAATTATTAGCAAGGACAAGAATGAACATTGAAGGCTACGAGAAGCGTCAAGGACGAAGTTTATAGGTCGAAGGAAAGAAGAACAATTTTTCCGGGACGTTTTTCGTCTGTGGAAGAAAGGGTCACAAGAAACAAGATTGCTGGAAGAATCCTGACAAGAAAAAGAATGGAGGACAAGCGTTTACAGTATGTGAACAAAAAAAGGCTAAAGGATGGCTACTTGACAGTGGTGCAAGTAATCACATGTGCCCACTCAAGGATGAGTTTGCGGAAATTCGATCTCTTACAACGTCGGTTGCGATTTCGGTTGCGAATGGAGAAACAGTGACGGCTGCTGGAGTTGGGACGATTCGAGTCTTATTGAAGAACCAGAATCCCATCCGCATTGAAAACATGCTCTACGTTCTGGAACTGGATTGTAGACATCTGCTGATTTCCGCGTTGTCTGCGAAAGGATTACACATAACGTTTCGAAAGAACACATGTGAGATTAGGAACCAACACGAAGTAGTGACTCAATCTGCCCAGAAGGGAAATTGTTTATGCTGGAGTGCGAACAAGTGGAGTCTGCAAAGACCTGTGAAGAGGTTTACAGCGCAGCCAAGCCTGTGAGTCCAATTATTGGCACGCTCGAATGGGACATCTGCCGATAAAGGCATTGAAAAGGCTCAAGAACTGTGTCAAAGGATTCAAGATGGAAGAGTTGTCGAATACTGTCGATTTTCGAGATGACATATGTGAAAGATGTGTGACTGGCAAGTCATCGGTCAAGCCTTTTCCGAAGTCAAGTGACGGTGAAGTGAAGACGACTTCGCTACTGCAATTTAATTAAAGTGATGTAATGGTTCCAATGGAGACTAAATCCCAGGGTGGAGCAAGATTCGTCGTTATATTTGTCGACTTTTTTCACGATACATAGTCGCGTACTACATTACACACAAGTCGGAAGTGGTCGATAATTTTATCAAATTCATAACGATGATGGAAAACTAATTGTCTACAAAGATTAAATGTGTCCGCACCGACAACGGGGGCAAATGTATAAACAAGCATTGTCATCAAGTGTATCGGCTAGCTGGAGTCATACACCAAACGATAGTTCCGCATTCGCCGCAGCAAAATGGAATGGCTGAGCGAATGAATCGGACGCTGACGGAGCGAACACGATCACTGTTGAATCACATGCAGGTTGAGAAGAAATGGTAGGCCGAAGCCATCAACACTGCAATATTCATTACGAATCTCGTCACATGCGCGTCTCACCCGACTAAGACTCCGTTTGACGTTGGTTTTGGATCAAAGCCGAACTTGTCGTATATGCGTGTGTTTGTCTCGCAAGGGTACGCGCACATCACCAAAGCAAAACGACAGAAGCTGGATAAAAAGGAATTTCGATGCATGTTTTTGGGGCGCGCACATGATGTGAAGGGCTACCGTGTTTGGAACTATGATACAAATCGACTGGAAATTACGAGGTCTGCGATATTTCAAGAGCTACCTCAGTCCAGATATATGGAAGTTGTTACTGTTCAAGATGTCACAAAAATGTAAATCAGGATATAGTTGACGATAAAGGTCAGGTACACTTACCCTACGCACCAACTAGCAACCGACAATCACCTATGTAAGTGGATCGAACAGGCACTCATCCAATTTTACCCCTTAGCGAATTTGACTTGGTGGGTCCAATTCCAGATATCGCTTCTTGTTCAGATCTCGCTGCTTGTCCAGATCTCGCTTTCGAGATAGACGGCGTTTGCATGAAGCTAGTTGATGTTGATTTGGAAACAGAGCAGGCCATTGTGCCCAAAGATGGATTGAGCCGTACCAACGGTTGCTCGGATTTGGCACCATATCGTCGTGGCGGATACAATGCACCGGATGCGTCGACAATCAATCAGAATTCCCAGGCTCTAGTTCTAGTGAGTCATTGTGAAGCTATTGTACTTGCACTAGACGCCCAACCAGAACGAGCTCCAAAACGATATCGCATCGAATATGAACAAGCGAATGCAGCTCTGGGGTCCCATCAACATATCAAGATGCGATTTGTTCTCCTCAAGCCAAGATGTGGAAAGATGCAATCAGAAATAAATTACATGCACTTAACCAGAAGAATACATGGAGTACAGTGACCAAATTTCCCGGTCACAAGGTGATCGGAACCAAGTGGGTGTTCGCCATAAAGCCCAATGAACATGGAAAGTTGATCGATTCAAGGCACGGCTTGTTGCCTTACAATATCGTCAAACCCATGGTGTGGATCATTACGAGACATATTCGCCGGTGGCAACATGAACTCTGTTCGTGTATTTCTTGCCGTGTGTTGTCATTTTGGAATGCTTATCCGCCAATATGATGTTGATACAGCCTCCTTTAATGGAGTTCTGGTAAAAGATGTGTACATTTCTACACCTCAAGGTGTCAACATGAACCGATTCAAGTTTGAAACTTATCAGAAATCTTTATGGATTATAACAGGCTGCTGCAACATAGTATAAGACAATTTTAATCGTGTTTCGGAAAATGGGCTTTGTGGCTTGTGTTTCGGACCCTTGTGTTTTCGTTCGTCACGATGGAAACCTTTTGTGGATTTTCGTGACGCCGTCAATTAACGATATGCTGATTGGAGGTAATTCTGCTGATTCAATTGACTAAGTTATCGGTGATTATGCAAGTCATTTCACGTTAAAGCATCTAGGCAATGTGAGATGTTTAGCTTAGGCATTGAGGTGGAGTATGCACAGCATGAAAAGAAGCTCAAGATCAGCCAACGTGCGTGCATTGACAGAATGATCTAGAACTTTAATCAAGTCGGAGTGGCTAACAATCCTGGCGTGGAAGGTCAAATTATGCTCAAGTGCGAGGAAAATGACCCAAAGATGGCGATTCGACCGTACGGATCTCAGGTAGGATCACTCTATACGTGGCGACAGGTACAAGACCCGATATTGCATTTGCAGTTGGTATACTTGAGTCGACATTTTAAAAAAATCAAGTGAAGAGCACCGGAATGCAGCCATTCGTGTGCTGCGCTGCCTAAAGTCGACCGTAACGAACGAAATTTGCTATCAAAGCAAGTCTGTTAACCTAAAGAGTGTATTAAGGAATGCAGATTGGGGAAGTGACAAAGATAGCCGACGTTCGACATCTGAAGTCATGGTGATGGTCAAGGACTCTCCAGTCATATATGAGTCGAATCTTTAAAACAGTGTTTATCAAGTACTGCCGAAGCTGAGTATGTGGCACTTTTGCTGTGCATCTAAGAGATTTTGTGGACAGAGAGCCTATTGGTGGAGGAGGAATCAAAGTTGACACTCCGCTTGTGTATGAAGACAACCAGAGTGCGATTGCTATTGCGAAGAACTAAGAATATCAAAGTCAAGCGAAGCATATAGATATTCGCTATCATTTTGTGCGTGACCGAGTCAAGGTCGAGGTCATTCGGCTGGAATAAATTGAAATAAAGTCACAGCTCGCCAATTTTTTTACAAAGGCAATTTCGACCAAAAAGTTCAAGCTTCTCGTGGCAAAGACAAACGTTGGAGACTTCTGTTCGAGGTGAAGTGTTGATAATGTACATTTTGTGGATGTTCAGCTGTCGTGATGACGTTTGAATGTAGTCGTTTTGGAACGGACGCAGAAAGTGAAACACCGGCAGTCGGTTATATGAAGAGAGAAGCGACTCAGGTATGATCTTTGTAGTGCTTCTACATAGGAGTAGCTAAATGTATGTGTAAGTTCTCTAACGCCTGTAATACTTTCCAATTTACTTCCTGACGACTAATTGTCTCCTCATATATTCCCATCTCTTTCCCAAGCACGCATCACCAATGCTCAAAAGCTTGAGATCTGCCAGCACGAGTCCAAGAATATAAGTATGAGCCAGAGTGTTTTGACAAATTGGACGCCCAAAAAAATGCGGAGCACAGATCACCTGGTACGTAACGAAGTCACAATTATGGATGTGTACCAAAGTTCCAAATTGGAGCATACGACATCACCCAAAGGCTAAAATCCTTGGGCGTGGGTGGGCTCTGCCTATTCACGCCCACTCATTCATTGTTTCAGATTCAGCGCACCCACCCACGCTCGCCCAAATTCTTTCGCCCATTTTCATCACCAGACTTATGCTGTACATATAAGTCTTTACCATAGCATAACGATTACAGGAAAGGGAGCTAAAATATACATCAGATAGTTGGAAAATAAAAATGCCCAGATGATCAGAAAAATAAACGCCCCATTTTAATCGCGACGATGAAGAAAATGCCCCACGTTCTTGCATACTCAAGTTAATGTGACACACGTAAAAAATCAGATCTCAGTCATATTTGATTTCCCATAGTTTGACTGTGCTCGACCCCTGACCTGTAGGGGGGGGCCGCGGAGGGGGTTCTGCCGCAAACGTACTGCGCTTCCATCCACCAGTTGTGGGCGCGGATGGCACAGGAAAGATGTAAACGTTGTTTGAAGAAACTGAATCTAACAGGTCATTTAAGCTCGTAGTAAAGACTGCAAGACCTGTGACGGGTAACGGGCAACCTCATCTGATTGGATGACAAGTTGACAGGTGGGGCCAGGGCGCGATATACGGACGTCATGTGGGACCAGAGATGACACATGGTGATGGACACGCTGGATGTGCGCCAGGCATAACTTGACTTGGTCAAGTTGCAGTGCTGGTCATCAACAGCATGTGGTATAGCTAATTATGAAGGGTAGTTAACTCTCCATATAAATTACGTTTACTTCCTACTTCTACTGCACAAGTGCATCAACATGCAACATGTGATGATCCCAACTACACGTGTTGATGGTGTGGCTAAACCAGCGGCTCCCAACATAGTGATCGATGGCAAGGTTAACGCAACGATCAGTACCTGGAAGAATAGTCGGCAGCGCCTGCGGAGACGATCGAGCAA
Organism: Peronospora matthiolae; assembly: GCA_921007115.2. Classification (NCBI taxonomy): domain Eukaryota; phylum Oomycota; class Peronosporomycetes; order Peronosporales; family Peronosporaceae; genus Peronospora; species Peronospora matthiolae. Next base: position 285,289 of record CAKLBY020000058.1, on the reverse strand, counting down.
ATGCTAGCCATGCTGGGGGACCTGTTTAAAAGATGTGAAGCGAGGAAACAAGCAAGAAAAAAGGCTGAACGGATGCACCGCACCGTATGAACATGATGAGTAGTATGATCTTAGCATCCAACCTGCCGCTGTCGTTTTGAATGGATGCCGCGGAGTATGTCGCGTACACTCTGAATCGAAGCCAAAGTCCAATTCTGGAGGAGTATCTCCCATGGAGGTTTTGACAAACAAAACCCCCGAGTTTAAGGACATCGTGATTATTGGATGGTGCCTATGCGCAGGTCATGTTGAACTGCGCATAGGCATCCGAGAAACGTATCACTCCGAGGGCGAGGGAAAGCAGGCATCATCATTGGGCGAGGCAGTGAAACGAAGGGCACAAGGTGTACATCCTATAGGATAAGGTGGTTGTGGTGACGCAACACATTCAAAGCATTAAAGCATAATCGGATAACGTGGATAAAAGGTAGACTCGTCTTGATGCAGTACGCTGTCAAGAGGAGCAACGTCGTAATCATCAAGTGCATCAAGATGGTGCAAGAAGTGCGAAGAAGGTCCGCAAGGGTCGAAAGACTATCTGAACTAGAGAACGCCACAGTACTAGGTCAACGACTTTGACTCAACCGAAAAGGTTGAAGGAATTAACCTTGGAAAAAATTGTGACAATGTGAATGTTTGCATCGAGCAAGATCCGGAACTTTACGTTGAAGCAATGAATGGCATGGATCGTGACCAATAGCTTGTGGACATGACCAATAGCTGGATGCTTTAAAGTCAAACGACGTGTAGCAGATGGTCGTGCCTCCAAGAGGCACATACGTATTGCAAAATTAGTGGGTTTACAAGACGACGACGGATGCAAACAGAGACATCGAGCGATACAAGGCTCGTTTGGTAATGTGCGAAAAAAACGAACAAGATTTTGGCGTCGACTACAATCTGACGTTTGCGGCAGTGATGGATTTGGCGACCGTTAAGTTGATTTTGATGTTATACATTAAATGAGATGTGTCGGAACTTCATGATGACGTGGCGAATGCTTACGTAAAAGCATAAAAAGAGGAGCACTTGGACACCTTTATGGCGAAACGAAAGGGTATGCATGTGACTACAAGTGAGCTCGAAGGTGTTGATGTGAAGTATCCCAAGGAAGTTTCACTGCCGTTGAAGAAATCGCTCTGCTGACTGAAGCAGGCTGGACGAATCTGGAGCCAGCTTATACATCTAAAGCTAAGCGAGTAGAGCTTTGAGCAGTGCACTACGGATATGTGCTTGTACTACAAGCAGGAAGGTGGTACCTGTACCGTGGAGGGAGTGTATGACGATGATCTTATTGTCGCCGGTACGAAGCAAGGTGCAGTGGACGACCACTCCGCCGAACTAGAGACACTGTCGACCAAGGACCTGAAAGTCGTGAAGACTTTTAGAACTCCGGATCAAATTGGATGACACCTATGGATACGTTTTGGACCAAGAGGTGATGACTGACGTCCTTCTGAGGAATTCTAAGCTAAATTTCGCGAATGGTGTACGGAAACCAATCGGGGATGAGTGCAACGAGGATGACACGAGAACCCGGAATTCCTACCCGTGAGGGGTGCAAGTGGCGAACCAAGTTTTGGTTCGTTTCAACCGTTGGTGGGGAGCTTGCTGTGAATTGGAATGTGCATGCTCCCCCCCTCCCGAAATTTGCTTTGCGGTGCACAAGGCTACGTGCCTTGTGCACAGACCGACCGCCAAGGACTGGAAGCCAGCGAAATGCATCGCACGCTATTTGAAGGGATTGGAGGTTTTGAAGCTACATATTGATATCGTCGGGTCTGTTGTAAAAGGTACGCCTCGGCATGACGTTTCAGAAAAGTGTTCTGTAGCTCAGCCGGTTTGGTATGGCAGTACCACCCCAAAGGTCACTGGTTTGATACCGGTGGGGCGTGCAAACAAAAACGCTAAGCCTTCGGGATCTGGTGTTTGGGGTTCACTAGCACTGTCCTGCCAGAAAGTGACATCCCGCACTTTCGGTATGTTTGGGTGTTTAAAAAACGCATGACCAGAATTAGAAACGTACGACTAGACGATTAGTCATGCGCGATATAGCGATTAGGAACGTATAGTCGAAGAATCAAGTAGGCTTAGAGCAGCAACAGAGTTTGTGAACTAAGGACCTAAATACAGTCACTTTGCATTTTACCAGATTTGATCAACTACTTTAGGGCCTACTACAGATGGTATCAAAACTTGATGTTGGAGCGACGCAGATGTTGCTGCCAAAAAGGCCGATCGTAATTCGTTGTCTGGGTGTGTGCTAGCTATTGATGGTGCTGTTGTGTTCTGGTCATGCAAGAAGCAGTCAGGGATGTCTCTAAGCACGAGGAGGCGGAGTTCATATCCGCCTCTCAAGCTGGCCGCGAATTACTGGGCGTGAAGGAGCTACTCGTTGGATTACAGCTTCAGGTGAGTTAGCCGATGCCTATGTGAATGGATAATCAAGCGATCATCAAGAAAATCGAAGCGGAGAAGAGCACCTTAAGCGCGAAGCATGTGTACATCCGTTTCAAGTTTATCTGTCACCATCTACGTGAAGGAACGGTGATACCAAAATTCTTGAAGCCGGAGAACATGAAGGCAGACATCCTCGCGAAGTCGTTGCCCGCAAGAGGATGGGAGACCTACGAGGAATGTTCAACTTGAAGATGCTTCAGGCTGACGTTGAGGAGGAGTTAGAGAAGATACTGTTTCGGACCGGTCATTCAAACTCGGGGTGAAGACTGCAATACCTGTGACAGGTAAAGGGTAACCTCATCTGATTGAATGACAAGTTGACAGGTGGGGCCAGGGCGCGATATACGGACGTCATGTGGGACCAGAGATGACACATGGTGATGGACACGCTGGATGTGCGCCAGGCATAACTTGACTTGGTCAAGTTGCAGTGCTGGTCATCAACAGCATGTGGTATAGCTAATTATGAAGGGTAGTTAACTCTCCATATAAATTACGTTTACTCCCTACTTCTACTGCACAAGTGCATCAACATGCAACAAAAGCATCTTTGCATCTCCTGTCGCAGCCGTAAAAGTAGTCAATTGGTGCTCATATTATTGATGGTATGATTTTTGACATTGGTTTAGTATTGTTATTCTTGTTTTCTAAAGTTATAATTGGTACTATCGCTATTTTCGTTTCAGTTGTTCATGCCGTTGTTGCTGCTACCACTGCCGCTGTAGCCGTTGTTGCTGTAAGTTTTTATGATGTTCATGTTGCTTCTGTTACTGCTGCTGATGTCATTGTTATTATTGTTGCTGTTGTTGCTGATGTAATTGTTTTTATTGTTGCTATCGCTGCTGTGGTCGTTGTTGGTGCTGGTGTAGCACTTTTTTGTGCTGCTGCTACTTCCTCTTTTGCAATCGCTTCTTTTGCTATTGCTGTTCGTGTTCTCGGTGTTACTGCCATTTTGTGGTGTTTTAGTTGGTAATACAGTTCTCCTGTTATGCTTGCCGTATGGGAACTCGCTGCGCGGCGTAGTTCACGCCTATCTTTCTGCGTTTCAATAACTGTGGCTTGTGCTGAATTTGACATGAGGTAAAAAGGCGGTTGCGTGATTAAACTATATATCTCTCGAATTGCTTCACTGAATAATAGATTGAATATTTACCATCTGCCACAAATTCAGAAGCCGCCCATTGCAATATAAATGACAAATATGTATAGCCTTAAAGTGTCCGGAGGTTTGCTGGCACCGCTGTGAAGAGCATGGCACATACTCTCTCTGCTGACCAGATGAATCTCCCATTACAAACGTTCTCAGCGAGGGTAAAGTCGCACTTATGCAATTTGATCAGGCATTTCTAATTTCAGTATAACGGTGATTGGTAACGGAAGGACACATTTACCCTACTTGATAGTCTGCATTCATGGTCAGTGGCACAAATACTAATGAGTGTGAGAGGGAAATAAAACATACCACGCAAAACAGTATCCGCGAGACTTATTGCGGTGACCACTGTAGAAATCTAGTAAACTCTTTCATGTGGGTCGGTAGATAACCTTTCCTTTGATTCCACTTCTATCACAACAAGTACAAGCACTGCACTTCATGTTGGATGACCAATTACACTATGACGGACACAGAGAGAACACGGACTACAAACACGGTGTTTCAAGTAGAATAAAAGTGCGTATCGAGATTAAGACCCGATCGTCAACCTAGATCCAAGAGGCCATTTGTTCCGGACTATAGTTGTCACATATTCCACGCATCCACATATAGTATCGGCCACCGTGGTTTGAGCTTCTCCAACCGCAGCTCAAGATCCACATCAAGATCTTTGTTCTTCCAACTTTCCACACGACGAAGACGGTATTGTAGATCATGCATTTCCATGCACAGTACAAACAGTAACCTAATCTAGTTTCACCTTTTCGCATCTACCCGAGCTCCATCGGTGCATCGTTGACTTCTTTAACTCCAGAAGATAAATCACAGTGAATATCGTACCTCAATCACGTTTCGAACTATCCCTGACTTTCATGCACAAAAACACCAGCATCTCTCCGCAAAACATCCAACTTCTTGCGCTTGGATTTTGCTCAAACACCCATCCCCAGTCGTCAGTCTCACGGGTGCTTTGTCAGCCGAAACCACCCAGCACCTGGTGTGCTAAATTCAAGTCTACAGGTTATTCGTTTCTGCCAGACCAAATCGCTCGATGCGTGCCGCCCAGCAGATCACTCCATCAATCCGCCCTCAAGTCGATCGATCCCGTTCGTGCGTCATGGACAGCAGCAGCAGTAAAGACGCTGTAGAGCACCTCCCCCATCTTCCCGTAGCAACCACGAGCCACGAAGAGGACCAGGGCGACAGCGCAAAGCTGATTGTGATGAATTACGGCAAGTGGAAGGACTCGAAGGTCCTGACTGACGTGCTGCAGGCGAAAGGGATCGAGTTTTTGAAAGTGCAAAAAGCACGGCAATTGTCCTTTGGGTTCGTGCACTTTCACTCTAAGGAGGAGCGGGCCAAGGCCTTACCCAAGTTACAGGCAATTGACTGGCACGGAGAGCCGTTGGAGGTGAAAGAAGCGCTGCCCAAGCGAAGTATGAAGCCCATGCGGCCACGAAAAAGTCACGATGAGCAGGATACAGAAGCAAAAGAGGAGGTTCATTCGGACCAAAATCAGCAGAACGTCAAAGCGCGTGACGTGCGTGATGTCGTGACGCCGTGGGCCAATGTGCCGTACGAGGAGCAGCTGGAGCGCAAGGAGACCGAGATGAAGAAAGTTTTGATGAAGATTGTGCGCCAAACGAGGAAAGAGTTTGGCAAGAAAGAAAAGCGCGTGGCGCAGGATCAACGCAAAGTTGCCAAGAAGAAACAGCGGTTGGCAGCAGCGGCAAAACGAGCGGAGGTAAAAGAGACGGAAGCGATGGCAAAAGTGGCCGACGCGTACACGGATGATGCCAAACCGCAGTACGCGTTTTTGGTCCCCAAGTGGCTCATTAGTTATGGATCGCTATACGTTGTGGCCAACGACGTGCTGTACTCGCGCCCTCATGAAGGAGATGCAGATACGCCGTGGACACGTGTTACAGATGCTGTCGACATGGTGGCTATCATATCGTTTGGCAGCGACCTCGTGGGCATCAAAACGGATAACGTACTGTACGCTCTGAAACCGGACCTATCTTCGATCGATGGATTGTCGTGGCAGATGATCTGTAGGGGGCCTGATGAAGTGCACATCACGTCACTGGCTTCGTTGCGTGGCTCGTTGCTCGGATGTAGTAGCGATGGCAAGATTTACAAACAGGAAGGCAGAGGCAGCTTTGCGTCGGGTAAATGGAAGCTACTGGGTGAAGTGCCAGGTGCGACCCTTATTGGCATCCACAATGGCTTTCTGTATGCACATAACCCGGCTTTGGACAATGGCGCATCTTGGTCGCGTGCCCCGCTTAACGCGTTTGCACTGGAGGCTCTGGTATTTGAAATATGTGCGACACCAATGCCTAAGTGCCTCGGTATCTCTTCGCACAACACGCTGATTAGCGTTCTAACTTCTGAAGCTCTTCAGTTTGTGCAGGAAGATGGCATACTAAAGGCTAGCGTACTCTTACCAACGGATATAAAGGGAGCAAGATTTACTGGCTTTGCGAGCCACAAAGGCTTGTGCTGCCCTATCAATTCCATCTGCGCCTCCCCAGAGACCGAAGGCTACCGCAACAAGTGTGAGTTTAGCTTTGGCTTTGACAGTGAAGACCAGCCTTGCGTCGGTTTCCGCCTGGGCCTTTTTCGAGAAGGCTCGGTGGTCGTCAGCAGGCCTGATTTGTGCGTGAACGTATCGACCGAGATGAAGGCGGTGTGTGCTGTTATGCAAAACATATTGGAGACGTCGGATATACCTGTGTACAGTGTTACCACGAAGAAGGGTGTGTGGCGTGTGCTGACGGTCCGCCAGAGTGTCATCACGGGTGAACTCATGATCATGATGCAAGCAAACCCGACAGGCCAATTGCCTGAACAGCGAGCTGCGATCAAAGATTTGATCGTGCAGCGGTTCACTGATGAAAGCAATTCTTTCAAGGTGACCTCCATCTACTTGCAAGAATACGATGGTCTGTCGGCTCCATCGGATAACGACCCGGTAGAACATGTGTTTGGCAAGACGAAGCTTGAGGAGCACCTGCTGGGTATGCGCTTCTCGATATCCCCGACCGCCTTTTTTCAGGTCAACACCCGTGGTGCCGAAAAGCTGTACTCGCTGGTTAAGGACTACGCTAACGCGGACGAGCACACGTTGCTATATGATGTCTGTTGTGGTACTGGCACGATTGCAATTTGTGCGTCACAGGGTGTCGGGAAGGTCGTAGGAATTGAAATTTGCAAATCTGCGACTAACGATGCCGAGGTGAATGCGGAGCTAAACGGTGCAAAGAACGTGAGCTTCATTAACTCGAAGGCTGAGAATGTGATGAAGAACTTACTGCAAAAGAAGCGCGATGAGAGTGAAAAGCATTTGAACCGTGTCGTGGCTATCGTAGATCCGCCACGTGCTGGTCTTCACCATCAAGTGCTACGCGCGCTGCGTGCATGCCCACCGGTAGAGCGCATCGTGTACGTGTCTTGCAATCCGACAGTTTCGCTGGTGCGAGATGCAGTAATGCTGTGTGGTCCCGGCTCCAACTCCCTTCAGGGTCGGGCTTTTGAGCCTGTTCACGCCGCTCCTGTTGATATGTTTCCCCACACACCGCACTGCGAGATGATCATCGTGTTCGACCGCGTCAAGGCCGAGTAATTGAGAACATTATCGTCAATAGCTATGCCTCTTGCATGTGCTGTCTCACTGTTCTATCTCCTCGAAGTCTTCCTCGATGAAAGGTGGAGCTTCGTCCATCATGCGCGACTTGAAGGGCTTTATTGATCGTTTGACGGAAGCAGTTGCCCCGGTAGTTTGCTCAGCCGATTTCTTTTTTGTTGTTGCGACAGCACCCTTGACAAGTGTTTTTGGCTGTGCAGGCTTCTTTGGTACCTTCGCCTTAGCGGCTTTGTTCAAAGCGCGTAATGTTTGTAGATCGGTCAGACCAGATGGGAATAGTGCAAGAACCTGCAGAAAAGCACACACGGACACACTCAAGTTTGCTTCCCACATACGAAGGGCCACATAATGAACATGATCTTACCCGGTTGAACATTCGATTGCGCTCCTGGCGATGGTTGAGCGGCTTGTAGTCTGGCTCCTTCATATGCTTCTTGTCTTCGGTCTTCAGCATTTGGCTACATCAAGAGATAAGCATCATTGCTGGACATAATTGCACAAAGTAGGTGGTCTCACCGGTAGTCGTTTTCTTTCGCAACCCAGTCGTCTTGAAACTCTAGCACCGTATGCAGCTTTGTGCCCAGTTCCTTGTCCTTAGCAATATCTGCAACAACAAAGACCAAGAGAAAGCGTTCAGTCCACGCTACCGTCCAGCAAGATTCCGTTCCGTTCTAACCACGAGCACACCTGCCATCACCGCATCCACTGGTTCTGCTGCAGCCCGCGACCCGTACGCAACTACGAACTCGGTCAGCGTCTCAACGGCACTATCCAATTTCTCCCTCTCGTTCTTCGCAACATCTCGTGCTTCCAGTCTCAGCATGTTCGACTAGTACATCACGTCATCTCAGCTAACAACCCAATGACACAACCAAGCACACCGACACCCTCCGATACGTATCAAGAACCTTCAAATACTGCTTCGTGTACGGCAGGAACGTCATCAGCGTCGCAAAGTATCCCGTCACTCGCCACTTGTTCGGATGAGCTTCAACCACAAGCTTATCGACCGCACGCAGTGGTCCATCCAGTGATCTCGGAAACACCTTGGGAATCGGTGCAGTCTCTGCCACTAGAAACAACAACAACACAACCCCCCCCCGCCGGAAGCAGCAAATTAAACATCGCCACCGTTAAAACCTCCATGAAGAAGAAACAGTCCCGTTCCCTTTCTCCATTCCCTGCCCCCGAATAAAAAACCTCCACTCACACTCCTGCACGGCCGTCCGTAGCACCTCCAGTCTCTTGACCACCTCTTCATCTGGCTGCCATTCACTCACACCTTCCGGTAGTTCCTCTAGAAACGACCGCAGCGCTCCCGACACTGTCCGCTTCTTGCCTTGCTTACTCTCGTCGTCCTCGTCTTCCTCCTGCTCCAGCGTCTCAATCTCCTCCCCAGCATTCACAAAGAATCCAGCGTGCTTTGTCTTGACTTTTCTATGGTCCCGCACGTCCTCAATGTGCTGCTGCAGCTCAGCGTCGTCGATAAACGAGTCCTCCGAGTCGTACAGATCGTCGTCGTCTCGACGGTCGAACCCGTCGCCCCCTTCGTATCCGTCCTGAAGCACCGAGCCACTTCCGTAGCGTTTCTCGAGGTGTTCAATGATGTTGAAGCGCTGTGGACGCGTCGTGGACGCCACAGACTCGGAGTTCTTGGGTAAAGGCACGGCAGTAGACGCTGTGTTTGCTGGACTCGTGCTGGACGGCAAAGCCTCAAATGGACGTGAATGTTGGATCACAAGCTGCTTGAAGTTGATCTCTGCGGGCGCGTTGTTGTCGAGTTGAATGTAGAACGTCTGTCGCTGCGTAGTGGACGTCGACGCAGACGCCATTTCGTGCGCGTCGTGCGTGGCCATTTGCGGGAGGTTGACTGGGTTGTGGTACGAATGTACGGATTGTACTGAGATTGTGACGGTAGTTAGACCAAAGAGTGTTGGTCACTCAAGTTGAAGTTGATGTGGATGGACGGGGGTGTTAAAGGAGGAGAGTGAGGACAAAAAGTATTTCTGGATGCGTGGAAGTTAGTGGTAGAGTTACCCTTACATCACTTCGAGATTCACAAAGAGACTTGACTGGTTTGCCGTGCGTAAGGAGCTCACAGCTGTATGGTAAAAATGGATAGCGCTGTAAATGCAGGAAATGTCTTTCAATTGAAGCTGTGGGCAGAAACGCTTGAAGTGCAACGTTACGCGGCTGTTTAAAGGATCTTGTAAGCACAAAGGCATACTGCGTTGTTGCTACTCCATCATTTAGAGGACTCTCAAGCACGGAGGTGACGTTTGACGGCTAGAGATAGGCAAAGCTGAAATTGCAGCGAGCAGCACCGTTTGACCAACGGTAAAACTTTGGCGGAGCAGAGATTGCTCAACTGTGCGTGCGGCCTGGGTCAGTATGGCTTGGTTGACTCGGATGTCGTTTGCTTCTCGACATCACGAGTAGTCAAGGTCTGCACGTACATTCTCAGATAGTAACAGCTAGAAGAACGTGCCGCCGGAAGACTCTGACTTCGCTTTGCCAAAGTTGTTCACGACCGCTCGCTCAAAAGCGCCTCTTACTCGCTAGCGGCTTGTGTCGCGTCATCGTGCAATATTACCCATCTGTCTGCTCGTCATGTCAGTCCTCTCCTCTCACACGCTCATCATAACGCTCGTCACATCTCTTCAGTAAAACGCAGTAACTCAGTACAACTCTATCCATTCGACTCACATCAGTCAGTTCCCTTTTTTCACCCTCGTATTAACTTCTAGAGGGAAGGACCACACAACAAGCACCTCAGCAGTAGTCAGTCAGCCAGTCAGTCAGTTCTCAATTTGCGACCCCAATCGAAATGGTCCCGTCCATCCTCCTCCTTGTGCTCCTAACTGCGGAGTTCACCCCCTTCACCACTGCCGAGCCGAGCCCCCAACTCCTCGAACGGTTGGGAGATAACGTCCCTGCCATGAAGCTCGTGAACGTGTCCACGTTATCGCCCGCTGCCGCCAAGAGGCGGGTGCTCTGCTGGGTCAACACGTACCACGCCAATCACGACGCGCGGCTGGACGCGATCAAGCGCACGTGGGGCACCAAGTGCGACAAGCTGCTCTTTATGAGTGACGTGGAAGATTCGAGCATTCCGACCGTGCGCATCGTCGCGCCGCCGTCGCACGAGATGCTGTGGCAGAAACACCGGGAGATCGTCCGGCTCTTGGTGCGGGAGTATCAGGAAGCAGATTATGACTGGATTTTCAAGTGTGACGACGATACGTTTTTAATTATGGAGAATCTAAAACAGTACCTGACATCACCCGATATTGAAGCACTGGCGAAGCAAGGGCCTGTTCTATTGGGACATCGCATGACGTTGCAATGGTGGGAGATGCAACGTTTGTTTGAACCGTTTGAAAACTACGACCCGGATCATGTGGCAGCGATGCTGAAAGTACGTGATGCAACGAGGGACAAGGGCGGGTTGGTTTACACCCCGGGAGGAGGTGGCTATGCTATGAATTGGGCGTATTTAAAGACGCTGGAAGCTGCTTTTGATGAACCTTATTGCTTACCAAACGAAGTCGTTCCAGATGACTGGGCGATTTCGTTTTGTATGTGGCATTTAGGGGTGACTTTGCGGGATACGAGGGATAGTGAAAAACGAGAGAGGTTTCATCAGTATGACCCGATGGAGGTGTACGCGAAACCGCATGACGAGGAGGCGTACGACCACAAGATTTTCACGTCGATTTATCAGGAAAACAACTGGTTCTCGGATCATAACGGAATTGGATGGCAGAATGGAGATAAGTGCTGCGCGCCGGATTCGATCAGCTTTCATTACGTCAAGCCACCCATGATGGAGTTGTTCTACGAATTCTATTATGGCAAAAGCAGTGCTGCAGCAGACACGTAGACCAGTTGCGAATATCACTTGACCTTTGGACACTGTCCACGCGAAGTATACATGGGGGCACTCGGATCTGGAGACAGTAACTTTGCATCGATTTTGTTACCGATCATCTGGCGACGTCCTAGCTACACATATCCTCGACAATTACGTGTAGCTGGAAATATGCTGGGCCAGACCGCGTGAATACCATTTCGGCAGAACCTAGTTATGTAGCAGATAGAGATTGTCGAAGGCTGAATAATGCTGGCTTCTGCTACTGCCTGCCTCTATGGTCCATTGATCAAGCTGTGACGATGTAATAAGAACGAGACTTGTGGCCTTTGAGCACTGTGTCTCGCTGACTCCTCTTTGCCTTTCTGATTCAAAACTGATGTCGTCGATCCAGCCTACAGTTTGATGATCACCATAGCTTTTCGATTCGATTTTTTCATCGCGTTAATCGTTTACAGCAAAAGCCTTGATAAACACATGTACCAGGTGTCGCTGACAGGAAGTCAAGTGACGGCTCGGTACTATATGAAAACATTGACTTGGGTAAACACATTTCTTACTGAGGTAGGCAAAATCTCATACAATTCATTCCAGTGCAATCAGACCAGCACAAATGAGCATACTGCTAACGAAAGCGAAGGGTATGCAACTTCAGCAAACACACAACCTGATGCAGGAAGACAACGCTACCTTATCCGATTGAATGAGGCTCGTGTGCAACAAGAGTACAATGAAGCTGCTTGTTGCAAACCAGATACGTTCGACTGAATGGCAGTTGAACGAGCGCCAAAGCATAAGTGTTGATCAAATCCTGAGAACCTTGAAAAGGTTTACAATATTCAGGTAGAACCCTCCCAGAGAAATTGTGCTGTATCAACGACGACTCTTACGCTAGTGTCCGAAACTGAGCGATTAAGATTAAAAGTAGATGCTAGTGTGTCAGTCCATGCTCTATAACCCACTGTCGCTTCGCAAAATAATCAACTTGAACAATCGATTAGCTGACAGACAGACAAAGTTTGATCGGATGAACATTGAGCCCAAAGCACTTTCATTTCGATGATTTTCTTCCGATTTCAATGACTAAACTTGCATTCGTAACTCGAGTCAAGTTGCAGCCTCGGCGCTTTTTGAATTCAAATGAAGCGCTAAACCTCAAGATCTATCATGCACCCTGGATGCACACTCCATAGATTTTTACTTACTTTTCTTCCACTGGAAATTAAAGCGCGTTTTTACTCTTTCAATTCTGCGATGACGTATCGAAACAGCAAAAGTGATCCGAAGATGTGATAATGTTTTCTGCCGAAAGGATACCACGTCACTGCTTGACTTATTGGTGCGTATGTTGTAACCCTTCCACCACGACTAATCTACGACAACGACCTGTGATGTTCCTTAAACGTGCACAGCTCCGAATATGCCGTTGACTACTTGACTCTGCTTTGGGCTATGTTGGTGAAGTCTTCAGTCGGTCAAACGACACTAGTAGCTGTAGGAGTGTGGACTTATCGCTGGACGTCACTTTCTTGCGATACTTTCTGTTTGTGTGCGAAAGAGTGTATCAAGCCCGTCACTTCGTGTCGACTAGTGGCGTCAGGATAAGATGTTAAACCTGCTTATCATCGATCTAAATTGCTATCACAAAGACGACGTGTTGCTGTTTGACACGAGAATCACAGGTTATCGCTTGAGCCGAGATTTATGCAGATGGGACCTTAGGTGAATTAGATCACTTTTGATTGCTTCCGACTCTGCATTCTTTTCTCGCATAAATTCTCTTGTCAAAACATCCCAAAAAAATCTTGGTGAAACTGCAGTCACTCGCCGGATGTCAAAATGTGATACAAAAATACGCCCGACCTCTCGCGTGGTGGTAGTCGTTTTGCGGAATGAATATATTTTTACCTGCACCTATGGTTTTTAGCACTTTTTTGCTCACTGGTCGTGTCCAGCATTCTTGCATGACCTGCAGAAATTTGTTGAAATCAAATGCTTGTGCTCGCTCCTGCAGTTTGCTCTGCCTTCAACCCCCTTCTTCCGTTTCACTATCGCTCTCACTCGTATACTTCTTTATGCCGTCACTCCTCTGACAAATTGTGGCTTCCTCCAGGGAGAAACGTATTGCATCCTTATTCAGTTTCCAGTGTAGACTTCTCATCGATGCCTATGATTATCCTGTGCTCACCAAAAGTCCACTTATTGTCTTGATATCACTCGGTCCAGTCAGCATCTTTCGTTTCCAAGAGGAAATGTGGATCAGATCTACCACAATCAAATGCGGCCATTAATCGTCTTTGGCTTAGCATGCCAACATTTACGTACGCGATTTTTCATGGACTGCTCCATTGTTTGTTCGATTTAATTTTATTTGTTTTCAGTTGAGTTCCAGCAGCTTCTTTTTGAGAGATCCCAACCAAGTTAATTTCTGCAACTTTGAGAGAATTAGCAATTAGTGTGACCTCTTTTACACTACATTCACCGAAACTTCTTTTTTTGGCATGCGCAATAGCCATGTCAGTCGTGTGCACGGGTTACCCGATTGGTAGGTGTTGAACACGGGCTCAGAAGTAGGAAGTGAATTGAGAACTAAATGCATTTGAGCTGATGTCTATTTAATAATAACCTTCGCTGTCCGTTATCTTCAATCTCTCCTGCGTAGGTTTCTTTAAATCGTCTTGCCCATCCTCAGTGGTCGCGTCGTTTCACCATCCATTATATCCTGTCTCATCAACAGTCTCGCCCTGTCATGTCAGTAGTCGCATTGTTTCAATGGAAAGTAAACCCACAAGCATATTTCTCGAACATCAGAGCGTTTTATTTGAAGGCTATATGAGCTAACATGCTAGATGGAGGTGGCAAGTTCAATAGCCATCTAACCCTTACAAGTGCTTACGTTGTGGCTCGAAACCGCTTAATGTGCTATCCAACTCACAGTTCTCAATGCTTTTTGAGTTCGAAACATCTCAGCCTGACGTCCGGCCTGTCGAAAAACATATATAGCTTGCTGATTTATCTTCGCATTCCTGCTCACTTGGTGGATTGTTTTTTGTGTTTACTAGTTCAACAGTCTGTTGCACTCTAACGCCCGTAGAGCGATAATTTGAGTCGAATAAAATCTCGGTGTACAGCACGACTGCAGTCAGGTGTTTCTCTATCGCTTCATTGTATCTTGTACGGTTACAATCGGTAGCGCAAGGTCGCTCTTTGTTCTTCTCTAGTTAGGTAGATTGTTGCAATTCCAAAGTAGTTAGTATGCATAGCATCGAGCACTGAATCTACGCTTTCCTGTAGTTAGCATCAGGCTTCGGTAAAAAACTTCATATAGCACTATCGAGCTGACGTTACTAGGCTCACCTAGATGTGACTCAGAATCTGCATGTTAACTTTATCTGAGAATGACCAAGTAGACAAAAGAAATACCCACTTGGCCACTTTATTTACATTCGCCGGTGCTCCGGACAGATAGCGAATATCCGCAAAGCGCCAAGTGATTGACCAACTTTTCACTTTTACATTTGCTTCTTGACGTCCTTTCACGTAACCAAAATCGATGTCTGTTTCATTAAAGTCCAATGTCTTTGAGTATCCGCAGTTACATGAACGCAAACGTGTTTGTTGTGTATCTCCAAGGACATGCTCGAACACACCTACTCGGGGATGTGATGAAGGGATCAAAAGGTATTTTTAGCGCCGCTAAGGTGAGTTATTGTGAAGCAGTCACATGTCCAGCGCAAATATAGTGTCGAAGTCGCGTACTGTACAGCAGTAGCTATAAATCGAGTGTGAAGAACTTCTTATTTTATCGTTAAAGAAGAAAGTTCGAACGCAATTAAAGCTGCTGCTTCGTACTCGATCAACTTTCGATCTTTAGCGATCATGCCAAAAAGTGGCCGGTACCGCATCATCCTTTAACTTCGCTGATCTGCGCTTCCGAAGTCCAGTCTGACAGTGTCTCAGTGTTTTATAAGTGGGCTGGTACTCTCATGACCGTCATACATTCGTATTGTACCATCGAAAGAATAAATTGAGATAGACTCGAGCAAATTTCGCAGTTTATTCGTACGATGTGCAAACAAAAGTGGAGCAGCGCACATCCAGTTCAGCATTAAATTGTTCGCAGCAACATCAGTCTCATTCAAATATCAAAGCTTAGATTGCTTACCGCAATGTATTTCGTTCAACTTGGTTGCTTCCCCAATTTTTAAAATGGCGCTAGACCACACTGCTTACCAGATGACGCACTTCTTTTCTGGGTTCATTGGAGTTCCCACGGAGCATGAAAAGGTCTCTGCAAACTTGTCGTAGTTCATCAATGGACCGTTCACGCGCCACTTTCCAGGCGAGTGAGGGTCAATCGTCCGCAATAGCTCCGCATATTTAGGTGTACGCTTCTCGCACCAATCTTGAGCAAACGCTGTAAAAAACAAGCGATCATCTGCCTCAAGGTCGTCAGGCTGGGCGATCGCACGCGCCAACGTCTCTACCATACTTTGCGTCCTCATGTCGTCTCCAGAAAATGGATGTTCAGAATCTGAAAGAGTCCGCGTTGCACCACAATCACCGTCTTCTTTGCCACATCCGTAACGCACGTTCTTCTTGTTCCAGTCACTTTCACTCTTGTCGTGGTGTTGGACGCGCTTCTTTCGTCCGCAGTCATCACAGTTGTCTGACTGCTCTTCGCGCTCTTTTTCGTGATAGTGGCTGTTCTTCTCGTTGTGTCCCAAACCACGATCCATGTTGATATCGTCGTCACGATGGTGGAGAGGTATTTTGTGATCTTTTGATCTACGAACCCCGCTGTTGCCGTTATGATGGTGCTTCTTTTCCTCGTGATGGTCAGGCTTTCTGTTTCCAATCTTGTGCCCTTCATGACGTTCGCCCTCGGTAACATGCTTGCGGTGCTCTTGCTGATCGCTGTCTCCATTGACATCATTGGCATAGTCGCTTGAATTACCGGGATGGTCAGTTTTGCTCCCCTCCTTGCGATCCACCAGATCCTTACGATGCTTGCTAGTGAGACGGTCGCCAGTGTCTTTCTTAACATCACGATGGTGGTAAGATACACGGCTTCCTTGTTCGCTGTGCTCGTCTAGCGGCAACGCTACTGCTGCTTCAGATATGACAGTACCAGACAGTACCCTAGAAGAAGGCACGGTCGGTGGATGTGCAGACGTACGTTTCCAGAGATGATATGCTTCGTATGCGAGACGAATACCCCCGTTGTCAGCTATGTTTTCACTCAGCGTCAAGTTGCCATTCACTGTTCCTAGCACATGTCCGTCTTCAGCAGATACTACCGGAAAGGTTGAGTACTGAGCTGCCAAGCACTGTGTCTTTTTGGTAAACTCGGCAGAAACCGACGGAGTCCACCACGAACGGAGAGCCCCATTGCCGTCATAGTTTCGTCCTTGGTCGTCAAACCCATGTGAAAGTTCGTGGCCCATCACCATTCCAATACGAGCAAAATTTGCTGCAGCAGGATAATGCTCAGCACTGTAGAATGGAGGCTGCAAGATAGCTGCAGGGAAGACCATCTTGTTTGCGCTTGGGTCGTAGTAGGCGTTTACCGTTGACGGATACATACCCCAGGCCTGCTCATCTACTGGCTTACCGATCGAGCTTATGGCTTTTGCAGCACTCAACTGCATCAACCTTTTTACGTTGTCGAAGAACGCGTCGGCTTGAAGCTTAAATGGCAGTGGTGGCACATAATCTGGACCTCCAATGTAATTTTTGACCTTGTCCAACTTCTTTACAGCTGCATCATATGTGACTTTATCCAGCCATGACTCTGTCAGTAGTAGAGCCTTGAGAGAAGCTTCAATCTCTCCCACCAGCGTTTCAGCCGCAGCCTTTGCATCAGGGCCGAAGACATCATTCATGTAATACTTTCCTACTTCATTTCCAAGGAGAGCAGTTGTCAAGTGCAAGCAGAACTGATTGCGGGGAAGTAGATCCCCTGCGCCTTGAATTTCGCCATGAAAACCATGACTTACCCGGCGGAAATACTCACCCAAAAGTGCCCCAAACGAGTCGATCACGTGAAAACTCAAGTAGTGCTTCAGCCTCGGTAGCAGTGATACATCGCTAAGCAGCTTATTTTGCGCAGTAAAGAAGTCCGGCGTTGCAATGATCGCGTTGTGCATCGGAAACGGTTCATGTTTGTGAATCCCATTCAAATACGCCATCAAAAAGGGGTATTTCTGAGCAATCTCCGCAATCGAATACACCGCATTAGTCGACCACGGGTCGCGCAGTGCTGCATTTGGCATCGAAAACGTAGCAAATGCTGTTTCAATTTCTAGCACTGCTGCTGCAAACCCGCTGCTATTGTGCTGGTCCAGACCTCCCACTGCGAACAGTTTGTCCACATAGTCCACATAGAAAGCCGCGTAAGCATCCACTTTGCTTTGTTCCAAGTAGTATTCTCTCGATGGTAGCGTTAGTCCGCCTTGGGCCAACTGAAGGACGTTGATAGTCGGATCATGTGGGTCAGCACCCACAGAGAGGCTAAAGAACGTACTGATACCAACAGATTGGTCCATTTCACCGGCTACCTCCAGCAAAAACAGACTAGAGTTAGCACGGTGAATCTGATGCAATAGCTGCGTGACAAATGCAATAGCACGCCCGTCCACCTCCTCGCCATTGAGACAAGAGTGGTACAAGGGTCCAATTTGAGGCGGATTGCGCGCAACAAGGTTTTGGATTGTGTCCTTATTGTGCTCCGAGACGACCGAAAAGGACGCGTCGATGCTGGGACGGTCCAATGGGATGTCATGGGTTTTCAGCCACCCCCCGCACGCGTACTCGTAAAAGTCCACACAAGGGTCGACGAGTGGATTTTTCATCATTTCTAAACTGGATAGAAATGCCACGTCATCCGCATCATAATCCACAGCCCTAGCCCTGTCATTAAGTGACACTGTGGCGTCGACAATGTCAGTGGGAGATCGAGTTTGCTGCCGCGCGAGGGTCCAGACGCCGAGACTCAGCGCCCCCATCAGCACAAAGGATTTCCACACACTGCGGTGGCGGTCAAGACGAGGCTTGCCGCTTTTGTCGTCACTGGTGAGCAGCGGCGTGATCTCGTCGACGGGACGAGCCATCGCTGTGTTTGAGCTGGAGAAGATCGCGGAATGAGACGCGCGGGTGAATTGTTCGGTTGAATAATGCAGTTCACCGCATTTCTAAATACGAGGTACGAATGACTGATTTAAAGGAGATTCGCGGTGATAACGAGGTATTGTGTAGAACAAGTCCTGGAAGCTGACGGTCGACATTTATACAGAGCTAGAGCATTCAGGACGGCATAAAATGTAATCGAACCGCAGTTTGCACTCGGTGAGTATTGCTTCTTGCTGTTTTGACGAGTGCGTTGTTAGGTCGTTGACGTATTTCGTACAAAATAGTATCGCTTTCCGAAAACTGGTCATCCGTTAGAAAAAAGGCGTAGAAATACCAAGGAGTGCCATTAACGGTGGAGAGGACAATGTAGCGAAGCTAACCGAACTTCTTTGTCAATGGAAGACTAATATATTAGTAGAGATCTTTTAGTGCGTTAAACTAAACGGGTATAAACCTAAATGACCTCAAGTCTTTACGGACTTAATGTAGCGGATTTACAGAATTGGTTGCGATAACTAGGTACGCTGGTATGACGCACACAGAAAGAGACCATTGTCACTGATTAGGCGTGCCATCGTATCACATCCGCTGAGCGGTAATACCGTACCCTAACGGCTTCAGTTAGAGGGTATCCATCGTGCAAAGGTCTTCATAGAGGCGATGTAGCTCTGGTGTGGTACACAATAAAGACTGACATGAGGAATATTGGATTTGGTAGTATAGTTCTAAGGGTATAGTCGAAGGCAAGGTTTATTTTCGCTACAAATTAGTAAATGTACCAAGTTCCCCTTATGATCAGTTTCAGACACGTGTCTTGCTAAGACGTCTCTGGTCCTAAGAGTCAAATGCCTAAGTTAAGGCTAAATACTTTTGGACATTAGTGTCACGTCATTCCTTGCGGTCGTATTCACCTGAACCAGGAAAAGAAGCTTAAGAGCTTGTACATACACTTATAGTTAAGTCTAACCAAGTCTGTAAGACTTGAGATCCTTTGAGCTTATACCCGTTTCGTTCGATATACTAATGGACTCTACTAGTCTAGAAGTCTTCCTCCGACTAAGAAGTTCGGGTAGCTCCGCTACACTTGATAGCACTTGTAGTCATCTTTACCTAAATCTCTCAAAGATTATTCCACTGTAAGGATGGAACGAAGATAAACCTCTCGGATGCCCAAGAAATAGCGCTTGAGAACTCAAGGCGCTAGTCAGGAACGAACAAGTGGATAATCATTGCACAAGGTTCTGACTTGATTCGAGCACGTCTTGACGCTTTTATGCAGTTTGAGTCCATTTTATTTAAGCAAGTACACGACCATTTAGCATTGTCTATGCCTACTCGGTATGTTACCTACCGGATAAAAAACCGAGGGCTCACCCCCGTGTCTTAACTGTAAAGACATTAAGAGGACAAAGAAAGGGAGAATATTCTCCTGTGCATCAGAGAGGTCGAAATGGCCATGAACTCCGCTATGCTCCAGTTTGAGCAATAGCGACGTAAGATGGCTATCTTAACACAGCGTAGTAGAGCCATTGAATGGGCTCTCTTGTATAGCACGTCGATAGACGAAGCTTTATCCATATAAGATTTGCTAACAACAAACGCTAATATCCCGAGTGTTGCTTCGCCTAATTAGGCATAACAAGTGCGTTCTCGATCCCTATCTGTCTGTCAGGGCAAGAAAGAAACATCAAACTATTACCAGGAACTGATAAAACTAATTGCTGCCATGCAGCTCGGTTTCTCACCAGAAATAATTGTGGTTATTATCTTCATGGATGGCCTTCGTACGGGCTTGTCTCAACGAAAGTTTTATGTGACAAGCTACCTCCTGTGAGAATTCTGTGATTGTCGCGATGATTGCGGAGTTCAACTTGATGACGGCCCGTTTTAGCACCCATAGGTACAACTCAAATTCGGCAAGCTCATTAATTTTATTTAATAGGCCGGATACAATGAACCTCAGTTTCGCCGATACGGACGAAAAATAGAGATTTGAGCTGTAGCACAGAATCGAAACATACAACAATGTATCACGTGCGGCAGCACAAAGCATCTGCGATTTAATTTCTCCTTACGTAGGGCAAGACAGGCTACTTCAGGCTGAACTCTCGCCACTAACAATAAGTATGGTATGGTGCAGATAAACATAGACTCCCAGTAGGCGCGTAACGCCCTGTTAGGGAAGAACTATGTTCTGTTGAGCCTTGGGGAGGTATTGGCAAGCAGAATTTATCCCCAAGGAGTCCTGTGTACCGTAACATAAGGCGTGAATACAAAGCCATGCTTGTTGGTCGCAAAGGCGACTGTTAAGGGCTTTGACAAACCCTGGTCATTTTGATCGACTCCAGAGCATCCAGTAAATATGTTTAATGCTAATTCCTTGAAGGGTAACTCATTATATTTATGCTTAGAAGAGCACAAGGGTGATACGTCAACTGTTCACTCAGCGACAGTAATTTCAGTCGTTACACATAAAGTTCCTGTGAACTTAGATGTGAAGCTTTTCAATTTTTAATAATATCGCACGCTGCTCAGTCCTTGGTTTGGACTCAAAATATGATCACATTCTTGGTATAGCTTGGCTTGACCGCCATGAACCATAAATCGATTGGAGGGCGATAAAATTAGGCGGCATGCTCACTGTCCCCAGCGGAACCTTAAAGAGTCATGGATTCACCTCTTCTTAGAATTAGAAGCGCTATAGGCTTGATCCACTGGCTAAATTTGTCATTGTGCTGGACGTCGGAATGTCAGAGTCAGTCATTCTGACGAATTTAAAGACACGAGCATAGAGTAACGATAGATATGTGATAGTGAAGCGACACGTACTCTGATAATTGAAAGTTGTTGTGAGAGATACGTCTGAATGATGTCAGCATTGTTACGTTACGTGTTGACCAAGCGTCAAGTAGTCGAGGGTTAAACATATCAGATGAGCGTGGAGTAGTACGTGAGAACCCACTGAGTGACGTCGGCTGTGAAAGCGACGAGCTCAATGCCAATATTGACGTTGTTCGTGAAATATCAAGGCATCCCGACCCCGCTCAGTGGATGCACGTGAAGTGGCACGTATTTCACGTAATGACGTCGTCATGTCAAATGACTAGTAATCGGATGTCAATGGTGACGCCAGCTCTACCTTAGAGCAAATTACGTTCGATGATGGTATCGATCAAAGAGATGCCAATCACATTGCGTGTGCTGTGTCAAAAAGTGATGATAAGTATCAGCTGTAGACACTCATCAACGGAGTGACTGTTACCTGTGATGTTACAGTAAGTCTTGAGTCTATACCCTCGTTAAGTTTGCTTTTGGTGATCTTAAACCGACAAAAGCAATCGACATTTTTTAGCTCTGATAAACTTCTGCCTCGATACGTAATCCCTGTGTTATGCAGAGACGGCATAGGTGCAAACATTGGCACCCCAAAAATATATAGAAGACAAGAAAACTGGAACGATGAGGCTGAGATGTGCTAGATGAACTATATGAGTAGTGTCGTCGATGCCCGACACAGTCCGAAGCGAATTGTCGAAGTGAAGATCAACCTTAGCGCTGTAACCAGATGGATTGACGTGGGCCGTGCCAAGCGCGTGCATCACGAGGTAGTTTAAGTCATGAGACATACCGTTGGAGGGAGTATTGCAGCTTCCACGATTCCCTTCATCAAGCATAGGGCTAGACTCACTTGATCATGGTTGATGACAAGATAAGAGATGATAAGAACATTCAAGGTAGTATACCGGCCTGTTGGCGGAAGGAGCAGTAGTTGTTATTCTTAGCCCGTATTCGGCCGTCGTCCAGTAGCCTGCCACGATCGATCCGAGGTCACGTAAAGTTATGAAGAAGCAGTAAAAGATGTTAACGCTTCGATGAGAAGCTGGGGCACTAATTAGACTCAAATATTCGTACGGGAATCTAAATTTACCGCCTCGTCATGCAGTTAGTTTTCCATCGACTAACGATTTATTCAGTCGCTTTCGTCAGCTTTCGTGATTTTGGTGTGATACGAAGATCGATTACGCTGTATGCTAATGGTGGCAAATTCAAAATTCAATAACAATGTCCACTTAATCACGAAATTAAATAGATGCCACAGAAAAATTGGAAAATTAAAATGTACAACGTCCTAATTTACTCATGTTGACTTGGTACACATACAAACACACATCTCCAGTCATTTATCATTCATAATTTTACGGCCAAGCTCGACCACCGCTTCGTAGGATCAGCCCTGGATAGAGTTCTGCACGCGCGCATACTGCGCCCGAGGCCACTGCTTGAGCACGCGGACGGCAAAAGGATGACGTGAACGCGCGTACTGAGCCCGTATCCACTCCTTGACACGCGGACGACAAAGGGATGGAGTGAACGCGCGTTACTATCATCGTACGCGGTCGTAACACATACTGTCGGTGCCTATTGATGTAATTGATTTGTTGTAGTTGTTTCTCATGTAATTACTGTTGTCGTTTTAAAATGTATAACCATAACTGCTGTTTCTGTTGCTGCATTTTTCATTGCTACAGCTTCCGCAACTGTTGCTACTACTGTTGATGCTGCCGCAACTGTTGCTGCTGCTGTTGTTGTCGCAGTAGGTGCTCACTTGCTATGGATGGTACTGCCGCTTGAGTTGGAATTATTTTTGCGTTTCAATTTTTTGTAGTTAGTTGTTGCTGCTACTGCTGATGCTGCAGCTACTGCCGATGATGCTTCTACTGCTAATATTGATGTTGTGGTTTTAGTTGTGGGAACGCAGTTTCCTTCCAGATCATTAGCTACTTTACTCAAAGAATATTAACCATATCATAATTCCACAATGAAGCCATCCTTTACGTTTGTTACGGTATTGATTATCAGCAATGCATAACCTCGTTCGGTCGAATCCTGCTGAGTCGTGGTAATTGATGGCAGCTTTCATTGAGGGCTTACCTCTGCTGGTCTAATAGTGGATATATATGCTTTTTGATATAGGGCTTGCCAAATAGCAATGGAAAGCGACGACGAGCAGTACCTACCTTGCAGCTTCTTTGATGATTGGGGATAATCGAGCAAGAGTGACCTAACACAGGCCATCGTCAAACATTGGAAAATTCACGCGTCTGTTCCGCATTGTAAAAAGTGATGGTCGATACTAAATAAAAGCCGAGTGCACACAAGATAACTGTCTTTTTGTTGAACAATTTTTGTCTGCACACGTTCGGTCCACGACACGGTTTTCACCACACTCTTGCTAGGTTTCCGAATCTATCAAAGAATATCAACGGCGCGCGATGGATAAGCAATTTGCTACGAATTCTGCAGTCCGAGAGATGGCCATGATCTTTGGCCAGAAGGTGACTCCTACTATGATTCGGGTGAAGTTGAGGAACGAAGGAATTCTTGCCAGTTACTTGAACCGCATCAACGCTGTAGACAAAGGTTGATTGTTTTAGAGGGGGTACTGAGCGAAATGGTCAGCTTCCCTCCTACATTGCCGAATCGAATGATCGAAGTCACAGGCCTGAGTTTGATGTTGTAAAAAATGATTCCAATCGTCTAAGTGTCATTATTTGAGAAGGCATTCACGCATTTAAAAAGTAACCCGAACGAAACATCCGTGATGATACATTTCTTAGCATTACAGTCGACGGAATGTTGCTTGTTGCGTGCTTTTTCGAAAGGGAAATAACGAAACTTAAATCACTGGAGTTAGAATTTTATCGAGAGAGAATGAGGATAACTCAAAGTTAAATTTTGAAATTTATGCTAGTATTGCTCGCGATGCAAAAAAAAAATAGCCTTAGATCATGATAAATAGCTGAAGACCGGGGTAAATCGCATCAGTTCGTTGCATAATTTTGTATCACATCTTACAAAATACCCAAAAATTATTGGTAGATACTTTTCGAATGCTCTCTCTGCCTTTTATGACATTGCAACAACTTATCGTGGCCTCAGTCGACCGAAGAGACCATACATCGCCACTGACATTTTTAATGATTGTTCGTACTTGTTGGAATGTTGGAAATGGGTGCAAGGGTACGTAACGGCGATCGGAGTGTTGGGCCGGTGGCTTGGGGTTTATTTGGAAACATGATGTTACTGGATGACTGGAGCAGAGGGCTTTGGCGAGCATGGCGGAGAAGAGAGAACTAGTAAGGAAATACAACAATATCTTATTGTTCACCTAACGCTTCCTTCTCGCAACACGCATCTTGCCCACAGTACTGGAAATGACGCTTGGTACGAAGTGGTTCATAGTCCACTATCGATAGCTGTCATATGGTGCGATGTGTTGACCCGGTGTTTGATTGCGACGTGACTATATCATGAAGTGTGATTTTTGCAACAGCCCAATTGTTGGCTACGTGCTCTTTGTCAACCATGCGAAAAGCACAATCAGTTTAATCTTGTCTTAGCATCGTAGATGGTATAGCATCATATTCTGCATGTAAAACAATCACAAGTGCAATTAAAGATCATGTTGACTTTTTAAGATATCCTTTGGTCATCGTGAAAGAGGAATATAGCACTACGCTTGTTACAGTCGAGTATATAGGTACTGACTTCTTGAGCATTTACCTATGACAACATCCTGGGTTCAATAGTTGTTGTGCCGTCAAAGAAAACGCAAAAAGGCTATCTGACATCCGAGAATACAAAGATGATCCATTTGCTGATGAGCAGCCACAGAATGTCAAGCAATACACCTTTTTGCAGCAGTCTAAGGCTCAAAAAGCACCAACAACTTGAATGAAGCTACCCCCGTGCGCGCTGGCGCTCTCTCGAAACTTTTTGCTGAACTTTGCAATGTGAAATGGTCCGATGAGCATGGTACATGAGTGGCACGACGCTATAATTGCACGCAATGTCTAGGCGCTCGGAGTATCAACAATTTGCCTCGCGCCATAAGCTGTTCCCATTATCCACTGTGTTGCCGTCATTATAGAATCCGTATCAGAAATGACATTTACCATTTCAAGAGCGACGTTTCGAAGTAGCAGCTTCACAGTATTGGAGTCAAGCTGGTCGTGCAGTGGCGCGACGTTAAACGTTGCAAACTCAACAAACGAATGCTCTGATTCCGACAGCAACACACCTTGATCGGCAAGTCGATCAATATTTTCCCAAGAATCAGCCACATTGCCAGCACCATTTCGAGGTGGTGATGACTCTGGCGGTTGGCGCTGCATCTGGATGTTCATTGCGTTACACAAGGTCGCCACTAGTTCGATACCGTTGCTCGTGCTGTGCGGGCCAACCAGGTTCATCCAGTGTGCAAGTGTTTCGAGCGGGAAACGATCCTGCTTACCAAATGCTTTGTTGATCATTCGCAGACTGTGCGTCCATACCCGTGAAAGATGATGCAGCAATGCAGCTCGTTCTAGCACTGTCATGGTATTGAACTCGACAAAAAACGCCAGAAAGTCATCCGTCTGATATGCCACAAACGCTCGAAGCGCGCGCTGCACCATTGGCAAGCCACGTATTTTCGACGAGAGACTACGCAACATGCAGGCCACGTCTTGAGGCTCGCTGATGTGCAATAGCACGTCGTATGCAACAAATTCTCCCGAATCCATTAGCTCAGGAACCACCGCGAGATCAAACTTATTCAGCTTGGGTTGACCATACAGCGCCTGAAGCTGCGAAAGAGCTGACCTTAGCTGCTCATCGTTCAGCTTGTCACTCCAGTCCTGTGCACTCTTTTTATTTCCTAACAACTGCACTGACAGCAGTTTCGCCACCAGATAGAACCGTGCAGCTTGTTGCAATGCGATCACCAATGACGCACCCTCAATTCTCTACCAATAGCAGTAGAAAGTAGCAACATCAGACGTCAACAACAACGCCAAGTTACAATTCTCATCTAGCATCGATACCAGATTTTATTGTCGATCTCAACCTCCACCACGCACCTGCACGGTAAAGTCCTGCCGGACACTGCGTACCCGGTCATTGACAAAGTAGTAAACTGCTAAAAACTCGTCCGAGCGAGCCTGCAGTGGCCGCGAAGTCGTGTCTTTGGTAGTCGGACCACTGTTGAAGCCACTTTGCGGCCACTTCAGCACGGTCGTGAACAAGTGGCGCAGTGTGCGCAGCAGCACAGGGGCTGGTCTCAGTTCTGATGCATTTAAGACGTCTCGACCTGCAGCAGCTCGACGGTATTTCTTCACAGCCACGAGTGTTGGGAGCTTTTCAGTTGGACACTCGAAGCGACTGAGTTCTTGAGTCTGACGGCGTTCCAGTTCTTCATTGACGGGACAAAACGCGTGACATTCTCCACGGATTGGCTCCTGTTGCACTGACACACTAGGAATCGATACAGTTGACGTAATATTGGGTGGTTTGTAGGCATCTTTGGAGCGACGACGGTCTTTATCGGAGGAATAGCGGCGACTCATAGTATGTTTACTCAAAGTTTGTTTGGATCGTAAGCAATAAACTGAATAAATGTTCGGGGGATGACAGCGCGTTCGTACAAATTGTGTGAAAAGTGTTCGTTGAAAGCGGTGTGAGGTTCAGGAGCATTGCGAGTGTGAGCGAAAATCGTTCAGGTAGTTAATTTTGAGGTGTGTGCACGTCAAACAGCCGCAAAATCTCACCGAATTGAAGATCGAGCCGTAAGAACAGGGTGATTTGAGCTTTTAACGCTGCATGGCACTTCATTCTTATATTTAAAAAATGATTAAATTACGGACGGGCATGACTTTATTTCGGGAGCAACCGCCTTATATTTTTTAAAAACAAATAGCAGTGATCGTCTGATTGATAAATAACTGTTCAGACGAGTATAGACGCACCTGTGCCTAGCTGAGGCCAAAACTGGGCATTCACGCCCACTCAAGCTGATGACATGAGGTGGCTATTAGAGCGTGTTAGAGCTGCGATCGGTGGGCATGTTGGGCACGAGGTGTTCGAATGGCTTGCGCTTGAGTGTCGGAAGGTTGAACAGATTACGTACTGATATTAATCTTCGATTGCTGCTGGTGCTCTAGCTATCGAATATCTCTAGCTGCCACTCACTTTCCAGATCTGCTGCTAGCCACTCAAACGCATCGATCTAATTTCTTTCTACACAAAAATGTGGTGACTCGTGAACACGAACCGGCGCGCTTACGCACCCGAAAATGCCATTTGTCTATTTTTAACACTCCTCCTCATGACTGGTGGACACGCAACTCCACTTAACGCGCGTTGCGCTGCATTAACGGTGTCGCTCGCCCTCGTCCTAAGAGTTGCACCGAATCCATCGCACGCTCTTCGACTTTGAGCTGGGCCGCCGTCACCGTCGCTCGCGCTTCATTCTTGATCTGCTTCGTCGTCACCGTCACACGGTCTTCATCCATGGGCAACGCCGTTCCAGTCGCTTGCGCTTTACAATGCGCCATCGATTTCGCTCGTACTTCATCAACGAACCCTTCATCTTTAAGATACAGTAGTTTCTACGCCAGAATCATCAGGCCGCGTATTGTCGCGCACTTGATAGCGTCCGAGTTTTTGTCAATAAGTCTGCGATCACAAGCTAGAAAGGATGTGCTGTACCCGAACGATGCCGTGGCGCGCGTAGTCCCCGACAAACTTGTGCTGTACGTCGATGTTCGTTGCTTTGCCTGTTGATGCCTCGCCTTCGATCTGGCTAATAGAATTTGGTTGTCGTCGTGCATAAGCATTACGACAACCGGAGCCGTGCCAATCTCCATCAGCATATCCCGTGGCCAATGCTTGCGCGCGACGTCACTTGCAGCAACTAATCTGGCATCCTTTCTTGATAGTGCCACGCTGCTTTGATTTTTTGCGGACTAAGACACCGCCATGTCGTTAAATAGTAAAATCCCTCCTGTGAGCGACTTGCGGTCGACCTTGACGACCATGAAGTCGGTGTGGCTGCATGCTACCAGATCTAGCGCGTTGCGACTCGTTCGCGCCGACTTCATGTTGAGTTGAAGTACTGCTGTGTCCTTGAGGTACCGTTTAATTCTCTTGGCCAGCTTTTCCACTTGTGCATGCGTGGCGCATGCGTCTGTCTGGTCGCCTTGTGTACGTCAACGCCAATTTAGGCCGTGTGCAGCTTGCGACCCAAAGCAGACTCCCGACAAGCAACTGTAACACTTTGACAGAGCGTCGCTTTCATTCGTTGTTTTGAGCATGGATTCTTCATCAAGTACTTCGTTATAATCTTCGCCGATCAGTGTCTTCGTCGCGTTGGCCTATGTCATGCCGTGTGCACGCAGAAGCTCTTGGATGGATTCTTCTTAGTCAATGTGGTAGCCGCCATCGTTGGAAAGCTTTCTACGTATGCCTAGTACCTTGTGCACGCGACCCAAGTGTATAATCTGCAAGTAATTAACTTCAAATATCCATTGCACTGCCGCGGCGCTTGTCCCTGCCGTCATCAAGTCATCGACGTAAATGCCGCCGACGACGAGCTCGTCGTAGTCCCGACAAATTCGCAAGCTCATGTCGGTGACGCATCGCACGAACCCGGCGTCCGTGATCCGCGCATGAAGCAGCCAACATAAGAGGCGTTCAGCTAATATCAAGCCGTACAGACTCTTGTGAAGCTCGAGGTTAACGGCGCCTAAGCTATCGGCGCCGAGATCGGGCAGTGTGTTGCCTAACACGTCCGTCCCACCTTAACACAGGCAAGCAGATGTCAAGGTGCACTTCCTTGTCCACCATTACATACGCGTTCGTGATGTTGCCGTATTTGACTGGGACGCCCCAGGTTTCAGCAAGCGCCAGCACGACCTTGACTGCGGTCATATTCATCGCCGCTACGAAGGTAATGTTGTAGGCCACCTCCAGCACCTGTTCTTTGACGCACGCAACGAGACGGTACTTGCGTTGCTCCATCTCGTCATCAGCACCAGTCTTAGTCTTTTCGACTAATTTTGAGTGCAGCGGATTAATAATCTCACTTCTCTTTGCCGCACGCCAGACGCCGTTGTCCTGGAGCGCTCTGACCTCTTCACGCATCGCGACTTCCCACTCAAAGCGCTTCTATCTGCATAGAAATTCATCATAGTTGTTCGGGTTCTACTTGTACGCGAGATTGTCCATGGCCAAATCACTAATGGCTCCTGAATCTGCGCTGTTTCCTCTGCACGCTTTGCAGCACTCCACGTCGCGTTCGGCTGCCACTGCCACTGCTTCTACTTTTCCTGCGGCCGTGAGGTCGCGCTGCTATCCTCAGCTATCGCTGACTTTTCCTCAGTGGCTTGCTGAGCTTGTCCGGATGATGCGCGCGTGCTCGTCGTGATCTCTATGTCACCTCCCGCGATAGGATCGGTGACGCTGCGCAGCAGTCTCTTCTTTTAGTCCGCCGAGATCGTCACGTTTTTTTAACACAATCCGTCATGAAATCGACATTGATCCTTAAAAGTTTCACTCGGTACCCCTTCGTCTTCTAGGTGCGCCTGACGATCTAGTCCTCTTTAGACTGCTGCGCGAGCGAGTTCTTGCCCGTGTCCTGTTTCCTGTCGCACGTCGATCCGAACACGACGATGTCCTGTTAGTCTGAATTCATATTGGTGATCACCTCGTACGGCGAAGTGTGCTCTATGTTCGCGCATGTTCGAGTCCTATTCAGGGTGTACATCGCGAACTCTACGGCGTCTCCCCAGAAGTACGTAGGCACGCTGCAGACGAACACCATCGATCTTGACATGTTAAGCACAGTCCTTGTAACGGGGTAGCCCGTTACATGAACTTGACACCAAACGGTGTCAATTGAATTATTGTTTAGCATGACAATATTCTACCAATATTATCCGGGATGGATAATTTTGAAGGAACAGTATCTCCTTTTGGATAATATTCATTCGCTGCTCAAAGATTGGTTGACATAAGACATATCAACCATAGATTACCACCAATCGCTGCTAGACGCGCGCAATGGGTGGTGAGCAGGTACTTGACCGAGTCGTTCAAGTAGATTAGCTTCCTCTGCACGTACCAGTGTACGTGAAGTTTTCGCGGCACCCCATACAAAGGGTGTCCCGTTACACCTGGTAGCACTTCGTAGTCCGTCCAACATGAACATGTTGGACGCAGAAGACGACAGCTTTCACGTCATACGTGAAGGCTACTTCCATCTGAGGACTCAGAATGGGAGGTAGTCGGCCGCATGAGTGTGATCACGGGCGAACCCGCCATCAGTGGTATGTTGGAGTCTCTAAGCAGAGACCAGCAACATGATGCTATCAACAAGTTTATACAAGGAGAACTCGCCATCGAAATACAGAAGATAGCCTTGCTACAACATCAAGGCTCTCATCAGTCGATGGCCGGGCCGACGCACATGCGTAGAGCCGAAACCTTGAAGATTGATATTTCAAGGTACAAGGTAACCGATGAAGATTCTCTTAAGAGATGGTTCGTCGAGTTAGACGATGCGATCAGGGCCCATCACATCGAGGGTTACGAGATGCAAGTCACCTTCGCCCTGTCAAATTTGACGGGACGAGCAAAGATTTGGGACTTAGGGCTCAAGCTTCAAGACCCAAACGTGTTTGAGTCGTTGGAGATGTTGAAGTCTCGGCTTAAAGAGAAGTTTGAGCCGCCGAGAGCCGAGTTCAGAGCACGCTCTGCAATCTTGAGGCTCAAGCAAGGTAAGCTCGACGTGCACGCTTAAGCACAGCACCTGCGCTACCTTGCGAGTAGCGTTACAGAGAACTCTGTTGATGAGCACACGCTCATCAACGTGCTCATCTACAGCCTTGTAGATGGATTGGTAAAGACCTATATGTTCCGAGAGGACTTCCATACGCTGGAAAAGGCGATAGTGTGTGCACAACAATAAGACTTCAACCTGAGACAGTCTCAGACTATCTCGTCAAACTATCGTCCGACTAAACGACAGGAAACAGGAGGTCCCGAACCAATGGACCTCTGTTACATCGAGATCGAGAACTCTCGCTCTTTGAGTCACAAGCGAACGGCAAGATGCCATCGCTTTCAAAAGATTGGACACTACGCTCATGAGTGTAGTGTCCCGAGCACTGCAACGCGTCCAAAGACAGGACGTGATGACCACCTTTGGCCAAGGAAGGGTCCGAGGCGTGGGTC
This sequence comes from Peronospora matthiolae, assembly GCA_921007115.2. Taxonomy (NCBI): domain Eukaryota; phylum Oomycota; class Peronosporomycetes; order Peronosporales; family Peronosporaceae; genus Peronospora; species Peronospora matthiolae. The sequence goes on along the minus strand of CAKLBY020000058.1, from coordinate 253,930 downwards.
CGATTATTTCGCTAAGCCGCGACAGCAAGTCGGACCGTCAAAAAACGGTCAGGGTCAGTAGGGGCGGAGCACCCTGCTAATCCAGCAACTTCAAGTGGATTTGCAGGACTCTTATCGAAGATTGCTCCCAGCACACAGACGCTGTGTGTTACTGCCCCTAGTGTTGAGGTGTCACTCATCCTTTTAAAGATCGGTGTGACATGTGGAATGTCACTTCGCGCCCTAGTTGACTGTGGGGCGTCGAGAAGTCTTATTCGACGCCAGTCGCTAAGGGATAGTAGGCCCAACTATGTTGAGCGAGAGATCCCTGCAACGAGGATGTCGGTGTGCCTTGCTACAGGCGCGTCCGCAACAATGAACAAACGTGTAGTGGATTCCCACTACACGCTAGAAGGAAAGCAGTACGACGATAACTTCATCGTACTAGATTCGGATGAGAAATTTGATTTCATGCTCGGTCTGCCATGGCTTAGAAAGTACCGGCGATGGATTAGCTGGCAGCATCGATCCTTGAAGATGCCTGCCGTTTGTTCATAGGGTGGCCGTCTGATGAACGTCTTGGAGCGTCCACAGGCGTGTGGATGTACTACGAGTGAGTGCGATGGCCTCACTTGTGGTACGTATTAGTATGACTGCACAAGATCACAGTGCAGAAGGCCACTACACTGTGGAACCAGCTTCCGGCACCTGTGTAGAGACGCAGGCTGCGCCGAAGGTTTACCACTCAAAGAGACAGAGTGGACTGGAACGCGGATGCACACCAAGAAGGGTGCATCCAAGAAAATAGATCTGTGTTGTATTGGATGAACAACACGTTAAAGCGAAATCAACTATTATAGAGTCGTTTTTAGAGGAGGTGACTGTGGTAGTACACCCACAATCAGATCACGTATTGGAAGAAAGTTCCGGCGTTCCTGGGAGCAATTACTCCCGAGATAGTTATGTTGAGGGTGTGGATCCCCAACCACCTGCGGATGTGTCTTCCCAGGACATCACCGAGATAGTGAATGTTTTGGTGAATGACTGATCAAGTGTAGGCGCTTATACACTTGATCTGGTTACACCCTCGAAGTCAGCGCCGGAGGTGGTCAAGTTGCCAACGCTAGAATCTAAAAATTCTTGCAAGATCTGCGTAGTGACAAGATCAAGCAGATCTGCGCACTCGTCACAGAAGACGAGGACGTCGCCGATATTCGGTCGGCACAAGTGTTTGCTGAAGACGAACGGGTTCTCAGTAGCTCATCTATGGACGAGAGTGTCCTCGATGAGAAGACTCGGATTGAGCGATACATGTCTCAATCTTGGGAGTCTCTAAAGACAAATCCTTTGTATAAGGATTCGGTTAAATGGAGGGATGTTTCCCCGGGATCCGTGCCATGCGAGCTACCCAATGACAAAGGGACTCGGCTTGAGGTCGAACTGAAACCTGCATCGAACTACTGTGTCATGAAGCAGTGGCCACTACCTCGTGTACAGGTCACAGCTATCGAAAAATGCTTTGCCGTTCGTTCAGCGGCTGGTCAAGTGAGGGAATCAACATCCCCACACAGCTATCCGACCTTCTGTGTGCGAAAGGCCACAGAAGGGTGGCGGACAATGCACGCGTTTAACAGACTGAACGCTGCAACGGTACCAACTCAAGCGCCGATCCAAGAAAGGATGTTATCATAGATGGTATGGCAAAGAGTACCATCTTTCAACCACGGATTTGATGGATGGATTCTATCAGAGCCTCATGCATGAACGGGAAATCCCGTACACAGCAGTTATCACGCCCGTGGTATGCTCTGGAAGTGGCTAGTGATGCCACAGGGGCTAAGTAACGCCCCCACAACGTTTAACAGATGTGTTACGAATCTGTTGCGATCGGTGCGCGACTTCGCACCGAGTTACTTCGACGATGTCTTCGTCCATAGCCGGGCTATGGATGGAAAGACTACGTGGAGGTTCAAAGAATCCACGTTCGTAAGGTTCTTGCACTAATAAGAGAGCACAAGTTATTCGCGAACCTCAAAAAGTGTGTATTCGCAGCGAACGTAATACCACTTCTTGGCTGCATCGTGGGTAAACACACCATACGAGTCACATGCATCATCCGACTCGCCAATAACGATGATCTCTATCTCAGACTCGTCCTGATTACGACTCGCAGTACCCGCTGCAGGCGCAGCGGATGTGCTGGTCGCACGTGGTGACTCACCACGTGGAGGATTCACGACAACAGGCGATGAATCGCCTGCTGCCGAGGTGTGAGAGGCACTTTCCGCGGCCGCATGCATGCGTCAGCCGCTCTTCTTGCAGCTGCAGTAGCAGCTCGCGTAATTTTTTAAAACCATGTCTTGGATTGGCAAATGAATGCGATTTGACCAACAAGTGCTCCCTTTTCCAACGGTGGTCACACTGTCCCAATCAATTCTAACTCAATCAACGGGTGATTGATGGTTAAGGGGGGATGATGAAACGGGGTAGCCTGTTACATGAAATTGACATCAAACGGTGTCAATTGGAATATTGTCTAGCATGACAATATTCTACCAATATTATCCGGGATGGATAATTTTGAAGGAACAGTATCTCCTTTTGGATAATATTCATTCGCTGCTCAAAGATTGGTTGACATAAGACATATCAACCATAGATTACCACCAATCGCTGCTAGACGCGCGCAATGGGTGGTGAGCAGGTTCTCGTCATACGACGGCGCAGTTAATTATAGTTAGAATAAGATTAAAGTTAAATTGATAGCTTCACTATATTCAATACGGTTCTCTTTTTACCTTTACTTGACCGAGTCGTTCAAGTAGATTAGCTTCCTCTGCACGTACCAGTGTACGTGAAGTTTTCGCGGCACCCCATACAAAGGGTGTCCCGTTACACCTGGTAGCACTTCGTAGTCCGTCCAACATGAACATGTTGGACGCAGAAGACGACAGCTTTCACGTCATACGTGAAGGCTACTTCCATCTGAGGACTCAGAATGGGAGGTAGTCGGCCGCATGAGTGTGATCACGGGCGAACCCGCCATCAGTGGTATGTTGGAGTCTCTAAGCAGAGACCAGCAACATGATGCTATCAACAAGTTTATACAAGGAGAACTCGCCATCGAAATACAGAAGATAGCCTTGCTACAACATCAAGGCTCTCATCAGTCGATGGCCGGGCCGACGCACATGCGTAGAGCCGAAACCTTGAAGATTGATATTTCAAGGTACAAGGTAACCGATGAAGATTCTCTTAAGAGATGGTTCGTCGAGTTAGACGATGCGATCAGGGCCCATCACATCGAGGGTTACGAGATGCAAGTCACCTTCGCCCTGTCAAATTTGACGGGACGAGCAAAGATTTGGGACTTAGGGCTCAAGCTTCAAGACCCAAACGTGTTTGAGTCGTTGGAGATGTTGAAGTCTCGGCTTAAAGAGAAGTTTGAGCCGCCGAGAGCCGAGTTCAGAGCACGCTCTGCAATCTTGAGGCTCAAGCAAGGTAAGCTCGACGTGCACGCTTAAGCACAGCACCTGCGCTACCTTGCGAGTAGCGTTACAGAGAACTCTGTTGATGAGCACACGCTCATCAACGTGCTCATCTACAGCCTTGTAGATGGATTGGTAAAGACCTATATGTTCCGAGAGGACTTCCATACGCTGGAAAAGGCGATAGTGTGTGCACAACAATAAGAATTCAACCTGAGACAGTCTCAGACTATCTCGTCAAACTATCGTCCGACGAAACGACAGGAAACAGGAGGTCCCGAACCAATGGACCTCTGTTACATCGAGATCGAGAACTCTCGCTCTTTGAGTCACAAGCGAACGGCAAGATGCCATCGCTTTCAAAAGATTGGACACTACGCTCATGAGTGTAGTGTCCCGAGCACTGCAACGCGTCCAAAGACAGGACGTGATGACCACCTTTGGCCAAGGAAGGGTCCGAGGCGTGGGTCCGATTATTTCGCTAAGCCGCGACAGCAAGTCGGACCGTCAAAAAACGGTCAGGGTCAGTAGGGGCGGAGCACCCTGCTAATCCAGCAACTTCAAGTGGATTTGCAGGACTCTTATCGAAGATTGCTCCCAGCACACAGACGCTGTGTGTTACTGCCCCTAGTGTTGAGGTGTCACTCATCCTTTTAAAGATCGGTGTGACATGTGGAATGTCACTTCGCGCCCTAGTTGACTGTGGGGCGTCGAGAAGTCTTATTCGACGCCAGTCGCTAAGGGATAGTAGGCCCAACTATGTTGAGCGAGAGATCCCTGCAACGAGGATGTCGGTGTGCCTTGCTACAGGCGCGTCCGCAACAATGAACAAACGTGTAGTGGATTCCCACTACACGCTAGAAGGAAAGCAGTACGACGATAACTTCATCGTACTAGATTCGGATGAGAAATTTGATTTCATGCTCGGTCTGCCATGGCTTAGAAAGTACCGGCGATGGATTAGCTGGCAGCATCGATCCTTGAAGATGCCTGCCGTTTGTTCATAGGGTGGCCGTCTGATGAACGTCTTGGAGCGTCCACAGGCGTGTGGATGTACTACGAGTGAGTGCGATGGCCTCACTTGTGGTACGTATTAGTATGACTGCACAAGATCACAGTGCAGAAGGCCACTACACTGTGGAACCAGCTTCCGGCACCTGTGTAGAGACGCAGGCTGCGCCGAAGGTTTACCACTTAAAGAGACAGAGTGGACTGGAACGCGGATGCACACCAAGAAGGGTGCATCCAAGAAAATAGATCTGTGTTGTATTGGATGAACAACACGTTAAAGCGAAATCAACTATTATAGAGTCGTTTTTAGAGGAGGTGACTGTGGTAGTACACCCACAATCAGATCACGTATTGGAAGAAAGTTCCGGCGTTCCTGGGAGCAATTACTCCCGAGATAGTTATGTTGAGGGTGTGGATCCCCAACCACCTGCGGATGTGTCTTCCCAGGACATCACCGAGATAGTGAATGTTTTGGTGAATGACTGATCAAGTGTAGGCGCTTATACACTTGATCTGGTTACACCCTCGAAGTCAGCGCCGGAGGTGGTCAAGTTGCCAACGCTAGAATCTAAAAATTCTTGCAAGATCTGCGTAGTGACAAGATCAAGCAGATCTGCGCACTCGTCACAGAAGACGAGGACGTCGCCGATATTCGGTCGGCACAAGTGTTTGCTGAAGACGAACGGGTTCTCAGTAGCTCATCTATGGACGAGAGTGTCCTCGATGAGAAGACTCGGATTGAGCGATACATGTCTCAATCTTGGGAGTCTCTAAAGACAAATCCTTTGTATAAGGATTCGGTTAAATGGAGGGATGTTTCCCCGGGATCCGTGCCATGCGAGCTACCCAATGACAAAGGGACTCGGCTTGAGGTCGAACTGAAACCTGCATCGAACTACTGTGTCATGAAGCAGTGGCCACTACCTCGTGTACAGGTCACAGCTATCGAAAAATGCTTTGCCGTTCGTTCAGCGGCTGGTCAAGTGAGGGAATCAACATCCCCACACAGCTATCCGACCTTCTGTGTGCGAAAGGCCACAGAAGGGTGGCGGACAATGCACGCGTTTAACAGACTGAACGCTGCAACGGTACCAACTCAAGCGCCGATCCAAGAAAGGATGTTATCATAGATGGTATGGCAAAGAGTACCATCTTTCAACCACGGATTTGATGGATGGATTCTATCAGAGCCTCATGCATGAACGGGAAATCCCGTACACAGCAGTTATCACGCCCGTGGTATGCTCTGGAAGTGGCTAGTGATGCCACAGGGGCTAAGTAACGCCCCCACAACGTTTAACAGATGTGTTACGAATCTGTTGCGATCGGTGCGCGACTTCGCACCGAGTTACTTCGACGATGTCTTCGTCCATAGCCGGGCTATGGATGGAAAGACTACGTGGAGGTTCAAAGAATCCACGTTCGTAAGGTTCTTGCACTAATAAGAGAGCACAAGTTATTCGCGAACCTCAAAAAGTGTGTATTCGCAGCGAACGTAATACCACTTCTTGGCTGCATCGTGGGTAAACACACCATACGAGTCACATGCATCATCCGACTCGCCAATAACGATGATCTCTATCTCAGACTCGTCCTGATTACGACTCGCAGTACCCGCTGCAGGCGCAGCGGATGTGCTGGTCGCACGTGGTGACTCACCACGTGGAGGATTCACGACAACAGGCGATGAATCGCCTGCTGCCGAGGTGTGAGAGGCACTTTCCGCGGCCGCATGCATGCGTCAGCCGCTCTTCTTGCAGCTGCAGTAGCAGCTCGCGTAATTTTTTAAAACCATGTCTTGGATTGGCAAATGAATGCGATTTGACCAACAAGTGCTCCCTTTTCCAACGGTGGTCACACTGTCCCAATCAATTCTAACTCAATCAACGGGTGATTGATAGTTAAGGGGGGATGATGAAACGGGGTAGCCTGTTACATGAAATTGACATCAAACGGTGTCAATTGGAATATTGTTTAGCATGACAATATTCTACCAATATTATCCGGGATGGATAATTTTGAAGAAACAGTATCTCCTTTTGGATAATATTCATTCGCTGCTCAAAGATTGGTTGACATAAGACATATCAACCATAGATTACCACCAATCGCTGCTAGACGCGCGCAATGGGTGGTGAGCAGGTTCTCGTCATACGACGGCATTGTTAATTATAGTTAGAATAAGATTAAAGTTAAATTGATAGCTTAACTATATTAAACACAGTTCTCTTTTTACCTTTACTTGACCGAGTCGTTCAAGTAGATTAGCTTCCTCTGCACGTACCAGTGTACGTGAAGTTTTCGCGGCACCCCATACAAAGGTTGCCCCGTTACAGTCCTGTGCAAGCGCTATCCTTTCTAAGTTCTTTCCTGATAACGAGATTTGCTCAAATGACGCGCAACACCAATTGTTCGTTATATCTGTACACGTTTCGGCATTCTCATCCTCCTGCGTTCCGCAACTCGAGGATGTCGCACTCGAAAAACGTCTCTCAGAAAACGTCAAAAATGTTTGAAATTTTGGCAGCTCGTCCTTGCTAGTTTTTACATACACTCGGCAGTAATTACCGTTGTGGTCGACAAAACTTACCAAGTATCGATTGACGAGACGATCTTTTTGCATCAGAGGCCCCTTATAATTGTAACAATACACACCTCCGACCCGTTAGATCGTCGAGTTAGCCCCGCTTCATTCCTGAATTTGGGCTGTCTTCGTATGCTTGCTCGGCATTCACGTAATACACCTGAGACCAGGCGGTAGTTGAGCTTTATAACGGACTCGGCGTAGCACGCGATGCATTCTTGTGTGTAGTACGACCGGAGTTCAAAACGCTGATGGAATTGGATCAACGATCCTATGTGCACGTCTCTTTACAGGTCGATTGCATCATCGGCTTCGAGCTCCGTCATGATCACGTCGGCATCTCCTCTCGCACGTCACGGTGTCGCCATACCGACCAACAGCACGTTGGTCTTAGGTGGAACCGCGAAAGCGACTGCACTTTTGCTTCTGCGTGCGAATGATCTCTTACCGTCGTCGTACGCAAGCCCGAAGCCTTTCTGCTCCTGCTTCCCGATCGAAACGATGTATCAAGCGAGATGCGACTCTAAGTAAACGTCGGTGAGCTGCTAGTGAGTGAGCCGCACGCTGCTAATCTGGCTGAGCTTGAGCGCGTCGCCGTTAGCCACGGAGATATCGTGACTGCAGCTCTGCGTCGTTCACCAGGTGCCTATTTGACCCGGTGTCGAGTATTCAGGCGCTCCTTTTACCTTCCCATCCGTTGCTGGACGCATAGCGTCGCTAGTTTGACTTAACTTTGCGACCAGCACGCATCCCATACCCGCGGCTTGCGCTCCTTCAGATCCAGCAACATGCCGCTTTCTTCGCAGTCTTTAATGTTTTGGCGCACTGCACTGTTGCTAGCGCCACCGCCGCTGTTGCTCGTCGATAAGACACTGCGCCCTGGAGAGGCCAGTCTTGTCGCACCCGTAGCACACGCGCATCTACTTCTGCAACCCAAATTGTTGACGTGTGCCACCACCACTTCCTGTACAATCGACGTCAAGGTAGAATCTTTGGACTGCACAAATTAAGCCATCTCCTCGGCGTGACGCATGTGTTCAGTGTGTCTTTCGATCTCACTTCGTCTGCAGCAAGAGGCCGAGCTATGCTAAACGCAAAGTTCACAATTTATTCCATTTAAAGCGTGTTCGGCTCTACCTTGCGTATTGCCGATCGCCACAAAGCAAAGCAAAATCTCGGGCCTCATGCGCTTTTCGTCCTTCCGTTGTGCCAACAGCTGTATTGCTTTTGCGCTGCTGAGAAGGACGCCTTAAACGTCACCAGAAATCAGCACAGCACGTAGTAGAGCGTGTGCTGCTCGAGCCACTACGTGTCGACTTGCTTGTGATAATATTTCTCGGCCGTGCCGCTTAGGTTGTGGTCGATCTGGTCCAATTTGACGTATACTATATAGAGGAGGCCAAGCGCAGCTTACACCATGTTGAATTGACGCAGAAATGTGCAGCCCCAGACGAAAACCTAAGAAAATACCGTGGTAAATTTCAGTACCATCGATGTTGCGCACGGTGATCTTCCGCTGGCAGACGTCCAGTGTCCTGACGTGCAGCTGATGATGTGTGTACCGCAGCGTCTGCGTTGCTGCTTTGAACCGCTCCACGCGTGCGATCTTGGTACACTTCTGCTGTGACTGTGGCGATTTTCCGAAATAAGAATTTTAATCGACTCGACCGGCGGTTTTTATCGACTCGGTGCTGGAGTATGTGCCAGTAGCTCCCTGGCTTGCAGGTCTTTTCCACAGGATCAAGATCATCCATGTGCATCGTGCGTGTTTCCATGTTAATGCAGAGCGCTAACGCGAATAAGCTCCTCTAGATTGCGCCACGCATCTGATCGTCCTCTTCGAGGCGAATTTGTTTCGTTTTTTTGCTCTCTATGCGCGACGAGAGAGCGTCGAGGATCTTAAGGATCTTGACTTCCTTTGTCGGGCTTTTTTCGTGGACAGACGAGTCTAAAACGATTTCGAGTGCTTATCAGGCGTTCAGGCGAGGTGCCGCGATCCAATGAGGCCCTTGCGTGATCTGAGGCTGCCGGCGCGGTGGCCTTGGCGCCGTCATTTTCAGCCACAAGGCTTATAAACCTTTAAATGGCTTGCACTTTAGTGATCTTTGGTTGCTGCTGGTGCACTAGCTACAAGCTATTTCGAGATGCCACTCACTTTCCGTACCTGCTGCTAGCCACTCGAACCCATCTTTCCTATCTCTCTGCATAAATGTGTGGTGACTTGTGCGCACGAATCGGCGCACCATTTCATGCGCACCGAAATGCCACATACCTATTTCTAACACTACAGTGGCAGAAACAAAAAAAACGATATAAATATGTATTACAGCTATATAAGGTATTAAGTTATGTAGAAGAGTGGCATCAGTCGGATGACATTGGGGGTCTGTTACTTAAAGTGATAATAAGGGTGGAAATTGGTGGGAACATGATGGAGCAATTGTATTTTTTGGTATTCTCGTACCAGAGAGTATTCAGTTTCAGTTGGCAATTTAATGTTTTTTGGTTGATTTGGATTAAATATCAATTAATAATGCCCAAATATGGTACTCGTGGGCCATGTGTCGTGAAGGGATAGTCACCAAATCAAAATGGTATCTTAACTTCGATCATAAAAAACGGGTTGTCGTTGCAGATAATTAATTATGCCATAATCATTTCGTCTTCGTTTAGTTTTTAAGTAAGTATACATGATATATTTGTCTTCCACTATTTATGCGTAAACGTGAAGTCACGCTTACACTTTAACCGTTGTAGATACAGATGTACTAAATTAGTATAACCGTTTAGCGGCCAGTGTTTTTTTTGGTTTGATACCTTCCCCTATCATCAAAAGCCTCATGGACATCTTAAGTACCCACAAAACATTGGCACACGCTTCTTTCACTGATGCCTAAGCTTCCATAGGGTCTCATACTACATTAATTAGGACACCTTAAGTACTCACGAAACATTGGCACACGCTTCTTTCACTGAGGCCCTAAACTTCCATAGGATTTCATGATACATTACTGAGATTTGCTAGCGCTCTGAAGCGCACAAGCTATTTACAAATATGAAGAATGCAATATGAAGATAATAATCTATCAATGCTTGCGGTCAAAGTTCCTGTCGATCACAGTGGTCGAGGAAATGGAATAAGGACACGTCGAGGCACCTTTTTGCCCATTTATAGTCAGACTACTTTTATCAACAGGATGTTGAAGTTTTCAATGCTGAACGCTACAAGAATGCGTTCACACGTCCAAGCCCCCTTCCCCCAGGGACGCGTTTGTGCTCCTACACTAGAACAAAATGTAAATTATTTGAGGTCTTTCGGGACGCTTGTTTCAAAGATACGTATTGCACACTTCAACAGACAGAGTGTATAGACTGACAGAAAAGATATTCGGAAGAAATGTAATAGGATAGGACTAGGTGTCTTAATGGCCGCTCACCTATTTCAGCTCATCGAGAAAGCCTAGGTATTCAGCATCAACCCTTTTGATAGGTTGACAGGGAGCAAAATATCATCCATCTGCTGACGATCTTTCATCTTGTTCTCGTCAAAACTTTCGGAATGGCGATGTTGTTTAGATGTGGCTTCTCGATTTAACAAACGAGACAAGGGTGTTTAGAATGCATTTGTTCCATGTTGTCTAAGCTACAGTACGCACCCGATCTATATCATTGCTAGATTGTCGATGTAATGTTCAGCTGTTGGATACGTCTAGACATTGAATTAGCTCTTAAGATGTGCAATCTCTACAAAAACAAAATTTCGTGACCGATCATGAGTTTGCGCTCATGGGTGCACTGGAAGAAATTAAACCCATTGCAAACAAGCCCACACGCAGATGGAGTAGCAATTAAATTTAATAGTAAAGTACAAAGCGGTATTTACAAAAGCACCATTGGAAGAAATTTTTGCTAACATGAACTATTTTAATTGGTATTAATTCTAATCAATGACAGCAATACCGCCTTTAAAAGTGGCAAGTATTCTTCCAGGAATTTATGCCGCTTCTGAAGGTGGTATTGGTAGCATTAATCAGTAGCGGTACAGATCAAAGAAGTTCATGTTAGCATAAAATATCATAAATTAATTAACAGTTGTTACCAAATCCGATCTAAGCATGAGATAAATACTAAAGACCTCGTTGGGCACTATCGCGATGATAAAAGGCTGGTGTAAAAATGTAGATTCATTCTTGATCAAAATTGTACATTACAAGCACATCTAAACGTCGTGCTCGAGAGCGCGCATGTCGCCCTGCAAAAATGGGTTGAAACAATTGCGATTAAGTTCAAGATATGTTTGGTCCTCGGAGAACCGTTTACTGATAGAAATTATCAATCAGGTCACCTGCTTGCAGTAAATCACAAATTTTGACGTGCATGTGATGGTCAGTTTTTTTGCCGCTGTACGAAGTGAAACATTCGAGCAGAAAATAGTAAACAATGATGTCTGTAGAAAACTATAATGTTGTCTTAGTTCTCTACAGGTTATGAGCCCGAGATTGCGCGTGCGCCGCCCTGCATGGGCAGGCGCTGGTTCACATTTATAAATAAAGAGTGCATGATGGAGGGCTGAGCGGTTGGGTTTATCGGTGCAAATAAGAAAATTCGTGCCCAGGGGGAGCACACATAGGTAAAAGATAGTGACACCAGGCTAGAAGCATCTAATGTGTCCGCAGTCAAGTCAAGATGCGGAGCCAAGTAAGATTTCGCAAGAGAAAAAGATAAAGAAGAAACAAGGACGGCTCAAAAATTGCAGGACGACGACTTTTCATCAGGAGTCCGTGAACCATTCGACCGCCACCGAGTCGAGCGGGTCAATGCGAGGGCGGCGAGCATCGATACGCTGGCGGAAGATTAAGGTGGCGCAAGGATTATGCGTTCAAACGAGCAGCCAGGACATGCACATTTATCAAGGTTTTCAAGATGAACAGCCAACAAGAGCACAAGCAGCGGCGGTACCGAGTCGCACAATCTCTCCGGCGAGGATTATTATTGGAAAGGAGTATTTCGTGCCAAGCCGGGTACTAGTTGTACGCCGGTGAAGTCTGCTAGAAAGTGTTACGTTATTCCGTATAAGAGGTAGTTTTAGAATGTTGGATGCGTAAGATGATGTGTGGTAGCGGCAGCCGCTGCACTGAGAGGTCTCACTTTGCGTTCGGAGGCCCGCGGCGGCGGGCTGAAACGCGTCTGGCACGCGTTCAAAAGAAAAGTATTTTCCATCGTGTATTCTTGGGTTTCTACACGTAAATTTTGCGCTTCAAGATGAATGCTATTTGAGTTTAAAACTCACGTGCTTCACTTGACCTAGTGACATCGTTAGCCCGTAATTTGATGATTTCGTCAGTCGTTTTGTACTCGAGTTCGATGACGCCTAGTATAACCATCTTACGTAAAATGTGGAGCTTGGAGTCAACATGCTTCGTATGAGAATCAAAGACCAAATTCTTGTCCACTGCGATGCAGCCTTGGCTGTCCTCGTAAACGGTTGTCGTGTGCTTCGAAGCTTAGCTCTTTTAGGCGAGCATCGATGTACTATAGCAGAATTTCTTGTAGTTGTCAAGTACAATGCCATATTTCTGGCATAGATGCTTAGTGTCGTCATAGTCGGCTTTCGCTTGAAATTTTGCAAAACCACGATGCTATGTGCAGAATATTTAATCTTTTTTTGATGCGTATCCAGGTAGCTCGCTGATGGATAGTCTCAGAACTCTAGTAGATCCCCCTGACACTCGTAACTCACTGAACACGATGCTATAGTTTGAAGTCATTGTCAAGTAGTTGAGCACACTATTGGCCGCAATTCGGTGCTCTCTACTTTCTTTCTCGCCGTAAATTGCGACGTTTTCCCTCGGCGTGTGGTAAAAGTGCAAAGGCAATTGCCACAACAGGCAAACCAAAGGTGAAGAAGGCACGGAAGTATGCAGTGCGATTGAGATAGCTAACTGGAATGTGCTTGAAGAGGATTAACGATAGCAAGTTTTATTCTGCCTACTTCTTACACAGCCATCTCTCCCTTACTGTCCTTGGTCACATGTCCTCGTCCTGATTTCCCCCAGTATCTTGCACATTAGTGTTGTAATGCATCATCATGATGACAGCACCTCGCATCATCACGGTGGCTAAATCTCATAATACAACGAAGACTGGATCTCGACCGATTATGATGAATTATGTAGCGTTAAATCCTCCAAGTCCACTTCAGGGTACAATTGTACCGCTTTAGGCACATTAGCATCAACATCATTTATTTTGCACATGAGCTCATCGATGGTCTGGTATCATATACGCGGCGACAGATAGAAAGAATCCAATGCACGTTTGAGCTTACAAACATGATTTAGCTAGTTGGATACGACGAAGACCTCAGGTTGCATCATATAGACCCCTTCAGTGAACATGCCGTTAAAAAGCTGCTTGTACAACCATCGAGTAAAGTGCAAGTCGGTGCTGCACCGCGACACTCAAAGTGATAAGAATTGACGTGAAGTTGTACGCCAGCGCAAACGTTACTTGAAGTCTACACCGTACTCCTACTGGAAACCCTTTGCCACAAGTCTTGCCTTGTATTGCTTGATGAGATCTTGGGCTGTCTCTTTGACTACGGAAACCTGTTAATTTCTGTTTTCATTTTACCCGTGCGGCAATAGGATAAGCTCCCAGAGATCATTTTGTCCGGCGACTGGAACTCATAGTCGAAAGATTCCTTCCATATGATGGCGTCGTTGGATTCCAGTGTTAGCATAAACGACGCTGACAAAGCTCCCACTAAATCTACTATGTGAGCATATTCTTGCCCCGGGCCGTCTTTTTATCGACTGATGTTAGCAGCTCCGGTATAATCTAAAGCGATTTTTTGTACTTTGTGCTGACGACGTACTTTCATCACTGAGATGACCCGCAAAGTAGCTGTGTTTTTTTAATTGCGAGACGGATGATTAATAAGGCCTTGCGCAATTTCTTGTTGAACGTGCTAAATCTATCTCGTTGGTGCAGTACTCTAAATTGATCTCTTACCCGTGTGGCAGTTTATTTTAACGAGATGATAAATGCGGGGTAGGGTCGAGTTCATGGCGAAATCTGGGGATGTGCAGTCAGTGGAAGCAGAATTGGCAGCGCTTAGGATCGCTTAAGTGGTGGAGCGCAAAGCGCAAAGTGAATATATTTCGGTCCTCGTTTCGCGATTGCCTCCCATATTGGAATTTCACTTACACATTCGTAACCGCTAAATTGCGCATTTATCACTATTTAATTTTGCTTCGTCTCCGTAGGCCCTGTCAGCCACGTTTTAGCTAATAGATTGACACGTACACGAATGCACGACCTAATTATTTGCTCCAGGGCTTGCGCCAGGGACTCCTTCGTCCGACACGCATTGTGCGTGGAGCAACGAATCCCGACAAGGGTAAGCTCCTCGCACTGCAATGCGTACCGCCCGGCACGACCGTCTCGGAGCAGTATACGCAGAATTTTTTGCGTTTCCCTTCACAACTGAATTCCCAAAAAGTATTAACGAATCAAGCGGTCCCCCGTTCCTATATTTAATGGGGGCAGAAGGTGAGCGACAGCCCCTCCACCGCTCCCTCATCTGCTTCACGATAGAAGCACGGACGGTAATGGAGGGACTCCCTCGGTGGGAAGCTCCAGCCAGCGTCAGCCACAGGTACGCCCTGAGTCGAAAGAGGCGACGCAGGGCCAGCCAACGAACGTGACGCAGCCACAGAAAATTTATGCGGCTGTAATGGATGCGCGAAAAGCGGCTACTCAAGGACCTCCGCGCGACGCATGGATGACGACGATTGCGGAATTGTTCGCGACAGTCCAAGATACCGTCGTGGTCGATGCAGAGCTAGTTCCGCCTGGCAAGAAGCGATTTCCTAATTTATACAACGACGAGAAGGTATTTAGTTCCATTTTTCGTAGAAAGCATGTGCGGCGTGCGACGCTTCTTACGAGGCATGGGAGGCCCAGGCCAAGAAGGTGACGCACTCGCTGTATGACACGAATTGATCCTTTACGCCCATCTTACAGATATGATCAGCAAGGTCAAATGGGCGAAGCTGACACCACTCAACTTGTGGACGACGACTGCCAAGCCGACCTCTGATTCAGTGAAAGGTGCCGACGGAAATTATGGACTACGTGCAACCTACAAGCTATTTATGCAGAATCCAGCAGTCTATAACGCGAAGGACACTAAGAATTTGCGTTAGCTCCGCCTACAGCAGGCGGTGCCAAACAACAGAATCCGAATTCTCCACGGCACGCAGGACAAATGGCGCATAATCTGCGGCCTAGCTGAAGGAAGTATTATGTGCAGGCAATTGACCGTTTACAATAATAAAGTGCTAGATTCCAAGGAACGTGTCCGTCTGTACAGAACAATTCAGGCTCAAGTTGAAGGATAACGCGTCTTACGCCTGCGCAGCGGACTCAACATCAGGATGTGTCGCCAGACTACGAGTGCGGTCAAGAAGGACATGTTGCTGGCAGCAAAGCGCTTGCGAGTGAAGTAGGATGAGCTGCGGCGGCAATTTAATGTAGCCAAGACGATCAGCTACAACTAGGTGGAATGCAGCATCCATTATTACTTTTCGATCGGGCGACGGCACGTGAACTAAGATCCATGAAGTTTCGTTTCGAAGCGCGGTGTATCGTTTAATCAACGTACATCTGCCAGCTCCAGGGACCGTATGGGCCCGGCAGAATGGTAGGGATGGACTTGGTGTTGCCGTAGCCAGGGAGTATACCGTGGAGCCACATCACCTCACAAGAGTTACGGACATCGAAAATCTAACTACGTGTTTTTAGGTGCATGTTGCAGCGGAGTTCGAAATGGAAGACTTCGATTTTTGGACTCCTAACTCCCGGACCTACACAGTATGGCGGCTAGCAGTAAAATTTGCTGGCTGTCTTGACTTCTTGCGTGCTGTCGTACGCATTATATGGTTTGGGCGACCAATCATATTACAGCACCCTGAGGTTGAACGTTGTCTTCAGTGCTTGGCTTGCGGAGAGTTGGGACATACCATGGCCCAATGCCGCTTCACGGAAGCTCAGTTAAGCGGCCCCGGTTTCAGATTCGCTACCAAACGGGAAATTGCAGCGCTACAGAAATTATAATGCACCTGTTTACGGCCAGGACGAGATTTATGAAATGGCAGCGCGCAGCTCGCATTTAAAGCACGGCAAGGACAAGAGGGCTTAAGAGGCAGTTGCTGCAACCACGACAGATGCTGGATCTTCCGACGCATCCACTACACAAGCTCCCAGTCCAAGCGGTGCTAATTTAACTTTAGACTCTTCGCATACCGCGCCATCTCCGAAGAAGAAATGGGTGTCGGTGCCTATCCGACGGCTTCGACATTATATTGTTTGTTCTCGGGACCGACTGGCACGTTCTCAGACAATCGCCTCTTCTTATGCTGACCTGGAGAACTGTCCGGACGACACGAATGCAGCAGTCGATCCTCCGTCTTCCTCACCTACGGGAATGGGTACAATCGAGCTCATGTCCGGTGATGACGAGATAAAACGTCCGTTGCTGACCATTACGGAAGAGGAGAAGCAGCAGCTACATCTTCGTGCGACAACTTCACCAAAAGGCCGCCCACATCGCAGCTACTCACACGTTCACAGCGGAAGCATGCTACTCTACGCCATTCAGTAACGATTGCGCAGCCATGCTTGGGATCGATAGTTCCACCCTGTTCATAGACTTAGCCACGGAGATCGATCTGCACACAATCTAGAACGGTCTCAGCCTTATGCCGGTGACAACCCCAGCCACTGGTAATATGACATTGGCGTTAGCCCAGGCCATTCCTGATCGTGACCTGGTTGCCAAAGATTTTCCTTTGCAGAAGATTTTCCTTTGAAATTTATCACGGCTTGTATTAAATAGGGTATCCACTCTGCAGGACTTTTACATTTTGATAGGAAATTCAGTCTTTCTTTTTGTACGGCCACGCTGGTCAATGTACAACAAGGATGGGACGGCATGACCCCACGGTAATCAGCACAAAAAATTAGGGCACTTACATGAGTATGCCACCTCCCCTTCTGCCCGTCTCTCTTTCTAAGAGGCACACTTAAGGCAGCAGTTTAAGTTCATCGATCGCTGCTATCTTTCTACGATGTAATTTATTGATATTTGGTTGCAACTCGCACGGCAAGTAATCGTGGGCCTGCTCCTTGTTTTGTCCTGATACCAACACAAGAGGAGCGAAGCTTTACGAGACTGGGCAATAAATCCCTTGGACATACGTTAGAGCGTCAAGGCTATTTCGCTAACAAAAACGCAGGACAAACAGCAGCCACTGGTGCTCCGATGACGGGGCGACCATTACTCAGTTAATGTCCACACGTGGTCTCCGGACACGGAACAACGCTCGACACAGCTTGATCATCAATTGAATTTGGTGGGCACTCAGCCTCATGCGCACACCCAGCACTCCACAGAGGACTGCCTGACACCAACATCGCTAAGTTACAAAGATGATAGCAGCGACACCAAACAGCTAGCGTTAATGCCCAGCAGTCGCGATATCTCGAATTATCCAGTTGCTCAAACGAGAGCGCACTCTACCACTCCTGCGGAGGGAGAACGAATTCGACAAATGCTGCGCACACATGTTGCGGTTAATAAGCTAGATGGAGACGCGATCATATCAGACTCCTCATAGCAAATCGTTTTACGTAAGCCGGCTAACACTTGAGGGAGGTGGCCGAAGCTTTGGCTGAAATTAGGTAGGGCTTGGTCAGCCTCGGCCGCGGCTGTTTTCTCACATGTGCAAAGCGGTGGCGCAGCGGGAGCCGAAGCTGCTTTTATCCATGATTCAAAGCTTCCCGTAGCTGGATGAAGTTTTTAACGCTTTAAGCGACCATGTAGCGGATCTACACAGCTCCTTAAGTCAGAGGAAGACTTAGCGCTCTACGAGCAACTTAGTTCTAAAGAACTAACGACTTTACGAGTCAACAAGCTTTATAGCTTCAGATCCCTGTTCCAGGGGACCTAACGATTCAGTGAATCGACAGCACTTAGTGCTCAAGAGTAGCTACCTCAAGGAGGTGTCGCTAACTCTCAGTGATCAGAGATCAACGATCAAGACGGCTCGCAAGCCACGTGTCTTTCAGATCAAAATGGGAACTGATTTTATTTTTGTTAAAGCCTATAGTGTAACGGGGCACCCTGAAGCTTGTACTGGTGACAGTACAAGCTACTTATTCTGATAACAGAATAAGGCGGTGCCTCGTAACTTCACGTACACTCGTACGTGCAGAGGAAGACGGTAAGAAGAAGCGAGTACTTGGTTAGAGTAAAAAGTAGAACTGTATTGATAATAGTTAATGTCTGCAATAAATCACTATTTATCTTCATCTAACTATGTCTAAATACAAATGTGTAAATCAGTTATCTGCTCACCACTCATTGCGTGCGTCTGTCGTGGCGCGTCTTCGTTGGTTGATATAATGGCCTATATCAACCAATTAGGAACTACTTGGAAGTGCTACAGAATATTGTCCTTATGACAATATTCTGAGAATATAACTCTTATAGTTATATTCTATTAACAATTTCTTATAAATTGTTATGTAACGATTCACCCCGTTACATCACCCCCCTTAACCATCAGTCACTTTAGTGACTGATTGACTAAATGGATACTCGTCCCAAATCATTTGGGACGGGGTTTGCACTTGTTGGTCCGCGTCCACTTTCCAACATCTCATCGCATGGTAAACAAGCCCATGCGATGCGCGAGCAAGGCCGCCGAGAGCGCGTCTGCACGTCTCTGTGCGGACGCCGAAGCAGAAACTACAGCAACTGATGTCCCATCGGTTGCTGAATCGACTCAGCCTGTATCACCTGGTGATGCAGGCGCTGGTCATGAAGACACTCGTGTCTTCACAGAGTACGAGCTCGGTGTCTCGTACTCTCCTGATACGGATGACGGATCCGTATCGACGGCAATTGAATCCAAGCCGCCTGCCAAGCGTGGCATGGACGATGCTTTGCGTCGCAGCATCTTTGGTTCATCTGATGAGTCAGATGAACCATCGCCGAAGCGAAGGCGCTCGAGGTCGCGAGACTCGGGCGCTAATAGTGGTGTCGTTTCTCCAATGGACACCACTTCACAGCGAGGTGCCAGTACTTCTGTCGGCACGTCGCAGGAAGAGCGGGACCGCAATGTGTTGCGTCTCGCTCCAGAAAAGAAGGCATGGATGCCTCCTAAATCTGTCATGGATCACTTGTCGGCGACGACGAGTGATCGTTATCGAACACGATTGTTCGATTCGTCAAGGATTCATCACCTTGACCCCAGCGCGAAAGACTATCGCGCTGAACATGAGTTCTTCATCGATGCTTTCTTCAGACATCGATGGTACAGTGGGAATCACAAACGTGATGGTCCCTCACTACTTCAGGCGTGGAACGCCTACATCCATAATCTCGAGGATGTAGGTCGTGACGCTTGGAACGACAAACTTATCAAAGCTCGTGATAAGTTTGAAAAGCGAACCCCGACAGGTGCACGCTATAAGCTGCATCGTCTGTCAAGGGAGAAAGGATTACCCTGCCTTTCTTGGGGAGACTCGTGCCCATGTTGTGTGAACAACTCTGCACGAGCACCTAAGGAGGCTTACCTCCTTACCAGCCCGTGGTGGCGCGTACGTGTCTCTACTGAGATGTACGAAGGGATTGACAACCTGAAATCCCTTTACGACCGTGCCGGGAAGACTTTCTCCGGCGGTCCTTCTGCGGCACAGGATGTGTCGCGTCGTACTGCTCGACCAGACCCAGTACGTCAACCATCAATTGGGAGCGGGGCTCCCAAGAATCCCAGGACGGGGGATAGCCGCGCCACCGGACGAGGTAACTCGTCCGACGTCCGTTCACGTCGCGGTGGTTCAACAGCTGCTCTACTAGATAGCGCTGGCCACCGCGAGAGTCCTCTAATGGAGGTGGAGGAGGAGGAAAGACGCTCTCCACACGATCATGTGGATCGGTGTGTTCCCGAGAGCTTCTTTGATCGCGTAACGCAAGGGTTACGCGACGATCTCGAGCATGAGCGGAATAGGCGTCTCCAGATGGTGGACACTGCCTCGAAGCATCGAGCTGAGTTTGCCTTTGCTCAGCTTGAGAACGAGAGATCTCTGACATCTCTTCGTGACGAGCTAAGGGTAGCTCGTGGGATTGTTGATCGGTCTCGGGCTGAGATAACTGCTCTTCAGACCCTTGTTGATGCCCACCATCGGGAGCACAAGGCTCTCTGCGAGATGCTTGAGCGCAAGGGCGTTCTTCATCGGAAGAAGCAGCGTACTGATGGTACGGCTTAAGCCGACCAACGTAAAACGTGGGATGCGTTTGCATCTTACGTGGTAACTCGATCGTGTATGCATTGCCTAGGCGGTGCAATACACGAAATGGGCCAATGTACTTGGGTAGTAGTTTACTGCTACCCAAGTTAGTCACTACATGTTTTGGTAGATTAACCGTAGACAGTAGGACTAAGTCACCTTTATTAAATAAAAGAGTGTTTGCCCTTCCATTCTTGTCAGCGTTTTGCTTTTGCTTATCCACCGCTTCGGCGATGGAGTCTTGCACAAAACGGACTACCGTTTCACGAGCCAGTATGAACTCATCTGATGACTCGTTAGCTTCAGTGTGCTGTGAGCGCACTGCAGCGACAACAACCTTTTCTTCAGTGAGGGCTTCCGCACTCTCACTGGGATCATTGTCTTCAGTGAGGGCTTCCGCACTCTCACTGGCATCATCTTCTTCGATATCGATGTTATCGATATCGGCATCAAACGCAATGACCTCTTCGTCAGAGCGTGATGAGCGTGAACCAAACCGTTTTTGCTCGCGCGAGTCCCTCCCCCCTTAAACCAGAGTTACACTCTAGTAATGTGGGTACACGCGGATGGCGCAAGCCATTCACGTAAAACGGTGTATGTGTCGTGGACGCATGCACCGAGTTGTTGATGGCAAACTCTACCATCGGCAAAAACTCACTCCAACTCTTAAAGGAGTGTACGTATCCTCGAAGTATCTCTTCAAGGACATGATTGGCACGTTCCGTCTGACCATCTGACTCTGGATGATCAGATGTTGACATCTTCAAGCGCGTTCCGAGTGATTTGAACACGGAACGCCAGAAATCAGCAGTGAATCGTGGATCTCTGTCTGATACGAGTTCACGGGGCAACCCATGAAGTCGGAAGATGGTGTCAATAAAGACACAAGCACAGCCACTTGCCGTGATTGTCTCTGGTACAGCCACAAGGTGTACCATTTTGCTGAATCTGTCAACAAATACGAGAATACCCGTATTCCCGCGTGCGTCTTTGGGTAACCCGAAGACGAAATCCATTGAGATGGATTCCCAGCACTCAGCCGGAACCGGTAGAGGCTGTAAAGGTGCACGCAGTGAAGGACTTGACTTCACTCGTTGGCAGACTTCGCATGCGCGAACATACTTTCGCACAAACTGATACTGGCGGGGCCAGTAAAAGTCTCGACTTACCGTGAGATATGTTTTCTCTCGGCCACGATGTCCTCCTATAGGAGAATCGTGATACTCGAACATGATCCGCAAACGCAGATCAGTATCATCTGGAGACAACACGTGGTGTGTCACCAGAAACGGCTGTATAGTACAGTAAACCGTTACGAGTAGTGTATCGATCTGATGCAGATCGATACGCGGACGACAATCGTTTCAACGATTCTCGAGATGGTTGGGAGAGATGTGACAACAACTTCACTATCTCACCATCTTGGGCGTATGCCCGCCTCACATCATCATACAACGTTGTAGATGGAACTGAGGACGTCATAACCGCAACAGTGACTGTCTCACTGTTGGGTTTCGCGACTGTTTCAAAGTCGGGACGACGTGAGAGTGCATCAGCGACGACATTAAGTCGTCCTGGTTTGTACTCGACCGTAAAGTTGTATTCTGCAAAGAATGACAACCACCGCGCCATTCGTTGTGAAAGGTGCGGGCTGTTCACTGCCGTGCGTAAGGACGCATGGTCAGTGTAAACAACGAAGGGTCTATCTCCTAATAGATAGACTCTGAACTTCGCGAGTGCATACTTCATGGCAAGGAGTTCCTTGTCATGCACTGGATAGTTCCGCTCAGCTGGTTGCAGCTGACGCGACTGATAGCAGACGACGCGTTCAACGCCTTCAAGGTCGTACTGCATTAATGCACAGCCGATTGCGAAATCGCTGGCATCACAGACCACATGAAATGGCCTGTCCTGATCGGCTATTGCTAGGACTGGGGATTGTATCAAGCTCTGCTTGATACCCTCAAAGGAGCGTTGACATTCAGCGTTCCATAACCACCTCTCGTTCTTTTTCAACAAACGAGAGAGGTGTACAGTCATCTCGGCGTAATTGCGTGAATACTTATGCAAATACGCCGCTAGCTAAGGAATTTTCGAAGACCTTTGACATCGACCGGCACGGGCCAGTCGGTGATCGCCTTGATCTTTTCGGGATCAGGACGTACACCGTTCTTACCAACGATGCACCCAAGAAGTGGTATTTCGCTTGCTGCAAATATACACTTCTTGAGGTTTACATACAATTGATGCTTTCGCATGATTGTAAGAACTTGTCGGACGTGGTACTTGTGAACCTCAACGTCCGACTTTCCATCCATAGCTCGACTATGGATGAATACGTCATCGAAATAACTCGGCGCGAATTCTCGTACTGGCCTCAACAGATGTGATACACACCTGTTGAACGTGGCAGGGGCATTACTGAGCCCTTGTGGCATTACTAGCCATTCCCAGAGCATGCCGCTAGGCGTGCTAACTGCGGTATAGGGTATATCCCGTTCCCGCATTAGGATTTGATAGAAGCCATCCATCAAATCCATGGACGAAAAAGATGGTACTCTTTGACATACCATCAATGATTACGTCCTTCCTCGGTATCGGCGTCTGAGCCGGTACCGTTGCAGCGTTCAATTTGTTAAACGCGTGCACTATCCGCCACCCTCCTGTTGCTTTTCGCACACAGAAGGTCGGAGAGCTATGTGGGGAAGTTGATTCCCTCACATGGCCCGCTGCTAAACGATCGGCAAAGAACTTGTCGATCGCAAGTACTTGTTCACGAGGCAGTGGCCACTGCTTCATGACACAGTACTTCGAGCCTGGTTTAAGCTCGACTTCGTGTCGAATACCTTTATCCTTCGGTAATTCGCACGGAACAGTTTCAGGGAATACATCCTTGAATTCAACCAAATCTTCATAGAGAGGATTTTCCTTGAGCGATTCCCATGATTGGGACTCATATCGCTCAATTCGTGTCTTTTCATCTAGGACACTCTCGTCCATAGATGAACTACTGAGAACTCTCTCGTTCTCAGTAAACACTGTTGCTGACCTTATGTCGGTTACATACTCGTCTTCAGCGACGAGTATGCAGATCTGCTTGACTTTGCCACTACGCAGATCACGCAAGAATCTTTTATGTTCGAGCGTTGGCAACTGAGTGATCTCCGAAGTTAACTTCGGAGGCGCAATCAGATCAAGTGTATAAGCGCCTACACATGATCCGTTATTGACTATGACATTCAATGTCTCTGTCATTTCCTGGGGACTTATTCCCTCAGGCTTCGAAGGACTTATTCCTTCGTCTTCCCGGGGACTTATTCCCGCGGGTTTCGGGGAACTTATTTCCGCCGTATTTGTAATCTTGGGACTTATTCCCTTTACTTCCTCTAGCTGGGGTTGCGCAACCACAGCGAGATCCTCTACGAAAGACTCTCCAGTCGATCTAGGATTATCGTTTCGCTTAACCTGAGCGATCGATTGTTTCTCTTCTAGATGTTCCCCTCTAGGGATACATCTTTGTCCCAGTCCACCCGACTTATTCGAGTGGTGGACCTTCGGCGCAGCCTGTGTTTCCTCACAGCCGCCGGAACTTTGCTCCGAAGTGTAACCGTTTGGTACACTAAGGTTTTGTGCAGTCGTAATAACGACCGTACCACAAGTGAGGCCATCGCACTCACTCGTAGTACATCCACACGCTTGTGGACGCTCCAAAACGTTCATCAGATGGCCATCTGATGAACAAGCGGCAGGCATCGTTACTGTCCGATGTTGCCAGTTTACCCGTGGTTCGTACCTTCTGAGCCACGGTATTCCAAGGATGACATCAAATTTGTCATCCAAATCCAATACGATAAAGTCATCGTCATATTGGGTATCTTCTAGCGTATAGTGAATCTTCACTATACGCTTCATGACGGTTACGGATGCGCCTGTCGCAAGACGTACCGTCATCCTCGTAGGAGGTGTGTCACATTCACTGAATTTAAAGTGACCATCTTCTAGCGATTGGCGTCGCACAAAATTGTTGGACGCCCCACAATCGACTAGAGCTCGAAGGGACAACTTATTCGTCACTTCGAGTTTCAAGGTAATGAGTGAGATCTCATTACCTAGAGCAGCAACGCACAATGTCTGTGTGTTGGGAGCAACCTTCATCAAGAGGCCTACAAATTCTCTTGACGTTGCTGGATCAGTAGGGTGCGGAGCACCCTACTGATCCTGTCCGTTTTTTGACGGTCCATCCCGTTGTTGCGTCTTTGCACCAACTGCGGACCCTCGTCCCTGCCCTCATGGGTGGACGGTCACTACGCCCAGTGTCGCGAGACACTGGACGAGGGGCACTACACTCGTAAGCGTAGTGTCCTGTCTTTTGACATCTGTTGCATCTCTGCAACTTCTTGTAGCCTGTAGAGCGAGCCTTCTCGCTCTCTACATAACAGAGTTCCATCGGCTCTGGACCTCCGTTGTCATATCGTCTCGGTTGACGATATGATGTCGAGCTGGCGCGAGCCTGTCTCAGACTGAAGTCTTCCTGCTCCGCAATGGAAATGGCTTGTTCTAGTGAATCTAGTTCAAGCCGGAACAGGTGAGTCTTGACGGGACCATCCGCAAGACCCTGCATGAACACCGAAACCAACGTGTGTTCATCCACCGGATTGGAACTTATACAACTCGTGAGATGTCGTATATGTTGAGCGTAAGCGTGCACATCACGCTTACCCTGCTTGAGCTTCAAGAGTTCGGTTCGAGCTCTGAACTCAGCTCTAGGCGGTTCAAACGTTTGTCTGAGCCGCGACTTGAAGACTTCCAACGACCCAAACGCGTATGGGTCGTGCAGCTTGAGCCCCAGTGCCCAAGTCTTGGCACGTCCTGCCAGATTTGACTGGGCAAATGCAACTTGCATATCCCCGTCGTCGATGCGACGCGCCCTTATGGCGTCATCCAATTCGACGAACCATCTCAAGAGGGAGTCTTCTTCGACCCCCTATACTTTGAGATGTCAATCTTCAAAGTCTCGGGCCGACGCGAGTGCATCGACCCGCCAGCAGCAGCCTGCTGCTGTCTCAACAGTTCAAACTGTTGAGCACCTTGTTCTCTCAACAACTCTGCTTGTTGAGATCCTTGTTGGTGAAGCAAGGCTACTTTCTCGCGTTCTGCGTCAAGTTCATTTTGAATGAACTTGGCGATAGTAGCATGTTGGGCATCTCTATTGAGAGCCTCTAGCATGACGCTAACAGCATGGATGCCCATGGTCGAACCCATTCGTTCAACCGCATCCCATTCGACATCGCTCAAATGGGAGTAGCCGTCACGCGTAGCGTGAAAGCTTTGGTCATCTTCATCATCCAACATATTCATGTTGGATGTGAACGCGGTCCTTGGACGGACTACGAAGTGCTACCAGGTGTAACGGGGCACCCTGAAGCTTGTACTGGTGACAGTACAAGCTACTTATTCTGATAACAGAATAAGGCGGTGCCTCGTAACTTCACGTACACTCGTACGTGCAGAGGAAGACGGTAAGAAGAAGCGAGTACTTGGTTAGAGTAAAAAGTAGAACTGTATTTATAATAGTTAATGTCTGCAATAAATCACTATTTATCTTCATCTAACTATGTCTAAATACAAATGTGTAAATCAGTTATCTGCTCACCACTCATTGCGTGCGTCTGTCGTGGCGCGTCTTCGTTGGTTGATATAATGGCCTATATCAACCAATTAGGAACTACTTGGAAGTGCTACAGAATATTGTCCTTATGACAATATTCTGAGAATATAACTCTTATAGTTATATTCTATTAACAATTTCTTATAAATTGTTATGTAACGATTCACCCCGTTACATATAGAATATCTTAATCCTACTCAAAGATCTTTCGTATCTAATGGCTGACACTCGTCAGCCCCTACAAACCGATAAGATATTCTATATCACCTTCACAGAAGCGAACCCTCAGGTGTGTAACACCTCTGGTACAAAGTACCATGATTTCGTGCAACCCCGTTACACCCTCCCCCACCAGACTGACGTTTGCCAAAACGTCAATCGAACTCGTGTTCTCAGCGAGAACAGTGCGCGTACGGTGAACCTCACGGTAACGTACGCTCCAGCACGATGTCCTCATCACCAAACGAGTCAAAGGCTCTGTGTGACTACCTCGGAATAGAGGAAGAGGTGGACTATGGTAGCGATACCAGTGTCCGCGGTGACACAGGGACAACGTCCGGCTCACTGATGCCTGAGGCACAACTTTCGAACACCCCAAATCCGTTCGCTGAACGTGGAGGTGCGAGCGCGCCGCCAGCGCAGCATGCAGCATCTGGTTCTGATGAGACTATCATCACGAACCCGCTCGATGAGCAACAAAAACTGCTTGTTCAAAGAGAAGAAAACGCTCAGCGTTATGCACAGATGACTGCAACCCTTGAACGCCAGCGT
Source organism: Peronospora matthiolae (assembly GCA_921007115.2). Lineage (NCBI taxonomy): Eukaryota > Oomycota > Peronosporomycetes > Peronosporales > Peronosporaceae > Peronospora > Peronospora matthiolae. Next base: position 227,070 of record CAKLBY020000058.1, on the reverse strand, counting down.
GATTATGTTTTCACCCCACCCAGTGTGGAGGAACGTCTGCGTCAAGCGGCCGGCCAAACATTGGCAACGTGGGTCATTGGCCATGGGCCTAAGACTCCTGAGGAGGTGGTGAGCTACCAGGCACTTCGTGAGATGTACCTGGAGCCGCACCTAACGACTCAAAGTCAATACAAGGCACGCCTTGACATGCAAGCACGTGGTGCACCAGTTCCACCGATAAAGGGTATACCCATTCTCCTGCTCGCAGGCGAAACAGCGAGTGAAGAAGACGATGCCTTTGTTCACTGGGTGCACTATGTGCGTCGCCTCAGCAACATTTTTGCTCTTAGGGCTAGTGCCCATGCGGCGGATGTGCGTCTCGAACGCAAGCTTCGGTATGATTATGCCAAGCTTAAGGCCAGAGGCCAATTGCGCAAGCGCACGCGCTATGCTTCGGCTACTAAGGTAGCCGCGAGTGCTGGTCAGTCTGTGACCAACAACCCGCCAACCCGCACCACTAGTGGTGTTGAACGGCCTCGGCCTCGAGATGACCATCGCCACGATGCTCAAAGCCTCCAAAGCATATGGGCAGTCTTGCCGAAGGGGTACCTCAAATTCCCATGAGTTTTCAGACTCAGGGTACCCACGCCACTTTACCAGATACTGGTATTGGCCATGACGACGACGTCGTTTCAGTAGTCTCTCGACATGGAATTGACGACACCCATGCTCATCGAGAAAAGTCGGTGGCGGCCGGTGTACCGGTGGAGGCCCACGAGAAATTGGTTCTCGAAGTGAAGGGTCTTCAAGAGGCCTTGGGTAAGTCCCAGTGCATGCTGGATGCGATGCAAAGCCGCCTTCAGGCGATGGAGCAAGCTCAAACTCGGAGCGAGGCTCAGTTGGACTTGCTGATTCGTCTACAGCAATCCGGGGCAGTGCCCTTGTCGTCGGCGCAAGCGCCTCCAAGTTCACATGGGAAGGATCCCGGTACGGCTTAAGTAAGCCTACGTAGAACACTGGATGTGTGCGCAATTTGCGCGGGAGGTTTAGCGTATACGCAAGTCCCTTCTTGGCCGTGACCGTAAACGGTCCAATAAAGCGTGGACGCAACTTTGTCTTAAAGACAGCAGACACTACATTTGTAGGTAGATTTTTAGCATTGAGTAGTACTGGGTCTCCGACCTCATAACGTTCAATAAAATTTCTGCCTTTGGCATCAGCTTGTTGTTTTTGGGTATCTTGGCTATCAGCCATTGCGTCACGCACATGTCTTAAGACATTTAATCGCGTTGCGAGAAACTCGCTTACCTGTTTTTGAACAGTAGCAGGGCTGATATCAGCAAGCCAATCGGCAACCTCTCCCCCACCAAGCCCTGATTCACGTAGTGATAGCGTTAACGGAACGCGAGGGTGAGTGATACCGTTTATATAGAACGGAGTAAAGCCTGTTGAGGAATGAACAGCGTTATCCAACGCAAACTCAACAACAGGGAGCATTGAGCTCCAACGCCTAGGCGTATCAGCGCAAACACTGCGCAAAATGTCGTTGATGACGCGGTTTACACGCTCAGTTTGACCATCGGTATGCGGATGATGCGCCGTGGACATGTCCAACCGAGTGCCAAGCACCTTGAAGATAGACTTCCAAAACTTCCCAGTGAAGCGGGGGTCTCTATCAGAGATAATTGTCACAGGCAAGCCATGTTGGCAAAAGACACGGTCGATAAACAGCTTTGCTGTACCTTCAGCATCAATGCTATCCGGCACAGCCGCTAAGTGAGCCATCTTGCTCAATCGGTCAACAAAGACCACAATACCAGTGTTGCCTTCCGAATATTTCGGTAGGCCAAACACAAAATCCATGCTCATGGACTCCCAACAACCACTGGGTACCGGCAAACTAGCCAGAGGCGCCGCCGCATGTGCCGAGGGTTTTACCCGTTGACACGTTTCACACGTACGCACATAGGTGCGCACCCACTTATAAAGTTTGGGCCACCAATAACTTTGGCTTACGGAGCTATAAGTATATTTCACAACCGAGATGACCACTAAAGGCAGTATCATGTGCCTCATAGAGGATCCGATACTTTAATTCCTCATCATGAGGTACTACGATACGAGGGTTAATCTCAAGTTCCGTGCGATACCACAAAAGGCAATTATCGATGGAATATCGATGTAGCCTCGCACGTAAACGTGCCGACAATTCTATGTCCGAGTCTTTAAACTCATCGCTCCCAAGAGCACGTAGCAAAGCTACACACTGATCGTCCTTGGCATATGCCGCACGAATTTAGTCAGTGACTGACGACGACAGAGTCGTAACATGAGCAAGCTCGTATTCAGGTCGTCGCGATAGCGCATCAGCCAAAGCATTTTGCTTACCTGGCTTGTACTTCACCTCAAAGTTGTATTCGGCACAGAAGGAAAGCCAACGAGCCATTCTCTGTGAGAGATGAGGCGACTATGTCGCAGTGCGTAATGAAGCATGATCTGTATAGATCACAAACGGCTTGGAGCCAAGCAGATGTACTCTGAATTTGACAAGAGCGTACTTCATAGCAAGTAGCTCTTTGTCATGAACCGGATATTCTTTTCAGCAGCTTTCAGCTGTCGAGACTCAAATGCGATGACGCGTTCGCGTCCGTCGACATCTGTTTGTAACAGAGCACTGCCTATGGCAAAGTCAGATGCGTCACAGACGACACTGAAAGGCCGACCAGAATCGGGCAAAGCCAATATTGGCGCATGAAGGAGACTCTCCTTAACTGCTTCAAAAGCATCATGTTCGGTGTTACCCCAACACCAACCCACATCCTTTTCAAGGAGATTGGACAATGGCCGAGCCATATCTGCGTAATTTGCACTGTACTTATGTAAGTAATTGGCAAGGCCAAGCCACTTACGCAAGTCCTTTTGGTTCTTGGGGACTGGCCAATCGACTATGGCTTTTACCTTATCGGGATATGCTCGAAGGCCTCGCTTCCAAATGAAGCACCCTAGAAAGGGAATCTCTTCTACACCAAAGATGCACTTCGATGCGTTAGCATACAACTTATTTGTTCGCATGCACTCGAGCACCGCTCGTAAATGATCGATGTGATTATCCACATCTGATCGCCCATTCATTGCACGACTATGGACAAAAATGTCATCAAAGTACGTTTGTGCATAGCCTCGATGAGGTCTGAATAGTTGCGTTACCAGCCGGTTAAATGTAGCCGGGGCGTTAGATAGCCCTTGTGGCATAACGAGCCACTCCCAAAGCATACCGCTCGGAGTACTCACCGTTGTTAGCGGAATAACACTTGCTCGCATGAGCAATCGGTAATAACTATCGACTAAGTCGATTGCACTGTACAATGTACATCCTACCATATTGTTCTATAGAACTACCTTTTTGGGAAATAGGCGTCTGCGCCGGTATAGTGGCTGTATTAAGCTTTGATAAGCATGCACAATACGCCACTTGCCATTTGGCTTTCTGACACAAAATGTCGGTGTTGAATGGGGAGATTTACTCTCACGAACCATTCCAGCCGCGTGCTTAGCACGAAAGAAATCGTCAATGACGTAGCACTGTTCTTTAGGCAAAGGCCACTGCCGTGTTTCACAGTATTTAGTTCCAGGAACCAAGTCAATCTCATGACGTACACCTCTATCGGGAGGTAAGGCAGAAGGTGGGTTGTGACACACCACATCTTGAAATTCCTTGGCAGAAGGTGGGTTGTGACACACCACATCTTGAAATTCCTTGACTATAGAACGGATCCAAAGGATCTTTAAGAATCGAAGATCCACTTCGTGCATTAAGTGCCGCCTTTGTATCCTCTAGGACAGACTCATCCATTAACGAGGAAGAATTTAAGTCAGTATCAGGTCTAATGATTGCTAACTCGGATAACTCTCCTGCCTTCAAGGCCTGGCTAAACTCGCCATCAGACATTTCGTCTAGCTCACACAGAGCGTCCACAGATGGAAGGGTTTCGAGGCTCACATTGCCATTAACCTGACCAGTCACTCCATTAACAAGTGTATATAGTGTATTGCTAATCTCACTATGTGACTGTGAGGACGCCTGGCGCTTTACAGCTGCTACTCGGCGTCTCGATTGTCTCTTCGAGACCTTACACCCCTTAGGGGTCGGGACAATATTGTCCCCATGGTTACTACCAACCATAGTACGCTCTACACGAGAGCTTTTGTCTTGACCGACATTAGGTGTGGTGCCCTCACGGCCGTCCACACTATACGGCGTATCGCCAACAGTGTCATTACTGACATTAGGTGTGGTGCCCTTACGGCCGCCCACACTATACGGCGTATCGCCAACAACGCCATTACCGGCGTTAAGCGTGGTGCCCTCACGGCCGTCCACTCTATACGGCGTATCGCCAACAATATCATTACTGACATTAGGTGTGGTGCCCTCACGGCCGCCCACACCATATGGCGAATCGCCAACAACGCCATTACCGACATTCAGTGCGGTGCTCTCACGGCCGACCGCACTCGGTGTAATTTCACGTGCCACCATACACACATCAAAGGAATCACGTCCTTGATCACTCGGCCCTAGGCCAACCATGCTTTCAGCATGCAGTGACTCGTTATCACAACGAGTACCACTCAACGGAGTACGTGCCGTTTCACTAGTTTTAGACGAGCTAGGCTCGAAACTTATGTTTTTAACATTGGAGTTAGATAACTCGGACATTCCAATATCCAGCACATTGACATCTTCTGTCAAAGGCTCGCGCCAATAGCGCTTCTGCTGCCTAGCAAAGGTGGGTTCATGACTCTCCAAAGCTTCGCTAGGAACATTGCGCGTAGCGCCTAAGGTCTTAGACCTCCAATCAATCCATGGCTCATGGCGCTCAAGCCAAGCCATACCTAGGATGAGATCATATCTCGAGTCCAAATCTAGGACAAGACAGCGCTCAATACTGTCAAAGTCTAAAAACTTTATACCTAAGTTCAATGGAACTTTAGGCACCGTTACGCGACTTCCAGTCGCTAAACGAACCGTGATAGAATCACCCTCATGCGCTGTAAGCGCCTCAGCATAACGCTGACTTCCCTCAAGGGAACGGCGTCGAGCATAATTGCAAGACGCTCCAGAATCGATCAATATCGACCAAGGCTTCTCGAAGCCCTTAATTTTCGCCTCGGCGACCAACAAGCCAGACTTGTATCCACGCACCATACCCGTAGGTATGGTACTCTTTGGGGCTAAGCCCTGCATTCCTTTACCTTCTAAAGGTGTAACAGAACATAGTTCTTCCCCAGTAGGGCGCCCCGCGCCTACTGGGTGTCGGCATTTCCCCGTGCCATGCCAGACTTCTGACTCGGGCTCGAGTGTTGGCTCGTAGTCTGGCGTTGCTTACGCAAAGGGCAACCAGGCCGCAAGTGTTTAGTGCTTCCGCACGTAAAGCATCGTCTTACAACGTGTTTCTGCTCAGCAGCTTGAAGCTCAGCTTCACCTCCATCTTCAGCATAGCTGAGATCCATCGGTTCCGGCCTATTATAGGCAGTGGTACCCGAATAGTTTGCTCTCACAGAGCGAGGATTGTATCCAATCCAACCAAGTCTGGTCGACTTGAAGTTATGCCCAGCATTAAGAGCAATTCTCACAGCCTCTTTAAAAATAGAGGGGTGAACCCGAAAAACTTCGGTTCTGGCAATGCCAGTACGTAGACCTTCCATGAAGATAGTCACATGGACTGCTTCAGGCAAAGGGTCAGATTGCATTGCAGCCATGAGCGTTCGCAGCTCTTGGACATAGTCCGATAATTCATTCTTACCCTGGCGGGTAGAAAGAAAGCGTGAGCGCACGCGGTAATCCTGGTTAGGTGGAGAAAACACCTGTACCAATTGTAACTTGAGCGACTCCCATGTGAGAAACGCTATGTCCACCGACGTGCTACACGTCAAGGCCCATTCTCTAGCTCTACCATCGAGCTTCGAGATAGCCAGCGAGACCTGTTGATGGTCAAGCGTGATCAGACCTGATCTCATGGCCATCTCGATCTCACGGATCCAGAGGATGAGGTTCTCACCCTCCTTACCGGAGTAGTTTTTTACTTCCACTCTAAGTGGACGAGGCTTAGCCTCTTCGTCTGGTACAGACACGTAGCGTGTAGGCATAGCCGACGCTATTTGGTCTTGGACCTGCCCTAAAAGGGTCGCTTCATACTGCATGAAACTTTCAACACGTGCATTAAGCACTTCAGGACCTTGTGAAACAAGGAACTCCACGTACTCTGGACCCAAAGATGCGGTCAGCTTATCAAGCGCGACCTTTTGGGCCTCAGACAGGAGAGTGGAGTTTTCCATCCTCACAGAGGATCAGTCTTAAAGACCCAGGCGTATTTTGACTACGAGTGCTACCAAGTGTAGCGGAGCTACACAGCTCCTTAAGTCAGAGGAAGACTTAACGCTCTACGAGCAACTTAGTTCTAAAGAACTAACGACTTTACGAGTCAACAAGCTTTATAGCTTCAGATCCCTGTTCCAGGGGACCTAACGATTCAGTGAATCGACAGCACTTAGTGCTCAAGAGTAGCTACCTCAAGGAGGTGTCGCTAACTCTCAGTGATCAGAGATCAACGATCAAGACGGCTCGCAAGCCACGTGTCTTTCAGATCAAAATGGGAACTGATTTTATTTTTGTTAAAGCCTATAGAATATCTTAATCCTACTCAAAGATCTTTCGTATCTAATGGCTGACACTCGTCAGCCCCTACAAATCGATAAGATATTCTATATCACCTTCACAGAAGCGAACCCTCAGGTGTGTAACACCTCTGGTACAAAGTACCATGATTTCGTGCAACCCCGTTACAGACCAGCTTCTAGAAATCTTGACGGAGCCTGGCGACGTGAATGTATACAAGTCCGATCAGGAGCCTATAGCTCTAAAGCAACCGGTTTGTCGACGAAAAAGTGGTTAGAGTCTTGGCGTACCATATTTACCAGACCGGGCCTGTACATTTTTTTTTAAAAGTTTACCGGCGCTTACAGACAGCCGTGACGACTGGGTCCGATTACTAACTAATGCGTACAGGGTTGATCTTACTTTATAAGTGTCTGATGTGACAAGTAATCTTGATTTGATTAACACATACTTTGCGCAGGCTTATACAAGCACGAAATCAAGGTTCTACTGGGTCAAGAGGATCGCACGACGAAGAGTACGTTACCCAGCCTGGGAAGGCATTTGGCTGCGCTGAAGATGATTGCCACGTATCGAGAGGCTTTCGATGCTTTGTTGGCCACCGGCACTAAGTGCTCTGTCGCGCGCTTTTTCTCTGATGCATTTGAGCACGGGATAATAGAGGTGGTCCACAGTTACTAAGGGCACATCTATACTAGACACGGGGGCGTCGACCAGCACAGGACGCCACACACCCACACACGCCTACGGCAGACATCACTTTCTCCGGAAACTACGCATCATGTAAAGGAGTCATTAAAGTGTAATGCAATTAAATGGGTCCAACGGATAGAAATCCAGGTTGTCAGGGGTTTTCAGGTCAAGTATCGAATCTCGCGGCTCACTGCGTGGCGTCGGACTCCGGTACAAAAGCTCTCACTTGCATGGATGACCAAGAGGCTCACGTCAGCAGCCAAGACAAAGTGGATCAGCTATTTATCAAAGGGCCCGCTTATGGGGTCAATGTAACGGGGCACCCTGAAGCTTGTACTGGTGACAGTACAAGCTACTTATTCTGATAACAGAATAAGGCGGTGCCTCGTAACTTCACGTACACTCGTACGTGCAGAGGAAGACGGTAAGAAGAAGCGAGTACTTGGTTAGAGTAAAAAGTAGAACTGTATTTATAATAGTTAATGTCTGCAATAAATCACTATTTATCTTCATCTAACTATGTCTAAATACAAATGTGTAAATCAGTTATCTGCTCACCACTCATTGCGTGCGTCTGTCGTGGCGCGTCTTCGTTGGTTGATATAATGGCCTATATCAACCAATTAGGAACTACTTGGAAGTGCTACCGAATATTGTCCTTATGACAATATTCTGAGAATATAACTCTTATAGTTATATTCTATTAACAATTTCTTATAAATTGTTATGTAACGATTCACCCCGTTACATCACCCCCCCCTTAACCATCAGTCACTTTAGTGACTGATTGACTAAATGGATACTCGTGCCAAATCACTTGGGACGGGGTTTGCACTTGTTGGTCCGCGTCCACTTTCCAACATCTCATCGCATGGTAAACAAGCCCATGCGATGCGCGAGCAAGGCCGCCGAGAGCGCGTCTGCACGTCTCTGTGCGGACGCCGAAGCAGAAACTACAGCAACTGATGTCCCATCGGTTGCTGAATCGACTCAGCCTGTATCACCTGGTGATGCAGGCGCTGGTCATGAAGACACTCGTGTCTTCACAGAGTACGAGCTCGGTGTCTCGTACTCTCCTGATACGGATGACGGATCCGTATCGACGGCAATTGAATCCAAGCCGCCTGCCAAGCGTGGCATGGACGATGCTTTGCGTCGCAGCATCTTTGGTTCATCTGATGAGTCAGATGAACCATCGCCGAAGCGAAGGCGCTCGAGGTCGCGAGACTCGGGCGCTAATAGTGGTGTCGGTTCTCCAATGGACACCACTTCACAGCGAGGTGCCAGTACTTCTGTCGGCACGTCGCAGGAAGAGCGGGACCGCAATGTGTTGCGTCTCGCTCCAGAAAAGAAGGCATGGATGCCTCCAAAATCTGTCATGGATCACTTGTCGGCGACGACGAGTGATCGTTATCGAACACGATTGTTCGATTCGTCAAGGATTCATCACCTTGACCCCAGCGCGAAAGACTATCGCGCTGAACATGAGTTCTTCATCGATGCTTTCTTCAGACATCGATGGTACAGTGGGAATCACATACGTGATGGTCCCTCACTACTTCAGGCGTGGAACGCCTACATCCATAATCTCGAGGATGTAGGTCGTGACGCTTGGAACGACAAACTTATCAAAGCTCGTGATAAGTTTGAAAAGCGAACCCCGACAGGTGCACGCTATAAGCTGCATCGTCTGTCAAAGGAGAAAGGATTACCCTGCCTTTCTTGGGGAGACTCGTGCCCATGTTGTGTGAACAACTCTGCACGAGCACCTAAGGAGGCTTACCTCCTTACCAGCCCGTGGTGGCGCGTACGTGTCTCTACTGAGATGTACGAAGGGATTGACAACCTGAAATCCCTTTACGACCGTGCCGGGAAGACTTTCTCCGGCGGTCCTTCTGCGGCACAGGATGTGTCGCGTCGTACTGCTCGACCAGACCCAGTACGTCAACCATCAATTGGGAGCGGGGCTCCCAAGAATCCCAGGACGGGGGATAGCCGCGCCACCGGACGAGGTAACTCGTCCGACGTCCGTTCACGTCGCGGTGGTTCAACAGCTGCTCTACTAGATAGCGCTGGCCACCGCGAGAGTCCTCTAATGGAGGTGGAGGAGGAGGAAAGACGCTCTCCACACGATCATGTGGATCGGTGTGTTCCCGAGAGCTTCTTTGATCGCGTAACGCAAGGGTTACGCGACGATCTCGAGCATGAGCGGAATAGGCGTCTCCAGATGGTGGACACTGCCTCGAAGCATCGAGCTGAGTTTGCCTTTGCTCAGCTTGAGAACGAGAGATCTCTGACATCTCTTCGTGACGAGCTAAGGGTAGCTCGTGGGATTGTTGATCGGTCTCGGGCTGAGATAACTGCTCTTCAGACCCTTGTTGATGCCCACCATCGGGAGCACAAGGCTCTCTGCGAGATGCTTGAGCGCAAGGGCGTTCTTCATCGGAAGAAGCAGCGTACTGATGGTACGGCTTAAGCCGACCAACGTAAAACGTGGGATGCGTTCGCATCTTACGTGGTAACTCGATCGTGTATGCATTGCCTAGGCGGTGCAATACACGAAATGGGCCAATGTACTTGGGTAGTAGTTTACTGCTACCCAAGTTAGTCACTACATGTTTTGGTAGATTAACCGTAGACAGTAGGACTAAGTCACCTTTATTAAATAAAAGAGTGTTTGCCCTTCCATTCTTGTCAGCGTTTTGCTTTTGCTTATCCACCGCTTCGGCGATGGAGTCTTGCACAAAACGGACTACCGTTTCACGAGCCAGTATGAACTCATCTGATGACTCGTTAGCTTCAGTGTGCTGTGAGCGCACTGCAGCGACAACAACCTTTTCTTCAGTGAGGGCTTCCGCACTCTCACTGGGATCATTGTCTTCAGTGAGGGCTTCCGCACTCTCACTGGCATCATCTTCTTCGATATCGATGTTATCGATATCGGCATCAAACGCAATGACTTCTTCGTCAGAGCGTGATGAGCGTGAACCAAATCGGTTTTTGCTCGCGCGAGTCCCTCCCCCCTTAAACCAGAGTTACACTCTAGTAAGGTGGGTACACGCGGATGGCGCAAGCCATTCACGTAAAACGGTGTATGTGTCGTGGACGCATGCACCGAGTTGTTGATGGCAAACTCTACCATCGGCAAAAACTCACTCCAACTCTTAAAGGAGTGGACGTATCCTCGAAGTATCTCTTCAAGGACACGATTGGCACGTTCCGTCTGACCATCTGACTCTGGATGATCAGATGTTGACATCTTCAAGCGCGTTCCGAGTGATTTGAACACGGAACGCCAGAAATCAGCAGTGAATCGTGGATCTCTGTCTGATACGAGTTCACGGGGCAACCCATGAAGTCGGAAGATGGTGTCAATAAAGACACAAGCACAGCCACTTGCCGTGATTGTCTCTGGTACAGCCACAAGGTGTACCATTTTGCTGAATCTGTCAACAAATACGAGAATACCCGTATTCCCGCGTGCGTCTTTGGGTAACCCGAAGACGAAATCCATTGAGATGGATTCCCAGCACTCAGCCGGAACCGGTAGAGGCTGTAAAGGTGCACGCAGTGAAGGACTTGACTTCACTCGTTGGCAGACTTCGCATGCGCGAACATACTTTCGCACAAACTGATACTGGCGGGGCCAGTAAAAGTCTCGACTTACCGTGAGATATGTTTTCTCTCGGCCACGATGTCCTCCTATAGGAGCATCGTGATACTCGAACATGATCCGCAAACGCAGATCAGTATCATCTGGAATGACAACACGTGGTGTGTCACCAGAAACGGCTGTATAGTACAGTAAACCGTTACGAGTAGTGTATCGATCTGATGCAGATCGATACGCGAGGCGACAATCGTTTCAACGATTCTCGGGATGGTTGGGAGAGATGTGACAACAACTTCACTATCTCACCATCTTGGGCGTATGCCCGCCTCACATCATCATACAACGTTGTAGATGGAACTGAGGACGTCATAACCGCAACAGTGACTGTCTCACTGTTGGGTTTCGCGACTGTTTCAAAGTCGGGACGACGTGAGAGTGCATCAGCGACGACATTAAGTCGTCCTGGTTTGTACTCGACCGTAAAGTTGTATTCTGCAAAGAATGACAACCACCGCGCCATTCGTTGTGAAAGGTGCGGGCTGTTCACTGCCGTGCGTAAGGACGCATGGTCAGTGTAAACAACGAAGGGTCTATCTCCTAATAGATAGACTCTGAACTTCGCGAGTGCATACTTCATGGCAAGGAGTTCCTTGTCATGCACTGGATAGTTCCGCTCAGCTGGTTGCAGCTGACGCGACTGATAGCAGACGACGCGTTCAACGCCTTCAAGGTCGTACTGCATTAATGCACAGCCGATTGCGAAATCGCTGGCATCACAGACCACATGAAATGGCCTGTCCTGATCGGCTATTGCTAGGACTGGGGATTGTATCAAGCTCTGCTTGATACCCTCAAAGGAGCGTTGACATTCAGCGTTCCATAACCACCTCTCGTTCTTTTTCAACAAACGAGAGAGGGTGTACAGTCATCTCAGCGTAATTGCGTGAATACTTATGCAAATACGCCGCTAGCCCAAGGAATTTTCGAAGACCTTTGACATCGACCGGCACGGGCCAGTCGGTGATCGCCTTGATCTTTTCGGGATCAGGACGTACACCGTTCTTACCAACGATGCACCCAAGAAGTGGTATTTCGCTTGCTGCAAATATACACTTCTTGAGGTTTGCATACAATTGATGCTTTTGCATGATTGTAAGAACTTGTCGGACGTGGTACTTGTGAACCTCAACGTCCGACTTTCCATCCATAGCTCGACTATGGATGAATACGTCATCGAAATAACTCGGCGCGAATTCTCGTACTGGCCTCAACAGATGTGATACACACCTGTTGAACGTGGCAGGGGCATTACTGAGCCCTTGTGGCATTACTAGCCATTCCCAGAGCATGCCGCTAGGCGTGCTAACTGCGGTATAGGGTATATCCCGTTCCCGCATTAGGATTTGATAGAAGCCATCCATCAAATCCATGGACGAAAAGATGGTACTCTTTGACATACCATCAATGATTACGTCCTTCCTCGGTATCGGCGTCTGAGCCGGTACCGTTGCAGCGTTCAATTTGTTAAACGCGTGCACTATCCGCCACCCTCCTGTTGCTTTTCGCACACAGAAGGTCGGAGAGCTATGTGGGGAAGTTGATTCCCTCACATGGCCCGCTGCTAAACGATCGGCAAAGAACTTGTCGATCGCAAGTACTTGTTCACGAGGCAGTGGCCACTGCTTCATGACACAGTACTTCGAGCCTGGTTTAAGCTCGACTTCGTGTCGAATACCTTTATCCTTCGGTAATTCGCACGGAACAGTTTCAGGGAATACATCCTTGAATTCAACCAAATCCTCATAGAGAGGGTTTTCCTTGAGCGATTCCCATGATTGGGACTCATATCGCTCAATTCGTGTCTTTTCATCTAGGACACTCTCGTCCATAGATGAACTACTGAGAACTCTCTCGTTCTCAGTAAACACTGTTGCTGACCTTATGTCGGTTACACACTCGTCGTCAGCGACGAGTATGCAGATCTGCTTGACTTTGCCACTACGCAGATCACGCAAGAACCTTTTATGTTCGAGCGTTGGCAACTGAGTGATCTCCGAAGTTAACTTCGGAGGCGCAATCAGATCAAGTGTATAAGCGCCTACACATGATCCGTTATTGACTATGACATTCAATGTCTCTGTCATTTCCTGGGGACTTATTCCCTCAGGCTTCGAAGGACTTATTCCTTCGTCTTCCCGGGGACTTATTCCCGCGGGTTTCGGGGAACTTATTTCCGCCGTATTTGTAATCTTGGGACTTATTCCCTTTATTTCCTCTAGCTGGGGTTGCGCAACCACAGCGAGATCCTCTACGAAAGACTCTCCAGTCGATCTAGGATTATCGTTTCGCTTAACCTGAGCGATCGATTGTTTCTCTTCTAGATGTTCCCCTCTAGGGATACATCTTTGTCCCAGTCCACCCGACTTATTCGAGTGGTGGACCTTCGGCGCAGCCTGTGTTTCCTCACAGCCGCCGGAACTTTGCTCCGAAGTGTAACCGTTTGGTACACTAAGGTTTTGTGCAGTCGTACTAACGACCGTACCACAAGTGAGGCCATCGCACTCACTCGTAGTACATCCACACGCTTGTGGACGCTCCAAAACGTTCATCAGATGGCCATCTGATGAACAAGCGGCGAGCATCGTTACTGTCCGATGTTGCCAGTTTACCCGTGGTTCGTACCTTCTGAGCCACGGTATTCCAAGGATGACATCAAATTTGTCATCCAAATCCAATACGATAAAGTCATCGTCGTATTGGGTATCTTCTAGCGTATAGTGAATCTTCACTATACGCTTCATGACTGTTACGGATGCGCCTGTCGCAAGACGTACCGTCATCCTCGTAGGAGGTGTGTCACATTCACTGAATTTAAAGTGACCATCTTCTAGCGATTGGCGTCGCACAAAATTGTTGGACGCCCCACAATCGACTAGAGCTCGAAGGGACAACTTATTCGTCACTTCGAGTTTCAAGGTAATGAGTGAGATCTCATTACCTAGAGCAGCAACGCACAATGTCTGTGTGTTGGGAGCAACCTTCATCAAGAGGCCTACAAATTCTCTTGACGTTGCTGGATCAGTAGGGTGCTCCGCACCTACTGATCCTGTCCGTTTTTTGACGGTCCATCCCGTTGTTGCGTCTTTGCACCAACTGCGGACCCTCGTCCCTGCCCCTTTCTCATGGGTGGACGGTCACTACGCCCAGTGTCGCGAGACACTGGACGAGGGGCACTACACTCGTAAGCGTAGTGTCCTGTCTTTTGACATCTGTTGCATCTCTGCAACTTCTTGTAGCCTGTAGAGCGAGCCTTCTCGCTCTCTACATAACAGAGTTCCATCGGCTCTGGACCTCCGTTGTCATATCGTCTCGGTTGACGATATGATGTCGAGCTGGCGCGAGCCTGTCTCAGACTGAAGTCTTCCTGCTCCGCAATGGAAATGGCTTGTTCTAGTGAATCTAGTTCAAGCCGGAACAGGTGAGTCTTGACGGGACCATCCGCAAGACCCTGCATGAACACCGAAACCAACGTGTGTTCATCCACTGGATTGGAACTTATACAACTCGTAAGATGTCGTATATGTTGAGCGTAAGCGTGCACATCACGCTTACCCTGCTTGAGCTTCAAGAGTTCGGTTCGAGCCCTGAACTCAGCTCTAGGCGGTTCAAACGTTTGTCTGAGCCGCGACTTGAAGACTTCCAACGACCCAAACGCATATGGGTCGTGCAGCTTGAGCCCCAGTGCCCAAGTCTTGGCACGTCCTGCCAGATTTGATTGGGCAAATGCAACTTGCATATCCCCGTCGTCGATGCGACGCGCCCTTATGGCGTCATCCAATTCGACGAACCATCTCAAGAGGGAGTCTTCTTCGACCCCTCTATACTTTGAGATGTCAATCTTCAAAGTCTCGGGCCGACGCGAGTGCATCGACCCGCCAGCAGCAGCCTGCTGCTGTCTCAACAGTTCAAACTGTTGAGCACCTTGTTCTCTCAACAACTCTGCTTGTTGAGAACCTTGTTGGTGAAGCAAGGCTACTTTCTCGCGTTCAGCGTCAAGTTCATTTTGGATGAACTTGGCGATAGTAGCATGTTGGGCGTCTCTATTGAGAGCCTCTAGCATGACGCTAACAGCATGGATGCCCATGGTCGAACCCATTCGTTCAACCGCATCCCATTCGACATCGCTCAAATGGGAGTAGCCGTCACGCGTAGCGTGAAAGCTTTGGTCATCTTCATCATCCAACATATTCATGTTGGATGTGAACGCGGTCCTTGGACGGACTACGAAGTGCTACCAGGTGTAACGGGGCACCCTGAAGCTTGTACTGGTGACAGTACAAGCTACTTATTCTGATAACAGAATAAGGCGGTGCCTCGTAACTTCACGTACACTCGTACGTGCAGAGGAAGACAGTAAGAAGAAGCGAGTACTTGGTTAGAGTAAAAAGTAGAACTGTATTTATAATAGTTAATGTCTGCAATAAATCACTATTTATCTTCATCTAACTATGTCTAAATACAAATGTGTAAATCAGTTATCTGCTCACCACTCATTGCGTGCGTCTGTCGTGGCGCGTCTTCGTTGGTTGATATAATGGCCTATATCAACCAATTAGGAACTACTTGGAAGTGCTACCGAATATTGTCCTTATGACAATATTCTGAGAATATAACTCTTATAGTTATATTCTATTAACAATTTCTTATAAATTGTTATGTAACGATTCACCCCGTTACAGTCAACCTGAGCAGAACAGTGGGACAACGATGTCGTACTGGAGCATCAGGGATGAACAAACTGCGGGGGTAGCAATTTTATTGACCCCTTTGGCAGCTGCCTTAAAACTCCTTGGAATACAACGGGATGGTCGGCTTGGGTCATTGCAGTCGACTTGGGCGATACCCACTCGGTGCACATATATGCGCCGAACAAACCAGTCTATCATGAGCGTTTCTTCACTAAGTTGTAGGTATGATCGTGGAATCAACGACCGACAATGCTCGCAGGCGACTTCAATTGTGTTCAAAGTCGGCCTCTCGACAGGCTTGGAGGTACACGTAAGGGAAGGCCGGAAAGCGCATCACTCAAGCCTATAATAGAAGATATATTTTGGAAGATGCTTGCATTCTTAGTGCGTCAGTGGATGGGGAAGGTGACGACCCTGACCCATCGATTTTTTACAAACTTGGGGCCCGATGCGGCAAGTCGTATAGATCGTTTTTATGTGACGCAATCCTGGTCCTCCGTGGTGCAAGATGTGTCAGTAACTGACCACGGGTATCGTCAGACCATCAGCGTGTGCAGCTGCCCATACAAGGATACCGGACTACTTTCCCAGTCACGACGACAGCGTCGTACGGACACATATATCATTAGATGTGCGCATACCTCTCGAGTTATCAAGGCGCTCCTTGGTGCTCTTATCGATGAAATCCTGGGCTACAAAGTGACATGTGCATTTTTAGATGCTACCGCAAGAGGATGAGTGAAATTAATTCATCATGTGCGGCGGCGACGGACCAAAGAAGGAAAGCAGTAATACGGCATATCAAGGCTCAGAGCCGAGTACATCTATTAACTCGTCAGGATCATCTTGCAGTCACAAGCGAGGAGGCGAGGGAAGAACATCTGGTGCGAATGGGTGACAGGTTGAACCGGATGATGGATCAGACTCGATGGAATTTGAAGCGAGTTTCTATTTTTGAAAAGGATCAAACCATTACATCCATTTGAAACATCAATGGGGATGCGTTTACGCGAGGCATGACAACGACCGATCGATTTGCATTGGAATGGAAGATTATCTTGGATGCTGTCCACAATGAAGCACCTCATCAACTACTGGGTGCTCAGTTCGACTCTTTTGTCACGATTCCGGATACCAGACACTTATCAGCGACTACTAATGATTTGTTGATGCGCGAGATATGTATAAATGAGGTGACAGCATGCATTGATGCACTGAACCGCCAAAAAGCAGGTGGAGCAGTGGGCTTAATTTTGATTTCTTTAAGGATACACAATCCGTGCTCGCATCAGCGATGGTAGCTGTCGGCAACGAGATACTTCATGGAGGTCACCCACCGCAATTATTTTTAGAGAAGCTGATCATTTCACTAAGCAAACAGGGGGGTTCTAATGTAAAATTGATTACAGACCAATCGCACTTCTACAAGCCAGTTACAAGATGTTCGCGAAGGTCATTGCCACGCGGGTCCAGTGTACTGGGGAAATTAAATTGGAGATTTGCAGCAAGGCTTTGTTCATGGACAGCAGATGCAGAAGACTGTCCTAACGATGAATGTTATCCTTAACACCGGTGCGGACCTGAGGTGGCGGACATGTACAGTGAAGCAATACTCTTACTCGACATTCGCAAGGCATATGATACCTTTGCCACAAATTTTCTTTTCTTAGCGCTGGGTTTGGATTATGGCCGGAGTTTGTTACTATGATTCGGACTATTCATTTCGGGACTACAGCACATTTTCTGGTCAATGGGGAGCTTTCGAGGACACATGAAGTGTGCTCGGGTATCCGCCAAGGATGCCCGCTGTCTTCTTTATTATTCATCATCGCAGCGTAAGTGCTTGCGCTGGCAACCCATGATGACCCTACTTACCCAGGCATCACCGTCCCACATGGAGGCGGCACGAGACACAAGATTTCAGCATTCGTCGATGATGCAACTGTTTACAAGAAGAGAGGCATATTCCACGTGTCCTGCAGGTCTTAAAACAGTTTCGCTGTCTGTCGGATTTTGTGGTGCAACCACGATGAGGCAAGATCATTTTTCAAAACTTAACTGTCCACAGTGAGGAGTTCTGTGGTATTTTAGTGCTTCGTCACGGAAAAAAGACGCTTTACTTAGGTTACCTGATTGGGACTGGAGATCTCACGGACGTGAAATGGTCTTTTTTTAATTATAAAGTTCAAAGTTTTATTAAAAGGAAATACCGAAAAGTGCCTATGGGCGCCCGGGGCTTTTACTTCTAATCGACTTTCTAATCGACTATCTATTTGACCCTTATAAGCGCGCTTACGCAGCCTCCAACGACGTCTTGCTACAGCTACGCAGCGTTCCACAAATGTTGAGATCCATGTCTTGATATTTAAATCTCATCACTCTACCGTCAGTTGTGTTCACAGCAGCGGTGTTTGATCTCCCGGTATGGCTGACAAACAGCTCCGGAATCTCCAGAAGCAGTTTTTGTGGAAATGCTCGACCAGTACCGACGACACGAGGCAAAAAGTGAACTCGGCGCTTCTTTACACTCTGAATAAGCCGGCGGTGTCGGGCTAGCTTCGATTGTGTTTGCATGCAAGACTCAGCAATTAAAACAGGCTATATTATGGCCTACACAACGCAAGGACATCTTCTATTCGGCATGGCAAGCTTGGGTCTTTGGTACGACTTCTGATCAGAGGCCTGCTGTTAAATCGCCATAGACGAGCGAATGCCTCGGCGGTCTACTCTCGACGGCACAATGGAAGTAATTTTCTGCAGATGCTACAGCCGTGGATGGTACCCAGTATACCTGATCTTGCGAGCAGGAAGCAATGGTACATGAAAACAATTGAGAGTTTGGCTTCGACAGCCATCAGATGGACCACATCGGCGGAATGGGTCGTAGAGCTTTCACGGCCACTGTCCCGATGTTCTCGAGCGATAAAGAATTAAGAGGAAGACTTCTGGTCCACCTACTCCTAGGCAGATAACCCTTGGATTTTAGATCGACGGGGAGACCCTCTGACCACCATAAAGTATGACCGAATTTGGCCTTGAGCCATCGAGGAGCTGGGCCTACAGAGAATCGGAGTCCACACCTACTCCATAGTCATCCCCTTGGTCGGTCACAGAACCCATCAAGAGGCCAAGCTGCGTCGCTGGGGGATTGCGATACTGATGAGTGAGCCACATATGACAGTCGGGCCCAGCCTCCATGTTCAGCGACCCCTGATACTGCAGCACCCACCTGACTTGGTACGGGCATATGACTGGAGACTTTTAGCGCCGGGGCATATCCAGGGGACATGTAAATCTCAGTTATTGGAGCAGCGCATTACTATCCAGCTCGAGCAGGCATAAGACTGTATCCCTTGGAGCATTGCGGCAGACAACGTTGATGACCAGCGAACGGAGGCCGACTGTTTCACGCTATGCCGGATTAAAGCCGCCCAAGGCATCGTCTTTTACGTGCATCCGCAAGTTTACGGGCTTCCGTGGAGTGTCCCGGATTTTATTGCAAACAAGCACGTCCAGCGGGCATTAAAATTCCATTGTTGAAAGCGTCAGGAATTGCACTCACTTTAACGGTGTCCACGCTCGAGGAGGCAGTGCTTACTAGCACTTGGCAAGCGGAGGCATTATCACAGACACCAGTTTTCCTGTTGGCGCACGGCACCGAACAAACAGCATACCAGGTTTGGGTCTGATATCAAGTCGCGGTTGGCAACCAAACCTGTGTTTTATGGGAGGGGGCTTGACCCCTCCTGTCACAAGTTTCATTGCTGTCGTGGGGTAACCGAGAAGCTGTAACACATCTTCTGGTCCTGCCCTTGCGCGCAGCCCTGTTGGCAGACTCTGATATGCCATTGGACAGGAGAACGCTGGGGTTTGGATCAACTACACAACTTTCGCTCCAATAGTGCAAGTAGGTCGGCGCCGACGCTATTAAAGGTGGTCGAAGACCGTTTAAGAAGGGATCATCCAACGAAGATACGGAATAGGCGAAGGTCTGGAGGAGGCTCTGGCGTCGGCTGAGCAGCATTTGTGTAACTACGTTGTAGATTCAACGAAACAGAGTCGTTTTTAAACGCGCGGACGTCACGCTTGCAGGAAGCGTCGAGGAGTTTTGGTAAATCGGCATGCGGCAACTCCGGGCTGTAGAAAAGCGGGAATTACGCAGGACCACGACGAAAATTTAAGAAGCACGCCTACTATTATGTCATCGACGAATCGCAAGACAACCAAGAGAGCCGTCGCCTATGGTGACCAGCCCCGTACAACCACTGGACTCGAACGAGGCACCGGCGTTGCTAATCAGGCTTATGATCTATCAGACATCTTGCAACCGGTAAATGGTGAAATCGATACGTCTGCTTCTCTCTAAATTGTGCATCTGCAAGCGCTTTATCGTGCAATATGCTCTATCCCCGCTTTCTGGCCGAGGCGCGTTTTCGACAACATGCTCTACACAAAATTGTACTGAACATGCTCTGCATAAAAACCAACTGAACATGCTCTACGTAAACGTGCACTGAACATGCACTACATAAACGTACACTGAACATGACCTACAAAAGTGTACTGGACATGCCCTACAAAAGTGTACTGAACATGCCCTACAGAAGTGTACTGAACATGTCCTTTAACACCTAGAGTAGATCCTTCGATTTCCTCAAAGTATTATGATGTGTACCTAACATATCCTTTAATACCCAGAGTAGATCCTTCGATCTCCTTAAAGTAGTATTACGAATGCGTGATTTCTGAGCCACCGTAACACAACAACTGTGTTCGAGTAGCACTATTTCCACACTTTGCATATTCCCACTTTTTAATGTACGCAACGTTGCCTGATATTCAATGCGACAGGCTCCCATGTCCGAAATCACCTGTCTCTTTCGCTCTTATATTTAGTGTGGGCGCTAAGCTGGACCTCTGGAACCGGATCGACAAGTTTTGAGAGGTAAATAAATATGGAGCTGTACGAGTGTGAAGACGCCGTTCACCTGGCGCTCCAGCAACGTCGTTCGCAACTCATTGTGCGCATCATCAACAAGGCAGGCGAGTTGATCGATCCTTTCTGATTAAAGAGCGTGTACTATTGACGATTCTTTCCTCAGTTCCTGGCCCAGCAACAGACCAAAGACAAGAGTGCAGCGGCTGCCATCGACTTTGTGTGCCTCGACTGTCGAGACGACGGTACGGATCATTTGTGGAGAAAGATAAGATTTGACAAGTAAAAGGAAAACGACCGACTCTTTAATTTGATATTCATAGGACCCGAAGGAAGCGCTCGCGCTTTTTTCTCTGCGCCTCCTCCAACTATTGTCTTCTGTGCCAACCGCCTCCATTCATCACAAGAAGTAGAGGAGACCATGGTGCACGAGCTCATCCATGCTTACGATGTACGTGAAGTGGCCACAAATGTGTCCATGTTGATTTTGCTGTGACATGTCACTAATGACACAAATGATGCGATGCTACAGTTTACTGTGCGAAAAATGGACATCACGAAGGCAGACATTTTAGCTTGCAGGTACTCGCACATTCTGCGTAGGTTAAAGTGATGATGGTCATTTACATTTTGTATCATCTTTTGCAGTGAGATCCGTTCCGCACGTGAGTCCGAGTGTTACCAGAAGGCAAAGCTGCTAGAAAAAGTGCTGCCCAATGTCGAGTTTTTCCAAAAAAGCACACGCTGGCTCAACGAGCGCTGCGTGCGTGAACATGCCGTTCGTTCCACGAGTGTACGTTCTTCTTTCGGGTTGTTAATTTGCACCTGAACTGACGAGGCTTTGTGCTCCATGTAGTCTATGTTTCCAGCAGAAGCGCGCAAGGAAGTAGATAAGATGTTCGACCAGTGCTATGCTGACCACAGTCCTTTCGACTGAGTCATCCTTGTCGTGTAGTCTTTGTGATGAACTCGTTAAGGCATAACCTCCTTAGCTCTGGCCAAACTAATCTCCTTTCGCGTGAGTTACAGTTGTTTGACGTGCACCGACACTGATCGATCAGAAGATATCATGCTGACAGATTTGAAGCATGGGAATGTTTACGCAACACGATTTAAGTATAAGCGCAATCTGTTTAGCGATCGGTCGCCATGCAAGCTAAGGTTACCATGTTAGCAGCAGCTAAGGCAGCCACTCAGGATGACGGGAACATGTGAGGATGTAAGCTGATGTATATCGAGTGATCCGCGCTAACGAGTCTTGATGACCTCGACACCCTCTTGCACTACCTTTGAATGTCTATTGCGTGCGAGCTCTTCATACAACATCGTCGGTGATACAAAGTACAAAAAAAAAACGAATGAGTTGCTTATCATGTTCAGGTCATTACTTCACTAGCAACAAGTTATCACGCCAGTGTGCAATGTCGGTTATAGTTCACGTTCACGACAACAACTTTGTTTCCAGAGATCGTAATCTCCGGACGATACGTTGCATTCGACAATAAAGGAAGCTCGCTCCTTGGTACAAGTAATTCAGTTCATAAAACTGAATCAAGGTGAAAAAGACCATACAGCAGTAGTTACTGAAGAATGAGTGTGATGCTATTTATGTCTGTATGTACCCGGTACAGCTGGCTAGGGCAACGCAATCGGCCTTTGCTGATGAGCGTCCAGCACTTGCTCAGGTGATCAATTCACCTATGATCAATTCTAAGCCAATCAGGTGCGTGCATCACAATATTGACCCAGCCATGCGTGTGACCTATCATAATGATCGACCTATGAGAAGGGGACAAGCTCGATCGCACTTAGTACGTGTAAGTACACCTAACTGCGTTTTTTTATCGACACACACAGACAGACACACACAGTTAAGTACGATTTAAAAGCTCGGTTTTCAGCCTTGCGCGCACTCACCAATAGTTTCACCCTTCGGGCTCGCAAAAACTGTTCGATTCCATTTTCCGCTTTAAGCGTCATCTTGTCGCTCGAATGACCGTTTGTGATGCTGTTAATGCATCTACTGCGTGTCAGACCAAGTTATCAACAAGATTCGGACACTGTCTTTACAAATATCGTCCTCACCGTCGTCTTATCGCTATCACCGAACAAAACACCACACATTTCGTCTCGTACTTTAATCGTGACGAAGCTCCAGAATTCAGATAGCGCACTTATCAGATGTAAAATAGAAATAGCACAAAAGCGGCCGTCACGATACAGCACGTCGAGACCTTGCCACCTTCGAGCGACAACAAGCTTCGAATCCGAACGCATTTCATATTTTATATCCCAAATACCGGGTTATCCAGCTGTACCATCATCTCGGTACCCATCGACACAAAGCAGTGGAGGACAGTCTTCAAAGCACGCGCCACTCTACGTACTCCCAAGCCCGAGCGTCTCGTCCGTCCCCAGCGTCTTCTCCTCACCCACAGCCAGCCAGCCAGCCACAGTAGACCAAGCGATGGTACGTTCCCTCCACCCTCGGCGCTCTGTACCGGTACCTTTTCTGCTACGACGCTCAGTCGTTCTGCTGATGTAGGATACAAACGCGCCCATGCTGTTATACTTTGTAATCTTGTCTAAATTTATCACTTGTCTATTCTATTTTGTCACTGTAGGCCGAGCCGCCAATGCGTCAAGACTTTCCACCCATGGACCACCATCGAGGGGGTCCTGGTCCCGGTGGCCCGCAGATGAACGCGCCGTATCCGGACCAGCGTCCGCCATTTGGACGTGATGAGTTCCGCGGTCGGTACGTGATGAGTTGGGGGAAAATATCTTGTTTAAAAGGTGATGGATTTTTGGTTTGGTAGTTACTCTTTGTTTTTATATTTTGTGCGTTCGTACCAGACATCGCAGTGATAGTCGTGATAATTACGACATGCGGTTCCGGGGTCCCCGTGGTCATAGTCGCAGCCGCAGTCCGCCACGTCGTGGTCGGGGACCTGCTGATTGGGACGCGGGGCCTCGCTTTGATGACGCTGGACCTCCTCGTCGTGACGCTCGGCCGCCCTCATCGGTGCCCGAGCCGCTCGTGTCGTACAAAGTCTGGATCATGCGACAGACCGACGAGCTGTCCCCTGAAGTGTATCAACAGCGCTACGAGGAGTACAAGAAGAAACACGTGCAGCGTGTGTTACGTGCTTTTTTCGATCAACACAAGCGGGAAGAGTGGCTGCAAGAGCGCTACTCGCCAGCGCTGCGTCACCGAGTGGAGAAACAAAAGATGATGCAGCAGATGAACGAAGCCAAACAGTTTGGCGAACGCGTGCGCTCAGGAACGACCAAGATTTGTCTGGACGAACAGCAGGCTGCAGAGAATAGCGGGACCTCTGCAGAGGATTTTGCCAATGATATGGAGCTCAGTGCGCGCGTGTTGTACTTGCGCCGTGTGCCGTGTGCATGCCCTGTTGGTACACTCAGTGAGACGATCAAGAAGGCGGTATGTGGGTGTGCTAGCTTGCTGTGTGAAGCATGTAGCAACGTTGCTGGGATGTAATAAGCTGATGGTATTGTTTTTATGTAGGGAGGCCCTTTTGTACACTTGTACCTGTCGGATCCCGTGAAGAAGAGCGCGTTTGACTTTGACCGATCCGCGTACGTTATCTACGAAAGTGCGGCAGCAGCAAGTGACGCCATGCCCAAGATCCACAACACGTTTGTGGAAGACAGTAACCAGTTCCCGCCTTTCCGTCTTCAAGTGTCACCTCACCGTGCTCGAGCACCGTTGAAGACTCCGTCGTATTTGTCAGTGCCTGAGCGTCTAACAGCCGACTACAAGCAGTCTCTTGCGTTGGCCAAGGCGCTTGACTTTCGTTTGTTTCATGGTGCCGAAGACAAGCTGGCACGTTTCGGCATTGAGGCCCTCCTGGCATCTGAGGAGGTTGCGCCGAATCTCTTAACTGACAAGGCAAAGCTGGACGTTGTTATAGCGTATTTGCGCCGCGTGCACCACTATATTTATTATGCAGGTGTGCAGTGTCTTGACATGGGTGACATAATGCACGTGCACCCTGCGCTTTTCTGCCGCCCGCCGCCTTCAGCTCGTGATATAGATGAAGAGAAGGCTAGACAAGAAGCTGCGACAGCTGGCGCTTCCAAGTTGGAAGAAGATGCGGTTACCGAGAAAAATAAGGATGACGCGACAAAAGCCGAAGCAGGAGAGAGAAAAGGATCGTCAGCCTCCTTGACAGGAGAGACTGCAAAGGCCATCGGCGGATGGGCAGCGGCTTTGGATGAAAAAGTGCAGGCGTATTTGAAAGAGCTGGCACCTGAAATTGTGGAAGCCAAGCGTGCCAAGAATCGTGCTTTGGTAGATGAGATTGAAGCTCGCGAAGAGGCGGCACTGGAAAGCACGTACGCGAACTACGGTGAAAAGGCAAGCGATGACGGCAAACACCGTTGCCGACTGTGTACAAAGCTGTTTAAGGCCATGGACTTTGTGAAGAAGCATATTCGCAACAAGCATCCTGAGCTGGCGGTTGATAAAATTGCTGAGGTGGGCGAGAGCTACATGTGGGAGCAGTACCGTGAAGACGAACAGCACCCGATGCCTCCTCTTGAGACTAGTAATAGCGCAGGAGGAGCCGCCATCCTCGGTGGACGCGGAGGTTCAAATGGTGGCCGCAATAGTGGTGGCTTCCGTGGGCGACCTGACAGAGATTTTAATGGAGGAGGCGGTGGCCGAGGCATGTACCGCGATGAAGGTCCCCGCGGTCGTGGTCCGCCCATGCGCGATGATCACATGCGAAGAGGCTCGTTCGACCGACCTCCGCGATCACCTCCTCGACACAACGGCAATAATGGTCGGTCGCCTCCGCGTGGCCCCCCTTTTGGTGGTCCGCGGGCACCAGAGAGGGACCTGCCAGTGGATCCTCGCCAAGTGTCGACGTCGTACCGTGATCTGGATAACCTGCAGGACACCAAAGTGGAGCTAAGCTTTGATGCACTTGACAGCTTGCCGCCTCCCAAGAAGAAAACAAAGGTATGATATGTGACCGAGGGTCGCGCGAGTTTGGGTCAGGCAGTGTTTGCAGTAATCCAGGACAGCACAGCATGTTTACACCACTGTAACACGGGGCACGTTGCAGAGGACAGCAATCGTCGAAAAAGTGGTCTATCTCAGGAGGCAGCCTGCAGAAATAGTACGTTAAAATGGATGCGTTATCTTTTCATGCTTGAGTGCCATTTGATGTCTTCATTTCAAGTATGTGTAAAATGATTCACAGCGTGAATCGGCTGCTTCATCACTTTGCTTGTTGAGCTCCAGACGTCAGTACTTTTGAGTGATGTCGAAATCGTTCGTTTCTTTAGTATCAAAAGTAGTGGAACGTGTGGCTTGCTTGGAACGCAGTATTTAAGGCGGTAGATAAAGCCGCGTACAATGCGCTTGCACGTTCGACCAACAAAACGCTGTACAATCAGGTCATCGACTTAGTATCAAGGTTCAACAGGAACAAAGTGGGAACTTTTATGAAACGAGATATATACTCTACGCAACATTCTCTGCAGAGCTATCGCATACCCGGTGTTCACATCTCCTGGAATCTTGTGTACTACGAGCTTATTTACGTCTGTAGTTACAGCGGCAAACCTGGTAAAATAGTAGAGGACAATAGATTATCCGACGGGTGCATGAAACAATTTGGAAATTAATGAGGTGCGCTCATTCAACGCCAAGTTGAACAGAAAAAGTTTAGTGTCTACAAGCGAGCTTGTCAACAAATCTTCCATTCGTCAAGCCACGTCGCTCTCTGACAACTTTGCGTCGAACCTGGTAACGCGCCATCCAACGGTATTGCTCGATCTCCAGCTCTCATTTAACGAAGAGGATAGATAGCGGCATCGTTGTCGCCTTCGAAGTCGACAATTGCATTGCCAGGTTAGTCGAAACAGAGCTTTGCATGAAACTGCAAACTTTATGTTGAGTTTAATACAGCATCATGACTCCTCCAAATAATCTCAGTGGGTGATACATCACATAGTGCCCGACTCTTGGTCTTTGTTGTCCAGTCTCCGATAAAGGTATTCGGGTATCTTGAGTCTTACTCGGCTGCAGCTTACATAAGAATTAGCACACAGTGATCACTGTATTTATCCATAATTTTACACTTGCACGCCATTCCTTATCAACTATTGCAAAAGGTACTCACTTATTGTCGAAGTTATTGCGCTTAGCTCTTTTGATATTGTGGATACTATGTCAATCGTGAAACGATAATCTGCAGTGACAAAGCGAGATGATCGAAGGCTCCAGGCTAAGAGATAAGCGCGCCTTTCTAAGTGCTGTGGTGCATAGCACTCGTTCTCAATCCAAAAAGCGAGTTACTTTTCACGTCGAAGCACATGCAGATGACGTAAGTCGAGTCACCGATTGGTAACATTAGATAAATAGTATAGTGCACGCTGAATAACATACGGACGGATGCAGGCACTTGCGTCATCCGCCCGTAGAGTCCCCATACTATTAGAAGGTATCAGCTCTGGCATTAGCCAAGGTTTCAAGTCTCGACTACAAGACCCGTCACAGGTAAGTTTCGATCTCACCTGATCGGCTGTTGTTGACATCTTGACAGATGGGAAAAGAAATTACGGACGAAACGCGACAAGATGACTGATGATATTGGAAGATACGGGCACCGAGATGACACATGGAAAGGAGAGAGACGGCCACCATGTGCAACTTGACCTAGTCAACTTGCATTGCCGTTGAAATTACATGTTGTAGTGTCGACGGACAACAGCAAGAGAAGTTGACACTAATGTATTCACTTTTACTTCTACATCTTTGCAACAAAGCGCAGCAATAACTGTTCAACACATACCACATGTGTACAGTTCTGTTAGCGACTCATCGGATCAAACTGGATCTAAAAGGTATTGCTTTAATGATAAGGCGCACAAGAATTGCACGTGCCCTTTCTTATGGCTGCAATCTGAGATTTAGCTTCTATTACATTGATTCAAAATTACAACAATTATAGAACGAAACTTGCACGGAACACTCTGCAAGACGATAGGACTTAACATCCTTTTATTGACTTCTTCTCCTTTTACTACTGTCCGTGGTGGTGTGCTGCAACAGAGCATCGATGAGATGAAAGGACTTTGTCCGAAACTTGTACATGGTCGCGCCTTAACAGTGTTATCTTGAAAGAGTTTTCTAGCAACTACTAAGATTGAATCAAGCCGTACAGCACTCCTTGATCTCTA
The DNA here is from genome assembly GCA_921007115.2 of Peronospora matthiolae. Lineage (NCBI taxonomy): Eukaryota > Oomycota > Peronosporomycetes > Peronosporales > Peronosporaceae > Peronospora > Peronospora matthiolae. Next base: position 199,204 of record CAKLBY020000058.1, on the reverse strand, counting down.
TCAGAGACCTTTGCAAATTTTCATTTGCTCAATAATACCGATGTCCGCTTGCCTGTCTTTACTGGGTCCGATTAAATATCACGACAACTGTGACAATCTATTCCTTGAAAGATGGATAAACTGGCGATATCCATAGCGATATAAATAAAGAAGCCGCTGTGCACACGCTCAATTCTACAAATTTTTGAGTGATTATGCTGTGCTTGGTATCAAATGAGGAATGACCACCATTTCGTCAACGCTAGAGAGTCAATAGCACCATGCGCGCACTAATAATGTAAGGACCGGAGGGGATAACTCTGTCGAGTTTTCGAATAAAGATCATCATTGATGTTGCATGCGCTTAATGTACACAATGCATTTAAAAATCGCCGTCAATGTGCTAGCACTGCACATATTTTTTTTGAGTAAAGTGGGATTGACTAGCTGGTTCATGTGTGTAGGTTTCAGGCGGATACGAGGGATGTCTATCTGACTTAAATTTTGCACGAAATTTTGCCGCAGCTAATTTTTGTGTGCATTATAATCAGCTGCTTTTACATACGACATCCGGTAAGTTTCGAGCCTAAATGTCACTTGAAGAGTCAACATGTTACTTCAAGCTCAACTATCCACCGTAGTCTGACTAACCGCAATCGGAGACGAACAGTCGATGCCAACTGATTTCTAAGCGAGTTGCTAGGAAATTGCACTGAGCACTCAAGTTCGGGAAAAGCTAAGCGTACCTAGGCGAAGTGCTCAAAACAGCTAAAATATTGCAATCCCGAAGGGTCAACCTATCAGTGGTAATGCCGAAGTGGTTTAATTCATACTTATCTGTCTGCCTGTGTGTCAGTATTTATAAATGTACCCCCCCTAGCCGCGTTATTTACAGACATACATGCGTACAGACAGACGAACATGATTCATAAGGCTCAGCATCACCACCCATAGGTTCACCTTTCGGTATTGCAATATCTTAAGATAGGGGATTAGGTCCGAAGCTCGCCCTTCGATATAAGTAACACAGTCTGTATGGCTGAATCAAGTTGCATAGCACTATACAACAGTATTCACTGAAGAAGGGGTATGATGCTGTTAATGTAGATATTAACACAGTACAGTAGGTCAGGGCTATGCGATCGGCCTTGTTGATAATTTCCAGCATTTGCCTATGTAAACATACTCACCTTGGATTGATCAAAGCTAACCTCGTGCGTGCGTTACAATAGTGACTTTGCCAAAGAGTAACTTCGTATTTGTTTGTGTACCATAGTTCCAAGTCAAAGCTTACCGCATTCATTCACACCGACCCGATTGTTTTTTTCAGATCCAGCGCCTTTACTCACGCCCACCCAAATTCTGTTGCCTAGTTTTTTTACCAAATTTATACAATACAAATAAGCCTCTTACATCAAATTTGTCTCAAATTATCGTGTTAGATAAATATGAGCTTGCGAAGTCGTGCCCACCCACGCTCACCCAAGAATTGTCTTTTGGACCAATGCCATATACTTCATGCGCATGGGTAAGCGTGAGCGTGGGCGTGGGTTTGGGCGGCCAATTTGAAACTCTGCTATATAACTATGTGGACGGGACAGTCTGGATCGCACTTAGTACAGGTAAGGTACACATAAATGCGTTGTCTACGGACACAAACGTAGACTTAAGGACAGATAAATACAATTAAAAGTTCTCTAATCAACATTGCGCATAAACTAATATCTTCACCCTTCGGGCTCACAATTAAAGCCAGCTCAGCGTGCAAGCAGACGCGAAGTGGACGCTAACGACTGTGAAAGGGGAAACCGTAATCCAAGGAGAGACCGCGTAAAGCACATGTGTTCATCTAAAAAGCTATGTTACGCTTTCGACTATCCATTAGCCTTTTTCATGATAAATAAAAGGGTTGAGAAAAGACCACTTTGCATTAAAGCTCAATAAAAACATTTATAAGATAAGAAGGACACTCCGTATTTAGACGGGCTCCAGTCCCAATTATTTAAAAGACTGCTCAGGGCACTACCCTTGCACACGCTCAGCAGTGCTACACGTGGATGCCGTCAAGTGTCATCGCTGAACTACGTCAGCAATGGTACTTAAATTGAATGTTCAAGAGAAGTAGACGTGTGGACCGGCTATTAAAGCGAGTGGGGTCATAGCCGAAGCGATGAGAGAGAGAGACTGTGCATTATAGATGTGGCTGATGACCTAGTGAATACAGACCAAACCACTTGCTGTTGTGCCTAATGCTATTGCTGGTAATTCCTATTTAACGTTGTTTTTGATGTTTGCAGCCTTACGCAGGTGTCGCGTTGTGGGAGTTTGACAAACTTCTTAGCAGGTGCCAAGTTCTTACTACCAGTGCCCAAGTGCATGGATGTGCCTAAGAATAAATGAGGTACAAGAACTGACTGCTGGCGAACTAATGTTGTTTCGATGGTTGTAGATTGCTTGGAGCGATCATGTTCTTCATGATTTAGTTGATCATTCTAAAGGCGCATGTCAAGCCGTCGCTTGACCCGGATATCAAAGTTTCTTATGATTTATACGAGCGAAGGCCACACGGAGAGGTTTTTCAAAGCGACCTGATAAGGATTTACAGTGAACGGTATCACCAGGCGTTGCTTGCGTCTTATACTGGCGCTATTGCATCGGTACCCGTACTTGCGATGCTGTGTGGAATACATACCTTTGAGTTTTGAGCTGAATGATCTGTGCTGTCATGGATACTGCAGTGTAAGGCATCGGCATGCTTGAGTTCATGCTGGCCTTAGTTGTCGTACTTGACACTGGTGTTTATTGTAGGAATCCAACATGGTTTTACTTGTTGCTTTCCCTTTTGAGAAAGTACAAGCAGGTTGGTAATGTTTGCTGCTCCTGATAGGTTTTGTGCAACACGGCTAACTAGCGTCGCCTGTGTATTGTTGTTTTGAAAGGTCCTGAACGACCACACCACGTACTTTATATGGCGTGCTTTTGGCTGCTTCTGCCCGCACTAGGTATCTTTTGCGCAAAATTATTAATAGATTCCTTTTTTTGACCTCACCAGATGATGCCGAGAAGATATGACCTTGTTGATGTAATGCTAAGGAGAGCGTCTGTAGCCCAAAATAGAAACTAATGGACGTGAAAAAACGATTGTATTTACATATGTGAGTGATTTTAACATCAGCACTAAGCATTGCTAGCAATTCGAATCCCAGTTTGGATACTGGAATTGTGTTTTAATTATCTTTCCGACCAATCCGAGTCCTTAATTTAAGGATATATGAACTAAAAAAAGCTGAGGGATGAATGATGAATACCTTTCGACTGTAAAAGTAAATTATACCTGCTATCCGTTAGTCGTAATAAATATGAACGCATTTTTGTAAGAGTCGTGGCCATCGATTTCGGTCTTTATCAACATTTTGTCATTTTGATCATTGCGATGAATTTATCATCTTCTTCCACTAATGCAGCAGATTCTGCTTGTGTAAATAATGTTTTCTACACGAGAGGTAGAATAAGAAGAAAGTAATAGTGATTATTTTAGCAAATTTTGCCTTGGTGGCTTGTGTTCTCACAACTAGCATTACTAAATATAATCTATACAATTCGAGAGTGGGCGACCAACTACGGTTTTGTAAGGATCCACTAAGAACCAAATTACCGATGAAGGTTTTGTAATGGCTCATCCAGAACCGAAAGACCAATGACGATTTTGTAACGGTGCATCAAGACCAACCATTTTTGTCGAAGACAACGATGCTTTGTTATGGATGTATGAGAAACAAATACCGACCGGGACTTTCGACAACCAGAAGGAAGCTGTAGCGGCCGTCGAACAGTACTTCGTAAGCCAAGACTTCGCCGTCAGCGTCTTCTGCAGCAATAGCGTTGGCACCGAGCGAGTTTTTCTACGCTATACACGGAAAGCACTACAAGCGATCACACGATTGGCCTATAGCATTGCAAGATCGTTGTACAAAAAAGTTTTTGGGCTTGTTCGAGCTTTCAATCATATATGACATCTATTCTCCGGAAGAATGTGCCGAATTGACGCTTTCTGAAAATAAATGTAAAAATGGCCATACCAGGTGTATTGAATTTACCATGCTCTCGGCACTACAGACGGCTTGTTGTGCAACAGAAGAATGGGAACATGTCGACGCCAAGGTTACACAGATGCGTAAAGATGGAGATACTGTACGAGTAAGTAGTGTACAAATACAACTCTTGAAGAAACTGTTTTAAAGTTTTATTTGCTCATCATTTTCTTTGATAGAGTATTTTTAACCATTCTAAGGGGATGGGCGTCCTGATCAAGGCAAGTGATGCACAAAATATTGTTAAAATGGCGAATTTGAACGACCTGAGCGTTACAAATTACATGTAGGATCTGATAAAGCACCTAAAAGTCCAAGACATTAATGCTACGGTCTCTGTGGACGAATAAGATTACGCCCAGCATCATTTTTGGTAATCACAACATTCAGTGGAATTTACACCGCCAATATGAGAAGGTTGTTTTAATTGTTTACGTTCTTCCGCCCCTGCACGAGGTAGGATTTACGTGTAAAACTCAGAAATTCACTGATGAAGTTGGATGTCTGGATGATGAAGCTTTTATTGAATAGGCATTGATGTGCAATGAGATCGACAGGATTCTTGCTCGGGCTCCAAATATTCTCGTTGTTGATTGCGACGTCGCACCTCATTGAAGCTACTACTGAGAAATGGCCACGCACATTTTTGGTAATCTGTCGGATCCATATCCCAAATTGTGTTAATAACAGCTGTCGATTTTTTTCGAATGCCGATGAGGATGTCTAAATAGCTTTCATGAACCACTGGATCACTATTTCCCATGCGGCTGCAGGAGTTTTGTAACGAAGATTCAGCAACAGCTCTTAACTATTGCAGTAAGTTCACATAGCATGGATTCATTGTCTGTTCAACTGATTGTTCCATTTTAATGTTAATGTGGATATGAGATTTAATTTTATATACAGGACAACAGAACAATTGCATACTTCGATAAGAACACGTTCCCCCTTCGACACCATTAAGCTTCGTTCAGCATCGACCAATTCCAACATCTTGAACATGCAGTCCTCTCACCAGTTGAGGGTGGGCATCGCGCAAACATCGAAGGTTGGCTTAAAGCGCAAGCAAAACGCTTCTCGACGTCAACGAGAACATTTCAAAGGTTGTTGAATCCAATTACAAGAGAACTAGCAAAACAACGGCAAGGAAAAGATGCGAGATACTCGCGAACCTGTTCGTTGAGCTATTTTCGAAACCTCATCTCAAGATGCAGCAATACGCGCTGGTGCTCCTAAAATAGTATCTGCTCGCCCTCGATCGTGCGAACTTCAAGACGTGCACTGGCTACCACTCAAGAGTCCAGGGTTTTCTATGTGTATACTTGATCTGCTGCCACATTGACACAAGACAATTCATCGAAGTAAGTGATTTCGTTGGACACTGGCGGTTGGATATCGACAGAAACGACAAAACCCTCAACCCCAAGCTTTTTGGTATCCCTCTTCCCTTCTGCATGTAGAAAACAAATTCTCGAAAACGGTCGCACCAGGTATCCACGACGGGCCATCCGTCGGGTTTTGTGCGAGTGGGGAGGCATCTCGCTCGTAACACGTGCAACCGTTGCTTTGGAATTGGCCACAACCGACTCCAGTGTCCCTCACATGCAATGATTAAGCCCGTCCAATCCAAAGACGCGTGGGACCCTTCCGATTCGTACCAAGTGCCGCCATCGCGACTCCCGCACTTGGACATACCACCGCCATCGTACCTTCCGCTCTATAACGCGACCACGCAGCCAATCTCGCCTATACAGACAATGCCTCGTCCGGCGCCGCTGCACTTCCAACCGCTGCAGGTTTCACCGGTTCAGTCTCCGTCGCTGCAGATTTTGCTGTCGCGCCGTTGGCTTCCACCTGCGCCGCTGTAGGAGCCGTCGTCTCACGACTGAACACTGCAGACCGTTTAAAACGCGGATGGTACGACTTATCTTAGAGACTTTGTATTGAAGTTCAATAGAAAGTAGACTTTTCTTAACCTTTTTGGCATTTGTAAAATAAGGCAAATGGAGAGCCTGACCGTAGCACAATTGTTTAGGCGAACACCTATGTTTTTAGCGGTTTTCACTGCGAAAGAGGACGCATTTATAGCCAGTGAAGGGACAGCAGCATGGTCAATAGGCTGTTCAGTGAAGCGCGACAAGCTGTCTAGCGATTTCCGGTCACGACATTAACAACCAACCATACAGACATCTAGTGCACAAGTGTTTACACGTTGTCGGAGTACGCCGTCTAGAGCGCTGTTTGCGTTTATTTAGCAGATGACAGGAAAGATAGGCCCACATCATCGCAATATATTAGGGTGTGGTATCTTGCAACGTTGGGCGAAGCGTCTTCAGTAGACGGAGGTGTAGAAGTTATCTCATACATAAAGCGTCATTCTAGAGGCGTTATCCTCTGAACAATGACGGTGTTCATACGAGCAAACTACTACTCACGATCTGACAACTCGCCCAGCACGACAAGACAGTATCGTTGGGCTCCTTGTAGCATCACAATGCCTACGTGACAGCTACCGATACCGTCACGACCATACGAACACACGTGCAGATCGTGTTTTTTGCTGCTGCCTTCTTACATCCTGTATAAACCGCTGTGGTAGCTGGCCTGGAACATCAGTTGAAGTATGCGTGCCTGTATCTCAAGAAGCATTAGTGGAATACAGCTGATCGCTGCCTCCACATTATGTCGATCTACTAGCGCCATGGACATGTAGATACTGTGATGCGACCTGTTTGATACACCACCTTTTCAGAGGCGCACAACGCATCACCATTTTGTTGTAGTAGCAGTTCAAGACCGATTGCTTATGGACCGCTTACATCTTCGTGCGTTGCTGATCGTTGATAGATAGGCAATCGTGTTCGTTGGTCGTAAGCGCGATGACGAAATGTGGTGAGTACCTGGATGAATTACTATATCTTGTCATGTTCATTTGGATTACGTGCAGATTCCGACAAGCGACTAGATACCAGGTCAGCTTTAGGTGTTAAATGACACAAAGGCGTATCTCGTCGATCACATTCAAGTCTATCTGACGACACAGAGCATCAATGCCGAGCTACAACCACACGTAGTAGGATGACATAATCGAGGCTGATCAGGACAACAAGTACTGCATGCAGAAGACGTAGAAGCATTGCTCCAGCTAACGCTCACGCTAATGACAGGATGCCTCTGCAGAGTCCTAGTGGGTGACTGCATACGACGTGAACACGTACCAGTATCTCGCGCATGCGTGCACTGTTTCGATAACCTTCTAGACCATCGTTGCCTCCATTATTGAAGTGCGAACATTCGACGGACTTGACTAGTTGACCGTAAAACGTTCTGCCGGGATGACAGAAGGTAGCTGCAATCCGGGATACCTCATGGCGCAACACGTCAGATTCTCTTGTGTTCAAGCAGGTCAACGCGCAGTCATTTATCAATACTTTCGGCACGCCGTATCATGATTAGATTGTATGCTAGCCTTTTCCAATGAGTTTCTTGCGCTCGACACTGATTTCGGAACGCTTGCCCAACGAAGATACGAGAAGTTGGCCTTGCTGTGTGATCCAGGCTACATTCTCAACGAACTCTTAGAAGTTGAAAGAGGTGAGTTGTGTTATCGTGACCTCGTGTCATGTACGAACAACGATCGATCGAAGAAGTCACACTTGATAGCAGAACATGGAGAAGAGTGCGGTGTTACGAAGCGATAAGGTGGCCGTGTTGGCTGATGAGCTGTCACCGGCCGGTTGACGTATGACGCGATCAGACTCAACAGCGAGTAGACTACTCAAAATACAGCTCTTCTACCGCACGTTCGACGACCTGAGTGCTGCTAGATACTAAGCCACGGTCGGAAGCCTCCGGTCAGCCACACAACAAGAATGCAAGTAAATGCGCTCACAACGAATCGGTCACGTCGACGCCACGAGACTAGATCCGGGAGGTATGCACGAATTGTATGCAATGTCAGAACTGTTAGCAAAAACGCAGTACTTTTTCGTTTATTCTTCGACCAACCAACCGAGTCAGAGTGACGAAATACTAACACTACAACGTAAACTGTAGTAGTGCTGCGACAAGAGCTTGGAGCCACCGGCGAGAACGTCGAATGGATTCTACTTCGAAAGTGTGGTGCCTGTCGGAGCTTTGCGAGGGCCCAGCAGATACTCAAGCGAGAGCTTGTTCACGGCACGAGGCTTAGAAGTTGAGCTCGTCACCGGCTTCTTGTCCACCTTTAGTAGCTGGTTGCTCGACACGATGAACGGACTCTTGCCGCCGTTGAGCGAGGCGAGGTTGAATTTGTCCATGAGCTTGGGGTCCTGACGACGGCGCAGGGCAACGGCAGCAGAAGAGGTCAATCGAGAAGACATCTTGTTGTCGTGTGGTTGTTGAAATTGGTGGTACTTGTGGAGGAGTTGGTAAGTCGCTTGAGGCTTGAGTGTCAATTGAAGAATGACGAGATAGGGGAGACGCTCAGAACTCGAGCTGCTGCTGTTGTCACTTTGTAACGGTATCGAGCAGTCGACAGCCACGAACTTTTCTTGATGGGGAAAGACTTTATTGAAGCTGCGGTCGTTTTACGTTAACTTCTAGCGAGTCGCTGTTTTACGTCGCCGCAGCTGTTCTCGCGTCGTAAACACATCACCATCTTCTTACATGGAAGTTTTGTGACTGTGCGAACTTCTAAATGTCACTTGATCAAATCCGTCCAAAAATTGCCTCCATTGATTCACACGCTCTCTTTCATAGACGATGTTAGCTCAGCGGTACTTCAAGACCCCTACGATATACCTTTGTTCGCCTGCTTGCAGTCTTTACAGCGGCTTTTGACAAGTATTCCGTGTCTACTGGAGCTTTCAGGTGCAACTAATCACTCGTGAGTTTAGAAAATTGAGCAGCGTAGTGGAGTTTGCCCAGCCAGGTGTCCAACGCTGCAAGCATACGGCTCGCAACTTGATCAGCAGCTGTGGGTGGCGGGAGAGTGTCTGAGAATCTCAGTGGTTCCATGTCTGACTCTGCCGAAAAAACCGTGGCCCGCACGAGGAGCTTGCTCTCTCTGAAATCCTGATTTATTTCTTGGTTTGGCTTCCGACGTTTAGTAAACGATACCGCTTGGGATATTGAAGCTAGTGCACACATGCATACGCTCCGACTGTTTTGCAACCGACAAGCGAGATCCTGCGAGCCGTTCGTAAGCATGCTTGATATTGGAGATCTCGAACTCGAAAGATCGATCAGAAGTCAGGATGTGATATGGAAAGTGTTGGCCTCGAGCAGTTTGTATCTCTGTGTCACCCGTTGGTACGTCGATTTCGCGAAAGGGTTTTTAAAGACTCATACCACTCATGACGCGAGTCACGAAAAAAAGCTTAGACCTCCAGATCGTGGTCCATCAGACATCATACGTAGCTTTCCACGTTTTGTTGCTTCTGAATGGCCGTAGCTGGACGGTATCGCAATCACTGGGTCAGAATCGCATCGTATCAGCAACGTGTGAATCCCGCAGCAGCATCAGCGGCAGAAGTGATGAGTGTATGAATCCTCTAGACTAATTATCAGCTTTGTCAATAGCAGAGAAAAGTTAATAGGGATCTATCGGTGCGTATCGCACTAGGATACTTCCTCTAATTGACGAAACATCCCAGCTCCGCAGTCACAAAAGCCACATATTTCTCAATTGAAACAAGTACATCAGCTGTAACAAAGGTAGTCAAGTTGTTGACAGGATCTCGAGGCAATCACTTTCACCGCTATACGCTTCGAGCTTTTCTTTGTTTTCTGACGTTGACGCGACGTCGACACAATGATGATTGGCGCCGTGGATCGGCCCTGCGAACCGGTCGTACGACCGTCTCCGTACGGTGTGTAGAAAATGTGCAAACGTGTGTAAACGTGACGTCGTAGTATGGAGCAGATCGGGCATGACCCGTAAGAGTGTATCGCTAGGATATCCGATGGCACGATACTCACAATCTGTACGGATGCATGCCCCTTCGCCACACCAGCGCCAAAAGCTTGCGGACGTAGGTCTATCCAAGACTCAAGACGGAATCTCACGCTCTGTGATGGTCATGGTCAAGAACGATGCAAGCCGGAAACCCGTCCTACGTAGCAGTTGCACTTGTGGATGATAGAGACCCGTGCCACGATGAATGTCAATGTGTTCCCCTTATGCCACAACTGCATCGAGTATTCTTGAGCATGGATGTCGCGTGTGGATAGAACATTTGCAGACATTGTCGTTCCACTGCCTTGATCCAGCAATATGGACCCACCTTCTTCATCTCTGTTCAGCTGTTCCGAGTTCGCGTCAAGTCCTCATAAAGCTCGGAAGAAAATACGTTAAATGATGTTTGTGGTGTAGGTTGAGTATGAGGACACGTTTTGTGTGCAGCGTTGCATATGGGCAGGAGTAATCAACAAGCGTACAACTCGACGGTGATGGCGCGTGGACCACAATGAGGAAGAGTGTGATGTGATCATTATGAATCAAGGAAAAAGAGATAGAACGGTAATCCATTCGAAGGTGCAGTCTGCCATCGTGGAAGCGTGAACAATGTATCTTGACCGTACGAGGCTTACTACCCTGAGTGACTGCGTTGGTCTCAACATACAGTAGGTCCACTTATCAGGCGGCAATCTCCTGACGGTATATGGAACCTAGAGTAACATAAAGTACTGGATGTAACTCCGACAAAGCGTGAGTTTGTAGTTGCCGATGAAGGATACGAAGTAACTTTACCTTGCTGTATATGCTGCCAGCCGGATGGTGTTCGTCTTGCTGTCTATGCTGTCAGCAATAGATCTCAATTATACGCAAACAGTATCACCGGAACAGTACACACTATACTTCTCGGAAGGGCCAGTACGGGTTTACACTCAAACATATTTGTCAGTGAACTGTTGTATGTAAAGATGGTCTACAGCTGCCAAGTTAAGTAGCATTCGAACACAAATATAGTTCAAGACACACGCGTTATGACCAGAAAAAAAATGTCAGTGTCGGTTGATCTCGCTACAACGATGTCGTCGTCGCAAGAAGAATCTGCAGTATCAATTGAGTTATGCACGATTGCTGCGCAGTCTGCCTCAACGTGTCGATAGAAAACGCAAAACATGCAAGCCCACTGTAGTAGATCTACTCGCACAAGACAAAGCGATGTAGTCAACAAGGCATTCTTACATAAACATAAACGTAACTACGACCCTGGTCTGCACAGGATAGTACTGCCGACATAACTTAGCTTGTCACCGAGAAATGAAGCGATGCTTGCGCGTTGCAGACATGGATGTCTCTCTGATATGAACTTCCATAGGAAGGGCAGCGAGAACAGGACTCAGCGCTTCATTCCTTTTGACGTAAGACGGTAACTTGCTGCAAAGTCATATTGTGGCAATGGTTTGCTGTACGTGGGAGGATCCATGGAGCAAATTCCAAATTGCACACGATCTATAAGTACCCAACAGTCACCAACCGGAGCTCCTTTATGTGCCGCCTTCAGGATCACGCATGTCACCGTCAAAAAGTTCACTGTGATCATCGCTTTTGTCGTTCGAGTTGAAGCAATAGTATACCGACAACGTATCTCAGCAGGTATATTCAGGTGAGGTGTAAGTTCACACTGTACGAGCTTGATCCGACAAAGCTTTATATCCAAGCACTGCTCTTTTATCAATGGGGTCATGAACTCGTTCTTAGGAACACTGCACGAGTGTAGTCGAGCTATCTTGTATGCACCATTCCTGTGAATCCGTCAGTTTAGTAGCTCTGTACGACGATAAAGTCGATGCAAACGTGCAAGCGGCATTTCGTACCATGCTACGCTTGAGATTTTCGTGTGGCATTGTGCCCCTCGATTCATGATGTCCTTGACAAACTACAATTTTTGTCGTGCACGGATAATCGTCGACATCTTGGTCGTACATTCGATTTGCATCTTTCCACTTCACAAGTATTGTGGTGCATCACTGAAGAGGACCATAGCCATGCAAGCAACAGGAACTCGAAATAAGTTAGTACTCGATTTCGACAAAGGTCTCAAGCGTTCCTATATTTCTGCTAATCGGAGGCACCAATGTCTTGAATGTCTATCGATTCAAGTGATAATCAACTCGACCTCAAGGCTCAAGAGGGACGTTGAAGTAGCACTGTCAAAATGGTGATCGAAACCTCGATCGATATAGCGCCCGATGGCTTCATGCAATCACAGCAATTTACAGAAATGCGAGCGAAAGCGTTCACAAAGATAGTATTCGCCACAAGGAAATACACGCAGCAACATGCGCAAACAAATGCCGCACGGCCGTGTTAGCGCTTAGTGGTGGCGTGACTTTTTCTTCTTGGACGAACGGCGGTAGTCTTCATCTTCGTCGTCAGGTCCACGCTTCTCATTGCGCATGCGGTCTGACGCCTGCGCTTCCTTCTCCAGCTCGTCCCAGGACGGCGCGTCCTCCTCCTCTTCGGACTGTGCGGCAGATGACGAGTCCTCGTCCACAATAGACTCCCAGTCCGAGCCATCAGAATCACTCGATTCGCTCTCGTCCACATCGTCGTCCGAGCCACCCGAGTAATTACTATCACCGGCTTCTTCCTCGTCTTCGTCCTCGTCATCCGAGCCTTCCATCTACTCGACATAAACAACAGTGTAAGCAAGGATAGTCGGATGAAAAACCAAAATAATACATGACGCACCTTGAGGAACTCCCATCCAGCCGGCTTCGGCACGCCATCGTCATCGGTGTCCAAGTAGAAGCGGTGGTCGCTCTTGATCGTAGCCATGATACTCTTCCAATTCAGGTTCGCAGTACCCGTGGTGAAGCAAATATCAATGTCGTCTAGCCACTCCTTGATGCGCTCAAGTTCACCCATGGACACAGCGCTGATCCGCATTGGCATGACATCGAAGTTCTTGAATACAAACACAACGTCAAAGTTCTTGGACGAGAACATGACGCGCTCAAAGTGGACGTGCTCCACCTCGTCCAATGAAATGATAAAGAACGGCATATCCGTGAGGCTTACGAGACAATGCACCGACGGCTGCAGCAGCACCATCTCCTTGAACGGTGTACCCATGAAACCTAGTTCCCGGTAAGGAATGTCAAACACTACCGACTTTCCGTGTCGCTCCGATACGCCCTCCATCTTGTGACAAAACTCTTTGAAAGTCGTGTTCAATTTCTCGCGCAGCGCACGCTCGCGATTTTCCTCATCGAGTTCGTCCGGGTCGTACATTGACCGCCGTCGGTTGTCAAGTGTCTGCGAACCCTCAATCACTTCCGTGTAGAACTGCACATCCTTCTGTTTTTTCTTGCCGATCATGATGTGATTCTTCAAGTGGAAGTGAATCAGCACGACGAGCTCCTTGTCGCAAGGCTGAAAGATCGCGTGCTTGATATTTGCGTACAGAATGTCGAGCTTTTGGTTCTTGTTCGTCATAAAGCGTACGCCGTTCGAGTGCGCCTCCAGTGTACCATGCGTCTTTCGACCCGTCAAATGCGGTCGAGCCGACAGGTCAATTAGGCGTGGCACGCGGCGATCACGTGTCAGGATCAAGTCCTCCTGTACGACTAGGTCGGACTCTTCCTGTTCTCGCTGCTCACGTTGCTTTACGCGCTTCTGAAGCTCCTTGATCAGACGAAACTGGTTGTTTAGGTTGTGCGCGTCAGATGAGCGGAAGCCAAGCTCCTTAATGAACATCTTGTCCGGATGCTTGATGATCGCGTTTGCCATGGCCGGGAGAACGTCACGTCCTAACGACGTGCCGGGCACGTAGAAATTGATACGCAAGTACGTCGCCTTGTCTTCTTCGGACTTGCTCACATTCTTGATCGTCGAGATGTGGAAAGGTACGGGAACTCCATTGATGGGCAGAATAACTGCCTCGGCACGCATGTCCACCATTACTTGTCGCTCACGCAGCTCGGACGGATAGTCTTGTGGACCCGAGTAAGCCCTGATACTCTTCTCCTTCTTCGGATCATCTGACTTATCGCTGTTTTGCTCCTCCAATCGTCGCATAGCCTCTTCGCGCTTCCGACGCATAAGCTCAGCCTGATGACGATCACGGCGTTCCTGGTCCGTTTCTTTACCCTCGAGTTGTCGTTGCTGATCACGCAGACGCGACTGCAACACTTGGTTGCGCGTACCAGACAGCGACGTGTCAACTGAGGCATGAACTGAGCTTCCCTTGCCTTTGCTGGACTTCTTCTTGGGCTCTTCTTCCGCTGCATCATCGTTGTCATCGTCAATGTCGTATCGCACTTTGCTCCATGCTTTTGGTACCTTCGTGTAATACTTTGTTTCGTTCTCCAGCACCACTACAGTATCGGCAAGAAAAACCGCGTAGCTGTCGATTTTCTTCTTCTTGCGCTGCGATTCTGGAATCGGGATATCGTTGAATCCGAAAGCCACATTGAAAGCCATGCCTTCTTTGATCACTGTCTGGTTCTTGCCAGTGAGTAGATTGCAGGACTCGCGAAACTCCAATCCGATACCAAATCCGAGATTCTTCGTGAGCTTGCCAAACAGCGTGACGTTCCTAGACTGGATGAACTTGCGCACCTTCTCTACTACTTTGCCTACCACTTTTCCAGGCTGCAGCTCCTTCACGCACAATTCGTGCGCCTCCCGCAACAGTTCGTACGACTTCTCCATCGAGCTCGTCGGGTCAATAAAGAATGTCCGTCCAACGTTCGAACAATACCCTTTGTACCGCGCACCAAGTGAACATACAATCACATCGTACTTCATCGGGTCGCGGTTGCTCTGTGCACTGGGTTTCAGGTCATACTTGCCTCCCGATTGCACAATTGGAGGATAGCACGGCTCAATGTCCACGGGATCAATCGTCACTTTGATCTTGCCTGGGTGGTCAAACACGTCTTCGATCGCCATCGAAATCTTTTCGTGACTAATGCTCTTCTCGTCGTCAATAATCTGCTCCATGTCTTCCATAAACTTGAGCTTAAATACCTTACTCGATAAGGCACCCGCCCATCGAATGTTTTCCAGCTCTTCACTCTCTTTCACCGTCAGCACAGTCTCAATACCCTTGCTCACGTCCACTTGCTCCACGTCAGTAGCAGCCTCCAGTGCCTTCTTAAAGCTCGCCACCAAGTCTCCCAGTGGATTTTCCTTGGTCAGCATGCCTGTTTTCGGTCCACTGGCCTTGATCGCGTCCAGCAGCACCTTCACATTGGCTTGATTGTCTTTTCCCTTGTTCCGCTTGAGCAGCTCGAGCTGAACACTGGACGACGAAGGACTGGCGTGAGCCACTTCCTCCAACATTGTATACTTCTTGCCGCCCGTGAGGATATAAAGTTTCGCAGGTGTAAACACCATCAGCGTCTCAGGGAACTCGAGGAAGCCCAGCAAGTAGATCTGCAGCACGGCCGACTTGCGGTAGCCAGACTCTTCTTGTTGGGCGCGACCAGCCAGCACGCAGAACGAGTCCACGCCGCCCCAAGCACTATCTGTCTAGAGGATACGGACCATATCAGGGACGTAACGGTTAGGATACCGTTAGAAGTTAAGTACCAGGTTACGGTTAGAAACGACTCAACAGTGACGTGTTAAGAAACGGTACAGCGCTGGTTCGATACCTTCCAGGAGCTATAGAGGCGCTCGAGTCGCCGGAAAAACATGGCGGCGTTCAGACTAGGGACATTGCGGACCGAAGAATCGGTTGGCGCTGTGCCGGACTCGGGCTTGACTTCAGTCTTGACTTCCTGCTTCACGGCCACTCGGTGCTCGGCCATGGCTCGAAATGGGCGGACGCGAGATTTAAGGCGTGGCGGCCAGCCTTCTGTTTAAGAAACGTTTCTATCCAGTAAATTTTGGGCAGATACCGCTACGAACCTACCCTTTTTGCTCAGTCTCGCACGAGGCAAGCTCACTTACCGGTTTTGTGCTTTGAACCACACCTTATCCACCTAATCGACCCAAATGATCAAATGATACCCCCATGAACGTATTTCTTCGGCATATATTGCAATTATTGTTCATGTCGTTTACACAACTGTCGCCCCATTCTTGTCGAAGTTGCGACGAAGCCTTGGCTCGAGCACGAATGCAGCTCCAGACGCTCGCGTACGCCATCTCTGGCGCGTTCACGCTCCTCTCGATCGTCCTGTCCGGCTGGCTCATCTGGACGCAGCTTCTGTACAACCCCTCGGCGCGCATTCGCAAGCACGTGATCCGGATCTTGCTCATGGTCCCGATTTACGCGCTCACATCGTACATGGCGCTCGTGTTTAACGACTCGAAGCTCTTATTTGAGACCGTGCGGGACCTCTACGAAGCGTTTGCGCTCTATTCGTTCCACTGCTTTTTGGTGGAATACCTCGGCGGCCAATCAGTGCTCGCGAGCACGATGCGGTCGAAACCGCCGATGACGCACGTGTTCCCTTTTTGTTGTGTCCGGCCGTGGTCCATGGGCGGCAAGTTTCTGCACCAGACGACTATCGGGATATTGCAATATATTCCGATCAAACTCTTAATGAGCATCGTGATGCTCGTTACGAGTCTCGCAGGCGTCTACGGCGAGGGCGAACTGATGAACCCATTTGTGAGCTATGGCTACGTGTGTCTCATCCTGAGTCTCTCCCAGACATGGGCACTCTATTGTCTGCTGATTTTCTTCCACGGCGCCCACGATGAACTGCAGCCGATGAGACCGTGGCCCAAGTTCCTGGCCATTAAAGCCATTATCTTTTTCACCTACTGGCAGTCAGTGATGATTAGCATGTTGGTGAGTGTGGGCGTGATCTCGGAAAAGTGGCACATTGGGTGTCCCGACTGTTGGGACGCACAGAAAATTGCCTCGGCATTGAATGATTTTGTCATTTGTGTCGAAATGCTCGGCTTTGCAGTGGCTCACCATTACGCTTTTGCAATTGAAGACTTTTTGTTACCGTCGGGGACATCGGGCGTCAGTGTCCCGTCTTCGAATGTTAAAGCTCCGCTGCTGGCCAACTTTATGGACGCGATCAATGTCACGGACGTGTCAACGGACTTGAAGAACTCACGGAATGAAATTTTGACCAAGAAACAGGCGCTTGCGGCGAAGTTTGAGCGCTGTACGTTTTCACCTCGTGGTGGGATGTTTTGAATCGACGCTCGCACTTTTATACAGTGCAGTGGAATTGAAACAACGAGCATAGTTGCAGTGCGGACGTGTATAATAGACAAGAAAGTTATCTACTTACCACAGCAAGAAACGAGACGAGAAGCACACGCCTAGTATTACATTTGGATCAGTACGTCACACTGTTTTTTTGTGCTGTCAGCGGCTGATGTAGTTCCAGAAAAGACAATGAAAACAATGTACGGGTGTCGACACGGGCGTGAAAAGAACATTCTCCAATGCTGGTAAGCTGGTTGAGGCCTCGCTCAGCACCCAGAGCTCACACTCATGATTCATGTTTTAGTTGCTGCATTCGCATCTTTCAGTCCCCTTCGTTCTTAGTGGTGGTATTTAACGACTACGATTCACGTCCACCATCGTGATGACCCTCGTAGCCCAAATGAGTTAATCACATGGCAGTAGTAGCTCTGCATCATGTTCGACGTTTGTAAAAGCGCAGCACAACAGGCCGCTTGACAGCACGCAATGTCGCCATCGACGAGTGAAAAGAGGACCCGCTGATCTCCATGGGCCCAATCCACGTCAATACGTCTCCAACCGACACCTTGTGCAGCATGGGCCCACCAGAGTCCATGTCCACCTTCGTCACCTTGGGGACATCGGCATCCGAACTAAACACAAGCCCGAGATTGGCATTCTCTCGCCAAATGAGCTCATACTCGCGGTCCTTCAATGGCGGGCCACGCAACAGTGTTTGATCCGTCTCCTCCGCTCGTACTGCCGCATATGCCGCAGCGGATGAACGCCGAAAGCGCAAAACTGCTGGCTTCGGCAAGCGCGACAAGTTCTCTAGTGTCTGCTTAAACTTCGGCTGCGGTACGATGTTCATATTGTTGGCTGCAAACAAAATGTCTCCAGGTGATACATGCTCGATGTTCTTGAGATTGCTCGTGCCAGTCACGCGAGCCACCACAGGGAATCTTGTCGTCGGATGCACTCGCAGCGTCAAACCGAGAGCCGTGCCCTCAGGCCACACGACCTCGTACACGTCGTTATCCATCGCCAATTCCTTTTCCATTGAACTGCTGGCTTCACTGCTAAGTACATGAAGCAAGGAACCGGGATGATGATCGCCCTGCGAAAGCGGTTTCAATGGCGTGTCGTTATCAATCGGATCGTTAGAAGACTTTGCCAGTGGCGACTTGCGCAGTCCCTGCTCCAAGTTGCGCGCTTTATTGTGTGTATCTGCGGTGCGTTGGTGCGTGTCGTTTCGGATTCCACTAGTGTGGTCTAGACCAGGCGTCGACCGAGGAGACGGGTCCTTGGTCGCGGGTACATCAGGCCCAGTCGTGTGGTATCCTCCTCCTCCTCTTGAACCATGTGGCGAGATTCGCGGTGCATTACATGATGACGCATTCGGCTGTCTCACGTCATGAGCTGATCGTTTTGCTTCCTGATCAGCGTGGCCTCGATACCTGCTTTGAGAAACTTCCGGTGCTGCATGCGGATGCAGCTGTGATGAATGCTGTTGATGCTGCACCTGCTGATGTTGACGCTGCACCTGCTGATGTTGTTGATGCTGCACCTGCTGCTGTTGATGCTGCACTTGCTGCGATGGCGGTGGATGTGCCTGCCTATCCTGGTACTTCCTGTGCTCGTTCGCCATTTTCGCGCTGGAAACAGTATGAGCGTTCTCTTTAGAGTGACTGCCGAGGGCTATGCTCATCTTTTTGAGCGGATTCATGAAGCTTCGCGGAGGAGGCGGAACTGCTGGTGGCTGCACAGCCTTGGGAGGCGATGTCTCGGCCGCAGGCGTTTCACTTTCTCTCGCCGTAGACGACAAAGTCGAAGAAAGAGACACCGACGACGAGGCGGAAGATATCGATGAAGATACAGACGTTGAAGAGGATGCCAGTGACGAAGTCGAAGCTGTGAACTTGGACGCGGAATGTATGCTGGCGGACGTCAAACCAGCGATCGCGTTTTCGGGAGAGCCCTTCTTGAACCGAATGACTAATGGACGCTTGGCTGTGCGTAGCTTGAGCAAAGATTCGTGGAATGTCAGGTCTCTCACGCTTTCGTCATTAATCCACACAATGCGGTCGCCTGAGCTCACAAACGCTGCCACATTATTCGGTGCACCCTTAATCTTCACCTTGATGGATTTAGCACTGCCCAGGTCTGCTACAACCATGTGACCGGCAGCACTCGGTCGAACAGTAAAGCATAGTGGCTGCTTCTTTTCCCAAATGTGGTCATACTCATCATCGGCAGGGTCCGGTCGAGACGACACCTTCTTGTTGCCCGGGCAAAAAAATAGCGACACTGGCTTTTGCACCTTTTGCAAGAACTTGATCGCTGTGTTAAAATTTCCATCTGTGGTGCTGTAATTGCCAATCTGTACCAGATAGTGCCCTGGCTGAACGTCCTGGACCTGTGGCGAGCGGTTCTTTCCCGTAATGCGCGTCACAAGAGGGTATGGTATGTCTTTACTTGCAATCAGACTAATCCCAAGCGGTCCATCAAGCCACTTGATCTCGTACTTGGACTCGAGCTTGACAGCTGGTTGCGGTGGGTACTTTTCATTCTCTGCTGCCGTCAGTTCTTCAAACTTGGCGGCAAGCTTCAAGCCAATCGTACTCGTCACCTTCGGTTGCACTGGCTTCACTGCCATCGGGTCAGCCATTAACCGTCGGAAAACAAGTTGACATGGTTTCGCAACCTCTTTCAAGTACTGGATCGCTTCGTCGAATTCCATCTCTTGCGTGTTTCGATGTCCGATTTGCAACAACAAGTCGCCCACATCGACAAGATGGATGCCGAAAATCGAGCTCTTTCCCATAATCTTGGACACAGCCGGCACCAATTGCGACTGCGAATGCCGCAGCCGCAGGCCGAGCAATCCTCCTTCCCATACCAACGTACACATATTGCCCGTTGCATTGTGCGTCATCATACCTGCTGTACTGCTTCTCATTGACGCCAGCAAATCCAGCGACGAGCGGCGCAAGTGCACAAACTCTTCTTCAGCAGCCGGTGGGGCCCGTTCATTCATCTCGTCCCCCTTGTCCATCATCGAGCCGCCCTGATCCGAGCCATAGTGTACATCTGAGTCCAGGTCAAGGTTGTCCAGTTCATGGCGAAGGTCATCCAGGTCCGCTTCATCCAGCGTCCCGCTGCTCCCTCCCCCACCCGAAGTTTTCGAGCGTCCACTGCCACACGAGAGCGTATCGTCGTTATCATCATCCCGGTCCCGGTCGTCGTCAACATCCAGGTCCATGTCCAGCGACTCGAGGATATCTGCGAGACTGTCGCGACTGCTACTGACACTGCCCGAGCCCATTGAGCTGGACATGCGCTTGTCACTGGCGTCCGGATCCGCACCCA
Organism: Peronospora matthiolae; assembly: GCA_921007115.2. Lineage (NCBI taxonomy): Eukaryota > Oomycota > Peronosporomycetes > Peronosporales > Peronosporaceae > Peronospora > Peronospora matthiolae. The sequence goes on along the minus strand of CAKLBY020000058.1, from coordinate 178,668 downwards.
TTGCTCCGTCCTCGTCGTCCTCGTCACCACTGCCACCTCCCCCAGCTTTTTTCGACAGCGAGCCGCGCTCAGTCGACGCAATGGCGCCGGACGGAATCATAATCAGGTCGTCCAGCATGTCAAAGACATTGTCCCCGAGGTCTGGCTCGACCTTGGCCAGCGACTGGCGCGCGCCCAGTTGCATGCTCATCTCCATCTGCATCTGCATTTGCTGCTGGATCTTGTGGTGCAGGTCGAGCTGGTGTGCCAAGAGCTCTTCGTGGCTCATAGAAGAAGAAGAAGAAGAGGAAGAGGAGGAAGAAGGGGGCGAAGAGGAGACTGCTGCGTCGTCAGTGGGCGGTACAAACATTCCGTGGTTTTCTCCCCGCACGTCGAGCCACAGACGGAGAGATAGACGACGGACAGCTGGGCCCTGTCAATCGCTCCCTTGGTCGGTCGGTCGACGGTCGTCTCGTTAAAGGCGAGGGAAGGAAGTGTGCGATTGTCGGCCAAAAGTGGACAGAGCCGCGTCGACGCGACTTGAGGCGGTGCGTTTGGATTGGCTCGAGCCCTGCGCACAAAGTCGATGGCGATTGGCTGAAAAGATCATCCCGAAAAGCGCCAGGCCCCGCCTCTCCCGACGACGATGCACACACGCCGCAGATTGTTTTTTTATACCGATAGTGGACGACGGTGACGACGTCGACGACGACGCGACTGCTAGTCGGTCAATCGGTTGCAGGAGCGAAAACAGGCTTGGTTTTGTACACCATGAGACAAAAAGACGTGGCACAGAACGAGGGGAAGCAGCGCGGTCGCTGATTGGTCCATTGTCGACAGAGATCCAGCGTGGCGATCGTGGGGCAGTCAGCTGCACAGAGACGGGTCGGTAGGTGAGTGTGGCAGTAGCCTCGTTTTACCGGCTACTTTAGGTTTACTGAAAACGCACCTAAGAACGAGTGTCTGATTGTCTGACTGACTGTCTGACAAAGACCATGTACAGAACAGTACTTGTGGGTCGTGTACCTCGATGGTTACGCGTAGTGTACAATCCGGGCAGATTGTGGACGGCGAATAGCGAAAAGACGCTCGCTTACGTCACCAAAAAGACGTCGAGCGAATCAAACGCTGTAGCGAGACGTTTTACTGTGTAGGATATACCACTGCTGCCACTTGAGCTAGGTGCCATTCATTTGCGCTTTTGATGAGCACGATCGTGCAGTAAAAGTGGTCAAAAGACCAGCGGTAGATTTCGTCACTTTTGCGACTGACTCGTCGGGAAGGACTGTACGAAGAAAACACAGACACGAAGTACGACGGCCTTGATCAATTGGACGACACGTGCAGAGTCGGGCGAGCGGGTACGTTGATGTTGGTGCAGCGTAGACTGTGGATGTGTGGCACTTTTTGGAACGACAAGTTGTAGGTGGAACGGTTGTTGATAAGGCGCGTACCATCACAAGTGCGGTACTGATGGGCTAGCTACTGTAATGTAATTCTGATTGAAGAAATGGTACCACAGTGAGTCCGTCGGTCTCGCTAGTTCACTACGAACGACTTTGGTCGTTGTTATATTGCGGAATTTAATAATCGTGAAGTATTCACTAATGGAGCTATGTGAGACTTCGTGAAGCATTCACTTATGGTGCTATGTGGGACTTCGTTTCAGGACGTTTCGACTGCGCATCAGCCGAGCAGGAAAGCCAGTGAAATTGATTAGAAACGTGTGCCTTGGAGCAAACGAGACGCTGAGATTGTTGCGCTTCGTGTCATCAATTCCACCTTGACTTCTTCGTGCCATCGTCCAAGCGTATAATTTTGAAATATGCAGCTGATGGTTTATTCTCAGGCGTTCCTCGAATGATGGTGAGGTTCTTGCTATCCGCCGACCCCTTCACTGCAATCCAACCGCCAAGCCCAAAGTAGCTGGACAGAGAAAAGATAGGAGTGCTCGACTTGCACTCCACGAGAAACTGCTCGTATGAGTCCAAATCCGCTCCCCGCACTTTTAGATTCCCGTACCGATTAATGCCTAAGAAATTGCTCGACTTTTCACTTTGAAATCCCCAAACATTGCTGTCGTCACCCAATGTGTAAGCACGAAACGCACAGCCGTCCATTACAACATGAGCTCTGCAGGAAAGTACATACAGAACAGAACACATGCGTCAATAACATGTCCCCAAGCACGTGTCCATTGCTGCTCTATATACCCGAGCAGCGACTCTCCGTCTACATCTCGCAAAAACTTTCCACTTTGCGCCTCTTGTAACGCACAACGAAAGCGAAACATCACGGGAATCTTCTTTCCTGCAAGTTTGTTGGCCTGAATGCCCACTTTTTTCATATCCTGATGAACTCGTCCTATCTTCGAGTCCAGTCGATCCAACTGTTCGTTCTGTGCATCCAGCGCACTCCCAAGCGCCAGCGAATGCTCCTTCAACTCGACTATCTGCGGTTCCAGATCTCGAAGGAATCGGTCGTGCATACTATCAACTGCATGCACAGTCTCTTGATCATGTTCATTCCATCTCTGGACCCGTTCCTCATTCCTTTGTCGAGCACTAATGGTGAATTCTTCTTTATCGCTTACTTTCTCGTGAACACTGCTATAGTGCAGTCTTAAATGCTCTGCAGACTCAAACGTTACTTTGCACTCGGGACAAATAAATCCCATTGCAATCTACAATATCACAAAAGACAGACCGAAGTTAGATGCAAAATAAATAATCTGAGTACACAATTGTTACAAAATACAAAAAAGAGGCAAACACACCGCAACAACACGACCCAATAATCGTATATACCTCATTGGACACCTGATTGGTCAAGAGTGGCGGGACAGACGACATTTTATTATACAGCCAACCAGACCACGTCATGCCTCGGAGAACACGCTTGGACACGTCCACAGCTGCTTGCGTCTCGTCCAGCATGCGCTCGCTATGTCCCATATGCTCTGTCTGCATGCTGAGTGTATGTGCAGTTGCTTTCGCCATTTGCAGAGACTCGACCGTGTCCCGCAGCGCCTGCGTATGGCGCTGCTGCCACTCGAGGCGCGAGACCTCTTTAGCCTCGCGTGCTACGGACATTTTCACGACTTTTGCCAAATTTTGCGTTGTGTGTCCGAGTTCGTACTTGACAAAGGCTTTCAGTTTTGAGTGCTGCAAAGTTGAGGATTAAAACTACAGTTTGGTGGAAAAGTCTAGGTAAAACTGACATCCAGTCCTCGACACTATAAAACGGGTTAAAAAGTACTCTTTCTGTTTCAACTTGTTTGTACCTGCTCAAGAATAAGCAAACAAAACTCGTTTTTGATAGCCTGATTGGCTAATGCACTCAAAAATAAACTTATTCTGCGCTATTCCAGACAGATTAGTCAAAATTTTCCAGTCATTGCAAGACGAAACATCAACATTTCAACCCATCGTTATCCAGAAGTCTTGCGCCAGTGTTCATTATGAAGCGTTGAAGCCACCGATCGTTGGGTGAAAAGGCTCAAACAGCAATTAAGTAAAGTGCAACCACATTTATCTGTGTTCGGAAAGCTAATTCCCTTTTCATAAAGACGAATGCTAAACAGCTGAGCTCCTTTTATTCAACTGTATCGATTTTTAGGTATAGCGTAAGAAAGTCGTCGCACAAAACTCATGGTGTTGTATCGTCAAGTGACTTGTGGTGACATCCTAGCCACAAGGGACTTCTTGCAAAAACTGCCGCGTTCCAGCAGCTACGATGTACGATTACCTCCTGCTAGGGTCAGTCTTGGTTATTCAGTCTGTACGCCCGCTCTAGACGCTATCGGGGCTCTCCGATATGTCGCAAACACCAAAGTTTACGTTTGCGTGACCCTACTGAATTCGTTATCTCCAGACACAATTTTATAAATTGCGCAGATGCTGATCGTGGAGACGGCTGCGGCAACTGTAGTCGATTGCAGTGGTGTGAAAATCTAAGTTACAGCAGTTGTAGTCGAAGTGTTTGTAATAGCGCGGCGCCGAGAATCATGCAACAACTGCTCACCTCAAAACAACTTCTTCTCACCAATCTTCATTGTCCTCAATGCCCATACTGAAGTCAAAGGTGCACTGACTCTATAAAATCTCAGTAGTTGTATCGCATGTTCTACTAAGGATATGGAGTCCAACAAGCCATCCAAGAATAATATCGATACAGGGCTAATCATTTTAATAACTCTGCGGGGTACTTGTGGTCGTTTATAATCTAGGATGGCGGGGGATTTGCTAGTCGGGTGGTCGAATATTCGGCGTGATCTTTCGAATAGCGTCATCTGTTTCGATAGGAGGGTGGAGCGTCTGTTTGGCAAGATGGATGGTGTGGATAGCTTTGGAGAACACAGCTGTTAGAAATCAAGACATCTAGCGTCTATAAAGTATAACGTTCTCCACCCACTGCCTCCTACTGTCACACGCAAGCCAGTCAACATGTTATGAGCCAAGTGGAAGGAGATATCGAAGTGAAATGAGAGATACCAGGCGGTGTCGCACGTGCGGCGCCAGGTCTAGGTTCTTAAACGCTCTTTCCGCCCGCAAACCCCACTCCCGCAGTCTTCGATGTCTCGACCGCCCGCTGTTGAAAGTAACGAGGTGACTACAAACAATTTTATTGCAAACTTGACCGCCGTTCCCGATCGCCAGTCAAGGACTGCGACTCTAGAAGAGAACGAGACTGCGTCCGTTTCGATAACATCATTGGTAGTCGCGCACCGTGGGGCTCGAACCCACGACCACAAGATTAAGAGTCTTGCGCTATACCAACTGAGCTAGACAGGATTCGCACACGCGCGCACACTTCTCCAAAAAATCACGCGAGCAAACACCCACGGGATTTGCAATGCTCCATGAATCTTTACAGCGCGTTCTTATTAAGGCGAGCGGATACAAGGCGCGGTGGAGAGCGGAATGTTTGCCTCAGCGCTTGAAAAATAACACGCACGGCGACCGATGACGGTTGACGTGAGAGAATTGCCCGAGTAGAAGCCAGCGGCTACCCTGCCCGCGTCACGTCATGATTAAGCAGCACCTGCTACGAACGCTGCGGTAGCGCTCTAGTATTACGAGATGCCGAGCACTATTCAGCACAAGCTGTCGGTCCAGGAATTTGATGGGACCGAGCTGTACAAGGGTCTCGGAAGTGGATTTGCGTGGACTGAGGACGTTAAGAGTCGACCTCCTCGGTCGCTTCCTGGTTGTCACCGCGGAGAAGTACTATTACAAACAGACCGACGCCTGATGGGTCCAGCATTGGACGCTTGATCACGTGATGATCCAGCTCCACGCGACCTTAAGGAAAAAATCACAGCATTTCAGGCAATGAAGCTGTTTATGCAGAAGAAGGAAGCTAAGTTTACCTGGGTTAAACAATGTCGGCTGTTTATGCAGAAGAAGGAAGCTAAGTTTACCTGGGTTAAACAATGTCGGTATGGTCTCGTCACAGCGACGGTCGCGGTGAAACGGACTCGCCCATGCTCGGTAACATCGTTCACCACGCGTCGCCAGAGCTAATGAAAGTCATGTGCGCGAAGAAAGACTCAACGAGAGTCGACCACTTGAGGCGGGTGGAACAACTCGCGCACTTCACTCAGTCTATTGGACTTGGCAGTGACGTAGTCGGACGCGAAGATGTTGTGGCTCACGTCTTGAAGAAGCGCTTGAAGATGCGAATGTGTTTTTGGTGTGGAAGGATGAGACGGGTCGTAGCCTACTGCAAGATGAGGGTCGAGCAAGAAGACTAAGCGAGCGGCGCAAAGGCGGGAGCATTATGGTGCCTGCACTGACCGAGAAGACATCCGGAGGTCATACGAAGCATCCCAAGGGCATTAAGAAGAAATCTCGCGCGGAAATAAAGTTTACGCGAACGGAATGGACCGCATGGCGTCGGTTGCAGGCGGCATTAATGGCTTTGTGATCGCATCGAACGATGCTGTCAGAGCGATACTACTGGACCCTCTACAGCGGAAGCGAATCGGCATTTCGTGAGCGACGAGTCACTGCTTTTTGACTCGATTTCTTGCGGCCTTCAGATCTCCGTGGCCATTGAAGATACGCTGCGATTCAAGCGCGTCAACAGCTTGCATATCACGGTCATTGAGCGCTGCGCTGAGCTTACGGTGGAACTGAGGAATTGTACCTAGCGCCGTTTCTGACAAAGGGCACCATCGTATCCTACGTAAATCTGGAAAGAAGAAGCTTTGTTCTTGTGTACGAAGATGAAAAGTGCTCGCTTGCTCGATAAAGGGACGGTGCGTCGCGTTCTACGTAGTGATCTACAGTAACATTTTGTACGTTGAGACGACGGCGACGCGAGGGAGGCGCAGCGCTGGCGGCGAGATCATGGCTGCGCTCGAGAATCACGCGGGGGAAACTTATGCAGTCTAGAAACAAAAGACACGCCTCTGCACTTCCACTAGCGACTTGGTCACGTTGTGTTTGGCACAATTAAGCTCATGGCCAGTGATCTTGCATCCTGCTTTCGGATACCCGGCATAAGGAATATGGCGTGTATATCGTGCCTTAAGGACAGGCAGACGCGCAACGCACATCCACAGCAGGAAAACGGCGCCAACTTCGCAGGATTGGTGGCGTTATCTGTTAGACCTCATGAGATCAATGAAGCTGCAGGATTGACTAACTAATCGATACTCGGTTAACTTCATCGACCTCAAGTCGAATTATTGTCGCGTGATCCGTGCGCACTAAGGACGCGGAGGCAAAGTAGCTCGAAAGCTTTTTCGTCCACTTCAAAGTATTAGGCTTCAAGATCCACGGGCTGCGCACAGACGAGGGAGGCGAGATCACCATCTTGGACCTCGACCTCAAGCGCACAGGCGTCCCACGGAAGATCTGTTGGGCAGAAATTAGGCTTCGAACAGCAATGCCAGGAAGATGCACAGGACGGTGTTACACCTCGCCCTCAGCAAATTTTCGAATGTACGCTGCCGCTGCAGTAATGGGAGGACCTGGTGCAATACGCCGTACATTTCTAGAATAAAGTTCCGACGCAAACAAACGCTAAAGAACGTCGCTGGTCGAGGTGATGACCGGCAAAAAAATCGGGTCTGTGAGGTATCGTCGTCTTTGGGTCGTCATGCAGCGTTAATGCGATCCGCTCACCGTCTCCCTGCAGCAGCGGTTACAGTGCGGCAAATGCGGTAGGTTTCATCAAGGAGACGAATGTGTACAAGATCGTCCCACCAAAATTGAAAAAGGTGATCGTGACGTGTCACGTCCAGAACATCGACACGCTTCCCGGAGCGCAGAACGCGCAGCTTCAGCGCGCGGAAGGTGAACGAACGAGTGGACGACAAAGGAGAGCAAGCGCCAGCTGCTGGGGAAGCGATAGCTTACAGCGCATGGGATGCGCTGTGGATCAAAAGATAAGTGTGAAGCCTTGCACACAGTCACCGCATATAATGAGTATCAGTCGAAGCGCGCGCAAGATATGCTAGACAGGAGGAGTCAGCTGGAAAAGGCGAAGTGGTAAGCGCAGATTCTGAGAATATTTACTGAACCATAGAGAAGCTTTGTGCGGTGGCAAGCGTGGCAGATGGGATAAGTCGATGGAGTAGAATCCCTCCCCACTTCGAGAAAATGACGTGTGTATAGTCGCCAAGAGCGCGCCTGGGACGACTGCTATGCACACCGAGTGGGTATGCAAGACTAAGACTACATGCTCAACTTCGCTTATGTAACTTACCTGTCAACACTTAAAGCTAGCGCTTGTCTCCGTGTAAGTTTGCACGCCAAGCACAGCGACATTCCCAAATGCGTATTTGAATACGCACAAGGAGCCTCACCTGCGGTTCTTCCTGCGGATGTTGCGCGGGATCGGAGTGTTGGAAGATACGCTGCACGTGCACGATGCTGCGAGCTTAAACGAGCTCGTGCTGGAGATGCGTAAGAACCTGTACAGGCTTAAGAAGGTAGACAGGCTATGGAAATAGCTCCTGTATGTCAATCTATATGAAGCCGGTCTCGTGCGATGCCAAAGATACATGTGCATGTACTAAAAGCGAGATAGAACAAAATTAGGTCTTCTTTGGTATCTATGTAAACAATCTCCTCGCCACTGCGACGATATCGGCAGCAGTAGAGGGGAACTTCAACAGCTTGGCGTAGCTCGAGATATCTGGCCTCGGACGCTTGAGTAAGTTTCTGGCGATGCGCACATAGCTCGACAAAGAAGGCGCATACATACTGCGTCAAGAGTATACGATAGGTGATCGCTTGTACGGCAATAGTCTGGCTGACACAAAACCGACGCACACTCCAACTGGTAATGACGTCTGTGAGGTCGGAGCAGACGAAGTAGAACTCCTCGAGACGGTAAGAGGGTTGGCGGTAACGATTAGAACAAGTTCTGGCCACTAGTCGAATCTCTCCTCTAGGTGCCATGCTACACGCATCCGCACATCGCATTCGCGGTCTATTAGGCGACGCGGCAAACGCAAGCACCGCATATTTTGGTGCTTAAACCTGACAAATTGCATCATGCGCTACCTTAGAGCAACAGCTAAGATGAGAATTAAGATGGATTCGTTACTCGACAGCGTCGCGGCGCCATGTCGAGATTTTCAGCGACGCTGACTTTTCTGCCGAAAATGCGGACAGCAAATCGATGATTGGCGGAGCGCTGAGTCTGGACGGCATAAGTGGTAGCTAAAGCGCATGCAAGTAGGGCGGTGTGTCGCTGTCCACGATTAAGGATGAGTGTGTCGCGCGTGGGATTCTTAATCTGAGCGATATTCTGCACGATATTCTGCGCGATATGGGCAATAGGTCAGCGCTACCGATGCAGTTGCATGTGGAAATCAGGCGGCGATCAACCAAGTGGAGGGCGAGGCGAGACGTCGTCAATCGAGGCGAAGCACACCGATTGTGCGGCTTAAATTTATTTGTGACTTCTTTCGGCGCGGCATCATCGCCGCGAGCCTTTTCAAGTCGGATAAGACACTGGTCGCCTTGGTACCAAATGAGCTGGATGCGAAGAGGCTCTACAGCATGCGCAACCTTTTGAACGCTAGTTTTTTTTGATAGGGAGCTTAAGGTTGGTGGAGATGGAAAGAGAAAAAATTGCATCCAAACTCGAGGGGGTGTAGGAAATCGAGGGTTTGCGATTCATGCGGTCAAAGATTCGGCGTGCTTTCTTATTCGCGTCATCAGTTAAACATGACTGGGGGTAGAGCGGCTTCTGGAAAGATGGGTGGTGTTGATAGCTTAAGAGAACACAGCAGATAAAATGGTTTTTATTCGCGTCATCCGTTTAAACATGATTGGGGGCAGAGCGGCTGCTTGGAAAGATGGGTGGTGTTGATAGCTTTAGAGAACGCAGCAGTTAGAAGAGAAGACATCGAGTGTAATTACAGAAATCTTAAATTTTGTAATTACTGCTTCCTTTTACTTCCACAAGCATATCAGTCAACATATACGTCTCAATAGCAATGGCAGGAGTCGGAGTTTGTCCAAAATGACTGTTTGTGAATGGGAGGCTCGCTGTTCTATTTGATGATCCGATTGTCAAACTTAAAAGTCAACTAAATAAATTCAATTTGAGCTTTGAGCGGCCAAGTGAGTTTATGGTAATGGTAAGTTGAGTGTATGGGATTCACTTCCGAAAAAACTAGGCTTCTCTTTTTATTTCCCCTTAAGAATGTGTCGGATTCACCAACCGAATAAAGAAGGGATCCAATTGTTATCATTTGACTTTATAGATCGTCAGAGCTCACGAAATCGAAGCCTATTTACTCAAGCACCTGAGCACGCTAATTTTCCTTTACAATTGGTGAATTTAAAAATTATACAATTGAATGTATAACTACACAGAGTTGTTCATGTACGATGGATAACAAATGTGCGCTTTTTACGTACAAATTTATCTTGCTGGAATAGACATAATGTAACGGGGCTCAGCTTATTCAGGTAACTGAATGAACCTTGCACTGGTAGCAGTACAACGGTGTGTGCTTCCAGCTACCTCACGTACACGTATGTGCAGAGGAAGATTGCTATACGGAGTCAGAGTACTTAGTAAAGGTAAAAGGAGAGCTGCATTTCGTACAATAAATCCTCTTAGTAAAATCCCTATTTCTTTATTTAACCATGTCTAAATATATACATGTATTGTAACTATCCAGACACTACTCATTCCGTGCTTCTGTCGTGGCTAGACTTCATTGGTTCATATCCCGACCTATATACACTAATGAGCAGTGTGTTACATTTTCAGGACAATATTATCAATTATGATAATATTGTAAATATGTATTGCTTATCGTTACATTGTATTCATACTTGATAATTATCGTATGTAACTGATCATGTAACGGAGGCACCCCGTTCCACATACACCATAAGGTTACAATCTATTTAATTTATTTCTATACAATACACCGTACTAATGCTGATGTTGCTTTACCGCTATTTTAATAAATGCGACTACGGCCACTCGAAGACGGATCATCGCTGCTTTATCGCCGTCTTCTACAGCACTCTTTCAGTCAAACAACTCCTCTGCTAAACATTATAAGATCACAGTAGTTACTTCATCATCGCGCTGATGTGTGTTCTTCCATCAGCTCTACTTTAGTCACCATAGCCCATTACAATTTTAGCTCAAATTTAAGGCTCACGCCACATCCCCCAAAGCTTTCTTTGCGGTGTACTTACGGCCAAAGTTTTCCTTTCTATCGTACCACAAAAGCTCGATCGATTACAAGTCGCTGTACTGTGGAGGGGTGTAGTGGCGTACAGTGAAAGCGGTAATCATGCTTAGCGATAGTGTGACTTCAGACTCGATTTTTCTTGGATATGAGCGTGGACCTGCGTTTTACAGTTAACTAGCTGCCAATCCATCGATTGTAGTACTTCAAATTTCTCCAAGTACTCGATGTAGGCCGTATACTGCGTGTCGAGGGGAAAGAATGATATTGAGATGCATTGGTCGCGACCACGAGCGAAATGAACCAAATAATCGGCATCAAATTTTCTTACCACCACGTCTGAAAGTCTGTCTTGTCAAATACCGTGTCATTTGGGCTGACCGGATTGCCAATCGACAAGGCCTTAGCAATACCAATCATTGAGTTGACCAGCTCGTCTTCGACGAGGCCCTTTTTCGCTGAGAGCGAGTATTGCCTATTTCGGGCCAACTTGAACTCTTGTCGCTTTTAGTCAACCTCTACAAGCTATTTCCCCCTAGGTTCGACGGCATACATAATTCAACCCACGCAGGGACTCATCAAAAGAGTATGCGCGTTACTAAACTCGTAAATTTATGCACTGTATTAGTTTACCTATTCTTCTATTGGGTGGGAACCTGTCGTGTGTCTCCCGTCCATTCCCCTATTACTCCTACACACTCATCCGTTGGATTAGACCGTCGAGCTTCCAGATACTTTGCTGAGTTCAAGCTCATCGAGTTAAGACTTGATCTCGACGAGCTGGAATTCGTCACACTCGAACGCGTCGAACTTGAAGTCGACGATCTTGAACTTGATGAGCTTGAACTTAACGAATATTCACGCGGCGAGGCTTACCTCGACGAATCTCATCTCCTTAGCCTTAAAATAATGAGTATTGTATTGTCGAAACATGCTGTTCGTGACCCACACATGAAGTACATCCCACTGTCTCGTCGATCTCCGACCTCTGGAAATAGTAGAGATTAACAGTCCAAACGATTCATGCATCTTAAAAAAGTAAGTGTCCCATTTATACTCCGAAAACATCGAAGTCACTTTGAGTCGAGCCCCTTTATTGATCGACAGCAAGTAGAAGTTCCTTTGCAAAATGATCCCAGCCAGCATGCAAAGATTCTTTAGCCATAATTCACACACTGTAGTTCATGTCTTCACTAGGCGTTTTTGTTGGCAACTTTACGCTCAAATAGCTGGGTGTGGCTTATGACTTCTGTTAAATCATCTTAAAAAAGATTGCGAAATTTCCCTCTAAAACCTGGTGTATCAAATGTGAAGGGTGGAATTTAATGCAACGTAATGAGAAAACACATTGTCCATTAGGATACAATAATTCTAACGCATCTGTGTAGTCCATCATTTCATTATTTTGATCCCAAAGGGGTGATCTTAGATAGTGAACATGCCGTGTTCCCGCAGGGTTGTAGGGTGTAGTATAACGTATCCATCAAAACCGCTTGGAACGGTCGTTATGCGGCACTTTTTAGCTAAGTTTTATTTATCAGAGGATTACGCTATCTAGTTCTATAGTCTACACAAGCCTTGGCATTTTTTTGCTACATTTGCTTAAATGCAGATCCAGCAGCCGTTAGTATTGAATCTGAAGTAGGTTCCCAGAATGCCTAAATGTTCGCTTTTTTATCGAACTATACAGCCCAACAGACTTTGTTACGAGTGTCGTCAACATAAGCAGTCACAGCTTCTCCCCATCCCTTTGTGTCGCTCTTGAACCCTGGTGTCGAATCAGGTATTATAACGCGCCATCCTCATGTAGTACAAAAACAGTCCTCCCCCCATAATTTATCCCCCCTATGGTATAACATCTGCTAAGTTAAAAGATTTTGGGTCCACCGACGCTGTTCTATGGCGACTATGGAATATGGAATACCCGCCCAGACCCAATATAACGTATCAGGGAAAGCAAATTTTTGTCAAGAGTTGATAAATATTGTTTGGAGCATCCTGGAGCCTAATTAAGCCATGAATCCAGTGTGTTTGGATTGTATTAGCTCTACGAAGTTGGGCTTGAATGCGAAGAAGAGCACGGTGGGCGGCGCGGTCTCGATTCTGGGAGATATCAAGGAAGGAAATGAACAAATCAAGAGCAGCGAGCTTCTCAGCTATGGAGTGTGTCACCACCTCCTCCTCAGCTTCTCCTTCCTCCTTCTCCTCAGCATCCTGGACGAGCTTGAATTCTCGGCGTCGCTTAACTCCGCATGCACCGTCGGCTCTTCATCAACTGGATTAAGCAGTGACGCAATAGACATCGGATTGCGCAAAGGCAGGCGTTGCAGAGCTGACTCCAGATATTTCTCCACTTCCTGCTCCCCCTGGTAAACCAGATCTGCATCCTGTTTCACAGGCTGCTGAATGTCCCCTGCTGAAGCGCCTCCTTCAACTGCTGGTGAAGTCGGCCCATCCATGAGTCCAGTGTGCTTGAAGCAATTCGCAGTGGTGGTGCTAAAATTCTTGCTCTATGCCATAAGTCACCAACGCATGGCTGTGACTTGATCAACCTTGTAGAGATCGGCCGCTCCCGCATCATCGCGATCCAAAGCGTTCTATAGGTGCAGACGCCGATAGTGGCGCTTGAATGCAGCGATGATACCGGCGTCCATTGGCTGCATCTTGGATGTGGTACTGGGCGGCAGATCCTGAACGGTGACGTTGGTGAGCACAAGATCCAAAGTTACGTGCGAAGGTGCATTGTCCATAAGCAGAAGGATTTTCTTATCCTGGCGCTAGAATCTGGGTAAGTGCTTTGTTTTGCAGCTGATACCTCAGAAAAAGCAAATGTTCTATTACCTTCATGTCTATTTCCAGGTTTCCAAGCCATTCCTGGAAAAGACCCCAGTCATCCAGGCTTTCTTGTTGTAGCGATAAAGAAACCCGAGCTCTTCTCCTGACTTCCGTCGGAAGCAACGAGGCTTCTTTGCACGGCCGATGAAGAATGGAGGGAGCTTACTATATCCATCAGCAATTGCCGTCAGAGAAACTGTGATGCGAGTCTGAAAAACATGTCAATTATTCCATTGACCTTACGGATTCCAACAAGCCAAATGCAACTCACCTTGTCTTTTTTGAAGCCTTCAACTTCATTCTGGGCAATGGTGTTATCCGGTGTCATGCTGTAAAAACAGTCCTGAAAATCATCTTGGCATTTACGACACAGAGCATAAAAGACTTCAGGAGAACTTACCAGTTTCGTCCATGTTGTACACATTACGGGGAGCATACTTGGCGACGGCTGCTTGCAACTCTAATAGAGCTGCTTCAAGTCCAGCCACATCGGCTGAACCGCTCTCGCCACGGATAAGGACGGCCCTTAGCTTGTGGCGCTGCTGAAATTTGTAGATCCACCCATGGGCATACTTGATTCATCCATCCGTGATATCCATGGACGTTGAAAAGCTTGCAGCTTTGGTACGGATCAGGTCTCCGGTGAGGGTAACTCCACGATGCTGGCACTGCAAAATCCAGAGGGCCACTGCTTCTTCCAAGGCAGGATGTTGAACTGAGCGGGGACGCTTAGCAGAGAGCTCTGATGGACTCATTGCTTCAAGCTCCTTCTTCTTGCTGATGATCTTGCTGATTGGGTCCTGCGTCATAGGTTTGGGGAGGCCGAATGCCTCCTTCGTCTAGTTTCCGAGCTCTGCCTGGGTGAGGCTCGGATGATCATCCTTATGTTTGATGATCCTCAGCTTCTGGTCGTAGGTGAGACGTAGTTGAGACATCTCTGATGTGTGGGTGGGTAAGTGGGTCGGAGGGTGGGTAGGTGTGGGGTTCTGGGTTTTTGAGCGAAGTTGTTGGTTTGTGAGAGGAATGGAAGTGGACAGGAAGCGAGAGAGGGAAAGTGAGGGGGAAGGTGAGGTGTGGATGTAGGAATGTAGGGATGTTTGTTTGTTCGAAGGGAAAAAAGAGTGCCCTATATAACCCTACATCGGTGGCCAGACCGCCAGGCGAGTTGCAAAAGGTTGCGCAATCGCGCACGAAATGTAAACAAGGTACAGTCCTTTAACTGTGTACGAAGGTACATTAACTGTGATTGGTTCAATGACTCAGTTTAGTGTGTTTCAATCAATTAATTGTGTGCAATAAAATGTGTTCAAGTTGGATTCGATGCGCTCACGAAGACAATGCATTGTACGCACAAGGAATCCACAATTTCCATAGGCGGTGTCCAGACGCGTCCCCCATCAGAAGGGTAAAGAAAATGTTCTTTGGTCCGCTTTTTTGATCAATACATGACAATCGTGATACTAATACTAATGGTTATGCATATATTGTACTGTATTGATAAGTAACAAATTACAAATTACTAAATGGTCAACTTTTTTGATCACTAATTTAATTGAATATTCCCAAATGAAGTAACCCCTGATAAGTTATAGTATTGGCTCCACCAAGACTATAACTTATGGGCGGGACTGTATGTTTACTACTTTCGCAAAGTAATTTTATTGCGGATGAGTAAGCTATCGTTTTTCCTTCAGTGTTAGACGTTATGGTATGCACTTTTTTCGAATCGTCTTGGCGATTAATAGTGTTTCGTCACTTGTACCATGCAGGGCCAATAAATATACTATGCGCTCCGCGAGGATTGTACTTCGATGTCCATTGGTCTAACTATAATAATTGTCTAGTCTACAATGGTCGAGTAGTTGTTTCACGTACTTAACTTTGCTTGGATCTGCATCTGCACCTACAGGTTCTCCCTCAGCAGCGCTTAGGCTTAAAATATCTTTCTTCACATTAAGCCGCTCGTCGATCAGTTAATCGACAAATATAACTCGGGTTTACGTTCTGCGGATGCTTATATGGATAGCGCTTCATTAATAATGTGTTCGATGGAATGGATTCCACGAACAGCTTTATCTTCATGCGGCATAGCAGACGCATTTACTCAGACATTCCCTCGCTCAGTGCTTACTGCTCAGCTTTAGCCAAGGTATTGGATGATGTATTAAATTGCGTATGACACGCGCTAATGTCACTTGCAAAGTTTCCGTCTTACATGCGATTGCCCCTATGTTTTAATGCAATTAAAGCCTCAAATTTTGTGCAACAACAAGGTTGGTGGTCTTGTAGTCGAGCGCTGCAGAGTACCTCAATCCATAACGATTAAAGCGGCCATGTTGACTACACGTGACAAAAGCTAAGTGATCGTTGCAATTAAAATCATGTGTTTGGGCTAGTTTTACAACATACATGCACAGCTGTAGCACAGGTACGTCGTACGTCAGTAAAAGACCAGTACAGGTCAAGTGCACCAGCACCAGATTGGCTAAAAGGGGAAATTCGATGGGATTGAATAACGCAATACCAGATCGAAAAGAGCGATACATATATGGGCTAAGAACATGTGCTGAACAATCCGGTACAACCTCTCACTTACAATCATGTCTTTAAGGTTTGATGAATATGAATATGTTCAATTTTACTTTTACCTATCAACGCGGAAGTTTACAAGTTTTTTCGACCAAAGTATGAGCAAGTTATTTTTTATTCCTACTTTCAAAGTGATTGAAGCCTGCAATATATAGACGAATTTGACGCCACGTTAGGTGAGAGCTATAACTCCAAGCGTCACGGGTATTAGTATAAAAAGTTGACTCCAATACTGTAAAAAATTGCAGACCAATTTCAGCGTTTGTTACCGCGTGAAACACTTTTACTTCGAGATTACGAGTACTGATTTTTCATTTTAGCTGCAACGATGGTGACTCTTTGCGTGTGGAGGGGATTTGCCAAGCATTTCTTATTTAAAATCAACGTGATTGTGGAGTAAATTTAACTAGGCGTCGCGGAGCTGCTATAAGGCACTCCTTTATGCTCATGAGTTTAAAAATACATCACTTGAGCTTCTATAACTCGGCAATAAGTTTGCAATATCAGAGCATATACAATTTTTATCCAAGCAGATCGCAAGATACTCGAGCCGTTGTTTGGTTTGCGGTCACCATAGAGTCTTCACACTTCAGTCGATAGAGAATTAATTCTTATTTTCAGATTCTAACGAATCTCACATGAGCTGAGTACCTTAACTTTCTTGTCATACATTTTTCGGTACTGATAATTAACGCTTAGTAATGGGCACAGTTTATCTTGGGACCACTTGTTTTAATATTGTGTACTGAATTGTAAGAGAGAAAATACATCTGAGACTAGATATAAAAATGCTCTCCAGAAGCTTTTGCTTCCTCAATTAAGTTACCACCTAAAAACAATGTTAAGAGTCACTAGATATTCCTACTCAAGCAGAAATTGTCGACAGACTATCATCATTTGAATGCAAAAACCATAAAATTGGTCAAGATCTCTTGATAAAAAATTTGCTGCTCACTGAGACATCAAACATACTTGAGATGGGCCTTAAATTCTGCATTTGCGCAATTTTCCATATAAAAGTTTTGACTACCCCGGTGGTGATCATCTATATACAAATGATTTCTTGTCCCAGAGGTCATACTGAATCGTGCTTACTTATTGACTAGGTGTTCACAAAGTGATGGTTTGCAATTTTGTTACCAAAATTACACTATCATGTATCCGCTCAAACTTTTGACAAGTCTTTGAATAGAAAATCAGCTATCTTCATCAAAGTTAGCTTCACACTCGCTCAAAGAACTTGTCCCGACATCGTTTTTGTTCGAGTTCTGTCGACGGACGCTTCGTTTAGTCATGCATAAGTTATACAGCTCACTGCTGGCAGCGGAAAATGACTAAATTCGACCATGTATGTTTCTTTCTTAGTTGCTGGTACGTATAACGAGGCCTGTCAAATTTTCTGTCCTGAATTGCGTATTTTTACTACATTAAGAATCTGCTAGATTTCTGCAAGTCAAGTCCGTACATCGATAAAACGAATGATCGATTTGCTTCCGATACAGGATAATTGAACACGTTTAACTCACCTTTCGTATGGCCCGCCAATGGAATTTTGCCGAGTCAACATTTGCCTGCTCTAATGTACGACAACTCACTTTCCAAAGCCTCTGCACCATAACTTGTGGTCGACTCACTGGAAATTTAATGCCTCAGGCCTTAACATGTCTGGAATGAACAGCTCTTTTTTGAGCTGAACATCGCCAATACGTATTGACATGTTCTCACCGCCGAGAACGGTTTTCCAAAATCGATTTTGTCGAGAGCATCTGTGAACTCTATAGCGCGGGGGGCACAAGTGATTTGTCAAAGGTGCGTTCAGCGATAGCAAATAGACGCTACTAGTCATGAAAATCAACTAGAAAAAGAACTTGACTGGTGTTGTTGAAGGGACGCGACCGGTGGCAAAAGCGAAGCTCCTCATGGGCTAATACGAAAGATAGTTGTTAATGAACGTTCAAAGAAGTAAGATCAATATCTCCAAATACAGCCAGCTTCTCATTTACCATGATATGGAAAACCACGTCCAGCTTACAGGTAATGGGCCTTAATCTTCTGGAAGACCTTCATGCTGCTTAACTACATATCTAGGTTGACGATTTTAACGATACGGTAAATAACAGCGCGGATATTGCTCAATTAAATAATTTTGGAACATTCGAGCATGGTATAAATATTATAGGTAGACACAATGGACTCATCGGCAAGTTGATGCGAGATTTGGCGCGAGATCGTGTCTCTAAGGCCCAGCCGCCTCTCGAGTTAACAGAGCTCTGTATGGGAAGCGGCTAGATTATCTTAAATACTTTGTGGCTGCCAATGGCATCGTAATAGATGTGACTATTACAGAGAAGCGATGTGTATCAAAATTCCATTTGGAATTACACAGTTGCAGGCGCAGAATCACCAGCAATTCTTTTCAAACTTTTAGCCTAAAAAACAAAAAGACGCACATATGAGTCTTTAGGCTGAGGGCTCCATTATCAAGAAGGAAAGCAAGCACTTGTATTTTAACTTAAATGAGGGGTTTCAGTGATTGGACGAGCTCGGTGCTTTATTGCGCCTGAAAGGAGATGAACGGCCAAAGGCTGTACGATACTGAATATAGATCGGTACCACGATAAATTGCGACAATGCACCACGACAAGATGAAAGGGGTCCAAGCATCAGAATTGCTCTTGGTTAAAAATTTAATGAGCGCGATGCTGGAGGTGTACGACATAAAAATCATTTTAGAGTAAGCTACACAAATAGTTCAAGACTGTAAGCAGAGTGATCAATCAAGTACCGAGAAATATCAATACTTGTTCGCCTCGGCAACATCGGCGAATTTACTAGCAGAATCCAGCAGAATTAAAAAAAGGATAAACTCGAGGAGAAGTGGGTTGTGCAAACGCGGTTTCATCTTCTTCGCTCTGAACAGAGAAAGCAGGCATTGGAGATAGCAGACTTCTCGAATGATTTGAATTGAATGCTAGCGCACATGTAAAAATTGAAATAGGAGAACTTACTCAAGGTCGAATAATTCATGTGGTGCTGGAGTTGTAGCCGTTTCTTCGATTTCTGGAGATGGAAAACGATGCTGGTGTACAAACTGCTTCACCACAACAAAAGAAAATGCAAGAATTATACCGGTGGAATCTGATATGTTTTACTATCGATTTGGAGACTCGCTGCCTCGGTTGGTAGCTGGCCTGGATTCTCAATAGTGGGACCAGCGTACAGTTGGTGATAGACGACAAAGTGATCTCCGACGCGGTACAGTGCTTTTATTAATGTAACTATGATAATGGACAATTCATCAATGTTCTCCACAAAACGCAAATTTGTCTTGACAGTTCGGAGGCATAGATCGGCACAAGTGGCGACATTGCTAAAGCTACGAGATGGCTTGTGCATCCTGGGGCAACTAGGCGTGCATTTGCGCAATATCTCACAGACATGACGAGTAGCTTTGCACTTTTTCGTCACGGCACTTTTTTTGGATCTATAGCTCTTCATCTAAGTATTAACTGTATTCTGCCGTAAACAAAAGAAAATTGACCTCACAGATATATTTTTAACAAGTGAGTTCTATTTCAGACAGTTCTCTGGCGATGCGCTCAACCTCTCGCAATATATCACCGTTGATCCGCATGAGCAGCTGATCAGCGAGTTGGTCAGCACCCCAGCTTTTTCTTTTTGCTAGCTCTTGAAGTTCATGCTTCTTGCTCGACAGTCTTTTGCAGAGCCACCGCGAAAGCGCTTATCTCCATCTTGACAGCGTCGGCTCTTGCGTTCTACTTTCTTATCACCATGCGATCGTGAACATGACGTACTCATCCTCACTTGTTCCTACTTATGTCAGAGATGAAGAGATTCTAGATGGGAATTGTTATTGCTTGCTCTCAATTAACCATATTTGGTGTATCAGAAAAACATACACACCCAGTGGCTGGTAGCGGAGCCTGATTCATAGAGAGTATATAAGGAATAAATATTAAGTAGGAGGAAAATAATATAGGCCAATTTGGTAGCATTAAATCTAATTCAGTTTGGTGCAATTCTTTTGGCAAGCATCTTCTCGTGCTATCGTCTTGTCAATTACAGTGAGGTGTAATCATCTATTGTTCTCGAAATTCATTCTAATAACCCCAATGTAATACACTTTATAATCTTAGAGAATTAGCATCGATAAATGCGACGGATAATGATGCGCACGGTAGTCTTGATCTTATCAATGGTAACAGTGCCGTTTGTCATGGACTGCGCGTATGAAAATAGCCCTTCTGTCACGGTGTAAATTCTGAAACGGAACTGATTGGGAAACCATAGCACCACGTGGTCACCTGAATTGTAGAAATGCTCGAGTTGTTCGTTGTTACTGCGTTCATTTCCCGCTAGGATTGCATCAATGCGACGCTTCGAGATGAATCTCCAGTTAGTATAAAAGTTTTGAAGGGTAATCACATTTTGCCCGAAGAGAAGCTATTCTATAAAAAGCGAAGATAATGGTGTGGTGGTAGCCTTGCTCTCACGTCAACCGCATCATAGTTGATTATCTTCTTCTAGTCAAATCTACCGTGGCAACGGATGAATTTAAAAAATTAGTGAACGCATTCAAAAATTGCGTTGGCTTACGGGTTCTTTCTCTTGATTGGCTTGGACTTTATCTGTAGCTGTGAGTACCCCTTAAAATTTATCAACGGGAAACTGTGTTCCTTTGTCAATCATAACTTCTACCGGACGCGGTTAGCGGGACAGCCATTCTTTATCGAAGCTCTTGGATGTGGTGGGAGATTTTTATCAGGTTTGCTACCTACTCTCAGTTAGCGTGTTGAGTGACCAATCGTTGCAATGACACAATCATCAGTCCCACAAAATTAATGTTTATAGCATGAATAGTGTCGAAACGTTACACTGGGTTAAGCGTACGAGGTGGAAATCTCCATAGTCTTGCTTGCCTACTTGAACATAGGCCTTCTTGCAAACACGATGATTGCGGCTTCTATTTTGGGCAAGTATGAATTATGTTTTATTGGCTTGTACTGACGTTCAGTCACAGGTAAGTCTCGAACTACTCAAGCGGCTTAATCGCTGGGCCATTTACAATCGCATCCACTTTATGTCATCAATCTCAATTTAAATTCTTAAGCCTTCTTTATGTTATAAAAGAAGCGACTCGGCATGCAAACGGCAACCACAAGAATGTACGTGCAGATAAACAGAAATGCGCGACATGGTGATTACTAATAGGCGACTACACGATTAGTAGTGCGCGATACAGAAATTACGGTTGTGTTGTTGAGAAAATCCAGTAGGCTTAGACTAGCAAGAGAGATTGCGAAGTACGGCCCAAAATAAATTCACTTTGCATTTTGATTTCTACAGCTTAAGTGCTTTACAACACGTTATGAGCCCCAGCTCTGCTGACTCTGCCCCCGACGCCGACTTTGCCTTCATTTTGGACGCTGCAACCACCACCAACGCTCGAACCAGCAAGTTGGATGGTACAAACTTCCACACTTGGTAGTTCAAAATGCAGACGGTGCTAGAGGAGCGGTACCTTTGAGAAGTGATAAGCGGGGAGATCAAGCTGGAACACCTTGTCACTAAGCTGAACCATTCAACGTTCAAGCGCAAGTTACGGAAGACGCTCGCGAATCTGTCTTGCGATGGGGGACTCACAGCTGCCCCTAGTTCGGTCGGCAAGTGGAGCGTACGATCCATGGTCGCGGCTGGAAGGCCACTTTAAAAGAAGAACTTAGCCAACATGCTATTTCTTCGTCGCCGTTTCTTCACGGCCAAGATGGAGGAAGGCGATGATGCGCTTTCGCACATTAACAAGATAAAGACACTGGTGGAACAACTCGACGGGGTGGGTGCATCAGTCAGCGAAGACGACCTGGTGTAACGCTTTTAGGAAGCTAAAGTGAGTCGTTTGCATTTTTCATTACTGCTTTGGAGTCAAGAGCCGACTCTCTGTCGTGGGAACTGGTGACATCTAGGATGTACCATGGAGAGATGAAGTGCAAGGAGCAAGGCAGTGACGGGGTCGCTACAGGTCAAGCGTTCGTGACAGGTAAGAGGAAGAGTAGTGAACGGCCATTCAAGAATACTGGCGCGTGCAACTACTGCGGTAAGATGGGTCATTGGATCGTGGAATGTACCTCATGGATCCATGACAAAGTGGATCGGCAGCGTCTGCAGCGTGCAAATGTGGCGCACCACCAAGATGAAAACTTGAACGATTTCCTCTATGCAGCTGGAGTGGAGAGCAACGACGAGGGCAACGTCAAGAATACAGCATGGTTCATAGACTCTGGTGCGACGCACAACATGTAATTTCTAAAGCGGTTTATGCCAAACAACAAGACTATCGATCCAGTAAGCATTCATCTCGCAGACGACGGGGTCGTGCAGGCGATTGAGACTGACAACGTAGTTATGATGATGAAGACACATTCCGAAGCTATCGCGTAGCCATTTCCCAGTCGGCCAATTCACCAAGGATGTCGCAGCAGTGACGTTTGATACGAGCACCTGTAATGCAGATTTCAAGAACCAGAGCTGGAAGATCGGCGAGCGTGCCAGCAAAGTTCTCTTTAAGTATGCATGACACCTGTGAAAGTCGAAAGCGCGAGCGTCGAAAGTGAATCCAACAAGCCTCAAATGAGCAAGTCGTTCTTGTGGCATCTGTGTCTTGGTCACATTGGCCATGGTGGACTCGGCGCGATCGTGAAGCAGAATTTCGGTGTCGGCATCGACATTACATCTGTGGGTAAGTGGGCGCTTTGAAACGTGTGCGCGCTCGGAAAGCAGACGCGAGTGAGTTTTCAGTCACTAGAAGCTTTGTCAGAACCACCAGCAGAAAAACACTATGTACGCCGGGCCGGGACACGTGATATGCACATATCGTCAGTGCAAGTTACTGCGTCACCACTCGAAGCCATGTCGTCACTTCTCGCATCTATTCATGGAGAAGCAGAAGAAGAAGAAGAATGTACTAACATCGTGAATTTAGTAAATGAAGTGCCGATGACATATCCATCGGCTATGAAAACCAGCGACGCAAGAAAGTGGCAAGAGAGTCAGAGTTTCAGTCATTGTGCAAGAACAACACGTAGGGACTCGTGCCGTTACTAATTGATCGCAAGGCGATCAGCAGCAATTGGGAGTTTAAGGTGAAGGAGACTGTTGATAGACTTATCGAGCGATACAAAGCGCGCCTCGTGGCAAAAAGGGTTTTGCAAAAGTACGGTGTGGACTTTGAGGAGCCGCTCACACCAGTTACCACGTTTGCGTCGATCCGGACCATTTTGAGCCTCGCCGCGCAGCTCAACCTCGTACTTCACCAGATGAACGTCCAAACGGCGTTTTACAACGTCATGCTTGAAGAAGAGATCTACATGAAGCAGCCTGATGGATTCGTTGACATAAGTATCCACACCATGTGTGCAAGCTCAAGGGTGCGTTGTACGGACTCAAGCAATCCCCACGTATGTGGAACCAGACTATTTATGAGTTCATGCGCAATACTGGCTTCACCAAGTGCGACATGGATCACTGTGTCTACGCCAAGCGTGACGACAAGGTAATGATAATCGTTATTATATACGTCTACGACCTCATAATTGCTATCAACAACATGGACATCCTCGCAGCCACCAAGCGTCCATTGAGCAAGCGATTCGAGATGTCCGATCTTGGTGAGCTTAAGTGCTGCTCCGGTACAGAAGTCTAGCGCGATGAAAAGTCGGGCGATTTGTCGATGAGACAGACTAAGTTCTTGCGATCGATTCTGACCAAGTTCGGTTTGCAAGACTCTAAGTCTGTCAAGACACCGCAAGATCCCGGACTGAAGTTAACTAAGCGCATGTTCAAAGATGGATGCAAGCACACGTAAACCATGTAGGGAGTGCCGTAGCGAAGTGCCGTCCGGAGCCTTGACGTACCTCATGGTAGGCACGCGTCCAGACCTCGCAGCTTCAGTGGGTGTGCTAAGCCAGTTTGCTGCTGACCCGTCTTCGACACATTGAAAAGCACTTTAGCGAGGCTACGAAACCTGCAAGCGACTCCCACACTTGGCATCCGTTTTACCGGCGCTGGCAATGGCAAGTTGCTTGGTTATTCCGATGCCGACTGGGCTGGAGATATTGATACTAGACGAAGTCCCAGCGGCTACGCTTTGTGCTTAACAACGGCTGTATCAGCTGGCGTAACAAGAAACCTCGCAGCTTGGAGCTCTCGTCTAACGAAGCAGAGTACATGGCACTGTCGGAGGCAACCCGAGAAGCGATGTGGCTCAAGATGTTCATGTTTGAGCTCGGCAAAGAAGCAGGTTATGACGCTTTAACTATCTATAAAGACAATCAAGGTGCTATTACGTTAACCAAAGGTCCCAGAGTTCCACAAACGCACCGAGCACATCGACATTCACCACCACTTTGTGCGATAAAGGTCGAGAAGAATCAAGTCGTGCTACAGTACTGTCCGACGCAAGATGTGCTCGCTGACATCATGACCGAGGCAATCGAAGCGCCACAATTAACCACCCTCCGTACAAAATTGGCATCACTGTTGCTGTCTCTACCGAGTCCAGTGGGAGCGCTATAAAAGAAGCGACTAGGCATGCAAACGACAACCTCAAGAATGTACGTGCAGGCAATTAGTAATGCGCGACGTAGCGATTAGTAATGCGCGCCATAGAGATTACTAGTACGCGACTACACGATTAGTAATGCACGATACAGCGATTACGATTGTGTTACTGAGAAAATCCAGTAGGCTTAGACTAGAAAAAGAGATTGCGAAGTACGACCCAAAATAAATTTACTTTGTGTTTTGATTTCTACAGCTTAAGTGCCTTACAACACTCTCACCATCATCTTTTGACTGGCAGACAAGCCATTAACTGTGTTTGTGATACGGTATTACAGCTTCATCGCATCTTGGACGGTCCAGTTTTACAACTGTTTAATCAACGCTCCTTCCTGGCGTCGAAAATGCTATCAATACCAGCATTGTAAAACTGACCGTGTTCCGCCACTCATCTCGACACTTCCGACGGACCAGTACTCTGTGCACTGCACTGTGGTCTTCGATGCTAAAACGCTCGACTTGAACCGTCACGCCATAGCGTGGTTGCGTCTGGCGAGGAGGCAGCATAGCCAATAGCAAACCTTCACTGGATATCGGATCTTTAGTGCTACCGAGCAGCGAGTCCAGGAGCATCCATAGCGATAGATCGCCACCTGAAAATGATCCTGTGGGAAAGCACGACATGTTAAGGGTCTTAGGATGGCTGAGACTCAGATGATATTGACGAATTAGTTCATCGCACAGGCTTCCGGGAACGATGACGCGCTTTTGACGCGCGATCAGCAAAAGCCGAGTGGCGGTAGAGCTGGCAGTCGGATCTAATGTTCCTTTAAGGCAATATGTCTAATTACATGAATCATGCGGTCTTCGTATTCGTGTTTTACGAAAACAAGGACCATTCATGACACATTATGGCTCATCGGTGGCCGGAAAATTTCCCCCGCAATCTATAACAAAGTCATTTTACTGTTTGATTGACACGGTTGATGCGGAACTGGACGGTATGTAAGACGCGCATCTAACAAATCGTCCAGTTTTGCATCAATTGTATTAATGAAATACCTGTAAATTGCTCCTACGCTCTATGGATTGCGTTATAATAAACGATTTGCTTCATTGAATAACTCCCTGTTTGTGTCCGAAAAAAATAGCACCCGTTCTATAAGTTGTGTCACGATAACGTGTTGTACATCTCGGATACCCTGTCGTCTCAATAAACATTTTTCTTCATTCTTTACACCACCTTTCGATTATTGTGGTTAAGAGAGTGAATAGACTAACAAGCTACTGTGAATGAAATTTAGAAAAAACATATTGATTGACGTTTTTTACGCAAAGTGTTCCACGCAAAATCTCTTATCCTGCTAAATTTTTTGAGAAAGGGGTCGAGGTTCACTAAGTAGACGAAACCGCTTTATGAAGCTTACCGGCGATGGAAACAAAATATTAAAGTTTGTAAGAAAAACAGCGTACTGATCGGGTCTACATAGAGTGTAAAGGTTGTGTCGAGACAAAATGTGGTGGTAAGAGTGGCGCTACTCGCTGCAGATGCTCATAGTGAAACTGGTTCTCGACAATTGTGCACTACCAGAAATTTTAATCTCCGGTTCAGCTCATGTACGTCACGCTAATATAACGAATGGTAAAAGATTGGGTACTAGGCTAGTTACAGGAAATGATTAAACTGCATCAAAGGTGCTCAAAAAAATCAGAAAGTTATGCCTGTGATCATTTGTTGCTGATGCTTTTGTCGATAAGTAAGCTTTAAATTTGCACAACCGGGTAAAGAAAGTATGAGGATAGCAAAGAATGGTTGTGCGCATCAATTCGTAAAAAATGACATCGAGAAGAAGGTGTCAAAATTGATGCATTGATAATCGCACTGTCTACAAGCTGAAATTCTACCAAGGCTATCATCGCACCGCGGCTGATAAAGTAGCGCGAGTTGGTCTCCCTATTGATATTTTTGTCGCGATAAGGTGTGTTGGAACAGCGCGACTCGTGATGTATAAAGGAGCGACTATTAATGTTGAAGGGAAGCGATCTTTAAAACGGACGGAGCAACTAACTGGTTGATGTGGGGGTCGTATGTAACATGCATTATATTAACTCAGGAATACAAGATCCAGATGCATTTACTTTCTTATTTATCGCGCGCCGGCTGAACACGCTCAATTAATATAATTTACGCATTTATGTACATGACATTACACCGCACGACTCTGTCATGATCGTTCATTCTGCTATGATACGACAAGATGTTGTGGGTACAAGTCACATAAGTAAAAACTAAAATTGTTCATGAGTTCAATCATAATTTATAGAATAATAAGACAGCAAGAACGTTTACAAGAGAAAATCAATGCCAATTGATGATGTATTGTTACAGACGTGCCTAGTGTTTTCCTTTTCGACCAGTTTTATAGAACTAATTATTTACGAGAAATTACGTCAAACATCAGAAATGAAACCTCAAGGCGTAAGCGCTTCTTAGTGAGCATGAAGTATCATTAAGTAGCTTGGCCTAATCAGTTTTATATCCTGCATGATACCGTCACTTAAGACATGAACGCAATAATTCCATCCAACCCTTCCATAGTGCTTGATAAAAAATGAATAAATAAGAGTACTGCTCGCGCCACCACTATGCCGAGCAATCACATGACATCTAATTTTACGTGCAAGATCGTAACTGAGAACAAAGAGACACTGCGAAGAATCAAACTATTGATTCGAGTCTGTCACCACTCACGATAGGTGTAGCTATTGAATACGTTGAATAACTTCTTGCTTTTGCGTAAAATTCAATAATGAAAAGGGCCCAAACAACTTCAATGTCCGTTCCTGTACCTTCACACATGCACTTTAAGGTTACCCTGTTTATGTATTGTGTCACGAGAATTGACCAAATAATGCTTTACACAGCGTCATTTATCACAGTATTAACATCATTTAATCTTTACAACCAAATGATAGAAGTAGAAGCGTACAAAAGACGAGAAAGTAACACCCTGATGCACTCGATTGCTTTTATGTCAATAAGAAAGTGATTGTCTTCAGAAGCACACAGATCAGTTATTTGCTAAAAACAGCACCTATCAGATGCACGATATCCTAGACAGTGCGAAGCGATATACACACGCCTACATCTCAATAATTGCCTTTTCACATGCTGCTCAAACCGAAAAGAGCATGCGCTGTAACGCGATTGATAATGGAGCAGTTTGACATGACTTCGCCAAGTTAGTGGCTAAAAAAGCTTTTTATCATCAAGAAATTCAAGATTGAGGGACTGCGGATTTTTAATACGGAGTCGAAAGCTAAACGAAAGGCCATACAAATTTTTATATATGCATTAACATCGGAAGAGGTCTTTGTGACAGAAAAGCTGTTAAAAGCGAATTTGCACTTGGACAGGAAAAGTGGCGAAAGGTTGCTGATACAACTTATCCTCTCTACCTGTATGAATATGTATCAAGTCTACCGCATGACGGTTGATTGGTGGAAATGTTGCAGAAGCGAGAACTGTCTAAATCATGTAGGTAAGTGGGGCGTGCGGATGGAGGTAGATATTGTGTAATTACAGAATCCGTTTTAACACTGAGCTTTACATCCCTACTGATTATGAGTACGACAGATTGTTTCAACAACACGGCACAGGAACCCCAACGCACCGGTCGTTGAAGGACCGTGACGGTGTATGCCGAGTTCGTAGACCCGTTAGGCCATAAAAGCGGCGCAGATGTGAACGATAGTTTATTTTATATGCTCACGGGACTCGAAAGTCTCATAGAGCAGATGGAAGTATCCCGGTTGCAGATAATGAGAAATAGCGGTGTCAATGCGTGATTAAGAGTGGACTCTTCAGCTCTTTGCTCGTCCGCGACAGAAAAAAACGCTGGCCTGATGAATTTGGATGCGCTTGGCGAATGACTGCCGAGGCGACAAGTTTTGTATCAAGTCAATGAGGGACAAATGCAGCGCCCGATAGTGTCACTGACGCAAATGTGTCAAACCTAATCTTTCCACCGCAGAACTTGCACCAGAATTGCTAGAAGGCCTCATAGCGCAACATAAAATCCAGATGTAATTTACCACGCATCGAGTACTGGACACGCACCAGCAGAAGCTGGAAACCAAGAATTTCGACGGTAGAGGGCTGCACCTTGGGCTAGGAGCTATTATTCTTGCTTGGTGGCGAGCCTTTCTCCAACATGTCACGATCGCCCAGTAAGCGTGCGGTTTAGTATGGTCTAAGTAGTCAAAGATGACTATTTTGTACACTTCTTGATGACTAGCGCGAAGCGATGCTAAAAACATGTAGCTGGAGATGCGGTCGACGCTTCCACCGATGCTTGACCATTTATCTCGACATCCTCCACCCTGACTTCAGTGGTGGCTTCAACCTCGGCTCGCTCCCCGCTCTTTGATGACCTGTGCTCTTTTCGACATATTTGATTATAAGGGCATCTCCCGCACAACTAATTTTGGTGTTATTTCACAGTTACTTAGGTACCATTTCGGGTGTACTCCACGACTGGACTTTCTGACACGAACTTTCTGCCCATGACTGCGACGTAGCGGATTTCTACCCTCGAACACCCCAACATGGCACATATTCCACTGTTTTCAAGTTCTTCCGCTTTTGTTGCATGCGGGACTCGAATCCGTATTTGACAGAGTGAAAATCTGGGGCATAGTCCACTCCACCGAAGGCTCGATTGGCTGACGCATCATAATAGCTTGATTCCTTCACTCTCACTTTTTGTTCGGATCATAGATTACTTACTCGATGACTGATACTCTACCCTACCTCCACCATACTCATTTTAATGTCATGCATTCTTATTTCACCAATGCTTGACCATGTCATTAAAAGACGTCGGTAGACTTCAAAGACCGCGATTGGTGACTAAAACTATTTAGCTCATTACGGCGCGCTGTGCAACCGAGAGAAGTTGACTGAAGCAATACGTTGGCATGGTTGCAATTAGCAACGCATGCAGAGATGTGGATAATCATGTGCTTGAAAACATCATGCACTTCGCTTTAACAAAATTTAGCATATAGCGTATGGCCAATTACGACGAATTACGGTTCGACTACTTGCGTCAAGCCGAATAGCTCGCCCACTTAGCGCTGGAGATTGAGTTGCACAAAGTCTGGGAACATGGACAAGACGATGTGGCTACCGTCGACGATGCATAATAAAGGAGATAGACACGCACGTGTTATGGGTGCGGAAAAACAAGTCACATCAAGTCCGACTGTCGAATCGAAAACAGGAAGAATTACGGTGGATGTCGTGGAAGAGGTAGTGCTGGCATTTTTTGGCAATAAACATCCGTGTTTAAAAACAATTTGGATTTGCCGACCAGCAAAAAGACCATTGGACTATTGTATGAGAATTTGAAGAGGCAAATGAAGATTAAGACAAGTGGAAATCGGACATCAAATTCAAGTTGAAGCTTTATGAAAACGAGAGCTTGTCACTGCACGCACAAGACTGCAGATACTAATGCAACGTGGCAGATGGAAAGACGTTATTACTGTTAAAGTGGGAATCTTCCGATCACGCGTGATGGCAACTGGCAAGGAAACGAGAGCTCAGCTCACCGGTCTTTATCTTGCGATTCAACTCGAGCGCAACATCTAAGCATATGTAAAACTTCAACTCAATTGTTTTGTATATCCGTATGATCGAGAAACATGATCGATAGCCGCGAGAAGGCACGAAAAAGTAGATTTTGACGCAAAACTGAAGAACAGTGTGTTTTACGTCTGGACAGTGGGAACTTCGCACATAAAATATGCTACTCCTGACATTCTTATAGTGATACTGAATGACCAAGGAACGACCAACTCCTCGTCAGGTATACAAAGCGAAAGCGTATGAACTTCCGACAGCGCCTCTGACACCTATCGTAAGACAACTTGGAGTGAATGGCAAACAATCCTGCGTCAGGGATCAAGCTTGCATTTTGACGAAGGCTATCATGACTGTCATATGTTAAAAAGGAAACAAGACGAAGAACGTATAATGTCATACGGATGCTAGAATTAACTCACCAATCGAAAGGGTGAATAGAGTGATCGACCAGGAGATGAAGCGAATTATGACACATAATTACGTACATGGAATCGGTGTATCGTGAACTGCAT
Organism: Peronospora matthiolae; assembly: GCA_921007115.2. Classification (NCBI taxonomy): domain Eukaryota; phylum Oomycota; class Peronosporomycetes; order Peronosporales; family Peronosporaceae; genus Peronospora; species Peronospora matthiolae. Next base: position 147,848 of record CAKLBY020000058.1, on the reverse strand, counting down.
CATTTTTAAAATGTTTTTGTAGGCACATCATCTTCATTTGGCTACAATGTTTTAACAACCCCAAATTTCCGTCCGGCGTAGGCCTTCACACACGTTGCATCTGCGTGATATCTAATTTAGATGTTAGCAAACGCACATGGCGGGGGATGCAGTTTAACCTCCACTGATATCCAGTCCCAGGGTTATCGACCTCCTTTCTTGAGTAATCTTGCCAATGACCTAAGTCACGAACCGTGTAGGACGTGATTGCCTTCCATGGTAGTGGTTTTCGGGGCATCGGTGGTTGCGGGGGCGGGGGTGTCGTGTACTTGTACACCTTATTTCGTATCCATAGCCCAATTTGCTAGCCCATCGGTCATCCGTAGAAATATTGCAGATGATGCGACCAGGTGGAAGCATATATTCGATCCGCCATAGCTACCCATCGAATGTACTTTTAGTAAAATGTCGTGTTGTAAGCTGCGTCCGGCTGCGCTATTATCTTAAAATGAGCTTGACGGCTCCGACAGCATGAGTGAAGTGTAGAAATTTCCAAGGCTTTTCAAAGACTCATAAGAGGCCACTACGTTCATGCACTTTATTCGTGGTGAATGCACTGGTAAGTAAAATACTTATTATCCAATAAATGGTGAGATCTGACGTTGAATCAACCCATAATACAAGGTCTAAACCGGTCCCCCTGGGCCATTATTGCTAAGTGCACGTATTAAAGAAGATTGTGCATTTAAAACCTGAGCTGGCACATATTTGAGCAGGCGAATACCCTTCTGTACGCCCTGTTAATGCCATGTGGGCGACAGTTATAGCGACTTGGACGTCCAAATTGTTACAAAAAGGTTGCGAGAATGTAGCATAAGAGTGCCCTGCCGTAAGAGCCCCTTAAGGATAGTCACTTATCAGTGGACACTGTTTGGCAATGTAGCATCTCGACAGCGGTGCTTTTCGCTTTGCTCGCTTTAAGGATGAGTGCGACACAAAAAAAACGGTACGACTGCAGCACATCGTACATCCACATGTAAAATAGGGTGAGTAGATCTACCGGTAGCGAGGTATACACCTTCGGCATTGTGGACCGGCATCCGGATGGCATCATTGATAGTTGGAGGCAAAAAATCTCCATTGAGTCGCTTTAGCTTGTTGACAGCCTTATTTTCATGCCTCGGACCGAGAAATATATTTTACATCGCTCGTGCCACCAGAAACTCATACCACGTGTGCAACATATTAATTTGCACCTCCTGGTATTTGGGTAGTTAGCATTCAACGAAACTTGTCCCGCCGTATAGGTCTTCAATTGTTAAAGAAGGGAGGCACAACATTCCTCCCCTTATACAATAGGTGCCTTTCCAATTTACGGTTTCCAAAGCTCATCGGATTATTAAATCGTCATCAATTAATACGAGTCTCATGTCAGTTTTTTCCATACATGCCACGACGACTGTTCATGCGCATACGCGCTTGTTTAAAATACCGGCGTCTGCCTAATAAGCTTTTTTTTTCAAGAATGGAAAACAGCTATGCGTTCTATTACAGGGTGTTGGGAAAGTGATGATCGTGTAGTCTTCCTCCGCTTAAGCCTTAATAGAAAAGATTGCCTTTGTTTAATGGGTCACTAGAAACGTAAAGTTAGGAGGGGCGAAGCCTGAAATCACTTTCAACATTACTTGTAGTGCTGCATCGATCTTACGCCTTGCGGTAAAGGTTAAACGATTTCTGCTGAATCAGTAAATATGTCGATCAAGTCCGGTATTCTTTGATCCAGAATAATTTTCTAAAAATTCGCAATCTGTGCAACAAAAACGCGCATGACTGGCTTTTACCATGCGGTCAAGCGTTGAAAACTAAAAAAAATCCAGCATGGTTTATGCTAGCGGAAGATATTTAGAAGCACTAACGACTCTGTATGCAATATAACTAAATTTTTATATGAGTGTTGATTGACCCGTCTGCCTTAAATAGCCCATAGTGTGCCTGATCTGCAAGAGGAATCCATACCGTGTGAAGTTGTTTATAATGAGCCCATACATGGCTTCATTGCTGTTGCACCTCGTTTCCTAGATGCGACGTGACGTCGATCGTAGATCAGCAGTGTACCACACAAGTTAATAAGCAAAAGCTTGTTTACCAACTGGAACGCTAAAACAACCTTCGTCTGAAGTGGTAAGAGCTTGTCACTCCGTTTGCGCCCAGATCCTGCTTCTCAGCAGTCCACAAAGTTTCTTTTACTAAAATTTTGCGTGTAGTCTACCAATTTTCCGAGCGTAACCAAGCTGGTTGTTCCTTGCTTGCCGTATCGCCCATAGTGAGGAAATCGTCGAGGAGCTGCTTTTATCCAGCGAAAGTCACCCCCACTTTGATACTGTCACCGCTGCCAGTGACAGTTTTTCAGCTGGCAAGTCTGTCAATAACACACACCCTTCCAGTTAAGCCAGACAAGTGACTGTTTTGGTAAGCCACATCGTGTACGTCCTGTAGATATCTCCAATAACCATGCCGGACATAGTTTTGTATGTACTGCTAAATGAGGAAATCTGTTGAAATCATTAGACAAACCTGTCGCGCAATATACAGAAGTTTTTGTACGATGGTCGCCGTTAATATAGGTGACCGTTGGCCCACTGTTGGATTTGTGGGCTCGCCAGTCTCAGTCGCACCCGTGACTATTACACAGCAGTCTTTTATGATCGATTGGAGCCATCTGTACACACAGCTAGGATGCCGAGGTATCGAGTATCGCCCTTGGTAGATTCTAGTGTTACTGGCACACCCATTTATTTGCAGAGGAAATACCATCCTATTGCGGTGACAGAACTATTAAGCGACAATTAGAAGTATAGACACTGATGTTTACCTTTCCCACCAATGGCTCCCGTTAGTCCTCAGCTGCCCTTGCCCGCAGGTCTTCTCCCTACCACCCATTCCGAGTCACACCCAGTTTCACTATGTTTTAAACACCGTCAAGCATGAGCGAAAGCCGCGCTTTGCACAAGAGCAACATATGTCGACACGTCGTTTTTCAACACTACTCCTTGTGAGTGCTGCCGGTGTTCAGATTCCTCGCGCCTTATGCGTGCGTAGCGATGTACATGTCCCAAGCCATCTCTTGACTTTTTTCTTTTCGCGCCTCATCATTCCTAGGCGAGCTGCATTAGGCCGCGCAGCGTCGCGAGCTTTGACACATCCATGGCTTTGGTCAATAAATCCGCAAGCTTAAGCTCCGAGCGAACGTACTGGGTCTTCACAATTTCACGGCGCGCGAAGTCACTGATGAACTTGAGCCGCACGCCGATGTGCTTGGCCTCCAGGCTCGAGGCTTCTCCATCGATCTGGCTGATAATCGCCTGATTGTCCACGCGAATAATCATGAAGATAACCGACACCATGTCGACCTCGCGCAAGTCGACAAGTTCACGAGCCATATCCGACGCGGCCACGAACTCTGCTTCCATGGTCGAGAGGCTGACGCCTCTGCTTTCGCGCCTCCCATGACACCGCCATGCCGTTTAACAGCACGACCCCTCCTGTCATCGACTTGCGGTCTGCTTTGTCTCCCGCGAAGTCTGCGTCGCTGTACGTCTGAAGCTCCGGCGCGTTAAATAATTTTTTGTGCAGGCACCATCGCAAGTTTGAGGCCAGCACACTTTTTGAAGTACCTCGCAATGCGCTTCGCAAGTTTCCATTCGTGGAGCCGCGGAGCGTGAGTCTGCCTGGTGGCCTCATGAGCCACGAACGCGATGTCCGGCCTCGAGCACAGTGCTACCCAGAGTAGGCTTCCTACAAGCGACTGGAATGCCTCGATTGTAGCGCCACCGCCCGCGCTCGTCGTGTCAAGCAGTGCTGTATCCGTATGTAGCACCTCTTAGCAATCGTCGCCGATAGGTGTCTTAGTCGAATTCGGATCCGACATGCCGTGCTCATGAAGTAAACATTTATTGCTTCTTCTTGATCAATATTGTACGCCCCGTCTTCGTCTAAATCCACCCGCATACCGAGGAACTTGTGGACGCACCCAATGTCCCTGATCGACAGCGTCTTCAGGCTCTCAAAGAACCTATCGACCGCCTCTGCACACGTGCCAGTGGCCAGCAAGACGTCAACGTACACTCCGACAATTACCAGCTCAACACCGCTTTCTTTTCCAATACAGGCACACGTCGGACATGCACCTCTGGAACCCGGCTTCTGCAAGCAGAGCATGCAGCAGCTGACTCCATATCCTTCCAGCCTGCTTAAGTCCGTATAGGCTTTTGCGTAGCTATAGTACGACTTCGTTCGCGTTTGTAGCACCGAGTCTTTGTAGAGTTTAGCTGGACACGCTCATGCCGCGCGGAACAGGCAAGCATATCTGCAGGTGTGCCTCCTACTCAGCCTTTACATTCGCGTTCGGGATGTCTCCATGCTTGGCCGGCACCCCCACGTGGCTGCAAATGCTAGATTGACCTTTACCGTCGAGATGTCCATCACGGCGGCAATGGTCAAGTTGTAGTCAACCCGAGCACCTGCTCGTCGCCACAGGCCACAGGCCGCGCCTCTTGCCGTTCCAGCTCGCCATCCGCGCCGGTACTGGTCTTGTAGACCCATTTCGAGTGTAAAGCATTCGAGCCGGGGCTTCGCTTGATGACGCGCAAGACTCCACTGTCTTCCAGCGCCGCGATCTCTTCTTGCATTGCTGTTTGCCATTCGGCGCGCTTGTTTCTGCGCATCACTTCGCCGTTGTTGCCAGGGTCCTTCTTAAACAACACATTGACAATGTCGGCGTTTACTGGGGGCTCCTCAGGCTCTGCCATTGCTCCCGCGCGCTTTAGCTCACCGCGAGTCGCATGGGGCTCTCTTTTCCACTTCCTTGTTCATTTAGGTGCACTCTCGCGACTTCGTGTTTTGCCAGCTAATGTCAATGTTGCTTGTTCGGCGCTTATTTGTGCAATTCTCGGGTCTGTGTCTCCATTGACGCTGTCGTCGTCAACTGGACTGCTAATACCACGCAACAGTCGCGTGTTCTGCTCCTCTGTAAGCGTCGCGATGTTTCGGACATGCTGCGTGATGATGAAGGTGTTGCTCTCCCTTAAGAATATATCCTGTAGCTCTTCGTCTCGTCGTTGCGGCCAGTAATCGTGCCCTTCTCGGATCGCCGCTGCAGGGGTTTTTTCCTGGGTCTCGTCGTACGTCAAACGTCGATCCAAACACCACGATTTCCCGCATGTCCGGCACTCAATGAGTGAGCACCTCGAGAGGCGATGCGCACGTTGCGTTCGCGCTCGTCGGACTCTTATTGAGTGTATGGGTAACGTATTCGACCGCATCGCTCCAAAAATGCAGCGGTAAATTTCTTGTGAAGATCATTGACCGTGCCACGTTAAGGACGGTGCGGTGCATTTGCTCTGCTTTTCCGTTACTTGCTTGATTTCTTGGCTCGCTGATTCGACGTGCAACCCCGATTCTCTTGCGGAACAAGTCCACGTTAAGATACTCCCCCCCGCCATCGGTTCGCAAAACCAATATATTGCATCTGAAACGTCTCTCGAAAAACGACAAGAAATGCTCAAACTTCTTTGCCGCTTGATCCTTAGTCTTCGCTAAAATCACCCGACAGTAGCTGCTTCTGTGATCCACAAAATTGACTAGATAGCGGTTCCCAAGCCTGTCTCTTGGCATGAGTGGATCTTTTAGGTCAGAGCAGATAACACCCCCCACTCGCTCTATGGGTGAGTTCGCGCCAGTATCCTTTTGGCTCTGCGCATTTTTGTCTGCTTGCTTTCCGTGCAAATGACGCACGCCACGCGTCGCCGATCCGTGAGCTCGATTCCCGCGTCAGGATCGCGCGAGATGCGCACGATTGTGTCATATGCGAGTTGACCAAATTGCTGATAAAAGTGTACTAGAGACCCCACTTGCACGTCTCTTTTGTGGTCCACAGTCACGTCTACCTCGAGAGCCGCCATGATCACGTCTATGGCTCCCTCTTTGCATCGTACTGCAGGAGTCACCACGCAGAGCACTTTGTTGCTCATTTTAAGATCAATCGCGATCTCTCCATCGCTGCGCCGATCAAGCGATCACTCAGCGCTCTCGTACACAAGTCCGAAACCTTAAAGTTCAAGCTGCCCGTAAGATATTATGTTGCGAGCGAGCTGTGGCGCCAGGTACACGTCTGTGAGCGTGACCGTCCTTTATTTCCCACCTGCATCTGCACACTTACAACATGCGTAAACTAGAGCGCTTCTCTTATGCCATAGCAATTTCGTAGATGCATCACTTTGCATTACGCAGCAGCGTCGCATCATGGACGAGGTGTCGGCTCGAGCCGTTGTCGATGATCCAAGCACTTTTGTCGCTGGCGCCACTGTTGCCTATCGCGTTCACCGACTCCCTCGCTAATCTGTGCTTACGCCCAGCCCGCTTTCCACGCGACCGCGGCTTGATGTCGGTCGCGAACAACACCATACCTCCGTCGCCATCACCGCCGGTATTCCTTTTCCCCCACCGCTGTGGTTTCCGCTCGCTTTAGAGCGGCAGTTCGCTTGGATGTGGCCAGTTTTGCCACACCCATGGCATCTGCGCGATTCTTTCCGCTGCACTGGCGTGTCGACGTGCGATGCCACGACAATGCGACCGACCAACGTCGCTGTCGACTCGATTGACTGCGCAAAATGCGCCAGCTCCTCCACATGGCGCAGATTGTAACGGGGTGAATCGTTACATAACAATTTATAAGAAATTGTTAATAGAATATAACTATAAGAGTTATATTCTCAGAATATTGTCATAAGGACAATATTCTGTAGCACTTCCAAGTAGTTCCTAATTGGTTGATATAGGCCATTATATCAACCAACGAAGACGCGCCACGACAGACGCACGCAATGAGTGGTGAGCAGATAACTGATTTACACATTTGTATTTAGACATAGTTAGATGAAGATAAATAGTGATTTATTGCAGACATTAACTATTATAAATACAGTTCTACTTTTTACTCTAACCGAGTACTCGCTTCTTCTTACCGTCTTCCTCTGCACGTACGAGTGTACGTGAAGTTACGAGGCACCGCCTTATTCTGTTATCAGAATAAGTAGCTTGTACTGTCACCAGTACAAGCTTCAGGGTGCCCCGTTACACCTGGTAGCACTTTGTAGTCCGTCCAAGGACCGCGTTCACATCCAACATGAATATGTTGGATGATGAAGATGACCAAAGCTTTCACGCTACGCGTGACGGCTACTCTCATTTGAGCGATGTCGAATGGGATGCGGTTGAACGAATGGGTTCGACCATGGGCATCCATGCTGTTAGCGTCATGCTAGAGGCTCTCAATAGAGATGCCCAACATGCTACTATCGCCAAGTTCATTCAAAATGAACTTGACGCAGAACGCGAGAAAGTAGCCTTGCTTCACCAACAAGGTTCTCAACAAGCAGAGTTGTTGAGAGAACAAGGTGCTCAACAGTTTGAACTGTTGAGACAGCAGCAAGCTGCTGCTGGCGGGTCGATGCACTCGCGTCGACCCGAGACTTTGAAGATTGACATCTCAAAGTATAGGGGGGTCGAAGAAGACTCCCTCTTGAGATGGTTCGTCGAATTGGATGACGCCATAAGGGCGCGTCGCATCGACGACGGGGATATGCAAGTTGCATTTGCCCAGTCAAATCTGGCAGGACGTGCCAAGACTTGGGCACTGGGGCTCAAGCTGCACGACCCATACGCGTTTGGGTCGTTGGAAGTCTTCAAGTCGCGGCTCAGACAAACGTTTGAACCGCCTAGAGCTGAGTTCAGAGCTCGAACCGAACTCTTGAAGCTCAAGCAGGGTAAGCGTGATGTGCACGCTTACGCTCAACATATACGACATCTCACGAGTTGTATAAGTTCCAATCCGGTGGATGAACACACGTTGGTTTCGGTGTTCATGCAGGGTCTTGCGGATGGTCCCGTCAAGACTCACCTGTTCCGGCTTGAACTAGATTCACTAGAACAAGCCATTTCAATTGCGGAGCAGGAAGACTTCAGTCTGAGACAGGCTCGCGCCAGCTCGACATCATATCGTCAACCGAGACGATATGACAACGGAGGTCCAGAGCCGATGGAACTCTGTTATGTAGAGAGCGAGAAGGCTCGCTCTACAGGCTACAAGAAGTTGCAGAGATGCAACAGATGTCAAAAGACAGGACACTACGCTTACGAGTGTAGTGCCCCTCGTCCAGTGTCTCGCGACACTGGGCGTAGTGACCGTCCACCCATGAGAAAGGGGCAGGGACGAGGGTCCGCAGTTGGTGCAAAGACGCAACAACGGGATGGACCGTCAAAAAACGGACAGGATCAGTAGGTGCGGAGCACCCTACTGATCCAGCAACGTCAAGAGAATTTGTAGGCCTCTTGATGAAGGTTGCTCCCAACACACAGACATTGTGCGTTGCTGCTCTAGGTAATGAGATCTCACTCATTACCTTGAAACTCGAAGTGACGAATAAGTTGTCCCTTCGAGCTCTAGTCGATTGTGGGGCGTCCAACAATTTTGTGCGACGCCAATCGCTAGAAGATGGTCACTTTAAATTCAGTGAATGTGACACACCTCCTACGAGGATGACGGTACGTCTTGCGACAGGCGCATCCGTAACCGTCATGAAGCGTATAGTGAAGATTCACTATACGCTAGAAGATACCCAATACGACGATGACTTTATCGTATTGGATTTGGATGACAAATTTGATGTCATCCTTGGAATACCGTGGCTCAGAAGGTACGAACCACGGGTAAACTGGCAACATCGGACAGTAACGATGCCTGCCGCTTGTTCATCAGATGGCCATCTGATGAACGTTTTGGAGAGTCCACAAGCGTGTGGATGTACTACGAGTGAGTGCGATGGCCTCACTTGTGGTACGGTCGTTAGTACGACTGCACAAAACCTTAGTGTACCAAACGGTTACACTTCGGAGCAAAGTTCCGGCGGCTGTGAGGAAACACAGGCTGCGCCGAAGGTCCACCACTCGAATAAGTCGGGTGGACTGGGACAAAGATGTATCCCTAGAGGGGAACATCTAGAAGAGAAACAATCGATCGCTCAGGTTAAGCGAAACGATAATCCTAGATCGACTGGAGAGTCTTTCGTAGAGGATCTCGCTGTGGTTGCGCAACCCCAGCTAGAGGAAGTAAAGGGAATAAGTCCCAAGATTACAAATACGGCGGAAATAAGTTCCCCGAAACCCGCGGGAATAAGTCCCCGGGAAGACGAAGGAATAAGTCCTTCGAAGCCTGAGGGAATAAGTCCCCAGGAAATGACAGAGACATTGAATGTCATAGTCAATAACGGATCATGTGTAGGCGCTTATACACTTGATCTGATTGCGCCTCCGAAGTTAACTTCGGAGATCACTCAGTTGTCAACGCTCGAACATAAAAGATTCTTGCGTGATCTGCGTAGTGGCAAAGTCAAGCAGATCTGCATACTCGTCGCTGAAGACGAGTATGTAACCGACATAAGGTCAGCAACAGTGTTTACTGAGAACGAGAGAGTTCTCAGTAGTTCATCTATGGATGAGAGTGTCCTAGATGAAAAGACACGAATTGAGCGATATGAGTCCCAATCATGGGAATCGCTCAAGGAAAATCCTCTCTATGAAGATTTGGTTGAATTCAAGGATGTATTCCCTGAAACTGTTCCGTGCGAATTACCGAAGGATAAAGGTATTCGACACGAAGTCGAGCTTAAACCAGGCTCGAAGTACTGTGTCATGAAGCAGTGGCCACTGCCTCGTGAACAAGTACTTGCGATCGACAAGTTCTTTGCCGATCGTTTAGCAGCGGGCCATGTGAGGGAATCAACTTCCCCACATAGCTCTCCGACCTTCTGTGTGCGAAAAGCAACAGGAGGGTGGCGGATAGTGCACGCGTTTAACAAATTGAACGCTGCAACGGTACCGGCTCAGACGCCGATACCGAGGAAGGACGTAATCATTGATGGTATGTCAAAGAGTACCATCTTTTCGTCCATGGATTTGATGGATGGCTTCTATCAAATCCTTATGCGAGAACGGAACATACCCTATACCGCAGTTAGCACGCCTAGCGGCATGCTCTGGGAGTGGCTAGTAATGCCACAAGGGCTTAGAAATGCCTCTGCCACGTTCGACAGATGTGTATCACATCTGTTGAGACCAGTACGAGAATTTGCGCCGAGTTATTTCGATGACGTATTCATTCATAGTCGGGCTATGGATGGAAAGTCGGATTTTGAGGTACACAGGTACCACGTCCGACAAGTTCTTACAATCATGCGAAAGCATCAATTGTATGCTAATCTCAAGAAGTGTATATTTGCAACAAGCGAAATACCACTTCTTGGGTGCATCTTTGGTAAGAACGGTGTACGTCCTGATCCCGAAAAGATCAAGGCGATCACCGACTGGCCTGTGCCAGTTGATGTCAAAGGTCTTCGAAAATTCCTTGGGCTAGCGGCGTATTTGCATAAGTATTCACGCAATTACGCCGAGATGACTGTACACCTCTCTCGTTTGTTGAAAAAGAACGAGAGGTGGTTATGGAACGCTGAATGTCAACGCTCCTTTGAGGGTATCAAGCAGAGCTTGATACAATCCCCAGTCCTAGCAATAGCCGATCAGGACAGGCCATTTCATGTGGTCTGTGATGCCAGCGATTTCGCAATCGGCTGTGCATTAATGCAGTACGACCTTGAAGGCGTTGAACGCGTCGTCTGCTATCAGTCGCGTCAGCTGCAACCAGCTGAGCGGAACTATCCAGTGCATGACAAGGAACTCCTTGCCATGAAGTATGCACTCGCGAAGTTCAGAGTCTATCTATTAGGAGATAGACCCTTCGTTGTTTACACTGACCATGCTTCCTTACGCACGGCAGTGAACAGCCCGCACCTTTCACAACGAATGGCGCGGTGGTTGTCATTCTTTGCAGAATACAACTTTACGGTCGAGTACAAACCAGGACGACTTAATGTCGTCGCTGATGCACTCTCACGTCGTCCCGACTTTGAAACAGTCGCGAAACCCAACAGTGAGACAGTCACTGTTGCGGTTATGACGTCCTCAGTTCCATCTACAACGTTGTATGATGATGTGAGGCGGGCATACGCCCAAGATGGTGAGATAGTGAAGTTGTTGTCACATCTCTCCCAACCATCTCGAGAATCGTTGAAACGATTGTCGTCTGCGTATCGATCTGCATCAGATCGATACACTACTCGTAACGGTTTACTGTATTATACAGCCGTTTCTGGTGACACACCACGTGTTGTCATTCCAGATGATACTGATCTGCGTTTGCGGATCATGTTCGAGTATCACGATGCTCCTATAGGAGGACATCGTGGCCGAGAGAAAACATATCTCACGGTAAGTCGAGACTTTTACTGGCCCCGCCAGTATCAGTTTGTGCGAAAGTATGTTCGCGCATGCGAAGTCTGCCAACGAGTGAAGTCAAGTCCTTCACTGCGTGCACCTTTACAGCCTCTACCGGTTCCGGCTGAGTGCTGGGAATCCATCTCAATGGATTTCGTCTTCGGGTTACCCAAAGACGCACGCGGGAATACGGGTATTCTCGTATTTGTTGACAGATTCAGCAAAATGGTACACCTTGTGGCTGTACCAGAGACAATCACAGCAAGTGGCTGTGCTTGTGTCTTTATTGACACCATCTTCCGACTTCATGGGTTGCCCCGTGAACTCGTATCAGACAGAGATCCACGATTCACTGCTGATTTCTGGCGTTCCGTGTTCAAATCACTCGGAACGCGCTTGAAGATGTCAACATCTGATCATCCAGAGTCAGATGGTCAGACGGAACGTGCCAATCGTGTCCTTGAAGAGATACTTCGAGGATACGTACACTCCTTTAAGAGTTGGAGTGAGTTTTTGCCGATGGTAGAGTTTGCCATCAACAACTCGGTGCATGCGTCCACGACACATACACCGTTTTACGTGAATGGCTTGCGCCATCCGCGTGTACCCACCTTACTAGAGTATAACTCTGGTTTAAGGGGGGGAGGGACTCGCGCGAGCAAAAAACGATTTGATTCACGCTCATCACGCTCTGACGAAGAAGTCATTGCGTTTGATGCCGATATCGATAACATCGATATCGAAGAAGATGATGCCAGTGAGAGTGCGGAAGCCCTCACTGAAGACAATGATCCCAGTGAGAGTGCGGAAGCCCTCACTGAAGAAAAGGTTGTTGTCGCTGCAGTGCGCTCACAGCACACTGAAGCTAACGAGTCATCAGATGAGTTCATACTGGCTCGTGAAACGGTAGTCCGTTTTGTGCAAGACTCCATCGCCGAAGCGGTGGATAAGCAAAAGCAAAACGCTGACAAGAATGGAAGGGCAAACACTCTTTTATTTAATAAAGGTGACTTAGTCCTACTGTCTACGGTTAATCTACCAAAGCATGTAGTGACTAACTTGGGTAGCAGTAAACTACTACCCAAGTACATTGGCCCATTTCGTGTATTGCACCGCCTAGGCAATGCATACACGATCGAGTTACCACGTAAGATGCGAACGCATCCCACGTTTTACGTTGGTCGGCTTAAGCCGTACCATCAGTACGCTGCTTCTTCCGATGAAGAACGCCCTTGCGCTCAAGCATCTCGCAGAGAGCCTTGTGCTCCCGATGGTGGGCATCAACAAGGGTCTGAAGAGCAGTTATCTCAGCCCGAGACCGATCAAGAATCCCACGAGATACCCTTAGCTCGTCACGAAGAGATGTCAGAGATCTCTCGTTCTCAAGCTGAGCAAAGGCAAACTCAGCTCGATGCTTCGAGGCAGTGTCCACCATCTGGAGACGCCTATTCCGCTCATGCTCGAGATCGTCGCGTAACCCTTGCGTTACGCGATCAAAGAAGCTCTCGGGAACACACCGATCCACATGATCGTGTGGAGAGCGTCTTTCCTCCTCCTCCACCTCCATTAGAGGACTCTCGCGGTGGCCAGCGCTATCTAGTAGAGCAGCTGTTGAACCACCGCGACGTGAACGGACGTCGGACGAGTTACCTCGTCCGGTGGCGCGGCTATCCCCCGTCCTGGGATTCTTGGGAGCCCCGCTCCCAATTGATGGTTGACGTACTGGGTCTGGTCGAGCAGTACGACGCGACACATCCTGTGCCGCAGAAGGACCGCCGGAGAAAGTCTTCCCGGCACGGTCGTAAAGGGATTTCAGGTTGTCAATCCCTTCGTACATCTCAGTAGAGACACGTACGCGCCACCACGGGCTGGTAAGGAGGTAAGCCTCCTTAGGTGCTCGTGCAGAGTTGTTCACACAACATGGGCACGAGTCTCCCCAAGAGAGGCAGGGTAATCCTTTCTCCCTTGACAGACGATGCAGCTTATAGCGTGCACCTGTCGGGGTTCGCTTTTCAAACTTATCACGAGCTTTGATAAGTTTGTCGTTCCAAGCGTCACGACCTACATCCTCGAGATTATGGATGTAGGCGTTCCACGCCTGAAGTATTGAGGGACCATCACGTTTGTGATTCCCACTGTACCATCGATGTCTGAAGAAAGCATCGATGAAGAATTCATGTTCAGCGCGATAGTTTTTCGCGATGGGATCAAGGTGATGGATCCTTGACGAATCGAACAACCGTGTTCGATAACGACCACTCGTCGTCGCCGACAAGTGATCCATGACAGATTTAGGAGGCATCCATGCCTTCTTTTCTGGAGCGAGACGCAACACATAGCGGTCCCGCTCTTCCTGCGACGTGCCGACAGAAGTACTGGCACCTCGCTGTGAAGTGGTGTCCATTGGAGAAACGACACCACTATTAGCGCCCGAGTCTCGCGACCTCGAGCGCCTTCGCTTCGGCGATGGTTCATCTGACTCATCAGATGAACCAAAGATGCTGCGACGCAAAGCATCGTCCATGCCACGCTTGGCAGGCGGCTTGGATTCAATTGCCGTCGATACGGATCCGTCATCCGTATCAGGAGAGTACGAGACACCGAGCTCGTACTCTGTGAAGACACGAGTGTCTTCATGACCAGCGCCTGCATCACCAGGTGATACAGGCTGAGTCGATTCAGCAACCGATGGGACATCAGTTGCTGTAGTTTCTGCTTCGGCGTCCGCACAGAGACGTGCAGACGCGCTCTCGGCGGCCTTGCTCGCGCATCGCATGGGCTTGTTTACCATGCGATGAAATGTTGGAAAGTGGACGCGGACCAACAAGTGCAAACCCCGTCCCAAATGGTTTGGGACGAGTATCCATTTAGTCAATCAGTCACTAAAGTGACTGATGGTTAAGGGGGGTGATGTAACGGGGTGAATCGTTACATAACAATTTATAAGAAATTGTTAATAGAATATAACTATAAGAGTTATATTCTCAGAATATTGTCATAAGGACAATATTCTGTAGCACTTCCAAGTAGTTCCTAATTGGTTGATATAGGCCATTATATCAACCAACGAAGACGCGCCACGACAGACGCACGCAATGAGTGGTGAGCAGATAACTGATTTACACATTTGTATTTAGACATAGTTAGATGAAGATAAATAGTGATTTATTGCAGACATTAACTATTATAAATACAGTTCTACTTTTTACTCTAACCGAGTACTCGCTTCTTCTTACCGTCTTCCTCTGCACGTACGAGTGTACGTGAAGTTACGAGGCACCGCCTTATTCTGTTATCAGAATAAGTAGCTTGTACTGTCACCAGTACAAGCTTCAGGGTGCCCCGTTACACCAATGGCATAAATTAAGACACCGTCAGATTATAAGATTACACAGAAGGTGACAGTACAGACGGTGAGCGTAGATGTGATCATTCCAATACTAGTGCTGAGATGGTGCTACAGCTAGAGCACGGAGCCATTTAAATTCCCCCCTCGACTCAGTATGTCCGAAGGATGGAATTGCTGCTGTAAAAGAGCCGGTCTCATCATGTAGGACTTGCAGAGTAAATGATGATCCGTTGTCATAAGACACACGAGTCGTGTATTGAATATAAAATCCCACTAAGTTTGTGGCCGGCATCATTTTGTCATGGGTTCTAATCCAAATATCAGCAACAGCGCTTAGCGGTGTACCAAGTGCAGATGCAGAGCGCAATGATGAAGTACACGACTATATCGTCCATTGATCGGGTCAACTGTTATACATCTTGACATTCACTGTGAGGACTTGTCGTTCACTAGGTATATTGAAACCGAATTAATGTAGGTCCTTAGTTCGCTACATTGTGTTACTCTAAGAATACCCGCCTAGATCCTTCTAGAAGTTTCTTCATTGACGTCAGCTGATGACGTCAGACCTATCCTTTTACTTTTTTTACTGTTTACGCTGTAAATACCACTTTACTCGGCTGCACGCACCTAGCGGCCTGACATCTCCCCGGACTTGACTTTGCGTTGGCCGTCTCGAAAATCTTGGACTAGTTGCTGCCAATGCGAAACTTGGCGGATGGTACTCTCGCGCTCCCAAGTACTGTCACACTTCGGGTGGCCGTGCCATTTGACTAGCCATTCTATATGGCGACTGCGCTGACGACGACTGAGTCACCTTTCCACTTTGTGTAGTTTCTCTCCGGTGTCTGGCTCTAGTACACCTGGTGCTGCTTTCGGAATTGGTCGTCCAGCGAACTCGGAGACATTTGGTCTGAATGGGGAGAGTAGATCAATGTTGAATGAGGAGTGCAGTCTCTCCATATTTCGCGGTAGCTTTAACTTGGCTACGTTTGGATTGATCATCCTGGTTATCTCAAACGGTCCCACTTTTTTGCCGCGAGCTTCGCTTTTTTTAGATCGATGTGAGCGTTCACTGTTCCGAGCGGTAGTTTCTTGGCATCCAACAGAACTAAGTCACCGACATTGAATGTATTGCTTCTTCCTTTCGAGTCGTAGTGCTTCTTTTGCCTTTTCTAAGCTTGTTCCAGGTTTTCGTGTTCCTTGCGTACTAGTTTTTGACGATCCGTGGCAAACTTTAAGGCAATTTTTGAACTTGAATGTGAGCCCAGATCATCGTGGTCTATGTATTCATGCGAAATCAGATTGGATACCTTTCTCCCGGTATCGATTTAGAACGGGGTGAGATTAGTAGACGCGTTCACCGACGTAGCGTGCGCGTACTCTACAATACCAAGTAGCTGTGCCTAATTTTTGCCACTGTACGATGCCAGGCAGCGTAAAGCGTCTTCCAACACCAAGTTTTGGCGCTCTGTTTGCCCATCTGCTTGCGCTCTTTGAGCGGTCGTCATGCTTAACTGGACACCCATTATATTCATCAGCGATTTCTAGAAGTTCGCCATGAACTCTGGATTCCCCGATCGCTGATAATAACCTTCGGCAATCCATGATGTCGGACTACAGCGTCGAAAATAGGTCCGCGGTGTCTTTCGAATCGGCAGTCGTATATATCGGTGCATAGATCGGCCTCTTTGACAGCTTGTCGACGACGCAAATAGCATCATAACCTTCCGACACGGGTAGCCCAGTGATGATGTCCATGGACACTACTTGCCAGCATTCCTCCGGAATGGGAATAGGAATCATTAATCCTTTCTTTAGCTGGCTGTTAGACTTCCATCGAGTGCATGTTTCACATGTCTCCACATACTTCTGCACAGTTTTAAGTATCTTCGGCCAGTAAACCCCATTGCTTTAGCTTCATGTAAGTTTGGTGCACTCCTGGATGTGCCGCTGTGGCTGCATCGTGAAACTCGTGTAGAAGCTTCGTCTTCATTTCTGGTATGTCTGGGATGCAAATCTGCTGCAATGCCTCATCTTGTTTTATATAAATGAGTCCGTTGTCGATTATGAAGTTGTCATTCGATTGTAAAGTTTTTAAGATTTTTTGAAAAAACTTGTCAGTACGATATTTTGCTATATCGTTTTTCACACTTTGTCACTGAGATGTGCCCGCACCACGTAAAACGCGGCGTTGTGGATTTGCTCCTGAGCAATTCCTATCGGA
Organism: Peronospora matthiolae; assembly: GCA_921007115.2. Taxonomy (NCBI): domain Eukaryota; phylum Oomycota; class Peronosporomycetes; order Peronosporales; family Peronosporaceae; genus Peronospora; species Peronospora matthiolae. The sequence goes on along the minus strand of CAKLBY020000058.1, from coordinate 130,908 downwards.
CGACACTCTTCACGCAACTCCACATCGTCAAGTAAGAGGTGTGCGACTGCAAGCGGAATGGACCGCGTGAGAGCGGAGTGAAGCATGTGTTGCTGCGAAAGATGAGAGCTGAGTGCACAATCATCCGTACATTCATGTACGACGTGCGACAGATCAGGAACTTGGCACTTAGGAACAGCAAGCGCACTGGACGGATATCCAGACACGGCCGGGCGAGATAATGCGTCGGCCACGACGTTAGACCGTCCAATAACATGATGTAAGACAAAGTTTAACTGGAAGAAGAACGTCAGCATGCGTGACATCTTTGGCGACACTTTGGGATGGTGGCGAATCCATTAGCACGCTAATGTGTCGGTGTAGACCGAAAAGTGTCGTTTGTGGAGATACGGACGCCATTTCGCGAAAGCAGTCTTGATCGCTGACAGCTCTTTCTCATAAGCTGGCCATTTCAATTCTCGGGATCCCAATTTTTTCGAATAAAACGCAATGGCATGGTCGTTATTATTATTGCGCTGAGAGAGGACACCGCCCATGCAGAACCCAGACGCATCCGTAGTGGCAATGAAAAGGTGCGTAAAGTCTGGAAGCTTTAGCGTCGGAGCCTGCTGAAGTGCTAGTTTTAATGCGTGAAACGATCGCTGTTGATCCTCCCCCCAGCCTTAGCGAGTATCTTGCTTGGTTAATGCGATGAAGTGACGGTTACACCCAGCGAGTCCGAGAAAACTCAGCAGCTCTTTGCGACACGTCGGCGCCTGAAACGTTGCAATAGCATCGGTCTTCTTTCGGTCGACCCGCAAACCTTCGTCGGAAACCATATGCCCTAAAATGCAATCTCGTTACGACCAAACGCACACTTGGAGAGTCGAGCATTGAGCTTCTCCTTACGCAACACGGCGCATACTGCGCGAACGTGGCCGACATGATCCTCCATTGTACAGGAGAAGATACTTATGTCGTCAAGATACACCACGACAAAGGTTCCGAGTTGGTCGAACAACGTGCGCATAAGCCGCGACCAGACACCAGGCATTCCGGATAAGCCCATGCGTGCTACACACCATTGATACGTTTCCTCTTGGGTGCGAAAAGCCGCATAGGATCGACTGGATGGTACGACTACCATTTGATGGTACCCTTGCGCAAGATCTAGAAGCGAAATTTTTTTTTTACATCCGACCATGCGGTCGAACAGTTCCTCGATCAATGGCAAAGGAAATTTTGCCACGACAGACATGCTATTAACAAAGCGGTAGTCAATCACCATCTAATGGGGACCTAGAATTTCCGCTGCGGAGCCATTAGGCGCGTTTAGGGAACCTTCCGGTTACAGGATCCTTTTCGGGAATCTCAAAGATATTTGAGACCCATGGAGAGCTAGACACCTAGATCCATCCTTTCCGTATACTCTCCTCCACAAATTGTTGGAGAGCGTCCTGCTCCATTTTCGATAGACGGAAGGGGGCCCTAGAACTCGGCACCGCATCAGGCTTCATGTGTAGCTCAAAGTTGACCGATCGCGTCGAAGGCATTACCTCTGGAAGTTGGTCGGGAAATGCGTCCTTGTATTCGTCCAGTACTGGCTGTAGCTCAAGCGGTATCTCCGTATGGTATTTGGTGGTAACTTTTATTGATAAATTTCCTCGTAGGCCCCGCTAGTCATTTTCGCTTGGACGGTCGGACCATCCACGTCTTCGAACATCGTATGTGCTGCATCTTCAATTTGTTGCGTACGCCAGTTGATCTGGGGATTGTACATGGTTAACCAGGGTTGACCAAACGTCAAGTCATGTGTATCCGGTAGATCCCATTCCGTACACTGCATTTTAGGGGGCTCCATACTTTCGATACGAATGGTATCTTCCACCCGCTTTGTGGTTTGACTCGATGTCCAGGCACAATCAAAACGTCGTGCTTGGACCATCTGTTCGCTGAGAGCTTTGGACGCCAGCCGGGTTTGATTAAATTTTGTTGACGCTCCCGAGTCAATAAAATTTTTAACGGCTTGTTTACCAAAAACACTATCACGAACGAATCGCCGACTTTGCGCTGGTATGTCCGCCCCCGATCTACTTGAGTGGATGGCAATAGATAATACCTCAGAATTCCTTTGTACCTCCACTTCTGTAATTGTGACTCGGTCGTAAACACTTAGGTCCTGTTCGTACTCACGGCTGTTCACATTGTTGACATGCTGACGATGTACCTGATGTTGGTATTTTCGTCTGGAATTCGTGTTTTCTCGAACAGAACGTTTGGAGCGCTAATGACACTGTGCGAAGCGATAATTCGGACTACCGCATTTGAAAAACAAATTTCGGCGACGACATTCGTACCGAGAAGGAAATTGCAGGGTGCTTACGTCCATTGGCTCTGGGCCAGTGTTTGATTGACATCGACGACTAATGTCGCATGACCTGTACCTGGGTTTATCTTGTGAGCTGCCCCGGGAATGCTTCGGCGGATGCGAACGGTCAAAGTCCAGCGCAACAGTAATAGCGTCCGACAACGTTGTACAGCGACGGGACTGGACATCTTCTCGCGTGCAACCAGAAAGTCCGCACAGAAAGTAAATAATCCGGTCCAGTTCGCTCGTGTGTTGGACTTGAGTTACCACGTGGCGTAACTTGCTCACACATTCAGGGAGGTCTTTGCAATCGCGCTCTCTCAAATCATTCATTTCTTCACGCAGACGCTCTTGTAAACTAGCTGTAACGAATTTACGATCATTTTTGAAGAAGAAGTCGTCCGCGGTTGTGATGTACTGCTTTTGCATGACACACCACTGAGCAGCTCCTTGCTTTAGTGTGCCCCCCAAATCGGCTAGTATGCGTAGAAAGAGCTCTTGACACTTCCAGTTCGCTCCTCAAGCAAAGAAGTATTGCTCTACTTGCTCCTTGTAGAGGTGGAACGATTCGTCCAATCTGCCACCACACGTCGGAAGTTTTACACCTTTAAGCTTGATTTCCGATGGTTGTGTGGACCCTGAAACTGCTCTAGCAACCGAGATTGTTTCTCCATTGTCGTACCCATTGATTGCAGCAGTTGTGCATGATCGGAAGTCATTGGGGTGGACATTATGGATCGGTACAGTAACTACATGAAATTAACTATTAATTAATTGAATCTGGCGTAGCTATGGTATTGGTGCTTCTCTTGATAACCTTTGATCCGAGCTTCAAGGACATGTTTGACTTGGCCGTCGGTTGTTGGCGGGCGAGCACGACCTTGTGCCCTGGTGGTCCATAATCCGAACTCGGGCGATTTTGCTCGTGTGCTTGATAATCTCGCGTGATGCGCAAGCTCTCAGTGCTCTCAAAGCTGAGCAAGTCGCTAGCGTGCTCCAAAAGCCGAGTCTTGATGTGTTTGCGCGAGTCGGAGCGTTGGGCCGTGTCCAGGTGCTTCTCGAAGCGGAAAAGTATGCGTCTGGTGCGACAAATTGCTTCCATTAGGCCCGCACGGCACTTGTCGGATGCGTCCGGCTTTGTCACGGATAGCCGTGCCAGCCATTCATTAATGTCTGGTGGCGTAGGCTGCTTGCGCGGGTGGCGGGTCATGAATTGAAGTACTAACCTTCCGATAACCGATCTGACTTATTTTTGATACGAGTCGATTTTTAGTCAATAAGACCACGACCACGATAACGGTAGCAGTGATAATGGCCCGGTAGGATTTACAGCCAACGAAAAGGAGTCTTTGTTCGCAAAACGATTGGGACTTACGATAAATTCTCCAGATTTCTGCTCTTGAGCGACGACGGCGGTTACTACGGCTACTACGGCTACGACGGATACTACGGCCACGACGAAGACGGCGAAGACAGCAGAGACGGCTGGGACCAACAAGTGCTACCAGATGTAAGGACTTGTCGTTCACTAGGTACATTGAAACCGAATTAATGTAAGTCCTTAGTTCGCTACCTTGTGTTACTCTAAGCCTACCCGTCTGGATCCTTCTAGAAGCTTTTTCAATGACGTCAGATAATGACGTTAAACTGTGACGTCATTCAATGACGTCAGACCTATCCTATTACTTTTTACTGTTTACGCTGTGATTACCACTTTACTGTACCGCACGCACCTAGAGGCCTGGCTAATTCGCCCATCGGATGTGATGTACACTAACATTACTATCAAAATTTTGTAGATGCCGGGTGTAACGGGGTGAACCGTTACATAACAATTTATAAGAAATTGTTAATAGAATAGAACTATAAGAGTTATATTCCCAGAATATTGTCATAAGGACAAATATTCTGTAGCACTTACAAGTAGTTCCTAATTGGTTGATATAGGCCATTATATCAACCAACGAAGACGCGCCACGACAGACGCACGCAATGAGTGGTGAGCAGATAGTTGATTTGCACATTTGTATTTAGACATAGTTAGATGAAGATAAACAGTGGTTTATTAACAGACATTAACTATTATAAATACAGTTCTACTTTTTACTTTGACCAAGTACTCGCTTCTTCTTACCGTCTTCCTATGCACGTACGAGTGTACGTGAAGTTCCAAGGCACCTCCTTATTCTGTCGTCAGAATAAGTAGCTGTACTGTTACCAGTACAAGCTTCAGGGTGCCCCGTTACACCTGGTAGCACTTCGTAGTCCGTCCAAGGACCACGTTCACATCTAACATGAATATGTTGGATGATGAAGATGACCAAAGCTTTCACGCTACGCGTGACGGCTACTCCCATTTGAGCGATATCGAATGGGATGCGGTTGAACGGATGGGTTCGACCATGGGCATCCATGCTGTTAGCGTCATGCTAGAGGCTCTCAATAGAGATGCCCAACATGCTACTATCGCCAAGTTCATTCAAAATGAACTTGACGCTGAACGCGAGAAAGTAGCCTTGCTTCACCAACAAGGTTCTCAACAAGCAGAGTTGTTGAGAGAACAAGGTGCTCAACAGTTTGAACTGTTGAGACAGCAGCAGGCTGCTGCTGGCGGGTCGATGCACTCGCGTCGGCCCGAGACTTTGAAGATTGACATCTCAAAGTATAGGGGAGTCGAAGAGTGCTCCCTCTTGAGATGGTTTGTCGGATTAGACGACGCCATAAGGGCGCGTCGCATCGACGACGGGGATATGCAAGTTGCATTTGCCCAATCAAATCTGGCAGGACGTGCCAAGACTTGGGCACTGGGGCTCAAGTTGTACGACCCATATGCGTTTGGGTCGTTAGAAGTATTCAAGTCGCGGCTCAGACAAACGTTTGAACCGCCTAGAGCTGAGTTCAGAGCTCGAACCGAACTCTCGAAGCTGAAACAAGGTAAGCGTGATGTGCACGCTTACGCTCAACATTTACGACATCTCACGAGTTGTATAAGTTCCAATCCGGTTGATGAACACACGTTGGTTTCGGTGTTCATGCAGGGTCTCGCGGATGGTCCCGTCAAGACTCACCTGTTTCGACTTGAACTGGATTCACTAGAACGAGCCATTTTCATTGCGTAACAGGAAGACTTTTCCATTGCGTAACAGGAAGACTTCAGTCTGAGACACGCTCGCGCCAGCTCGACATCGTTTTTTTAACGAGGCGATATGACAGCGGAGGTCCAGAGCCTATGGAACTCTGTTATGTAGAGAGCGAGAAGGCTCGCTCTACAGACTACAAGAGGTTGCAGAAATGCAATAGATTTCAAAAGACAGGACACTACGCTTACGAGTGTAGTCCTTTCGTCCAGTGTCTCGTAACACTGGGCGTAGTGACAGTCCACCCATAAGAAAGGGGCAGGGACGCGGGTCCGCTATTGGTGCAAAGACGTAACGACGGGATGGACCGTCAAAAAACGGTCAGGATCAGTAGGTGCGGAGCACCCTACTGGTCCAGTAACGTCAAGAGAATTTGTAGGCCTCTTGATGAAGGTTGCTCCCAACACACAAACGTTGTGCGTTGCTGCTCTAGGTAATGAGGTATCACTCATTACCTTGAAACTCGAAGTGACAAATGAGTTGTCCCTTTCGAGCTCTAGTCGATTGTGGGGCGTCCAACAATTTTGTGCAACGCCAATCGCTAGAAGATGGTCACTTCAAGTTCAGTGAATGTGACTCACCTCCTACGAGGGTGACGGTACGTCTTGCGACAGGCGCATCCGTAACCGTCATGAAGCGTATAGTGAAGATCCACTATACGCTAGAAGATACCCAATATGACGATGACTATGTCGTATTGGATTTGGATGACAAATTTGATGTCATCCTTGGAATACAGTGGCTCAGAAGGTACGAACCACGGGTAAACTGGCAACATCGAACAGTAACGATGCCCGCCGCTTGACATCAGATGGCCATCTGATGAACGTTTTGGAGCGTCCACAAGCGTGTGGATGTACTACGAGTGAGTGCGATGGCCTCACTTGTGGTACGGTCGTTAGTACGGCTCCAAAAAACCTTAGTGTAACAAACAGTTACACTTCGGAGCAAAGTTCCGGTGGCTGTGAGGAAACACAGGCTGCGCCGAAGGTCCACCACTCGAAGAAGTCGAGCGGACCGGGACAAAGATGTATCCCTAACGGGGAACATCTAGAAGAGAAACCATCGGTCGCTCAGGTTAAGCGAAACGATAATCCTAGATCGACTGGAGAGTATTTCGTAGAGGATCTCGCTGTGGTTGCGCAACCCCAGCTAGAGGAAGTAAAGGGAATAAGTCCCAAGATTACAAATACGGCGGAAATAAGTTCTTCGAAACCCGCGGGAATAAGTCCCCGGTAAGACGAAGGAATAAGTCCTTCGAAGCCTGAGGGAATAAGTCCTCAGGAAATGACAGAGACATTGAATGTCATAGTCAATAATGGATCATGTGTAGGCGCTTATACACTTGATCTGATTGCGCCTCCGAAGTTAACTTCGGGGATCACTCAGTTGCCAACGCTCGAACATAAAAGTTTCTGGCGTGATCTGCGTAGTGGCAACGTCAAGCAGATCTGCGTACTCGTCGCTGACGACGAGTGTGTAGCCGACATAAGGTCAGCAACAGTGTTCACTGAGAACGAGAGAGTTCTCAGTAGTTTATCAATGGACGAGAGTGTCCTCGATGAAAAGACACGAGCTGAGCGATATGACTCCCAATCGTGGGAATCGCTCAAGACAAATCCTCTCTATGAAGATTTGGTTGAATTCAAGGATGTATTCCCCGAAACAGTTCCGTGCGAGTTACCGAAGGATAAAGGTACTCGACACGAGGTCGAGCTTAAACCAGGCTCGAAGTACTGTGTCATGAAGCAGTGGCCACTGCCTCGTGAACAAGTACTTGCGATCGACAAGTTCTTTGCCGATCGTTTAGCTGCTGGCCAAGTGAGGGAGTCAACTTCCCCATATAGCTCTCCGACCTTCTGTGTGCGAAAAGCAACAGGAGGGTGGCGGATTGTGCACGCGTTTAACAGGTTGAATGCTGCAACGGTACCGGATCAGACGCCGATAACAAGGAAGGACGTAACCATTGATGGTATGGCAAAGAGTACCATCTTTTCGTCCATGGATTTGATGGATGGCTTTTATCAAATCCTTATGCGAGAACGGAACATACCCTATACCGCAGCTAGCACGCCTAGCGGCATGCTCTGGGAGTGGATAGTAATGCCACAAGGGCTTAGAAATGCCTCTGCCACGTTCAACAGATGTGTATCACATCTGTTGAGACCAGTACGAGAATTTGCGCCGAGTTATTTCGATGACGTATTCATTCATAGTCGGGCTATGGATGGAAAGTCGGATTTTGAGGTACACAGGTACCACGTCCGACAGGTTCTTACAATCATGCGAAAGCATCAATTGTATGCTAATCTCAAGAAGTGTATATTTGCAACAAGCGAAATACCACTTCTTGGGTGCATCGTTGGTAAGAACGGTGTACGTCCTGATCCCGAAAAGATCAAGGCGATCACCGACTGGCCTGTGCCAGTTGATGTCAAAGGTCTTCGAAAATTCCTTTGGCTAGCGGCGTATTTGCATAAGTATTCACGCAATTACGCCGAGATGACTGTACACCTCTCTCGTTTGTTGAAAAAGAACGAGAGGTGGTTATGGAACGCTGAATGTCAACGCTCCTTTGAGGGTATCAAGCAGAGCTTGATACAATCCCCAGTCCTAGCAATAGCCGATCAGGACAGGCCATTTCATGTGGTCTGTGATGCCAGCGATTTCGCAATCGGCTGTGCATTAATGCAGTACGACCTTGAAGGCGTTGAACGCGTCGTCTGCTATCAGTCGCGTCAGCTGCAACCAGCTGAGCGGAACTATCCAGTGCATGACAAGGAACTCCTTGCCATGAAGTATGCACTCGCGAAGTTCAGAGTCTATCTATTAGGAGATAGACCCTTCGTTGTTTACACTGACCATGCTTCCTTACGCACGGCAGTGAACAGCCCGCACCTTTCACAACGAATGGCGCGGTGGTTGTCATTCTTTGCAGAATACAACTTTACGGTCGAGTACAAACCAGGACGACTTAATGTCGTCGCTGATGCACTCTCACGTCGTCCCGACTTTGAAACAGTCGTGAAACCCAACAGTGAGACAGCCACTGTTGCGGTTATGACGTCCTCAGTCCCATCTACAACGTTGTATGATGATGTGAGGCGGGCATACGCCCAAGATGGTGAGATAGTGAAGTTGTTGGCACATCTCTCCCAACCATCTCGAGAATCGTTGAAACGATTGTCGTCTGCGTATCGATCTGCATCAGATCGATACACTACTCGTAACGGTTTACTGTACTATACAGCCGTTTCTGGTGACACACCACGTGTTGTCATTCCAGATGATACTGATCTGCGTTTGCGGATCATGTTCGAGTATCAGGATGCTCCTATAGGAGGACATCGTGGCCGGGAGAAAACATATCTCACGGTAAGTCGAGACTTTTACTGGCCCCGCCAGTATCAGTTTGTGCGAAAGTATGTTCGCGCATGCGAAGTCTGCCAACGAGTGAAGTCAAGTCCTTCACTGCGTGCACCTTTACAGCCTCTACCGGTTCCGGCTGAGTGCTGGGAATCCATCTCAATGGATTTTGTCTTCGGGTTACCCAAAGACGCACGCGGGAATACGGGTATTCTCGTATTTGTTGACAGATTCAGCAAAATGGTACACCTTGTGGCTGTACCAGAGACAATCACAGCAAGTGGCTGTGCTTGTGTCTTTATTGACACCATCTTCCGACTTCATGGGTTGCCCCGTGAACTCGTATCAGACAGAGATCCACGATTCACTGCTGATTTCTGGCGTTCCGTGTTCAAATCACTCGGAACGCGCTTGAAGATGTCAACATCTGATCATCCAGAGTCAGATGGTCAGACGGAACGTGCCAATCGTGTCCTTGAAGAGATACTTCGAGGATACGTACACTCCTTTAAGAGTTGGAGTGAGTTTTTGCCGATGGTAGAGTTTGCCATCAACAACTCGGTGCATGCGTCCACGACACATACACCGTTTTACGTGAATGGCTTGCGCCATCCGCGTGTACCCACCTTACTAGAGTGTAACTCTGGTTTAAGGGGGGAGGGACTCGCGCGAGCAAAAACCGATTTGGTTCACGCTCATCACGCTCTGACGAAGAAGTCATTGCGTTTGATGCCGATATCGATAACATCGATATCGAAGAAGATGATGCCAGTGAGAGTGCGGAAGCCCTCACTGAAGACAATGATCCCAGTGAGAGTGCGGAAGCCCTCACTGAAGAAAAGGTTGTTGTCGCTGCAGTGCGCTCACAGCACACTGAAGCTAACGAGTCATCAGATGAGTTCATACTGGCTCGTGAAACGGTAGTCCGTTTTGTGCAAGACTCCATCGCCGAAGCGGTGGATAAGCAAAAGCAAAACGCTGACAAGAATGGAAGGGCAAACACTTTTTATTTAATAAAGGTGACTTAGTCCTACTGTCTACGGTTAATCTACCAAAACATGTAGTGACTAACTTGGGTAGCAGTAAACTACTACCCAAGTACATCGGCCCATTTTGTGTATTGCATCGCCTAGGCAACGCATACACGATCGCACTGCCATGTAAGATGCGAACGCATCCCACGTTTTACGTTGGTCGGCTTAAGCCGTACCATCAGTACGCTGCTTCTTCCGATGAAGGACGCCCTTGCGCTCAAGCATCTCACAGAGGGCCTTGTGCTCCCGATGGTGGATATCAACAAGGGTCTGAAGAGCAGTTACCTCAGCCCGAGACCGGTCAATATCCACACGAGCTACCCTTAGCTCGTCACGCAGAGATGTCAAAGCTCTATCGTTCTCAAGCTGAGAAAAACAAACTCAGCTCGATGCTTCGAGATAGTGTCCGCCAGTTAAAGACTTCTGTCCCGCTCATGCTCGAGGTCGCCGCGTAATGCAAGAGTTACGCGATCAAAGAGGCTCTCGGAGACACACGCTCCCCCGCGATAGTTTGGAGAGCGTTTTCCCTCCTCCTCCACCTCCATTGGAGGACTCTCGTGGTGGCCAGCGCTATCCGGTTGAGCGGATGTTAAACCACCGCGATGTGGACGGACGTCGGACGAGTTACCTCGTCCGGTGGCGCGGTTATCCCCCGTCCTGGGATTATTGGGAGCCCCGCTCCCAACTGATGATTAACGTACTGGGTCTGGTCGAGCAGTACGACGCGGCACATCCTGTGCCGCAGAAAGACCGCCGGAGAAAGTCTTCCCGGCACGGTCGTAAAGGGATTTCAGGTTGTCAATCCCTTCGTACATCTCACTAGAGATGCGAACGCGCCATTACGTGCTAGTAAGGAGGTAAGCCTCCTTAGGTGCGCGCGCTGAGTTGTTCACACAACAAGGGCACGGGTCTTCTCAGGAAAGACAGGGTAGCCCACCCTCCTTAGACAGACGATGCAGCTTATAGTGTGCACCTGTAGGGGTTCGCTTCTCAAACTTATCACGAGCTTTGATAAGTTTGTCGTTCCAAACGTCACGACCTACATCCTCAAGGTTATGGATGTAAGCGTTCCACGCTTGAAGCAGTGAGGGACCATCACGTTTGTGATTCCCACTGCACCATCGATGCTTAAAGAAAGCATCGATGAAGAAATCGTTCTCAGCGCGATAGGTTTTCGCGCTGGGGTCAAGGTGATGGATCCTTGACGAATTGAACAATCGTGTTCGATAGCGATCACTTGTTGTCGCCGATAAGCGATCCATGACTGACTTTGGAGGCAGCCATGCCTTCTTCTCGGGAGCGAGACGCAACACTTGCGGTCCCGCTCTTCCTGCGACGTGCCGACAGAAGTACTGGCACCTCGTTGCGAAGTGGTGTCAATAGGAGAAATGACACCACTGTATACGCCCGAGTCTTGCGATCTCGAGCGCCTTCGCTTTGGCGATGGTTCATCTGATTCGTCAGATGAACCGAAGATGCTACGACGAGTAGCATCATTCATGCCACGCTTGGCAGACGGCTTGGATTCGATCGCCGTCGATACGGATCCGACTTCCGTACCAGGAGAGAATAAGACACCGAGCTAATATTTCTGTGAAGACATGAGTGTCTTCATGACGAGCGCCTGCATCACCAGGTAATACAGGCTGAGGCGCTTTAGCAACCGATGACACATCGGTTGCAGCGGGTTCTGCTCCGGCGTCTGCACAGAGACGTGCAGACGCGCTCTCAGCGGCCTTGTTCGTGGACCGCATGGGCTTGTTTACCATGCGATAAAACTGATGGACTGTGGACTCGGACCAACAAGTGCAAACCCCGTCCCAAATGAATTGTGACAAGTATCTATTTAGTCAATCAGTCACTCAAGTGACTGATGGTTAAGGGGGGGGGGTGATGTAACGGGGTAAATCATTACATAACAATTTATCAGAAATTTTTAATAGAATAGAACTATAAGAGTTATATTCCCAGAATATTGTCATAAGGACAAATATTCTGCAGCACTTACGAGTAGTTCCTAATTGGTTGATATAGGTCATTATGTCAACTAACGAAGACGCGCCACGACAGACGCACGCAATGAGTAATGAGCAGATAGTTGATATACGCATTTGTTTTCAGACATAGTTAGATGAGGATAAAGAGTGGTTTATTAACATAGTTAGATGAGGATAAACAGTGGTTTATTAACAGACATTAACTATTATTAATACAGTTCTACTTTTTACTTTGACCAAGTACTCGCTTCTCCTTACCGTCTTCCTCTGCACGTACCAGTGTACGTGAAGTTCCGAGGCACCGCCTTATTCTGTCATCAGAATAAGTAGCTGTACTTTCATCAGTACAAGCTTTAGGAAGCACCGTTACACCGGGACGACAACGCTTTAAGACGACGATTCGAGTGCCTGTCTGTTTACAGACAACTCGAGATCTAGGAATTGTAAACGACCGTGCAGAAGGTAGAGTAACTCTGAAAGTCGTACCGGATGCTGGCTTGGACAGCAGCACTAACTGAGATCAGTTTCAGGGATCACAATTGTGGTAGGAGGTGAACCGGTGGCATACAGGTCTAGATGCCATCGAGCGTGTACACTGGGTGCTGCTGAGGTGGAGTACACGGTACTGGATTGTGCACAATACTTTAAGTATTCGCCAGCGGATGCGACTCATCATGTTTCACTGTAGCGTGTCGCACATGACGATCAAATCGGAGAGCTTCATGCCATGCATGCGAAAGCCGTGCGAGAACGCCTGCTTTGCTTACCATCTACCTATACGAGAAACACTTCATGCTTGTGTCACCTTTTTCAGCATGATAGCTGCTCTACATCGGAGCATTTGGACCGTACTTTAATGGCAAGTCACTCATTCGCGCATGACGTTCCGCATATCGTCGTTGACGCAGTCAGTCATGTCGTGTCTCGATTAAGAACGCGCCTGTGGCGCGTGTGTGTTGCTTCAATGATGAAAAGTGCTAACACCAGTGTGGGATTGTGACAGTAATCAACTGAAGATCACTATACGATTGTAAATGTTATACGCGGGACATCAGAAATAAGGACCATGCTGAATACACTGTTTTTACGTTGGCATATTTGAGTGATTCCACAAATTGCACTCTTGGCGTTACCAGTCGTTTACATTGGATTAAAGCGGCCTCTTTGAACAAGGACCACTTTTCCTGGACACAACGCAACACACACACGCTTAAAACCACGTTCATGCGGTCAGCACGCTTTACGAACTGAAAGAAGCACCCGATTCAACGTAGTGGAAGCTCGAGCGATCTTAGAGCTGATTCAGTCGAAAATGGTAACTGGGAAGTGTCTTCAGCGTTGAAGAGGTCGAGTTCAAGGTTCTGAGTTTTTTTAACTCCAGACTCTCAAGCTGTACCGAAATCCGCACAAAACTTTTCGCCCAGTCCACAAGATGATTATCACCTTGAGACAGACGAGCATTGCCGAGAGTACGCCATACCAGATGATCGACTTTGTCGAGACGATGTTTGACTGAAGAGAAAGTTTCGGAAATGGCTAGAGGCTGATGTGGGGCATGTGAATTAAGCTAGTGCAAGTTGCGAACTCCAATTTTTCACCAGTCGCCATAATACCTTTACGAACAGTACAATGCAAGGGATTCGTAAAATGCCCGGTCGTTTTAAAAAATGCCCGCATTCGACGATTACTTAGTATGTCTCTTTTCTGAGTGTATGCATCCCTCTTTCTCCACAGGTCAGACAGTGCTAGTGCACCTTTTTCCTTTTCTGTATTCTATCACCATCAGGGTCATCGTGGCTTGACGTTCCGTAGCACATTGTAACGGGGTGAAACGCTACATAACAATTTATCAGAAATTGTTGATAGAATAGAACTATAAGAGTTATATTCCCAGAATATTGTCATAAGGACAAATATTCTGCAGCACTTACGAGTAGTTCCTAATTGGTTGATATAGGTCATTATGTCAACTAACGAAGACGCGCCACGACAGACGCACGCAATGAGTAATGAGCAGATAGTTGATATACACATTTGTATTCAGACATAGTTAGATGAGGATAAACAGTGGTTTATTAACAGACATTAACTATTATTAATACAGTTCTACTTTTTACTTTGACCAAGTACTCGCTTCTCCTTACCGTCTTCCTCTGCACATACCAGTGTACGTGAAGTTCCGAGGCACCGCCTTATTCTGTCATCAGAATAAGTAGCTGTACTGTCATCAGTACAAGCTTTAGGAAGCACCGTTACACCGGGACGACAACGCTTTAAGACGACGATTCGAGTGCCTGTCTGTTTACAGACAACTCGAGATCTAGGAATTGTAAACGACCGTGCAGAAGGTAGAGTAACTCTGAAAGTCTTACCGGATGCTGGCTTGGACAGCAGCACTAACTGAGATCAGTTTCAGGGATCACAATTGTGGTAGGAGGTGAACCGGTGGCATACAGGTCTAGATGCCATCGAGCGTGTACACTGGGTGCTGCTGAGGTGGAGTACACGGTACTGGATTGTGCGCAATACTTTAAGTATTCGCCAGCGGATGCGACTCATCATGTTTCACTGTAGCGTGTCGCACATGACGATCAAATCGGAGAGCTTCATGCCATGCATGCGAAAGCCGTGCGAGAACGCCTGCTTTGCTTACCATCTACCTATACGAGAAACACTTCATGCTTGTGTCACCTTTTTCAGCATGATAGCTGCTCTACATCGGAGCATTTGGACCGTACTTTAATGGCAAGTCACTCATTCGCGCATGACGTTCCGCATATCGTCGTTGACGCAGTCAGTCATGTCGTGTCTCGATTAAGAACGCGCCTGTGGCGCGTGTGTGTTGCTTCAATGATGAAAAGTGCTAACACCAGTGTGGGATTGTGACAGTAATCAACTGAAGATCACTATACGATTGTAAATGTTATACGCGGGACATCAGAAATAAGGACCATGCTGAATACACTGTTTTTACGTTGGCATATTTGAGTGATTCCACAAATTGCACTCTTGGCGTTACCAGTCGTTTACATTGGATTAAAGCGGCCTCTTTGAACAAGGACCACTTTTCCTGGACACAACGCAACACACACACGCTTAAAACCACGTTCATGCGGCCAGCACGCTTTACGAACTGAAAGAAGCACCTGATTCAACGTAGTGGAAGCTCGAGCGATCTTAGAGCTGATTCAGTCGAAAATGGTAACTGGGAAGTGTCTTCAGCGTTGAAGAGGTCGAGTTCAAGGTTCTGAGTTTTTTTAACTCCAGACTCTCAAGCTGTACCGAAATCCGCACAAAACTTTTCGCCCAGTCCACAAGGCACCATGAGAAAGACGAGCATTGCCGAGAGTACGCCATACCAGATGATCGACTTTGTCGAGACGATGTTTGACTGAAGAGAAAGTTTCGGAAATGGCTAGAGGCTGATGTGGGGCATGTGAATTAAGCTAGTGCAAGTTGCGAACTCCAATTTTCACCAGTCGCCATAATACCTTTACGAACAGTACAATGCAAGGGATTCGTAAAATGCCCGGTCGTTTTAAAAAATGCCCGCATTCGACGATTACTTAGTATGTCTCTTTTCTGAGTGTATGCATCCCTCTTTCTCCACAGGTCAGACAGTGCTAGTGCACCTTTTTCCTTTTCTGTATTCTATCACCATCAGGGTCATCGTGGCTTGACGTTCCGTAGCACATTGTAACGGGGTGAAACGCTACATAACAATTTATCAGAAATTGTTGATAGAATAGAACTATAAGAGTTATATTCCCAGAATATTGTCATAAGGACAAATATTCTGCAGCACTTACGAGTAGTTCCTAATTGGTTGATATAGGTCATTATGTCAACTAACGAAGACGCGCCACGACAGACGCACGCAATGAGTAATGAGCAGATAGTTGATATACATATTTGTATTCAGACATAGTTAGATGAGGATAAACAGTGGTTTATTAACAGACATTAACTATTATTAATACAGTTCTACTTTTTACTTTGACCAAGTACTCGCTTCTCCTTACCGTCTTCCTCTGCACATACCAGTGTACGTGAAGTTCCGAGGCACCGCCTTATTCTGTCATCAGAATAAGTAGCTGTACTGTCATCAGTACAAGCTTTAGGAAGCACCGTTACACCGGGACGACAACGCTTTAAGACGACGATTCGAGTGCCTGTCTGTTTACAGACAACTCGAGATCTAGGAATTGTAAACGACCGTGCAGAAGGTAGAGTAACTCTGAAAGTCTTACCGGATGCTGGCTTGGACAGCAGCACTAACTGAGATCAGTTTCAGGGATCACAATTGTGGTAGGAGGTGAACCGGTGGCATACAGGTCTAGATGCCATCGAGCGTGTACACTGGGTGCTGCTGAGGTGGAGTACACGGTACTGGATTGTGCGCAATACTTTAAGTATTCGCCAGCGGATGCGACTCATCATGTTTCACTGTAGCGTGTCGCACATGACGATCAAATCGGAGAGCTTCATGCCATGCATGCGAAAGCCGTGCGAGAACGCCTGCTTTGCTTACCATCTACCTATACGAGAAACACTTCATGCTTGTGTCACCTTTTTCAGCATGATAGCTGCTCTACATCGGAGCATTTGGACCGTACTTTAATGGCAAGTCACTCATTCGCGCATGACGTTCCGCATATCGTCGTTGACACAGTCAGTCATGTCGTGTCTCGATTAAGAACGCGCCTGTGGCGCGTGTGTGTTGCTTCAATGATGAAAAGTGCTAACACCAGTGTGGGATTGTGACAGTAATCAACTGAAGATCACTATACGATTGTAAATGTTATACGCGGGACATCAGAAATAAGGACCATGCTGAATACACTGTTTTTACGTTGGCATATTTGAGTGATTCCACAAATTGCACTCTTGGCGTTACCAGTCGTTTACATTGGATTAAAGCGGCCTCTTTGAACAAGGACCACTTTTCCTGGACACAACGCAACACACACACGCTTAAAACCACGTTCATGCGGTCAGCACGCTTTACGAACTGAAAGAAGCACCCGATTCAACGTAGTGGAAGCTCGAGCGATCTTAGAGCTGATTCAGTCGAAAATGGTAACTGGGAAGTGTCTTCAGCGTTGAAGAGGTCGAGTTCAAGGTTCTGAGTTTTTTTAACTCCAGACTCTCAAGCTGTACCGAAATCTGCACAAAACTTTTCGCCCAGTCCACAAGGCACCATTGAGAAAGACGAGCATTGCCGAGAGTACGCCATACCAGATGATCGACTTTGTCGAGACGATGTTTGACTGAAGAGAAAGTTTCGGAAATGGCTAGAGGCTGATGTGGGGCATGTGAATTAAGCTAGTGCAAGTTGCGAACTCCAATTTTTCACCAGTCGCCATAATACCTTTACGAACAGTACAATGCAAGGGATTCGTAAAATGCCCGGTCGTTTTAAAAAATGCCCGCATTCGACGATTACTTAGTATGTCTCTTTTCTGAGTGTATGCATCCCTCTTTCTCCACAGGTCAGACAGTGCTAGTGCACCTTTTTCCTTTTCTGTATTCTATCACCATCAGGGTCATCGTGGCTTGACGTTCCGTAGCACATTGTAACGGGGTGAAACGCTACATAACAATTTATCAGAAATTGTTGATAGAATAGAACTATAAGAGTTATATTCCCAGAATATTGTCATAAGGACAAATATTCTGCAGCACTTACGAGTAGTTCCTAATTGGTTGATATAGGTCATTATGTCAACTAACGAAGACGCGCCACGACAGACGCACGCAATGAGTAATGAGCAGATAGTTGATATACATATTTGTTTTCAGACATAGTTAGATGAGGATAAACAGTGGTTTATTAACATAGTTAGATGAGGATAAACAGTGGTTTATTAACAGACATTAACTATTATTAATACAGTTCTACTTTTTTACTTTGACCAAGTACTCGCTTCTCCTTACCGTCTTCCTCTGCACATACCAGTGTACGTGAAGTTCCGAGGCACCGCCTTATTCTGTCATCAGAATAAGTAGCTGTACTTTCATCAGTACAAGCTTTAGGAAGCACCGTTACACCGGGACGACAACGCTTTAAGACGACGATTCGAGTGCCTGTCTGTTTACAGACAACTCGAGATCTAGGAATTGTAAACGACCGTGCAGAAGGTAGAGTAGCTCTGAAAGTCTTACCGGATGCTGGCTTGGACAGCAGCACTAACTGAGATCAGTTTCAGGGATCACAATTGTGGTAGGAGGTGAACCGGTGGCATACAGGTCTAGATGCCATCGAGCGTGTACACTGGGTGCTGCTGAGGTGGAGTACACGGTACTGGATTGTGCGCAATACTTTAAGTATTCGCCAGCGGATGCGACTCATCATGTTTCACTGTAGCGTGTCGCACATGACGATCAAATCGGAGAGCTTCATGCCATGCATGCGAAAGCCGTGCGAGAACGCCTGCTTTGCTTACCATCTACCTATACGAGAAACACTTCATGCTTGTGTCACCTTTTTCAGCATGATAGCTGCTCTACATCGGAGCATTTGGACCGTACTTTAATGGCAAGTCACTCATTCGCGCATGACGTTCCGCATATCGTCGTTGACACAGTCAGTCATGTCGTGTCTCGATTAAGAACGCGCCTGTGGCGCGTGTGTGTTGCTTCAATGATGAAAAGTGCTAACACCAGTGTGGGATTGTGACAGTAATCAACTGAAGATCACTATACGATTGTAAATGTTATACGCGGGACATCAGAAATAAGGACCATGCTGAATACACTGTTTTTACGTTGGCATATTTGAGTGATTCCACAAATTGCACTCTTGGCGTTACCAGTCGTTTACATTGGATTAAAGCGGCCTCTTTGAACAAGGACCACTTTTCCTGGACACAACGCAACACACACACGCTTAAAACCACGTTCATGCGGTCAGCACGCTTTACGAACTGAAAGAAGCACCCGATTCAACGTAGTGGAAGCTCGAGCGATCTTAGAGCTGATTCAGTCGAAAATGGTAACTGGGAAGTGTCTTCAGCGTTGAAGAGGTCGAGTTCAAGGTTCTGAGTTTTTTTAACTCCAGACTCTCAAGCTGTACCGAAATCTGCACAAAACTTTTCGCCCAGTCCACAAGGCACCATGAGAAAGACGAGCATTGCCGAGAGTACGCCATACCAGATGATCGACTTTGTCGAGACGATGTTTGACTGAAGAGAAAGTTTCGGAAATGGCTAGAGGCTGATGTGGGGCATGTGAATTAAGCTAGTGCAAGTTGCGAACTCCAATTTTTCACCAGTCGCCATAATACCTTTACGAACAGTACAATGCAAGGGATTCGTAAAATGCCCGGTCGTTTTAAAAATGCCCGCATTCGACGATTACTTAGTATGTCTCTTTTCTGAGTGTATGCATCCCTCTTTCTCCACAGGTCAGACAGTGCTAGTGCACCTTTTTCCTTTTCTGTATTCTATCACCATCAGGGTCATCGTGGCTTGACGTTCCGTAGCACATTGTAACGGGGTGAAACGCTACATAACAATTTATCAGAAATTGTTGATAGAATAGAACTATAAGAGTTATATTCCCAGAATATTGTCATAAGGACAAATATTCTGCAGCACTTACGAGTAGTTCCTAATTGGTTGATATAGGTCATTATGTCAACTAACGAAGACGCGCCACGACAGACGCACGCAATGAGTAATGAGCAGATAGTTGATATACATATTTGTATTCAGACATAGTTAGATGAGGATAAACAGTGGTTTATTAACAGACATTAACTATTATTAATACAGTTCTACTTTTTACTTTGACCAAGTACTCGCTTCTCCTTACCGTCTTCCTCTGCACATACCAGTGTACGTGAAGTTCCGAGGCACCGCCTTATTCTGTCATCAGAATAAGTAGCTGTACTGTCATCAGTACAAGCTTTAGGAAGCACCGTTACACCGGGACGACAACGCTTTAAGACGACGATTCGAGTGCCTGTCTGTTTACAGACAACTCGAGATCTAGGAATTGTAAACGACCGTGCAGAAGGTAGAGTAACTCTGAAAGTCTTACCGGATGCTGGCTTGGACAGCAGCACTAACTGAGATCAGTTTCAGGGATCACAATTGTGGTAGGAGGTGAACCGGTGGCATACAGGTCTAGATGCCATCGAGCGTGTACACTGGGTGCTGCTGAGGTGGAGTACACGGTACTGGATTGTGCACAATACTTTAAGTATTCGCCAGCGGATGCGACTCATCATGTTTCACTGTAGCGTGTCGCACATGACGATCAAATCGGAGAGCTTCATGCCATGCATGCGAAAGCCGTGCGAGAACGCCTGCTTTGCTTACCATCTACCTATACGAGAAACACTTCATGCTTGTGTCACCTTTTTCAGCATGATAGCTGCTCTACATCGGAGCATTTGGACCGTACTTTAATGGCAAGTCACTCATTCGCGCATGACGTTCCGCATATCGTCGTTGACGCAGTCAGTCATGTCGTGTCTCGATTAAGAACGCGCCTGTGGCGCGTGTGTGTTGCTTCAATGATGAAAAGTGCTAACACCAGTGTGGGATTGTGACAGTAATCAACTGAAGATCACTATACGATTGTAAATGTTATACGCGGGACATCAGAAATAAGGACCATGCTGAATACACTGTTTTTACGTTGGCATATTTGAGTGATTCCACAAATTGCACTCTTGGCGTTACCAGTCGTTTACATTGGATTAAAGCGGCCTCTTTGAACAAGGACCACTTTTCCTGGACACAACGCAACACACACACGCTTAAAACCACGTTCATGCGGTCAGCACGCTTTACGAACTGAAAGAAGCACCCGATTCAACGTAGTGGAAGCTCGAGCGATCTTAGAGCTGATTCAGTCGAAAATGGTAACTGGGAAGTGTCTTCAGCGTTGAAGAGGTCGAGTTCAAGGTTCTGAGTTTTTTTAACTCCAGACTCTCAAGCTGTACCGAAATCTGCACAAAACTTTTCGCCCAGTCCACAAGGCACCATGAGAAAGACGAGCATTGCCGAGAGTACGCCATACCAGATGATCGACTTTGTCGAGACGATGTTTGACTGAAGAGAAAGTTTCGGAAATGGCTAGAGGCTGATGTGGGGCATGTGAATTAAGCTAGTGCAAGTTGCGAACTCCAATTTTTCACCAGTCGCCATAATACCTTTACGAACAGTACAATGCAAGGGATTCGTAAAATGCCCGGTCGTTTTAAAAAATGCCCGCATTCGACGATTACTTAGTATGTCTCTTTTCTGAGTGTATGCATCCCTCTTTCTCCACAGGTCAGACAGTGCTAGTGCACCTTTTTCCTTTTCTGTATTCTATCACCATCAGGGTCATCGTGGCTTGACGTTCCGTAGCACATTGTAACGGGGTGAAACGCTACATAACAATTTATCAGAAATTGTTGATAGAATAGAACTATAAGAGTTATATTCCCAGAATATTGTCATAAGGACAAATATTCTGCAGCACTTACGAGTAGTTCCTAATTGGTTGATATAGGTCATTATGTCAACTAACGAAGACGCGCCACGACAGACGCACGCAATGAGTAATGAGCAGATAGTTGATATACATATTTGTATTCAGACATAGTTAGATGAGGATAAACAGTGGTTTATTAACAGACATTAACTATTATTAATACAGTTCTACTTTTTACTTTGACCAAGTACTCGCTTCTCCTTACCGTCTTCCTCTGCACATACCAGTGTACGTGAAGTTCCGAGGCACCGCCTTATTCTGTCATCAGAATAAGTAGCTGTACTGTCATCAGTACAAGCTTTAGGAAGCACCGTTACACCGGGACGACAACGCTTTAAGACGACGATTCGAGTGCCTGTCTGTTTACAGACAACTCGAGATCTAGGAATTGTAAACGACCGTGCAGAAGGTAGAGTAACTCTGAAAGTCGTACCGGATGCTGGCTTGGACAGCAGCACTAACTGAGATCAGTTTCAGGGATCACAATTGTGGTAGGAGGTGAACCGGTGGCATACAGGTCTAGATGCCATCGAGCGTGTACACTGGGTGCTGCTGAGGTGGAGTACACGGTACTGGATTGTGCGCAATACTTTAAGTATTCGCCAGCGGATGCGACTCATCATGTTTCACTGTAGCGTGTCGCACATGACGATCAAATCGGAGAGCTTCATGCCATGCATGCGAAAGCCGTGCGAGAACGCCTGCTTTGCTTACCATCTACCTATACGAGAAACACTTCATGCTTGTGTCACCTTTTTCAGCATGATAGCTGCTCTACATCGGAGCATTTGGACCGTACTTTAATGGCAAGTCACTCATTCGCGCATGACGTTCCGCATATCGTCGTTGACGCAGTCAGTCATGTCGTGTCTCGATTAAGAACGCGCCTGTGGCGCGTGTGTGTTGCTTCGCTGATGAAAAGTGCTAACACCAGTGTGGGATTGTGACAGTAATCAACTGAAGATCACTATACGATTGTAAATGTTATACGCGGGACATCAGAAATAAGGACCATGCTGAATACACTGTTTTTACGTTGGCATATTTGAGTGATTCCACAAATTGCACTCTTGGCGTTACCAGTCGTTTACATTGGATTAAAGCGGCCTCTTTGAACAAGGACCACTTTTCCTGGACACAACGCGACACACACACGCTTAAAACCACGTTCATGCGGTCAGCACGCTTTACGAACTGAAAGAAGCACCCGATTCAACGTAGTGGAAGCTCGAGCGATCTTAGAGCTGATTCAGTCGAAAATGGTAACTGGGAAGTGTCTTCAGCGTTGAAGAGGTCGAGTTCAAGGTTCTGAGTTTTTTTAACTCCAGACTCTCAAGCTGTACCGAAATCTGCACAAAACTTTTCGCCCAGTCCACAAGATGATTGGCACCATGAGAAAGACGAGCATTGCCGAGAGTACGCCATACCAGATGATCGACTTTGTCGAGACGATGTTTGACTGAAGAGAAAGTTTCGGAAATGGCTAGAGGCTGATGTGGGGCATGTGAATTAAGCTAGTGCAAGTTGCGAACTCCAATTTTTCACCAGTCGCCATAATACCTTTACGAACAGTACAATGCAAGGGATTCGTAAAATGCCCGGTCGTTTTAAAAAATGCCCGCATTCGACGATTACTTAGTATGTCTCTTTTCTGAGTGTATGCATCCCTCTTTCTCCACAGGTCAGACAGTGCTAGTGCACCTTTTTCCTTTTCTGTATTCTATCACCATCAGGGTCATCGTGGCTTGACGTTCCGTAGCACATTGTAACGGGGTGAAACGCTACATAACAATTTATCAGAAATTGTTGATAGAATAGAACTATAAGAGTTATATTCCCAGAATATTGTCATAAGGACAAATATTCTGCAGCACTTACGAGTAGTTCCTAATTGGTTGATATAGGTCATTATGTCAACTAACGAAGACGCGCCACGACAGACGCACGCAATGAGTAATGAGCAGATAGTTGATATACATATTTGTATTCAGACATAGTTAGATGAGGATAAACAGTGGTTTATTAACAGACATTAACTATTATTAATACAGTTCTACTTTTTACTTTGACCAAGTACTCGCTTCTCCTTACCGTCTTCCTCTGCACGTACCAGTGTACGTGAAGTTCCGAGGCACCGCCTTATTCTGTCATCAGAATAAGTAGCTGTACTGTCATCAGTACAAGCTTTAGGAAGCACCGTTACACCGGGACGACAACGCTTTAAGACGACGATTCGAGTGCCTGTCTGTTTACAGACAACTCGAGATCTAGGAATTGTAAACGACCGTGCAGAAGGTAGAGTAACTCTGAAAGTCGTACCGGATGCTGGCTTGGACAGCAGCACTAACTGAGATCAGTTTCAGGGATCACAATTGTGGTAGGAGGTGAACCGGTGGCATACAGGTCTAGATGCCATCGAGCGTGTACACTGGGTGCTGCTGAGGTGGAGTACACGGTACTGGATTGTGCGCAATACTTTAAGTATTCGCCAGCGGATGCGACTCATCATGTTTCACTGTAGCGTGTCGCACATGACGATCAAATCGGAGAGCTTCATGCCATGCATGCGAAAGCCGTGCGAGAACGCCTGCTTTGCTTACCATCTACCTATACGAGAAACACTTCATGCTTGTGTCACCTTTTTCAGCATGATAGCTGCTCTACATCGGAGCATTTGGACCGTACTTTAATGGCAAGTCACTCATTCGCGCATGACGTTCCGCATATCGTCGTTGACGCAGTCAGTCATGTCGTGTCTCGATTAAGAACGCGCCTGTGGCGCGTGTGTGTTGCTTCGCTGATGAAAAGTGCTAACACCAGTGTGGGATTGTGACAGTAATCAACTGAAGATCACTATACGATTGTAAATGTTATACGCGGGACATCAGAAATAAGGACCATGCTGAATACACTGTTTTTACGTTGGCATATTTGAGTGATTCCACAAATTGCACTCTTGGCGTTACCAGTCGTTTACATTGGATTAAAGCGGCCTCTTTGAACAAGGACCACTTTTCCTGGACACAACGCGACACACACACGCTTAAAACCACGTTCATGCGGTCAGCACGCTTTACGAACTGAAAGAAGCACCCGATTCAACGTAGTGGAAGCTCGAGCGATCTTAGAGCTGATTCAGTCGAAAATGGTAACTGGGAAGTGTCTTCAGCGTTGAAGAGGTCGAGTTCAAGGTTCTGAGTTTTTTTAACTCCAGACTCTCAAGCTGTACCGAAATCTGCACAAAACTTTTCGCCCAGTCCACAAGATGATTGGCACCTTGAGACAGACGAGCATTGCCGAGAGTACGCCATACCAGATGATCGACTTTGTCGAGACGATGTTTGACTGAAGAGAAAGTTTCGGAAATGGCTAGAGGCTGATGTGGGGCATGTGAATTAAGCTAGTGCAAGTTGCGAACTCCAATTTTTCACCAGTCGCCATAATACCTTTACGAACAGTACAATGCAAGGGATTCGTAAAATGCCCGGTCGTTTTAAAAAATGCCCGCATTCGACGATTACTTAGTATGTCTCTTTTCTGAGTGTATGCATCCCTCTTTCTCCACAGGTCAGACAGTGCTAGTGCACCTTTTTCCTTTTCTGTATTCTATCACCATCAGGGTCATCGTGGCTTGACGTTCCGTAGCACATTGTAACGGGGTGAAACGTTACATAACAATTTATCAGAAATTGTTGATAGAATAGAACTATAAGAGTTATATTCCCAGAATATTGTCATAAGGACAAATATTCTGCAGCACTTACGAGTAGTTCCTAATTGGTTGATATAGGTCATTATGTCAACTAACGAAGACGCGCCACGACAGACGCACGCAATGAGTAATGAGCAGATAGTTGATATACACATTTGTATTCAGACATAGTTAGATGAGGATAAACAGTGGTTTATTAACAGACATTAACTATTATTAATACAGTTCTACTTTTTACTTTGACCAAGTACTCGCTTCTCCTTACCGTCTTCCTCTGCACGTACCAGTGTACGTGAAGTTCCGAGGCACCGCCTTATTCTGTCATCAGAATAAGTAGCTGTACTGTCATCAGTACAAGCTTTAGGAAGCACCGTTACACCGGGACGACAACGCTTTAAGACGACGATTCGAGTGCCTGTCTGTTTACAGACAACTCGAGATCTAGGAATTGTAAACGACCGTGCAGAAGGTAGAGTAACTCTGAAAGTCGTACCGGATGCTGGCTTGGACAGCAGCACTAACTGAGATCAGTTTCAGGGATCACAATTGTGGTAGGAGGTGAACCGGTGGCATACAGGTCTAGATGCCATTGAGCGTGTACACTGGGTGCTGCTGAGGTGGAGTACACGGTACTGGATTGTGCGCAATACTTTAAGTATTCGCCAGCGGATGCGACTCATCATGTTTCACTGTAGCGTGTCGCACATGACGATCAAATCGGAGAGCTTCATGCCATGCATGCGAAAGCCGTGCGAGAACGCCTGCTTTGCTTACCATCTACCTATACGAGAAACACTTCATGCTTGTGTCACCTTTTTCAGCATGATAGCTGCTCTACATCGGAGCATTTGGACCGTACTTTAATGGCAAGTCACTCATTCGCGCATGACGTTCCGCATATCGTCGTTGACGCAGTCAGTCATGTCGTGTCTCGATTAAGAACGCGCCTGTGGCGCGTGTGTGTTGCTTCGCTGATGAAAAGTGCTAACACCAGTGTGGGATTGTGACAGTAATCAACTGAAGATCACTATACGATTGTAAATGTTATACGCGGGACATCAGAAATAAGGACCATGCTGAATACACTGTTTTTACGTTGGCATATTTGAGTGATTCCACAAATTGCACTCTTGGCGTTACCAGTCGTTTACATTGGATTAAAGCGGCCTCTTTGAACAAGGACCACTTTTCCTGGACACAACGCGACACACACACGCTTAAAACCACGTTCATGCGGCCAGCACGCTTTACGAACTGAAAGAAGCACCTGATTCAACGTAGTGGAAGCTCAAGCGATCTTAGAGCTGATTCAGTCGAAAATGGTAACTGGGAAGTGTCTTCAGCGTTGAAGAGGTCGAGTTCAAGGTTCTGAGTTTTTTAACTCCAGACTCTCAAGCTGTACCGAAATCCGCACAAAACTTTTCGCCCAGTCCACAAGATGATTGGCACCTTGAGACAGACGAGCATTGCCGAGAGTACGCCATACCAGATGATCGACTTTGTCGAGACGATGTTTGACTGAAGAGAAAGTTTCGGAAATGGCTAGAGGCTGATGTGGGGCATGTGAATTAAGCTAGTGCAAGTTGCGAACTCCAATTTTTCACCAGTCGCCATAATACCTTTACGAACAGTACAATGCAAGGGATTCGTAAAATGCCCGGTCGTTTTAAAAAATGCCCGCATTCGACGATTACTTAGTATGTCTCTTTTCTGAGTGTATGCATCCCTCTTTCTCCACAGGTCAGACAGTGCTAGTGCAACTTTTTCCTTTTCTGTATTCTATCACCATCAGGGTCATCGTGGCTTGACGTTCCGTAGCACATTGTAACGGGGTGAAACGTTACATAACAATTTATCAGAAATTGTTGATAGAATAGAACTATAAGAGTTATATTCCCAGAATATTGTCATAAGGACAAATATTCTGCAGCACTTACGAGTAGTTCCTAATTGGTTGATATAGGTCATTATGTCAACTAACGAAGACGCGCCACGACAGACGCACGCAATGAGTAATGAGCAGATAGTTGATATACATATTTGTATTCAGACATAGTTAGATGAGGATAAACAGTGGTTTATTAACAGACATTAACTATTATTAATACAGTTCTACTTTTTACTTTGACCAAGTACTCGCTTCTCCTTACCGTCTTCCTCTGCACGTACCAGTGTACGTGAAGTTCCGAGGCACCGCCTTATTCTGTCATCAGAATAAGTAGCTGTACTGTCATCAGTACAAGCTTTAGGAAGCACCGTTACACCGGGACGACAACGCTTTAAGACGACGATTCGAGTGCCTGTCTGTTTACAGACAACTCGAGATCTAGGAATTGTAAACGACCGTGCAGAAGGTAGAGTAACTCTGAAAGTCGTACCGGATGCTGGCTTGGACAGCAGCACTAACTGAGATCAGTTTCAGGGATCACAATTGTGGTAGGAGGTGAACCGGTGGCATACAGGTCTAGATGCCATTGAGCGTGTACACTGGGTGCTGCTGAGGTGGAGTACACGGTACTGGATTGTGCGCAATACTTTAAGTATTCGCCAGCGGATGCGACTCATCATGTTTCACTGTAGCGTGTCGCACATGACGATCAAATCGGAGAGCTTCATGCCATGCATGCGAAAGCCGTGCGAGAACGCCTGCTTTGCTTACCATCTACCTATACGAGAAACACTTCATGCTTGTGTCACCTTTTTCAGCATGATAGCTGCTCTACATCGGAGCATTTGGACCGTACTTTAATGGCAAGTCACTCATTCGCGCATGACGTTCCGCATATCGTCGTTGACGCAGTCAGTCATGTCGTGTCTCGATTAAGAACGCGCCTGTGGCGCGTGTGTGTTGCTTCGCTGATGAAAAGTGCTAACACCAGTGTGGGATTGTGACAGTAATCAACTGAAGATCACTATACGATTGTAAATGTTATACGCGGGACATCAGAAATAAGGACCATGCTGAATACACTGTTTTTACGTTGGCATATTTGAGTGATTCCACAAATTGCACTCTTGGCGTTACCAGTCGTTTACATTGGATTAAAGCGGCCTCTTTGAACAAGGACCACTTTTCCTGGACACAACGCGACACACACACGCTTAAAACCACGTTCATGCGGTCAGCACGCTTTACGAACTGAAAGAAGCACCCGATTCAACGTAGTGGAAGCTCGAGCGATCTTAGAGCTGATTCAGTCGAAAATGGTAACTGGGAAGTGTCTTCAGCGTTGAAGAGGTCGAGTTCAAGGTTCTGAGTTTTTTTAACTCCAGACTCTCAAGCTGTACCGAAATCTGCACAAAACTTTTCGCCCAGTCCACAAGATGATTGGCACCTTGAGACAGACGAGCATTGCCGAGAGTACGCCATACCAGATGATCGACTTTGTCGAGACGATGTTTGACTGAAGAGAAAGTTTCGGAAATGGCTAGAGGCTGATGTGGGGCATGTGAATTAAGCTAGTGCAAGTTGCGAACTCCAATTTTTCACCAGTCGCCATAATACCTTTACGAACAGTACAATGCAAGGGATTCGTAAAATGCCCGGTCGTTTTAAAAAATGCCCGCATTCGACGATTACTTAGTATGTCTCTTTTCTGAGTGTATGCATCCCTCTTTCTCCACAGGTCAGACAGTGCTAGTGCACCTTTTTCCTTTTCTGTATTCTATCACCATCAGGGTCATCGTGGCTTGACGTTCCGTAGCACATTGTAACGGGGTGAAACGTTACATAACAATTTATCAGAAATTGTTGATAGAATAGAACTATAAGAGTTATATTCCCAGAATATTGTCATAAGGACAAATATTCTGCAGCACTTACGAGTAGTTCCTAATTGGTTGATATAGGTCATTATGTCAACTAACGAAGACGCGCCACGACAGACGCACGCAATGAGTAATGAGCAGATAGTTGATATACATATTTGTATTCAGACATAGTTAGATGAGGATAAACAGTGGTTTATTAACAGACATTAACTATTATTAATACAGTTCTACTTTTTACTTTGACCAAGTACTCGCTTCTCCTTACCGTCTTCCTCTGCACGTACCAGTGTACGTGAAGTTCCGAGGCACCGCCTTATTCTGTCATCAGAATAAGTAGCTGTACTGTCATCAGTACAAGCTTTAGGAAGCACCGTTACACCGGGACGACAACGCTTTAAGACGACGATTCGAGTGCCTGTCTGTTTACAGACAACTCGAGATCTAGGAATTGTAAACGACCGTGCAGAAGGTAGAGTAACTCTGAAAGTCGTACCGGATGCTGGCTTGGACAGCAGCACTAACTGAGATCAGTTTCAGGGATCACAATTGTGGTAGGAGGTGAACCGGTGGCATACAGGTCTAGATGCCATTGAGCGTGTACACTGGGTGCTGCTGAGGTGGAGTACACGGTACTGGATTGTGCGCAATACTTTAAGTATTCGCCAGCGGATGCGACTCATCATGTTTCACTGTAGCGTGTCGCACATGACGATCAAATCGGAGAGCTTCATGCCATGCATGCGAAAGCCGTGCGAGAACGCCTGCTTTGCTTACCATCTACCTATACGAGAAACACTTCATGCTTGTGTCACCTTTTTCAGCATGATAGCTGCTCTACATCGGAGCATTTGGACCGTACTTTAATGGCAAGTCACTCATTCGCGCATGACGTTCCGCATATCGTCGTTGACGCAGTCAGTCATGTCGTGTCTCGATTAAGAACGCGCCTGTGGCGCGTGTGTGTTGCTTCGCTGATGAAAAGTGCTAACACCAGTGTGGGATTGTGACAGTAATCAACTGAAGATCACTATACGATTGTAAATGTTATACGCGGGACATCAGAAATAAGGACCATGCTGAATACACTGTTTTTACGTTGGCATATTTGAGTGATTCCACAAATTGCACTCTTGGCGTTACCAGTCGTTTACATTGGATTAAAGCGGCCTCTTTGAACAAGGACCACTTTTCCTGGACACAACGCGACACACACACGCTTAAAACCACGTTCATGCGGTCAGCACGCTTTACGAACTGAAAGAAGCACCCGATTCAACGTAGTGGAAGCTCGAGCGATCTTAGAGCTGATTCAGTCGAAAATGGTAACTGGGAAGTGTCTTCAGCGTTGAAGAGGTCGAGTTCAAGGTTCTGAGTTTTTTTAACTCCAGACTCTCAAGCTGTACCGAAATCTGCACAAAACTTTTCGCCCAGTCCACAAGATGATTGGCACCTTGAGACAGACGAGCATTGCCGAGAGTACGCCATACCAGATGATCGACTTTGTCGAGACGATGTTTGACTGAAGAGAAAGTTTCGGAAATGGCTAGAGGCTGATGTGGGGCATGTGAATTAAGCTAGTGCAAGTTGCGAACTCCAATTTTTCACCAGTCGCCATAATACCTTTACGAACAGTACAATGCAAGGGATTCGTAAAATGCCCGGTCGTTTTAAAAAATGCCCGCATTCGACGATTACTTAGTATGTCTCTTTTCTGAGTGTATGCATCCCTCTTTCTCCACAGGTCAGACAGTGCTAGTGCACCTTTTTCCTTTTCTGTATTCTATCACCATCAGGGTCATCGTGGCTTGACGTTCCGTAGCACATTGTAACGGGGTGAAACGTTACATAACAATTTATCAGAAATTGTTGATAGAATAGAACTATAAGAGTTATATTCCCAGAATATTGTCATAAGGACAAATATTCTGCAGCACTTACGAGTAGTTCCTAATTGGTTGATATAGGTCATTATGTCAACTAACGAAGACGCGCCACGACAGACGCACGCAATGAGTAATGAGCAGATAGTTGATATACATATTTGTATTCAGACATAGTTAGATGAGGATAAACAGTGGTTTATTAACAGACATTAACTATTATTAATACAGTTCTACTTTTTACTTTGACCAAGTACTCGCTTCTCCTTACCGTCTTCCTCTGCACGTACCAGTGTACGTGAAGTTCCGAGGCACCGCCTTATTCTGTCATCAGAATAAGTAGCTGTACTGTCATCAGTACAAGCTTTAGGAAGCACCGTTACACCGGGACGACAACGCTTTAAGACGACGATTCGAGTGCCTGTCTGTTTACAGACAACTCGAGATCTAGGAATTGTAAACGACCGTGCAGAAGGTAGAGTAACTCTGAAAGTCGTACCGGATGCTGGCTTGGACAGCAGCACTAACTGAGATCAGTTTCAGGGATCACAATTGTGGTAGGAGGTGAACCGGTGGCATACAGGTCTAGATGCCATTGAGCGTGTACACTGGGTGCTGCTGAGGTGGAGTACACGGTACTGGATTGTGCGCAATACTTTAAGTATTCGCCAGCGGATGCGACTCATCATGTTTCACTGTAGCGTGTCGCACATGACGATCAAATCGGAGAGCTTCATGCCATGCATGCGAAAGCCGTGCGAGAACGCCTGCTTTGCTTACCATCTACCTATACGAGAAACACTTCATGCTTGTGTCACCTTTTTCAGCATGATAGCTGCTCTACATCGGAGCATTTGGACCGTACTTTAATGGCAAGTCACTCATTCGCGCATGACGTTCCGCATATCGTCGTTGACGCAGTCAGTCATGTCGTGTCTCGATTAAGAACGCGCCTGTGGCGCGTGTGTGTTGCTTCGCTGATGAAAAGTGCTAACACCAGTGTGGGATTGTGACAGTAATCAACTGAAGATCACTATACGATTGTAAATGTTATACGCGGGACATCAGAAATAAGGACCATGCTGAATACACTGTTTTTACGTTGGCATATTTGAGTGATTCCACAAATTGCACTCTTGGCGTTACCAGTCGTTTACATTGGATTAAAGCGGCCTCTTTGAACAAGGACCACTTTTCCTGGACACAACGCGACACACACACGCTTAAAACCACGTTCATGCGGCCAGCACGCTTTACGAACTGAAAGAAGCACCCGATTCAACGTAGTGGAAGCTCGAGCGATCTTAGAGCTGATTCAGTCGAAAATGGTAACTGGGAAGTGTCTTCAGCGTTGAAGAGGTCGAGTTCAAGGTTCTGAGTTTTTTTAACTCCAGACTCTCAAGCTGTACCGAAATCTGCACAAAACTTTTCGCCCAGTCCACAAGATGATTGGCACCTTGAGACAGACGAGCATTGCCGAGAGTACGCCATACCAGATGATCGACTTTGTCGAGACGATGTTTGACTGAAGAGAAAGTTTCGGAAATGGCTAGAGGCTGATGTGGGGCATGTGAATTAAGCTAGTGCAAGTTGCGAACTCCAATTTTTCACCAGTCGCCATAATACCTTTACGAACAGTACAATGCAAGGGATTCGTAAAATGCCCGGTCGTTTTAAAAAATGCCCGCATTCGACGATTACTTAGTATGTCTCTTTTCTGAGTGTATGCATCCCTCTTTCTCCACAGGTCAGACAGTGCTAGTGCAACTTTTTCCTTTTCTGTATTCTATCACCATCAGGGTCATCGTGGCTTGACGTTCCGTAGCACATTGTAACGGGGTGAAACGTTACATAACAATTTATCAGAAATTGTTGATAGAATAGAACTATAAGAGTTATATTCCCAGAATATTGTCATAAGGACAAATATTCTGCAGCACTTACGAGTAGTTCCTAATTGGTTGATATAGGTCATTATGTCAACTAACGAAGACGCGCCACGACAGACGCACGCAATGAGTAATGAGCAGATAGTTGATATACACATTTGTATTCAGACATAGTTAGATGAGGATAAACAGTGGTTTATTAACAGACATTAACTATTATTAATACAGTTCTACTTTTTACTTTGACCAAGTACTCGCTTCTCCTTACCGTCTTCCTCTGCACGTACCAGTGTACGTGAAGTTCCGAGGTACCACCTTATTCTGTCATCAGAATAAGTAGCTGTACTGTCATCAGTACAAGCTTTAGGAAGCACCGTTACACCGGGACGACAACGCTTTAAGACGACGATTCGAGTGCCTGTCTGTTTACAGACAACTCGAGATCTAGGAATTGTAAACGACCGTGCAGAAGGTAGAGTAACTCTGAAAGTCGTACCGGATGCTGGCTTGGACAGCAGCACTAACTGAGATCAGTTTCAGGGATCACAATTGTGGTAGGAGGTGAACCGGTGGCATACAGGTCTAGATGCCATTGAGCGTGTACACTGGGTGCTGCTGAGGTGGAGTACACGGTACTGGATTGTGCGCAATACTTTAAGTATTCGCCAGCGGATGCGACTCATCATGTTTCACTGTAGCGTGTCGCACATGACGATCAAATCGGAGAGCTTCATGCCATGCATGCGAAAGCCGTGCGAGAACGCCTGCTTTGCTTACCATCTACCTATACAAGAAACAATTCATGCTTGTGTCACCTTTTTCAGCATGATAGCTGCTCTACATCGGAGCATTTGGACCGTACTTTAATGGCAAGTCACTCATTCGCGCATGACGTTCCGCATATCGTCGTTGACGCAGTCAGTCATGTCGTGTCTCGATTAAGAACGCGCCTGTGGCGCGTGTGTGTTGCTTCGCTGATGAAAAGTGCTAACACCAGTGTGGGATTGTGACAGTAATCAACTGAAGATCACTATACGATTGTAAATGTTATACGCGGGACATCAGAAATAAGGACCATGCTGAATACACTGTTTTTACGTTGGCATATTTGAGTGATTCCACAAATTGCACTCTTGGCGTTACCAGTCGTTTACATTGGATTAAAGCGGCCTCTTTGAACAAGGACCACTTTTCCTGGACACAACGCGACACACACACGCTTAAAACCACGTTCATGCGGCCAGCACGCTTTACGAACTGAAAGAAGCACCCGATTCAACGTAGTGGAAGCTCGAGCGATCTTAGAGCTGATTCAGTCGAAAATGGTAACTGGGAAGTGTCTTCAGCGTTGAAGAGGTCGAGTTCAAGGTTCTGAGTTTTTTTAACTCCAGACTCTCAAGCTGTACCGAAATCTGCACAAAACTTTTCGCCCAGTCCACAAGATGATTGGCACCTTGAGACAGACGAGCATTGCCGAGAGTACGCCATACCAGATGATCGACTTTGTCGAGACGATGTTTGACTGAAGAGAAAGTTTCGGAAATGGCTAGAGGCTGATGTGGGGCATGTGAATTAAGCTAGTGCAAGTTGCGAACTCCAATTTTTCACCAGTCGCCATAATACCTTTACGAACAGTACAATGCAAGGGATTCGTAAAATGCCCGGTCGTTTTAAAAATGCCCGCATTCGACGATTACTTAGTATGTCTCTTTTCTGAGTGTATGCATCCCTCTTTCTCCACAGGTCAGACAGTGCTAGTGCACCTTTTTCCTTTTCTGTATTCTATCACCATCAGGGTCATCGTGGCTTGACGTTCCGTAGCACATTGTAACGGGGTGAAACGCTACATAACAATTTATCAGAAATTGTTGATAGAATAGAACTATAAGAGTTATATTCCCAGAATATTGTCATAAGGACAAATATTCTGCAGCACTTACGAGTAGTTCCTAATTGGTTGATATAGGTCATTATGTCAACTAACGAAGACGCGCCACGACAGACGCACGCAATGAGTAATGAGCAGATAGTTGATATACATATTTGTATTCAGACATAGTTAGATGAGGATAAACAGTGGTTTATTAACAGACATTAACTATTATTAATACAGTTCTACTTTTACTTTGACCAAGTACTCGCTTCTCCTTACCGTCTTCCTCTGCACGTACCAGTGTACGTGAAGTTCCGAGGCACCGCCTTATTCTGTCATCAGAATAAGTAGCTGTACTGTCATCAGTACAAGCTTTAGGAAGCACCGTTACACCGGGACGACAACGCTTTAAGACGACGATTCGAGTGCCTGTCTGTTTACAGACAACTCGAGATCTAGGAGTTGTAAACGACCGTGCAGAAGGTAGAGTAACTCTGAAAGTCGTACCGGATGCTGGCTTGGACAGCAGCACTAACTGAGATCAGTTTCAGGGATCACAATTGTGGTAGGAGGTGAACCGGTGGCATACAGGTCTAGATGCCATTGAGCGTGTACACTGGGTGCTGCTGAGGTGGAGTACACGGTACTGGATTGTGCGCAATACTTTAAGTATTCGCCAGCGGATGCGACTCATCATGTTTCACTGTAGCGTGTCGCACATGACGATCAAATCGGAGAGCTTCATGCCATGCATGCGAAAGCCGTGCGAGAACGCCTGCTTTGCTTACCATCTACCTATACAAGAAACAATTCATGCTTGTGTCACCTTTTTCAGCATGATAGCTGCTCTACATCGGAGCATTTGGACCGTACTCTAATGGCAAGTCACTCATTCGCGCATGACGTTCCGCATATCGTCGTTGACGCAGTCAGTCATGTCGTGTCTCGATTAAGAACGCGCCTGTGGCGCGTGTGTGTTGCTTCGCTGATGAAAAAGTGCTAACACCAGTGTGGGATTGTGACAGTAATCAACTGAAGATCACTATACGATTGTAAATGTTATACGCGGGACATCAGAAATAAGGACCATGCTGAATACACTGTTTTTACGTTGGCATATTTGAGTGATTCCACAAATTGCACTCTTGGCGTTACCAGTCGTTTACATTGGATTAAAGCGGCCTCTTTGAACAAGGACCACTTTTCCTGGACACAACGCGACACACACACGCTTAAAACCACGTTCATGCGGCCAGCACGCTTTACGAACTGAAAGAAGCACCCGATTCAACGTAGTGGAAGCTCGAGCGATCTTAGAGCTGATTCAGTCGAAAATGGTAACTGGGAAGTGTCTTCAGCGTTGAAGAGGTCGAGTTCAAGGTTCTGAGTTTTTTTAACTCCAGACTCTCAAGCTGTACCGAAATCTGCACAAAACTTTTCGCCCAGTCCACAAGATGATTGGCACCTTGAGACAGACGAGCATTGCCGAGAGTACGCCATACCAGATGATCGACTTTGTCGAGACGATGTTTGACTGAAGAGAAAGTTTCGGAAATGGCTAGAGGCTGATGTGGGGCATGTGAATTAAGCTAGTGCAAGTTGCGAACTCCAATTTTTCACCAGTCGCCATAATACCTTTACGAACAGTACAATGCAAGGGATTCGTAAAATGCCCGGTCGTTTTAAAAAATGCCCGCATTCGACGATTACTTAGTATGTCTCTTTTCTGAGTGTATGCATCCCTCTCTCTCCACAGGACAGACAGCGCTAGTGCAACTTTTTCCTTTTCTATATTCTATCACCATCAGGGTCATCGTGGCTTGACGTTCCGTAGCACATTGTAATGGGGTGAAACGTTACATAACAATTTATCAGAAATTGTTGATAGAATAGAACTATAAGAGTTATATTCCCAGAATATTGTCATAAGGACAAATATTCTGCAGCACTTACGAGTAGTTCCTAATTGGTTGATATAGGTCATTATGTCAACTAACGAAGACGCGCCACGACAGACGCACGCAATGAGTAATGAGCAGATAGTTGATATACACATTTGTATTCAGACATAGTTAGATGAGGATAAACAGTGGTTTATTAACAGACATTAACTATTATTAATACAGTTCTACTTTTTACTTTGACCAAGTACTCGCTTCTCCTTACCGTCTTCCTCTGCACGTACCAGTGTACGTGAAGTTCCGAGGCACCGCCTTATTCTGTCATCAGAATAAGTAGCTGTACTGTCATCAGTACAAGCTTTAGGAAGCACCGTTACACCGGGACGACAACGCTTTAAGACGACGATTCGAGTGCCTGTCTGTTTACAGACAACTCGAGATCTAGGAATTGTAAACGACCGTGCAGAAGGTAGAGTAACTCTGAAAGTCGTACCGGATGCTGGCTTGGACAGCAGCACTAACTGAGATCAGTTTCAGGGATCACAATTGTGGTAGGAGGTGAACCGGTGGCATACAGGTCTAGATGCCATTGAGCGTGTACACTGGGTGCTGCTGAGGTGGAGTACACGGTACTGGATTGTGCGCAATACTTTAAGTATTCGCCAGCGGATGCGACTCATCATGTTTCACTGTAGCGTGTCGCACATGACGATCAAATCGGAGAGCTTCATGCCATGCATGCGAAAGCCGTGCGAGAACGCCTGCTTTGCTTACCATCTACCTATACAAGAAACAATTCATGCTTGTGTCACCTTTTTCAGCATGATAGCTGCTCTACATCGGAGCATTTGGACCGTACTCTAATGGCAAGTCACTCATTCGCGCATGACGTTCCGCATATCGTCGTTGACGCAGTCAGTCATGTCGTGTCTCGATTAAGAACGCGCCTGTGGCGCGTGTGTGTTGCTTCGCTGATGAAAAAGTGCTAACACCAGTGTGGGATTGTGACAGTAATCAACTGAAGATCACTATACGATTGTAAATGTTATACGCGGGACATCAGAAATAAGGACCATGCTGAATACACTGTTTTTACGTTGGCATATTTGAGTGATTCCACAAATTGCACTCTTGGCGTTACCAGTCGTTTACATTGGATTAAAGCGGCCTCTTTGAACAAGGACCACTTTTCCTGGACACAACGCGACACACACACGCTTAAAACCACGTTCATGCGGCCAGCACGCTTTACGAACTGAAAGAAGCACCCGATTCAACGTAGTGGAAGCTCGAGCGATCTTAGAGCTGATTCAGTCGAAAATGGTAACTGGGAAGTGTCTTCAGCGTTGAAGAGGTCGAGTTCAAGGTTCTGAGTTTTTTTAACTCCAGACTCTCAAGCTGTACCGAAATCCGCACAAAACTTTTCGCCCAGTCCACAAGATGATTGGCACCATGAGAAAGAAGAGCATTGCCGAGAGTACGCCATACCAGATGATCGACTTTGTCGAGACGATGTTTGACTGAAGAGAAAGTTTCGGAAATGGCTAGAGGCTGATGTGGGGCATGTGAATTAAGCTAGTGCAAGTTGCGAACTCCAATTTTTCACCAGTCGCCATAATACCTTTACGAACAGTACAATGCAAGGGATTCGTAAAATGCCCGGTCGTTTTAAAAAATGCCCGCATTCGACGATTACTTAGTATGTCTCTTTTCTGAGTGTATGCATCCCTCTCTCTCCACAGGACAGACAGCGCTAGTGCACCTTTTTCCTTTTCTATATTCTATCACCATCAGGGTCATCGTGGCTTGACGTTCCGTAGCACATGTAATAGCCTAATTGGGCTAGTAGGTAGCTGTACCGGGTGATGCTAGTAGGATGGCCACCCCCTGTCGTGGCTGCTGTACGAATGCAAACACACTAGGTCCTTTATTACTTATTAGTCAGGACATTTTACTCGTAGTCACAGAAAGCGGCCACATGTAAAACACGCACAAACAGAACACGTCACTTAAGCGTATATAGAGTGGGTCTTGCTCTTGAGGGTGCCAACGTGATGTAGCCCGGACGATGTGAAAAATTGCAAACCCTCGTACAACAAGCGCTGGTTGCTATTATAAACACAGGTATCACGCAGACAATGACACCTGCTACAAATGAGCAATATCCCCAGGCAATGATACTTATGCTTGTATATGTAGTAGTTGCTATCGGTACCAAACGCGGCTGAG
Source organism: Peronospora matthiolae (assembly GCA_921007115.2). Classification (NCBI taxonomy): domain Eukaryota; phylum Oomycota; class Peronosporomycetes; order Peronosporales; family Peronosporaceae; genus Peronospora; species Peronospora matthiolae. The sequence goes on along the minus strand of CAKLBY020000058.1, from coordinate 92,283 downwards.
ACTTCCATAATGCCCGGAGCGTATGACCCAGACATGCCTCTTTTATGTCTTGACATTGGTATCTTGTTGTCGCTGCTTGTTCATACCGAATTGTAATCTTGTATGGGTAGTCGACTCTAAAAGCAGCTTTCGTCTGCCTGTTGGTGATGGTCGAAGGCTGTGGTTGAAACCTCCCCCTGTATGCATTCCATACATACTCGATAATCGTTCTTCCATTTGTTACGCAAGGCAAATCCATTTCGCCGCGCGCAGGCAAAAGCCACACCGTAGGCAGCTGCCACCCTTTCATATCCTCCTGATGGAAGTTCCTTTTGTGGCATCCAGCTCGAAGGTGAGCCCATCACTTGTTGCGCTGCCGTTTTCGTGGAGGGATCCTGGTAACACAGAAGTGATGTGTTCATTCGTGTCAGCCATGTAACTTAGGTGATGAAAAGGGTATATCCGAGGTGGATGGAGGGTGACAGAATACAGGGAAACGAAAAAGGTGCAGTATCACTGTCTGACCTGTGGAGAAAGAGGGATGCATACATCCAGAAAAGAGACACTAATTTTGTCGCATCTGAATGCGGATATTTTACAAAAACGACCAGGCATTTTACGGACCCCCACAATGTATTCTCCTTCTCTTGCGATACAAAAGTTCAGCACTCCTCGTACATTTTCAGACGTGAGAAAATGCTAAAAGTGAACTTCCACCGTATCCTTTCAGGACCAAGTTACACTGCTCAAAACAGAACCACCAAGCCCCCCTCCTCTATCTTCTCGTATATCAGTACATCAAATTCCTCTCTCAGTACCCTTTCAAACAACGTCTCAGCCAACCAACCTGCACATCAGGATGCCACCTCGAGCACTCTCACCGCTGCGCCTGCTCGCCCAGCGCCGCTTCGCCTCTTTAACTCCCGACCCGATCTCGGCCTCTTCTCTGCGTGATGTCGCTCGCTTCGGTGCTCGCGTCTTGTCGCTAGATCTTCAGGCTTCCGAAGACTTGATCTGCCGCCAGCTTCTGTGTGAACACGTAGGCGACGCCTGTGCCTGCCGCTTAGCGCTCGCTCTCGAGCGCGTCCCAATGCTGCAGCGTCTCGATCTCTCGCGTAACCGGCTTCGGGCGCTGCCTGATGCCGTGTACAAACTGCAGCGCCTCGAGTGGCTGGACATGCGACAGAACAATCTGACGATGCTGTCGACAGACGTGGCCAACCTCACGCAGCTACAGGTGCTGGACGTCCGTTATAATAAACTCAAGACGCTGCCAGTGGAGCAGCTCGAGACGCTCGAGACGCTCGAGGAGGTGCGTGTGACGGGAAATTCCGACTTGATGCGGACATTTGAGTCACTGAAGATGTCGGAACGATTGAGAGCCACGTTTGTGCTGGAGTAGATGAAAGGGAGTCGGAGAGTGGAGCAGAAGAAGAGAAAGTGGGTGGCAGGCGATGCAGGTTGGCGGTCACTGTGAAGGTGTATTGAGGATGTTGAGACTGTGGCAACTGCAGTTGTGTCGTTCTCGCGAGAACATGTGTGGCTTGGATGTATGCTGCTTTTGTGATCGGGGAGACAACAAGAGCTCTAGGATGACGCTGTGATACTCACTCGTGCTGCTGTCGGTGTTGATCTGTGAATGAGCTGAGGCAGTATCTACGGAGACTCTCATGGATTTGTCATCGCTCGTATTTTTACATGGAAAGTTTTGACCGATGACGGTCGTCTCACCTATCGCTGCCAGTGCCGGGGTCGTCGTCAGCATTTGCTAGTCAATTATCGGGAGTTTCTCGAGTTGGCACAAACGTGATTGGTTTTCAGACTTGTCTTTCAAGTCTGCCGTGATTGCGTAATGAGCTTGTGCCTGTGCGATGCACGGATAAGAGGCAACTACTAGTGCGGCCATGATCGATTTGTGGAGCACATTGTGGTAGTTGCCTAGTCGAGAGGTGCTATCGTGCAAGTGCCAATTTGCGCTCGACGCCAAACAATGATGTCGGCTTTCGCTTGTTATGATGGAGAGCCACGGGGATAGTGAGACGATCACTTTATCGTTGTCCTGGAGATTACGGACCACCTGTTGATAGATATGATTCGGCCGACGTCATGGCGTCATTTTGCTGATGTGACTGGTGCTTTTGTATTCGCCCAACCGTAGAGTTGCAAATGGCAAGTCCTGCCAGAAGGCAGCATAAGCCTTTTACATGACCCCTTATACGACGAGCCTTAGCATGCTCGATACAACGTCAAGTTGCTGATGGTGTTCCTTCTCGGCTGGATGCAAATGTCTGATCAACACAGCACCTCAAGACGAGTCCATTGTGCCACAAAATGATTGTGGCTGCCCAATTCTTCGCGTTTAGCAAATTTTTTCTTCCTAGCTGAATGAACAGCAGCGTGACGCTCAGACCTGGTGATCGCTGGCATGGTCTCTTTGGTACGAATTGATGAGCTCTCGGTAAAACAGATGGCCTTTATCCAGGTGTTACCGATTCGACTTCTGACGTGGACAGCTGCCATCGTGACACACACAGTCAAAAAGATGCTAGATCTCCTCGCAAGCGTTTGTGTTACAGCAAATTACTCAGAAGCCCTTGATCTGATACTGTTGGACGATGGCGTAGAGACCGCGCTCCACCACCAAAAAGAGACCGCGCTCCACCACCAATGGCCAACTCCATTGCAATCGGCTTGAAAACAGGCTGAATGTGTCGATGTAAGATCATCGCCAGTTCGTGAACAGTCAATGTCGTTGTTGCAAACACGCCGTTCGTCCAGCTACATGTACTAAGCTCCAAGAAGCTAGCCATTGTGCAGTGCAAATTCTTCGTGCTCATTCCCAAAAGGCATACGCGACCACGATGGCAATGTTGACGAAGTATGATGCTGAACTGCTGCTGGATGATAAAGCGACCGGCTTTTCATGTGTGTACCGAAGGCGACTAACTGCTGTTGGATCTTGACTTTCCATCGATGTTCAACCCGCTTGCGTCTTTTTCATTTTGCATCTTTACCGCCGGTGATAGACCTGTCAAGCGTGGCAAGCTGCATCTACCGCCAAGGTCGGAAACAATGAGGTGGGGAGGCACAGGACGATGCACGTGTACAAAAACGTTTGTGTTCAATGATCCTGAGTGTACTGCGCCGATTCGACGATATGTGTCGTGCGAAAGCACGGTCAGCTTGGCATGGAGAAGACCGAAACACGTCTACAACAAATAAACATCTCGGTTCATAAACTTGCACGGCGACATTTCGTTTCGTCTATGACGAGGACTACAGAGGAGTCTTCGACGACGACGCGAATCCTGTCACCAACAATTTAGCGTGCCACTTGTTGTCCTTCTTTCTAGCAATCCATCTACTGACGGATCAATCCTCACTTCGCAGTGCTTTGTGTGATGACTGTACATACTTCGATCGCTCATTGACGAGACTCACCGTTCTCAGCCAAGCACATCCGGTAGCAGCTCTATAAGCACAACAAACAAAAGCATCATTAAGGCGATCCGAATCCACAGCCCATCGGACCTTCCGATACACAACAAAAACCTGCTCACCAAAAACTCTTCTTCCGTCATGCAAAGCAGATCCTCGTCGTCCACGCCATCTAATCGCTTGCGTTGGCCGTTCACAGTGACCTCGATATCCGTGCTACCACCCTCGTCGTCGGTGCACCACTCCCACTCAACGTCTTCTAGCTCCTCTTCATCCACATCACTGTTCATCTCAGCATCCCAACCCTGCTTGTCAACCTCAACCTGCACTTCGCCTTCCTGGTTCTCTTCGTTGTAGCGCTCTAGCTCTGCCATGTACGCACGCTTGAACGCTTCCTGCCGCTGTTCCTCGGTCATTTCGCTCTGAGTAAGATTGTCCACGCCTTGAATGCCATTATTCACGACGCCAGTCTTCTCTTCTGCAACCACAGCAGCAGACTGCACGTGCTTAGCGACCATATGGCCACTAATTGAACTGCCGAGCAAGAACTCGGGTAATGCTCGAGGAGCAGCAACATTCTGATTCGCAGCCTCTTTGTCCTCTTTCCGATCTCTGTTCGTTAAATACTCGTCATCTGCCTGGTCATTGCCAACAATGTCGACGACGATCTCCTGGTCTCGTGCACCATATGGATACAAGTAGGACTGGCTTTTCGGATCGTCAGCACGATTACCGCCTCCTCCACCGCTAGCACCACTACGTCCACCACCACCTCCACTCGTGCCATTCGCAGCACGACCGTTGTTCCCACCTAATCCAGCAGCCCGATTGTCACTTGGCAAGTTATTCGGGAGCGCATGGCCTTCTTTCACAAAGTCACCGATGCGCCGAAGGACTTCGTAAATGCCTTCATGCATTCCGTTCTGCTTGTTCATCTGATCCTTAAACTTGCGCTGCAAGTTCTGAATCCGCAAGAGCCGATCGTTGTTGTCACATTCAAGCAGCAGCTCGTTACAATGGCCACAGCGGAATTGAAACTGTCCCGGCATGAGCAATAGCTGCGCTTCAAGCGCCGTGTATTCCCGTCCACATTCGGGGTCACTGCACTGAAAAGTCTGGCGCTCGAGCTCGAGCTGCTCGCTGTCTTTCAGATGTTCATGCATCAAGTACAGTCGGAACTGCACCACGTCAACAAAGTACTTGTAGTCAATGTACCAGTACGACGTCGACGAGCTGCCGCCCACACGCTTGTCGTTCAGCACTTCCCTGCCCCATTACCAATCAATCAAAACAGTACTCGTCAGTCCGACACTACTTTGCAACAGCAGATACGACACAAACGAGATATCGATCTATCCCTGTATCCATGTATCGATATTTACGTATACCGTACTCGCAGACGAGGTTGTCCTGATGCAGTTCGTTCATGATCTTGCGCACTTGACGCGTCTGTAGGTTGACAGCGTTCCCCATCTCGTCATCCTGTAGTAAACAGTATCAGAACATGTAGTTTTAAGTAGCCATCCACACACAAAAAGCTACAAAAATGATGACAAAAAAAGGGTCGACCATGATCCTCTTTTTCTTCTGACAAACCTTCATGAACTTTTCGCGAATTAAGGCACCGAGGACTATAATGTGCTCGTCCGAGTAGAAAGCGCTGTATAGACAAAAGCGGGAGAGAGAGAGCGAGGGGATCGAAATATGAGATGCGAGGCGATGGAGGACGGTACAAAAAGGAGCTACGCACCGTCCGACGAGCTTCACGAGCTTCTCCACGAGGCCAGCCATGCTGCGAGGTGGCAATTGCCCAATAGTACAATTTGAAGGGACCTTTATAGGTATAGCTAAGTTTGTGCATAAAATTGCTGTCAGCTGCTGTCCTATACTAGGTTAGAAGCGATCAAATAAGGTCGGTCATTAGTGAGCTCTGATGAAACATCCGCCTCCGCTAGCTCTAATTGACACAGCCTGTTGAGACTCCAGGACAACAACGCGTTCCCTTAAGTAACAAGGTCAGGCAAGACTGCGGATTTATTTTGCAGTAACAAGGTCCGATACGACTCGGTTCATCATCGACATCATTGTCAAGTGATCGGCTCCATTGCAAAGCGTTCATGGGATGTTACAATTTTGGCGAATCCTCCGGCACGACCTTCTGTAGTCAGCGTTACACGCGCCACTGTTGCGAATAAACAACGGCTGAGTGAGTCGAATGCCTTCGAGACATTTTTTTCAGCCTCATGTCGCAGTATTTGCTCCTAATGTTGTGCAGAAGGAGACCATGACCACGCGACGTGTCCTGCGCCCTGAAACCGTCTTACCGCGACATGTCCGTATAACATAAACGAAGCGCGGAGTTACGGGAAGCGCGGAGTTACCTACCTCCTGCCAGCGAAAGAAATCACCGGAGGAAAACACACGTACACTCATCATCACGTTTATTTGAGAAACGGGCTCCGAGAAACGCAGCGCAGCTCGGAAGTGGACTTCTGTGGACAATAATTCACTGTGAACCTGGACAAAGACTAAAAATGAATGAAGCGCACGGACAATGGCAAAACGTTGTAAAGCTCGGACCTTTTACTTCTTTTTTATTTGTGGCACTAACCCTGTCCTGCTGTTGTCATTCGTAGCTTGGCAAACGTGGTACGGCAAATGTGTCCTTTGCTCTTGTACTACTGCTTTTCTTTCCTTCCGTACAAATGCAAAGATCATAATGTCGACGTCCCTGTCTCTCGTCCTCGAGTCGGACCAAAAGAGCGTTAACTGACTAACTGACCGACTATCTGCCGACCTCCTTTACCAGGAATAGTAACTGGCTCACTTCGCTTTGCGCCCGAGTCCCTGTCCACCCTACTGTACATGTCATTATCGCGTGCGATTGAACCATTCCAATACGTCCTGTGCCGCCCTTTATACAAGCAGCCGCGAGTGACTTTTGCTTCCTTCGGCCTCGCGGTCACTTTTACCAATTGACGCAGCGCTTTTTCCGACTTTCGCCTGCAACAAACTATAGAGATAGTTGGACAAGTTAAATCAAGACAGACAGATAGATAAGTTTAAAGACAGACAGACAGACAGGCAGGCAGACGGCCAAATAGACCCGACTTCATCTATAGATCGATCTTCATCTAGACCACCCAGTCGAGCTTTGCCATGGCAAGTGACCGGTCGTCCAAGAGCTACAGCTTCATCTCGGAAGGTTCGTTCAGTGCCGAGTGCAGCGCGTATGACTGGGATCGCGTTGCAGCTTTATCTGGAGCTGGAGACGATATCTACGGCCTCCGTGTCCCTCGAGAAGTCCGCGTCTACTCGACGACCCCGACCGATAATAGCGACGATGTCCTCAGTCTCAGCTGTGCTTCTCAAGCTGCTACCGCTGGAACTACAGGCACCACAAGCAGCGCGTACGAAGCGAGACATGACAGGAACCGGAACAAGAACAAGAGCAGGAATCGGACCAAATACGTGGGGAACGACTCGATCTTCGATCGCGAGTGTTCCATCTCCGAGCTGTTTATCGTGGGCAGATCCAGTTCCGCACCACCGTCGATTCAGTTACTTCAGGAGATGGTTCGACCATCGGAGAGACGCCGAGCAGCCACGGCACCACCGTCAGGCTTTTTCAATCATTTGTTGTACGGGAGTCTTCGAGCTGGAGCTCTTGCTGAGCTCTTTTCCCGGCCGTACTGTGGACTCGCGATTTCAGCAGCGGTGACAGGCTTTATGACTCCGTTCCTTGCTGAAGCCTTCCAGCCATTATTGTGCATGTATCTGGCGCTCAATAGTGATCAGTGCACTGCCACTCGTCGCTTTCTCAGGGTTCCTGGTGTCATGAGCTTTTTCATCGGTCTCGTGTCGGATTTCTACCCGATCTGGAACTTTCATCGGAAATCGTACATGCTCGGAGGCTGGGTTTTTGCCTACGTGGCCCTCATGGCTCTTGTTGTGGTAACTCTGGTCGATGATAACACCGACTTGACGTACGCCAGTGTCCGGGCTTTTTATGGAGGAGCAGTGTACGTGCTCTTGATGGTGGCAGCAAGCTTAGGAGTCACCGTGGCGTCAATTGCTGCCTTTGCTCTGTTGGTGGAGCTTTCACAACGCGAACCGATTCACGAACGTGGCATGTTACTTGTCCAGTATTTGCTCACACAGGAGACGGCAACGCTGTTGGCGAATGTTACGATTGCTTTCATGCTGGGATACAATGAGACGTCAGGAACCACAGAAGCTATGGTGTCGATGAAAGTGGTCATTTTGATCATGGCAGTTGTTACTTTGACACCGATTCCAGCGGTACTGTTTCGACTGGACGAAGAGCCACGGCAGCTCAAGGTGGATACAATCGACAGGTTGTCACTTACGCGTCAGCTATGGAGTATTTTGCAGCAAGAAGCTGTGTGGCGCACGCTCGTGTTCGTGTGCTGTTCGATGTTCCTGTCATCATTCCGATTTAAGTTTTCTGATGCCGCCGTGTTGTACTGGGCAAAAGTTACACCTGATGACGAGCGTGTGGGCGAGATCCTCAAGCAGGTTGTCACGATCCTTTCGATTTTGGCATTCCGGCTCACGTTGTTCAACTACAGTTGGATCCGCATCGCTGTAGGAGGCTTGCTCGTTGGTGTGGGTGTAACACTCCTGGTAGCGCTTCCAACGATTTTCGATAGTGTTCGCAGTACGTGGTATACGATAATGATCTCTTCACTGATTGGAATCTCGCGCGCAACAATGTTGTTGGTAACATTGCTGCCAATTGTAGAGATTACGGAGAACTGCTTGGAAGGAGCGACGACCGGGCTCGTATCGTCCTATATCACATTGATTGGCATGGCCATCTCGACGTTCTCCGATGCGATCAGCACATCGAGTGCAGGACTAACAAAAGACTTTGCCGAAGACGTGATTGCAAAAGATACTTCCGACACGCGAACTCAAGTATTGTTGTTCGTCGTTGTGAACTGTGCGATCAATCTACTTGCACTGGTACCAATGGTTTATTTAGTCCCGAGGCAGAAGCTCGAGGCGCAAGAGATGCTCACATATGGTGAACGTAATCGTCTAGCTGGGATTGCTATTACTATTTTGTTTGTTGGTCTCGTCGCCTATGCTGGCACAATAGACGTGTTGATGCTATTGAATAGCACCAAGTGACACACAAGAGCATGATTACAATGAGCAAACAAACCGAAGTTTTTTTAATAAAGGAGGCACGAGTTGTCATCTCGAGTGCTGCAAACGCTGTAGTAGAGTCAGTCCAGTGTAAACGATTTCGGTCAAGTAAGACTCGTACAACGATATTATCATGTAATTCCAAGAAGTGTCCATTCCAATTCGTTTGTTGCCCGTCGTGTACCCAATTCGTCTTGTATTGAATCAATTAATTGCTTGCATGTAAACATAGATATGGATACATGTACCTATGTAGCCATTCGTCAGATCATGGAGCTGTTGCCTCGATACATCCCGTGCGCTAATCGAATGCGAGGCGTACTTACGTCGCTGATCGAGTCAGTTTGGCAGGTTTGCGTGCACCACACTCTACACTCCTTTCAGAGAAAAAATAAGATAAACAGATTCTGACGCGCCAACGTTTCTCCGTCTGTAGCCACTTTACAAGCTGTATCCATCTCATAGCTGTAGCTACTACCAAATCAGAAATACTCATTTACTCGCTTTTTCCTCCAGTCGTTTTACAACATGCACGTGACTGCACTGCCAGCTCCATCCGACTCGATTGCCACCATCACAGAAGCGCTGGCAGCCAACCGCGCGCTCGTAGCAGAGCTGCAATCTCTAGAGCAGTTGCTAGTCCAGGAAGAGTCGAAACTACTCGCCCAAACGCAATGTATTCGCCGTCAAATGGCGCTCCGAAGAGCTCAACGAGCAATGGACACGCTATTATCTGGTACATTGTCGCACGAGGCGGTACCGAATCAATATGACAGGACGCCACGTCGCAGGAAAAAAAACTTGCTGGTGTCGTGCCTCGTTCGTACATTCGTCCCCACGTGTCGTTCTTTACTGATGACGTTGAGAAGGAACGAAAGGTGGGACGACCGTGGAAGAAGCTGAAGCAAATAAAGGAGGACGAAGAGGAAGGAGATCAGGAGGTACTGGAGCTTGGAGATGCAGAACGAACGGCTCTTTGCCGTCTACCGGAGCCGCCATGCAATGCTGACACCAAATTTCTCCGTGCTCATAGTCACGAGTCATTTGTAGCAGGTGTGCCAACAATTTTCTCGAGTCGAGAGCGGAAAGTCGTTGCTGACTTTGCCGAGGACTTTTACACGACACACACAGCGGACGTGGAGATTCCGTTGCAAGTGTGGAACGGTATTCGTGCGTGGCAAGAGGCACGCAAGTCGAGGAAGTTTCCAATCGAACGCTCGGGCTTTGCGTGCAAGTTGTGGTACGATTTGCACGAGTCGCCCAAGTTACGGCTCGGTGCGTGGACAAAAGCAGAAGACGCAGCTCTTCGACGACTAGCTACGGGACAAGAAGATCCGAAACTGGTGAATAAGTGGCACGATATTGCAAAGCGCATACCGGTGCCTGGAAGACCAGCAGCACACTGTCTTACTCGGTACCAGACCGCACTGAATGCGGGTAGCACACGGTCAAACTTTACACCGGAGGAAGATCAGATACTACGTGAAGCTGTCCCGGTGTTTGGCGAAAAGTGGAACGTGATTGCGGATTTACTGGATGGCCGTGTGTCCGAACAGATCCGCCATCGATGGCAGCTCTCGCTTGCTCCAGGTCTTCGGCGAGGCAAGTTTTCACTGATCGAAGATCGAAGACTGCTGCTTGCACTCCGTGCGTACGTGCCGAAAGGCAGTGAGTTCAATCACGACCAAGTGCCGTGGAATGATATTTGCCATCATGTGCCTGGACGAACGCAGCCAGCGCTTCGAGACCGATACACAAATTGCATGAACCCGGACTTGTCGTTCCGTAAATTCACCAAGCAGGAAGATGATATCATTCTCGCACGAGTGCGTGAGTGGGGCATCAATTCATCCAGACTCTGGCCCAGACTTGCTGCTGAGCTAAGTGGTCGCACTAAATCTCAACTGTGTCGACGCTGGAAGCATTTGGATCCGGATGCCTACGAGAAGCGTCGTAGAGCACTACTAGATGCTAGCAATAGCCATGCAACAGCCGTCTTCCGTCGTCGGTCGATACATCGACATGATCCTCGCTACCGGAATAAACATACCAAGCGCAGCACATACAATGGTCTCGCAGTTGAGCAAGCCACAACCGAATCATTTACCCGAGATCATGCGAACGGATCTATAACGTTGTCCAGTTCCGAAGAGCTGGAGATGCGCGAGACCGAATGCCAGGATGGTTCGACCGAGTACGGTCTGTAAGACAAGCCAATGCAGCAACCTTGGCAGCGTGATACGTTGGCAGGCCAGGAGATTTTTTGAGCGTCTGGTCAGCATCCACGGACGGCAGCTATATACGGAAGCTCGGATGCACATCGACGAGACGTCTGGTCAGCCCCCTGTTGATCTTCAAAATTCCGATCATTGGGGGTGATGTGGCAACTACTTAAGTGACGAGTGGTCATGCAGGTCGGCATTAGAATCGGGATGCTGTTTGCCGTAAGATGCCCTCGGTGCGTTTAAATTCTTGATCATACAGGGCTCGTCGCACGCTTGTTAAGAGATGGACGAAAAGATGCAACGAGCAGCAGTGCTTTTGCACAGCTGTGTTTGCGACCTATGACGATAAGCACCATGCAGCGCGAATCTATCGTTCGAAAGAATGAACTTGACGCACGAAGACGTTACGTCAAGTGCACAACGACCAGGAGTCCATGACGTCGAAGAAGTACATAGAGAGGCATCTCCACATGCACGAACGTACTTGACAAGTATCTGTAGACGCTAGTCTTTTCAGGCATGGCGAACAATATACGATTTTTGACAACCATAGGAGCCGGATGAATTTGTCAAGCGACGTTGCGCCGCTTTTAGCGTCTTCAGCACCTCAGCTACTCCACGAAACTTAGTTGACCCAGAGCCAAGGCGATACCGATGAGCACAACGGCAAACATCCACAGCGCGTGACTGGACTCCGGAAGTTTTCTTCAGCTGCAACGGACGCTGATTGTAAGCAGTTTTACTCTCGACTTCCTCGTCCTTACCAAGCAGCCTGCCACCCCAGCGAACCTTTTCCTCCTTCTTGTCTTCTGCCACTTTTTCCTTCAACATCATCATGGCTTTACGGATATTTCCATCCGTTGGGTGGTGTTTAGCAGCTCTAGTTAGCTTCTCCTTTGCTCTATCTAAATCTCCCGTAAGCAATAACGCACGTCCACCACGATAGAGTGCTTTATCATTTTTCGGATCAATAGCAAGTGCCAAATCCGCGTTTTCAACCACCTTCGCCAACAACTTCAAGTCCGGCTCGCCATCTTTTGGCGCTCCTTGCAGCAAATAACAAGCTGCAAGATTCAAGTACACTGGCAGCCGTACCACGTTCACATCGGCTCGATTCTTGTTAGTAAACTGTATAGGGCACAACGAACAATTCACAAAAGCGATAACGTTAGCCTCTGACTCTATTTTACAGATCTCTAACTGGTCATGTTATCGTTATCTTTTTTACCGCACCTCAAAATGCCACGTTCCCTCATCAAAGTCCACGTGATAAAGAGCACGTTCGTACCACTTGACGGCCTCGTCTGTATTTCCAGCCTGGAACTGTGTCGAGCCCCGTTGACGACAAAGATCGGCTTGCTCAATGCGCACTTCGAAAATACACGACCGTTCCTACACGTTTTAGCGTTAGAGCGTTAGAATAGAATTCCCTTATCACGATGATATAGCGTCAATTTATGACGTGCGGTAAAAACACGCACGCACTTACGCCGTCCATCAGCTTCTTGGATTCTTCATCCATATCAGTCGTGAATGATAGAGCGGCTGTGGCGCTAACAGAAGGCGCTGTAATAGTGGCTTCGTCCATTGTTTCGTGTAAACGAACACTAGATAAAATTAGAGTGATTGCGAGCCCCACGGGGGAAGCTATTTGTGACTGCGCAAAGTGAATGCCGAACTCGCAAAAGCTAATGCTAGGGAATTGAAAAGTTTTTTTGGAAGTAGAATGTGCGACACCCACCCTTCGATGCAAACAAACCCACCCAAACTGTGTAAATATAAAATTTGCCACAAATTGTAGCGTAAATGCATAAAATCTAGATTACCAAATAAAACAGCACTGCGACATTTAAACAGAGAAGGGTGTGACCAGGAACATTGCGCTATTGAACTTGGATAGAAACAAAGACAATGCTTGCACCGCCTGCAGAGGATGTCTACATTTCACTAGCGGGCGTGAAGACGATAATTGTAACGGGCCACCCTTGGTTTGGGATGACACGAAACGTCACGTACACTAGTACGTGCAGAGGAAGCTAATCTACTCGAACAGCTAGTTTGAGTAAAGGGTGAAAAGAGAACTGTATTAATATAGTTAAGCTATCAATATAACTTTAGTCTTTATTTAACTATGTTAATCTACATTTCGTATGACGACAACCTGCTCACCACTCATTACACGCGTCTAGCAGCGATTGGTGGTAACCTTGGTTGATGTGTCTTTTATCAACCAATCTTTGAGCAGCACGTGAATATCTTCCTACACAAGGGTATAATATTTCTTCGATGTTACCTATCTCGGGTAAAATTGGCAGGGAATAGTCACGCTATACAACCTCCCTATTGACACCATTCGGTGTCAATATCATGTGACGGGCTACCCCGCTACATCACCCCCTTAACCATCAATCACCCGTTGATTGAATTGAATTGATTGGGACAGGGGTAATCACCGTTAGACCACTCTAGGAAGGGGAGCATTTGTTGTACAAACTCCAACTCATTTTCCAATTCATCGCATGGTGTCAAAGTCCATGCGGTGTGCCGCCGAAGCAGCCAGAAAGGAGGTTGCACGCATGCGTGCAGCCGAAGAGAGTACTTCCCTTGCTTCAGCAACAGGCGATTCTTCGCCTGTGTCGCAAGCGAGCAACAGGAAGTGCCTGTTGCGAAAATTCCACGTGGTGAGTCACCACGTGCTACAGATGCATCCGCTGCGTCTGCAGCGGGTGTCGCGACTCGCAACGTGGATGAGTTTGAAATAGGCTCATCTATTCTGGCGAGTCGGATGATGCATCCGACTCGAAGGTGGCGCCTGCCTCCTCCGTATTATCCGGGGCGGACACTGCAAGAGCCAGGTTGTCTGGCTCTGGGGAACGTGGTGGCATCATGTCTGACATCTTCGGACCGAGCGATTCGTCGGACGAATCCCCGTCTCACTCACGTCCATATTACAAAAGGACGCGTAGTGAGGGTGGTGACGACCCTACGTCAACACGAAAGAACTGCCTCGAGGGATTGAGCTGCCACTGGTTCCAGTGCTCATGTGACACCACTCAAGAGTACAGGGACCGCAATGTCCTTCGCCATGCTCCTCAAGTGGATTCTCCTTGGATGCCATCATCCAAAGAGTTAGATCGAGTGGCCGGAATGACCACCGAAACGGGATCGAATCCCGTTGTTCGACTGTAGGAGAATCTATCCTCCTAATTCCAGCACGGAAACTTTCCGTGCTGAGGAAGAATTCTTCACTGATGTGTTTTTCAAGCATCGATGGTACAATGACAACTGTGCTCGAGACGGTAAGGCCTTGGTGCAGGGATGGAATGTCTTCATCCATAACATTGACGTGCATTGGCCATGATGCCTGGCTCGGTAAACTAGATTCAGATTACATCAGGTTTGAATAGCGCAACCCAGTCGGTGTACGATACAATTGGACCGACTGTCAAGAGAGGCAGGGGTTACCCTGTCTTTCTGGGGTCACTCGAGTCCAAGTTGCCTGGACAACTCGAATCATGCCCCTAGGGGAGGCCTACCTTCCTAATGATCCCTAATGGAGGGCGCGATCTCTTACGAGATGGCCGAAGGGTTTAAAACTCTGCAATCCCTGTACTTGCGTTTGGGGAGGTCGTTCTCCGACGGCCCTTCTTCGAACGCAGCGGGTGGGTTTCGTCAAACTGCTCAAAGAGACCCAGGACATCAACAATTAGCTGGGCACGAGGCTTCCAGCTGTCCCCGGCCGATGGATAGCCACGCCAGCGGACGAGGTAACTCTTCCGGATGCCATTCACATCGCGGTAGTTCAAAATACGCTCCACCAGAAAGTTTTGACTACCTGAACCGTCTCGGGGGTCGTATCAGCTTGATGTTCAGGAACTGAACCGTGTAATCGATCAGTTACACGACGACTCGGCTCATGAACGGACTTGGCGTTATGAGCTCCATGACCTTGTTAGTGATATTTGCAAATCCTTAGCGCACGATCGTTTGAACGATCGTGCCAGCGTTTGAGCTCATGCAACTGGAGAACGAATGTTCGACTCGTTCCCTTCGTGATGAGCTGGCTGCACTCGTCAGGACATCGCTCAACTGTGTGAGCAGGTTGCTTTGCTAGTCAACCAGACTGGCTCGTAGAAACGGGACCACTCGAAGGTGTCCTCTGCTTATGACCGTGGAGGTTCCTTCGCCTCTCGAAACGGGCTCGTACTGATAGTAAGGGCAAAGACCTTAAACGTAAAACATAGGATGCGTACGCATCCCAAGAGGCAGTTCGATCTTTATGAGTTGCCCATGCGGCGCAATACACGAAATGGACCGATGTACTGGGGCAGCATTTTGCTGCTGATCACGTTTGTCACTGCTTGTTTTGGTAGATTTATGTTGACAGTAAAACTAGGTTTTTCCATTCAGTGAAAGAACACTTGCTCTTCCATGCTTGTCCGCGTTAATTTTCTGTTTATCCATTGCATCTGCAGCATAGTCTTGAGCGAAGCGGACAACCTCTTCGCGAGTCATCAGAAATTCCTCTGCTGATTCATCCTTGTTTACAGCAGTGCGCTTTGTGTACACTGCTAAAAGGACGTTGTCGTGTCCAGTGAGGGCGTAATCGTCCTCATTTTGGCAGTCATTGGCGATGCTGAATATACCAGCATCGTCGTCACCATCATCATCATCGATGTCGATGTGATCGACATCGGCATCCATTACGCCGACACCATTGTCGATGTGTGATGAGAAAAAACCAGACCGGTTTTCGTTCAAGCGAGTCCGCCCCCTAAACTAGATTCACACTCTAAGAAGGTGGGTAAACGTGGATGAAATAGGCCATTCACGAAGAACGTAGTCCTTCATCCCGTGCACCCTTGCAGCCTCCACCTATTCCGGCAGAGTGCTGGCAGTCCGTATCGATGGACTTCTTCTCTTTGGGTTTTCCAAAGACGTTCACAAGAATACTGGTATTCTTGTGTTTCTTGACCGATTCAGCAAGACGGTCCATCTTGTTGCTGTACCGGAGTCAATCACAGCCCAGGGCTGTGCTCGTGTCTTCTTCGATACTATCTTTCGACTTCACCGGTTATATGCTAGATGCATGCACCGATCTGCTGATGGCGAATTCCGCCATCGGCAAGAATTCACTCCAACTCGCAAACGAGTGGACGTACCATCGAAGTATCTCTTCGAGTACGCGGTTGACGCGTTCCGTCTGACTATCTACTTTAGGATGGTCAGAAGTTGACATCGTCAAACGTGTTCCAAGTGAACGGAACACGGATTGCCAGAACTCCGCCGTAAAGCGGGGGTCCCTCTTAGACACGAGTTTACGTGGTAACCGGTGAAGTCGAAAGATAGTACCGAAGAAGACACGAGCACAGCCCTGGGCTGTGATTGACTCCAGTACAGCAACAAGATGGACCGTCTTGCTGAATCGGTCAAGAAACACAAGAATACCAGTATTCTTGTGAACGTCTTTGGAAAACCCAAAGAGAAGAAGTCCATCGATACGGACCGCCAGCACTCTGCCGGAATAGGTGGAGGCTGCAAGGGTGCACGGGATGAAGGACTAGGCTTCATCAGTTGACAAACTTTGCAAGCGCGAATGTATTTCCGCACAAACTCATACTGGCGGGGCCAGTAGAAGTCACGACTCACCATGAGGTAAGTCTTTTTCTCTACCGCGATGTCCACTTGTTGGGGCATCGTGACACTCATAAATGATGCGCAATCGCAAATCATTATGAGACGGAACGAATACACGAGGTGTGTCGCCGTTGACTGCTGTATAGTACAGCAGTCCATCACGGACAGAATACCGTTCGGTTGAAGAGCGGTATTGAGACGACAAGCTTTTCAAAGCTTGACTACACGGATTGGATACGTAATCCATCAACCACAGAAGAGGCTCATCTTCTGCTTATGCTTGTCGCACGTCATCGGGCAGAGTCGACGACGGAACACTCACTGTTAGTGTCGCGACAGTGGAATCACCCCTACTGGTAGCAGTCGGCTTGAAATCGGGCCGGCGCGAAAGAGCATTAGAGACGACATTAAGTCGTCCTGTTTTATACTCGACGGAGAAGTTGTACTATGCGAAGAAAGACAGCCACCTTGCCATTTGTTGCGAGGGGTATAAACTGTTCACGGCCGTGAGTAACAACGCATGGTCGGTATAAACGATGAAGGGCCTATCTCCTAAGAGATATACCCGAAACTTGGCCAGTGCCTATTTCATGGCAAGGAGTCCCTTGTCATGAACCGGATAATTTCGTGTCAGCTGCAAGCACTCGTCGCCGTCTGAGTCGTGCTGCATTAACGCGCAGCCGATTGCAAAATTCCTGGCGTCACAGACCACATGAAATGTCCTATCCTGACCTGCAATTGCCAACACAGGCGATTGCACCAAGCTTTTGTTGATATCTTCGAAGGAGTGCTGACACTCAGCACTCCATGACTACCTCTCGTGTCTCTTTAGCAGACGAGTGAGATGTACAGTCGTCTCGGTGTAATTGCGCGAGTACTTGTGCAACTACGCCGCCAGGCCGAGGAACTTTCGAAGTCCCTTGACGTCGACTGTCACAGGCCAGTCGCTAATCGCCTTGATCGTTTCCGGATCAGGGCGTACACCGTTTTTACCCACGATGCAGCCAAGAAGTGGTATTACGTTCGCTGCGAATATACACTTCCTGAGGTTCGCGAACAACTTATGCTCTCGCATAAGCACAAGAACCTTCCGGACGTGGATTCTATGGACCCCCACGTCCGTATTTTCATCCATAGCTCTGCGGTGGACAAAGACATTGTCAAAGTAACTCAGTGCGAAATCTCGCACCTATCGCAACAGATTTTTGACATCTCTGTTAAATGTTGCAGGGGCGTTACTTAGCCCATGTGGCATCACAAGCCACTCCCAGAGCATACCACTGGGAGTGCTCACTGCAGTGTACGGGATGCCCCGTTCACGCATGAGGATCTGATAGAATACATCCATCCGATCCACGGACGAAAAGATGGTACTTTTGCCATACCATCTATAGTGACGTCCTTCCTCGGTATCGGCGTCTGAGACGGTACCGTTGCAGCGTTCAATTTGTTGAACGCGTGCACTATCCGCCACCCTCCTGCGGACTTTCGCACAAAGAAGGTCGATGAGCTGTGTGAAGATGTGGATTACCTCACATGACTAGCCGCTAATCGATTGGCAAAGAATTTGTCGATCGCTGTTACCTGTTAACGAGGCAGTGGCCACTGCTTCATGACACAGTATTTCGAACCAGGTTTCTATTCGATCTCATGCCGAGTTCCTTTGTTTTTGGGCAGCTCGAATGGCACGGATTCAGGGGAAACATCCCCGGCTTTCGACTAAAACCTTATACAAAGAATTTGTCTTCAAAATTCTCAAGATTGATACGTGTATCGCTCAATCCGGGTCTTTTCACCGAGGACACTCTCGTCCATCGATGATCTGCTGAAAAACTCGTTCGTTCTCAGTAAACACTTGTGCCGACTGAATATCGGCGACGTACTCGTCCTCTGTGACGAGCACGCAGATCTGCTTGATCTTGTCACTAAGCAGATCTCGCAAGAATCGTTTAGATTCTAGCGTTGACAAATTGACTACCTCCAAAGCTGACTTCGGAGTTGTAACCAGAATCAAGTGTATACGCACCTACGCTTGATCCGTCATTCACCAAGATATTCACTGTCTCGGCGATTTCCTGGGAAAACACATCCGCAGGTGGTTGCGGATCCAAACCCTCAACATTCCTCTCTCGGGAGTTATTGCTATCAGGAACGCTAAAACGTTCTTACAATACATGTACTGACTGTGGGTGTACTACCACAGTCACGTCCTGTTCGATCGACTCTCTTTCAGTCGATCGGGCTTGCTCTACGATTGACTCTCTGATAGTCGATCTCGCTTTAACGCGTTGTCCAGCCTGAACAACACCAATTTCTCTAATTGGATGCACCCTTCTTGGTGTGCATCCGTGTTCCAGTCCACTCGATCTCTTCGAGTGGTGAACCTTTGGCGCAGCCTGTGTCTCTACACAGGTGCCGGAAGCTGGTTCCACAATGTAGTGGCCTTCTATACTGTGATCTTGTGCAGTTGTACTAAAGACCGTACCACAAGTGAGGCCATCGCACTCACTCGTAGTACATCCACACGCTTGTGGACGCTCCAAAACTTTCATCAAATGGCCATCTGATAAACAAACGGCAGGCATCTTCACGGATCGATGCTGCCAGATAACCCATGGCTGGTATTTTCAAAGCCATGAAAGACCGAGGATGACATCAAAATTGTACCCAAATCTAGTACGATGAATTCATCATCGTACTGCTTTCCTTCTAGCGTGTAGTGGATTCCCACTACACGTTTGTCCACTGTTACGGATGCGCCTGTAGCAAGGCACACCGTCATCCTCGTTGGAGGGAACTCTCGCTCAACATAGTTGAGCCTACTATCCTCTAGCGACTGGCGTCGAATGAAACTGTTCGGCGCACCACAGTCAGCTAGGACGCGAAATGACATTCCACTTGTCACTTCGATCTTCAAAGTGATATGAGACTCCTCATCACTTAGAGCAGTAACACACAGAGACTACGTGTTGGGAGCAGTCTTCGCCAAGCTTTCTGCAAACCCTCTTGACGCTGCTGAACCAGCAGGGTTCTCCGCCCCTACTGAACATGACCTTTTTTGGCGGTCCGACTTGCTGTCGCGGCTTCGAGACATGGTCGGACCCACGCCTTGGACCCTTCCTTTGCCAACGGCGGTCATCACGTCCTGTTTTCGGACGTGATGCGGTGCTTAAGACACTGCACTCATGAGTGTAGTGTCCAATCTCCTGACAGCGATGACATCTTGCCGTTCGCTTGTAACTCAGAGAGCGAGAGTTCTTGATCTCGATGTAACAGAGGTCCATCGGTTCGGGACCTGCTGTTTCCCGTCGTCTCGTCGGACGATAGTTTGACGAGTTAGCCTGAGACTGTCTCAGGCTGAAGTCTTCTTGTTTCGCACACGCTATCGCCTTTTCCAGGGTATGGAAGTTCTCTTGGAACATGTAGGCCTTCACCGGTCCATCTACAAGACCGTAGATGAACACGTTGATGAGCGTATGCTCATCAACAGGGCTTTGTAACGCTACTCGCAAGGTAGCGAGGCGTTGTGCGTGAGCGTGCACGTCACGCTTAACTTGCTTGAGCCTCAAGAGTGCAGAGCGTGCTCTGAACTCGGCTCTTGGCGGCTCAAACGTCTCTTTAAGCCGAGACTTCAAGATCTCCAACGACTCAAACAAGTTTGGGTCGTGAAACTTGAGCCATAAGGCCCAAGTCTTTGCTCGTCCTGTCAAATTTTACAGGGCGAAGATGACTTGCATCTCGTCACCCTCGATGTGATGGGACCTGATGGCATCGTCTTACTCGACGAACCATCTCAAAAGGGAATCTTCATCGGTTTCTTTGTACCTTCAGATATCAATATTCATGGTTTCGGGTTGACGCATGTGCGTCGGTCCGACCATTGACTGATGAGAGCCTTGCTGCTGTAGCAAGGCTATCTTCTGTCGTTCGACGGCAAGTTCCCCTTGTAGGAACTTGTTGATAGCAGCATGTTGCTGGTCTCTGCTTAGAGACTCCAACATGCCACTAATGGCGGGCTTTCCCATGAGCACACTCATGCGGCCGACTACCTCCCATTCTAAGTCACTCAGATGAAAGTAGCCTTGACTTTTGACGTGATATCTGTCGTCTTCAACGTTCAACATGTTCATGTAGAACGGACACTAAGTAGTCGTTGGACGGACTACGAAGTTCTACCAGGTGTAACGGGGCACCCTTTTGTTTGGGTTGCAACGAAACTTTAAGTAATCTAGTACGTGCAGAGGGAAGCTAATCTACTCAAACAGCTAGCTTGAGTAAAGAGTAAAAAAGAAAACTGCATTTAATATAGTCAAGCTATCAATATAACTTCAGTCTATATCTAACTATATTAAACTACGTCGTCATATGACGACAACCTGCTCACCACTCATTGCGCGCGTCTAGCAGCGACTCGTGGTAATCTATGGTTGATATGCCTTATATCAACCAATCTTGGAGCAGCACATGAATTATATCCAAAAAAGGGGATAATGTTCCTTTAATATTATCCATCTTGGATAATATTGGTAGGATATTGTCATGCTAGACAGTATCCCTGTTGACACCGTTTGGTGTCAATATCATGTAACGGGCTACCCCGGTACACGTGAAATCGAAGCTAGTTTTGCTCGCTGATTTACTCGTGAAGGTTTTTGACCCACGCAACTCGTATGGATGCGCAATCTGATACACCTTGACAAGGAAGGTAAGTCGTAGCCGAGTAGGAAATTTCAGAAGTTAACATTGCTCATGATACTAATGCACCTGAAAAGGCTATGAAGCAGTTGAAGTAACGGCCGGCAATTTCGAATGATAGGAAGCGCTAAGAACGAATTATGGAAATTGCTAGAGCAGAATGATGAGAAACGCAAGACGGATTGATGCAAAGTCAATCCAGCGTTATGAAAAAATCTAGCAAAAAGGCAGAATCTTTTTATTATAACTCTTCAGACTTCCTTCGAGCATCCACCAACACTGGCATAATCGAACACATACCACGGCGCGGAAGACGACAGCTCTCCTGTGCATGTCCCAGTTTCATCTATTACGATAGTATGGCCAGCCTTTAAGTCAAAGTCATGCACATTTGGCTATCTTATCCTGGTCACCGTTCTCCAAATGCAACCAGTGCTCAGGGTCTACTATTTCACAGGTCCACCGCATAATAATGAGTCATCCATACAGACGCTAAGTGCTTTATGTACTGCTCATGCATAAATTAGTGCACCAAACTCAGTGCACACACCCAAATACGTCACAATATTATGTCACGCTTTGAGACCCGAGATTTGGTAGCAGCCACAAACACTACATCAAGCTTCAGTCCACTCCTTCCTCTCCTTGCAATTAACAGACCATGAAACAGGCTCTTAAGCGCTCCAACATCACAGATCTTTGCAGTGAAGTGCCTGTTATAAGTGCTCTGAATCCGTATCGTGCGATCGAAGACGTTTCTCAACGTCTGGCGTCGTACGAATCCGCGACAAAGTCTCCTGCATTGCAAGAAGATCTCGCTATGTCCGTCCTCCCCAGTCAGGAAGAAACGATGCGACCTATTTGTCCAGGACTTGGGGGTCGCCCAGAAAGCCATTGAAAGCTACTTCAAAAGGCCTCGAAAGCTGACACGATCCAACAGGTGGCACAAAGCTCAAGGTCAACTGGTGCAAATCATTACCGACTACCACTCCCTTGACGTCAAGTCGGACGTGGTTCCGGTCATCCACGTCGTCCATGCACAAAAAGAGTTTGGGGTGAAACAGAAAGCGCGAGGTATTCAAGCGTATGAGAAAAAGGAACGTGTTGTCGTAAATGACCGAAACGTCGTAAGTCTTGCCGAAGCGAAAGGTCGCGATACATGGGACTTCTCACCGTAAAGTGTGTAGGCAGAAAAATCGATGGACGAGCTGTTGGCGAAAGTCATTGAAGTGGAAAATCGGCTACCGGAGAAGTTCTTGTCACCCATTGCCCAAGCCCTATGATGTCGCTCAATTGCAGACGTATTTATTTATTCTTGGAGCCTCAAGAAGGCCCGAGAGGATCGTTGAGCACTGGGGTGGCTGCTGCGACGGCGCAGACGAAAGATGACGCCAGTGCCGTGGGACGGAAGGAAGTGGCATGCAGAATTGCCCGTACCTTGTCAAGATTGGCAGTGCGTTGACGTACTTGATGCAAGCGCGTATACCGTGGTGCAGCGGACTATCTTGATTCCGCTAGATAGTGCACAGCAGCGTGAGATAAATCAAATACCTCTGGAGTCGTGAAGTGCAGCAAGACGACTTCTCATGAGGAGTCCGTCGATTTCCAGCCACAATACACGCTGAGGTGCTATCACTAAAGGTAGTGTGAAAATTCATGGCTGCTTTTTGGCTGCTGATGTTGTATTTTGGACTGAATGAAATGGATAAGTTTTTTTTAACAAGAGCCATCGAACGAACCAGATCGATGCTGTTCCTCTTCCGGTTAACCTAGAAAGAAGGGCACACGCAACAGTGTTGATAACGAGACCGCTAGAGAACAATGTTTCAGGTGACTAGATTTCGCCTGACAATGAGAGACATCAACGGACCCACGTTTTACTATTATTATTAAATGACTGTAAGCACTCACACAGCAATTGCCGCGATTTGGATCCAACATCAGTTAGAGGTGAGTGTTATAAAAGTGCTGAAGTGTGACTAAAGCTCTAACACAATGTAGAAAACAAATCACTGGTATAACTCAGGTTACCTTTGCACGATTGTACCTTTTGCACGATTTATACCTTTGCACGATTGTAAGTGTATAGTGGCTAACGCTTGGGCCAATTTTACTCATTTTTCCGTCGCAATGGTGCTGATGACATGTGACGAGGCTCACAGCATGGTGCTCTAAAGGAGTAAAAGTTAGAGATATTGTCTGGCCATATTGTGGGCTGCTTAATCTGAATACTAATTACAGCACTTTTTCTTAATTTGGCAAGATTTGGTGAGATATGTTGTTGTCGTGCGGTGCATAGCCTACATCTTCGCTTAGCTTGACGATGTCGCATCCCACAGCGCTTCGTTCTGTGACACCCTCGTAAGTGTCTTACTGTTCTCGATTCGCTGCCGCTGTGACGTATAAATCTGAAGAAAATATAAATGGCAACAAGGGTAACGTGGACAACTATTTACCGTGGGAGTGAGAAATGCTGGCCTGCAGCCTAGCATAAACGCTTGGCTGCAAGCCAGCATTTCTCACGCCCATTTAACGTATCGTTTACGGTCAAATGTCTTCTGCTGGAGACGCTGATGATTCATGAAAACTCGTGTATAGCACATGCCTCGCTGTACTTGTGCCAATATGCAAATTGGTATGAGCTGGCGAGACAGTGTAGAAAAAACAAAGATGCAAGTGTGTTCAAGAATCAAAATAGCTTCGTGTCCTGTGCCACGCGAACCGTCCTCGCAAGAAGTGCACTTCAACATGATCGTTTACATCAAAGATCCAATCTGGCAGCAAACATCATTTCATACTAAACATACGCTACATTCTCCTGCGCATCAAACATCCCGAGATGATACATATTTCTGCCGTGAAACTGCCATGTCATTTTAGCCGCACGTACGCAATACACGTCATCAGAACATCCTAACGCGGTTACTGGCCAGACGGCTTACGTCATCGAAGCAACTAATGTTACTGCTATTCATAACGGCTTATCAGAAAGAGTAGACATGGTGTCGGGTTTTAACACAAAGTCTTGCTCGTTTAAGCAGGCGATATACCTGCGGTAGCATCCAGATCAAGTTAGTTACTTTGTTCCTTGTGTGCAGGATTGATTTGTGTGATCCACTACTTACGCAGGGAGCTGAAAGCGCCACATCAGCAGCTACAGGATTGAAAAAGGGGTTTTGTGTTGCATTTGCTTGCGCGACACTTGTGACAAACCATGGCAAGCGGCATCAGCGGCTATCGTGCACAGCACACAGTTCTTAGTTATGTGATGCAGACAAAATGACCATTGCGATGTTTCCAGTACATATCTGATTTGTCTTTCCATGAGTCCCACGATTCGTGCACCTACGAAAAGCGGTGTTACGACTGATAACAACATTTTGCGGCAAATATGATGAATCCTGACTAGTACATTTGATCTTGTAATGCTGCGTCCCGATAAAAATAGCCTACAACGCGAACACAGTTGGCACCCGAAATTTTACAAATGTCATGTGAAGAACGCAGCGTCAAACAGCGGTTCTCTTTTTGTTTTGTGCTTTCTGGAGATGTAAATTTAACATGATCGTTATTAATCAGAATTACAAGTTTTTTTATAAGTTGGTGAGTTGTTTTGATAAGAATTAATTTAAATTGATTGATTTTTCTAATACACAAGGTGAATAATTATAAACATATATTTTTGTTGTTTTTCTTTTCATTTATATCCAATAAAGCTCTGCTCGAAATTACTTGTATCGATAATAAATAATTTGATATTTATTTAAATAATTTATATGATATTAAGATATTTTTATGAGAAATAAATAAATATTTGAAAGTCTTTTTGTTTTTATATTAATTTTTTTAATTTATTTTCACTTTTGCAAATTTAAATAAGTATAGAATGATATACACATTTGCATCTTAAAAAAAAACTGGCAATAATTATCATTTAAAGCGATAAAGGTTTATTTGAGACGTGTGGCTGCAAACCGCTGCGGGCCGTGCAGGTTCAGTAAAAAAAGATTGCGGATCTAAATAGTCTTGATTTTCGCTACTTCATTTTAAATGAAAACGTTCTCTGCAAAACAGCTTTTTCCGTCGTAGTCGACGTCCTGCTCTGCACTATAATGACACCCAGCTTTTGGCATGAATTAGAAGAGATTACGTAAACCTTTTTTATTAGCGTGAACGACAAATCCCCACCTCGGCCTATTGCTGTAGCTGGTAGCACACCAGATAAGTCAAAACGGTGCATCTTGGAACGTAATACAACATTGATCCGTCCATCCTACCACGTCCGACTAAAGAATAAATGGTAAGCAAGCTTCTGACAATGTCATTAAGCCTCGCAGCATTACAATACAAACACGCCGCTGAAGCAATATACTATTTGATCCTGTGAAGTTTGTCGAAATGGCGATCCAGAGTAAGTAAAATTAAAATGAGAAAATTGCCGTTTTACAGTTTGATCAACACCTATTTCTACGTCCTTGTGATGATCTCATCGACCTGCGTGAACCTTTCCGTCCATCTGGCGACTCGTATGTAATTCAGTAATATGTGGAATCGATCAGGCCAAACTATTCGTAGCCAACGCTGCACTACACTCTAGGCTGTTCGCGCAAGCTTATTTTTATGAAATGAGGCAACGACGGTTCCTTAGCCTTGTAGGCAAGCCACATCAGCCACCCACAAAGCACGTGGTAGCTCATGAATTGCGGTGTGTACTAAGTTTCGATCTACAACTAAGCCGCATGATAACATTAAACCTCACAAGTCTGCACTCCAAAGCCACATGATCAGTGCGTCGACCAACACACTTGTGGATAATGCGCATAAAACTGAATCGCTGCTCTATTTAAGGCAGTGAAATTGAAAAAATGGGAGTTCGGTCGGAAAAGCAAATTTGCAAATGCCGAATTCGGCCCGGATGGTAAAGCCTTCCGTGTCAAGTATCGTGCTGATTATTCGATAAATAGAGCACTCGGTGCATTCCACGGCTAAGGGGAACTGCTAGGCGCTGTAGCTGTTGATCTATGGCACCAAAGATCAATATCATTACGGCGAAGGGAAACTGTTAGGCGCTGTAGCTGTCGATGAATGGCAAGGCATGATAAAGAATGTAATTGACCCGGAAACATGAAATCGTCTAGCTTGCTCGATTCCTTTCTTTAAACGAACCAGAACCATGCTAACATGACTCGTAACATAAATTGAGTTTTGCGTGAAATCGATAAGCCGAACGCATCTCGTCGCAAAACCCAACAATAACGCAATGACCGGGTGCATCTACTGTGCGGATATTCGATTGTAAACAGAGGGTTGAAGTACTGAACGAGTTGTAACGCTGATACGCTCTCCCAAAGTCCATTCATACGTATGACATCGAATCAGCGGCAGAGATCTCTCATGACCTTGCGCTACGGCGCATCTCAGCTGACAAAACGTTACTGTTGACTTATCTGCAACTGTTATCCTGTTTGAACCAAGTGTAGGTGGGCAGTTCCTCTTTGTTGCGTCGGTTCTTTGCAGGATCACTAGATATTTTTGGTCTTTGACAGCGGTAAGTATCTGCTTGCGGAGAAGTCAGCCCAAAAAACGCTGAGAACGGAACGACCCACACGTTTCATTTACACTGGATACAGGCGACCTTCACTTCCCCTGCAAGACGCCGTCTTCTGCCTCTTCCTCGAGCCTTGTCGCAAGATGTATATTTACGTCGATAGACTTTTACATCCTTTTTTGATGTGTCAGTGACAACGTTTTCACCATCTTACTCTTCTCAATACCAAAGTAAGCCATCCTTGTTTTAGATCAAGCAACCATTATTACGTACCAGTGACAAGCGACGGATGGATGGTATTCTACTCGAAGGGGTGGTATTGCTGCGCTCATTCAGCTGCGTACTCACGTGAATAGCTCGTCAAAGCGTTTTGTAGTGATGTGACGTTGGTCAAACTCGTTTGTGCTGTCGGAGTTGAATTGGCTTATTTTGCCGGATCTACAAGCGCACATTTCCACGCGGCACGATCTAATGACAGTGAACAAGATGAAAAAAACACACTTCAACTTCGGTCATCCTACTTTGCGACACCTGGCCCGATCACCATCTCAGGGAGCAGTCACTTTATAGAGATTCGACTGGTGCCTCTGCCATGTTAACAGCACTGATCGTATTGGATATTCTTGTCTAACTCGACTAGGTGTCAATATGGACTGTATCCTGAAATACACGCTACCCCACGAGAGCTGCAACAGTCAGTTTCCTTGTTGTACGGACACGCACTGCTCAAGATATCCTGTCTATCAACGTGTCCATGTGAAGGTGCTTGAACATGTAGTCGACTGAGCGCTGCTGTGTTATGGAGCACAGTTGCTGCTCAGAATCCATTCGGCAACAGGCCAATTCTCGATGTTTGTGTCGATAATTCATCTCAAAGGACATCATCGTTATTGCCATTTTGAGCCAAGTGAAATGTGGATACATGAGACTTGATGGCATAAGCGAGACTGGCACAGATTTGGTCACGACTGCAGATACGACCTAGAGCACGTGTCTATTTCATTGACAAAATGGCCAGTTGTCGTCGCCGTGATCTGTCGCTCGATCGCCAAGGCTTTCGTTTTCCACAAACGTTCGACCTGGAGTACGAACGAGCTCGGTCGATATGACGACAAGACTCGGTCAGTTCAGTATCAAGACATCTAACGTTCGCTATGCTCGAAAAGGCTCATGCATCGACAGCAAAACAATAGGATCCGCGTGGATTATCAGGATGAAAGCGAGTAATGGTTGCTGCATCCAGTGACTTCCATCAAGCATCGCACGCCTGTAGGTGAGTGGTCATACACGTGTCAATCGTTGGAGCGACTCGTCAAAGACCCTGGCAACTTGAAGCGCACTCACGTCAGTTCAGACAAGCTGCTTGATCGATGTCCCGTCTGCACACCCAGACGGTGAAGTCTGCTGGTCGGACAAAAGTGTGTGCCGTCGGTGGCTAGTTGGTGGCGCTTTGCGTGACCAAGCACACGATGTAAGAAGAAGCTGGAACTGTGCGACCACATCGAGTGGGTCACCACGCTGCGGCCTCAGGTGTTGAGGACTGCGGCACACAAGTACCGCGTGTTCATGAGATCTTCGCAGTCGACAGTTGACGCGGGCGTTTCATCGAAGCTTTGAGGCAGCTGGTCAGAATGGTACTTTGAGACAGCAATCGTTGATAGCAGGTTCGTTCCTTCTGCTCTGCTACCGCCACCTCCGTCTCATTGTCATCCGACTCCGAGGTTCGCCGGTCAAGGACCATGTT
The DNA here is from genome assembly GCA_921007115.2 of Peronospora matthiolae. Lineage (NCBI taxonomy): Eukaryota > Oomycota > Peronosporomycetes > Peronosporales > Peronosporaceae > Peronospora > Peronospora matthiolae. The sequence goes on along the minus strand of CAKLBY020000058.1, from coordinate 63,842 downwards.
TCGGGAAGTCACTGCAAGTCTTTTATTCTGGTCATCGCAACGGCCAGCACGCACTTCCCGCGCTTCTGATCGAACCGTTGCAGCGGTATCGTTAGCGGCTACGAGCGGCAGACGGCACCACGATGTTCGCTACTGCGTCGGACGTAACGGCGCGTTGGACCGTTGCCGAATTCCAGTGCCGAGGATCAACAGGTCAGACTGGACGGGTGGCTCTTGTGGGACTGCATCGTCCTGGCGGCAGCTCGCTTCAACCGTCGGACGTCAGTGGCTGCTGCCACAGGCTGCGGGCATGACACGCACCAAAGTGCACGCGTTTCGACGAAGAAGTGGTGAACGGATCGCTTGCTAGCGCAGCAGCTACCGCCACAAAACGAAAACATAGCACGCTGACACGTTGCTCGACTTCGCTCCGAGACTTTACTGCTCGAAGTCTCTATCCCAATGACTGCAGTCACATGTGCTCCAAAAGTCGCACGCACGCCAAAGTGGCACTGACTCAGCTGGGCCTTGTCACGCGTAGCCGCGAGCAGAGGGTGGAAGAAATCAGCTGACGTAGGTATGTAAAGCGGTGACTACAGCTGTTGGCATCAAGTATCAAGCGAGAAAAAAAACGTCCATGCAGGCGTTCATGGAGACGTCCACGTACTCTACTCGGGAAGAGAAAGACAAAAGTGGTCATAGCATCAGAGTCTCCATAGTTGCGATTGCTGCACTGCCTTCAAGTATTCGCAGCTCGACTGTTGGCAGCTATTGAAGCCCGTCGGGGTTGCGGCCGTTCGCGCCACCGATTCGAGGATAGAACGTGCCACCGACTCGACGCCACCGACCTCTGCAACCAAGTCGGTGGTGGTTGTGTAGTCAGTCATCTGTCCCGTCTGATCACTACTGGCCCGTCTCCTGCTGACCGGAGTCAAGTAGTTGACACCCTTGACTTGGAAGTGCGTTCCAGTTGCGCCCTCATTATCACTTTGTATTGCCCTGTGACCTGCTGCTGCTGGAGCGCTCGACTCCCACGGCTTGCACCCACTCGATCCATCTCGGGACAAGACGCGAGACTGGAATCAACCAATTCGTCACTCGCTCAATCTCTCAATTGATCGATCACTCAATCGACCGACTTCGATGAACACGTCCACAGTCGAAACGAACGAGACGAGGAAAAAGCACGTGCGATGGGGCGTCGTGCGCGTCCTGGAGTTCCACGTCGGGTACAATGCCAGCGTCGTGCCAGAGAGTGGCGGGCCGCCTGTGGGTCTCATTGGCCGTCCCATCCGCCACCGGTGCTCGCTCGTCTTACCGTCTACCAACGACGTCGAGGCGGTGGACAGCGACTGCGAGAGCGTCGACTCGGAGTCCGACATGGAGACGCCGCTGGCGTGGGGCTGCAGTCGTCGCAGTCGCAGCGACCTGTGGCTCGACCCGATGGAGCGCGTCCGCATCCTCGTGGTCGAGAGAGCGTTTCCAATGGACGATGTGGCGCTCATTTGTCAGGACGTGCGCGCCACGCTGGACGCGCGTGCGTCGTCACGACTGGACGAAGCGAAGGCCGTGCAAGCTTCGCTGCGTGCGTTGCAGCAGGACACACGTTTGCTCTCGTGTGGAGGTCGTCGCTTTGGATCTGCAAGGGAGAAGGTGCTGCTGTATTAGGTCAGGCCACCCCTGGGGCTGCTGCGGTTGTAGCGTGCAGTGGAGAGAGTAAGGTGGTGGACTAGCGTAGAGTAGTTGGTGTAGTGCAGTATGTGGGAAGAGGATGATTTATGGACAGAGACGCGAGTCGAGAAAGAGAGGGAGCGAGTGGGTGGGTGGATGACCGACCCACTGGTGCCTCTGCTTCGACCTTGCGCGCTCCTGGTTCAGTATTTATAGCTCCATCGTCTCTGAATTGGAAGGAGAAGGATGGCAAATAATTATCGACATTGTGACAGCAAGAGACTGGTTCTAGGCCTTCGTTCATCTTCTGGTAAGAAGTTACTCGCGCTAGGTATTGCGCTGGTAAAATGGTGCCGACAAGGTTTCCGACCCGCCCTCTGTCTTCGTTGTGCGAGTGCGACGTGGCATTGGTCATGCACGGCCCATCGCGGGGTATATCCATTGCGATATGCGATCAGTGCGCATCCCGTACGATCATAATACTGCACGATGCCTTTTTTTATATCGAGCAGTCAGCATGGATGACGACTGCTCGACCAGGTCTTGCATACTGTAGCAGGTCCCGCTCGATCGATTGATTGCGTTGTGGAAGATCCAGTGCTATTGGGTAACCCACAGGATGACCTGCGTATCGATGTGGCGTATGTTTGCTGGATACTCTGGATTATGCTGTTGTAGAAAGCGGTGCAGTGCACACTGTGGAGCCTGGAAGAGTTCAATGCTTTGAAGTTGTTGGAATTATTTCAAATTGGTAAGAGTAGAGCGAAGAAGAGCAAGGCATGCCCCGATGTGAAGGGGTTACACGTAGTTGGATATCTGGTACCCTGTGTCTTAGACACACGGATATCCCACTGAAAGAGATATAGGATATCTAGTCGGTTTACGGGGGCTGACTGGTGCAAGCCACTAAATAGAAGAGATCTTAGTTGTACTAACTTAGGACATAAGTGTCTAGATTAGGTAATAGTAGGATTAAGGTATCCTATAGGTTTAAATGTAAATAAAATTCAGTTCCCCTTTTGATCTTAAAGACACGTGTCTTGCGAGGCGTCTTTGGTCGTTGATCACTGATCACTGAGAGTTAGCAACACCTCCTTGAGGTAGCTAGTTACTCTTCAGCACTAAGTGCTGTCGATTCACTGAATCGTTTGGTCCCCTGGAACAAGGAACATAAGGTTTACGCTTGTTGACTCATTGAGTTTAGTTCTTTAGAACTAACTTGCTCACGGAGCGTTAAGTCTTCCTCTGACTTTTGGAGCTGTGTAGCTCCGCTACACCGGTAGTATACATCTGTCATCTACACAGTCGTTTTCGCCGACTACGTGTGTGGAAGTGAACCATCCAATTTCTTTATAGTGTAACGGGGTGAATCGTTACATAACAATTTATAAGAAATTGTTAATAGAATATAACTATAAGAGTTATATTCTCAGAATATTGTCATAAGGACAATATTCTGTAGCACTTCCAAGTAGTTCCTAATTGGTTGATATAGGCCATTATATCAACCAACGAAGACGCGCCACGACAGACGCACGCAATGAGTGGTGAGCAGATAACTGATTTACACATTTGTATTTAGACATAGTTAGATGAAGATAAATAGTGATTTATTGCAGACATTAACTATTATAAATACAGTTCTACTTTTTACTCTAACCGAGTACTCGCTTCTTCTTACCGTCTTCCTCTGCACGTACGAGTGTACGTGAAGTTACGAGGCACCGCCTTATTCTGTCATCAGAATAAGTAGCTTGTACTGTCACCAGTACAAGCTTCAGGGTGCCCCGTTACACCTGGTAGCACTTCGTAGTCCGTCCAAGGACCGCGTTCACATCCAACATGAATATGTTGGATGATGAAGATGACCAAAGCTTTCACGCTACGCGTGACGGCTACTCCCATTTGAGCGATGTCGAATGGGATGCGGTTGAACGAATGGGTTCGACCATGGGCATCCATGCTGTTAGCGTCATGCTAGAGGCTCTCAATAGAGATGCCCAACATGCTACTATCGCCAAGTTCATTCAAAATGAACTTGACGCAGAACGCGAGAAAGTAGCCTTGCTTCACCAACAAGGTTCTCAACAAGCAGAGTTGTTGAGAGAACAAGGTGCTCAACAGTTTGAACTGTTGAGACAGCAGCAGGCTGCTGCTGGCGGGTCGATGCACTCGCGTCGGCCCGAGACTTTGAAGATTGACATCTCAAAGTATAGGGGGGTCGAAGAAGACTCCCTCTTGAGATGGTTCGTCGAATTGGATGACGCCATAAGGGCGCGTCGCATCGACGACGGGGATATGCAAGTTGCATTTGCCCAGTCAAATCTGGCAGGACGTGCCAAGACTTGGGCACTGGGGCTCAAGCTGCACGACCCATATGCGTTTGGGTCGTTGGAAGTCTTCAAGTCGCGGCTCAGACAAACGTTTGAACCGCCTAGAGCTGAGTTCAGAGCTCGAACCGAACTCTTGAAGCTCAAGCAGGGTAAGCGTGATGTGCACGCTTACGCTCAACATATACGACATCTCACGAGTTGTATAAGTTCCAATCCGGTGGATGAACACACGTTGGTTTCGGTGTTCATGCAGGGTCTTGCGGATGGTCCCGTCAAGACTCACCTGTTCCGGCTTGAACTAGATTCACTAGAACAAGCCATTTCAATTGCGGAGCAGGAAGACTTCAGTCTGAGACAGGCTCGCGCCAGCTCGACATCATATCGTCAACCGAGACGATATGACAACGGAGGTCCAGAGCCGATGGAACTCTGTTATGTAGAGAGCGAGAAGGCTCGCTCTACAGGCTACAAGAAGTTGCAGAGATGCAACAGATGTCAAAAGACAGGACACTACGCTTACGAGTGTAGTGCCCCTCGTCCAGTGTCTCGCGACACTGGGCGTAGTGACCGTCCACCCATGAGAAAGGGGCAGGGACGAGGGTCCGCAGTTGGTGCAAAGACGCAACAACGGGATGGACCGTCAAAAAACGGACAGGATCAGTAGGTGCGGAGCACCCTACTGATCCAGCAACGTCAAGAGAATTTGTAGGCCTCTTGATGAAGGTTGCTCCCAACACACAGACATTGTGCGTTGCTGCTCTAGGTAATGAGATCTCACTCATTACCTTGAAACTCGAAGTGACGAATAAGTTGTCCCTTCGAGCTCTAGTCGATTGTGGGGCGTCCAACAATTTTGTGCGACGCCAATCGCTAGAAGATGGTCACTTTAAATTCAGTGAATGTGACACACCTCCTACGAGGATGACGGTACGTCTTGCGACAGGCGCATCCGTAACCGTCATGAAGCGTATAGTGAAGATTCACTATACGCTAGAAGATACCCAATACGACGATGACTTTATCGTATTGGATTTGGATGACAAATTTGATGTCATCCTTGGAATACCGTGGCTCAGAAGGTACGAACCACGGGTAAACTGGCAACATCGAACAGTAACGATGCCTGCCGCTTGTTCATCAGATGGCCATCTGATGAACGTTTTGGAGACGTCCACAAGCGTGTGGATGTACTACGAGTGAGTGCGATGGCCTCACTTGTGGTACGGTCGTTAGTACGACTGCACAAAACCTTAGTGTACCAAACGGTTACACTTCGGAGCAAAGTTCCGGCGGCTGTGAGGAAACACAGGCTGCGCCGAAGGTCCACCACTCGAATAAGTCGGGTGGACTGGGACAAAGATGTATCCCTAGCGGGGAACATCGAGAAGAGAAACAATCGATCGCTCAGGTTAAGCGAAACGATAATCCTAGATCGACTGGAGAGTCTTTCGTAGAGGATCTCGCTGTGGTTGCGCAACCCCAGCTAGAGGAAGTAAAGGGAATAAGTCCCAAGATTACAAATACGGCGGAAATAAGTTCCCCGAAACCCGCGGGAATAAGTCCCCGGGAAGACGAAGGAATAAGTCCTTCGAAGCCTGAGAGAATAAGTCCCCAGGAAATGACAGAGACATTGAATGTCATAGTCAATAACGGATCATGTGTAGGCGCTTATACACTTGATCTGATTGCGCCTCCGAAGTTAACTTCGGAGATCACTCAGTTGCCAACGCTCGAACATAAAAGGTTCTTGCGTGATCTGCGTAGTGGCAAAGTCAAGCAGATCTGCATACTCGTCGCTGACGACGAGTATGTAACCGACATAAGGTCAGCAACAGTGTTTACTGAGAACGAGAGAGTTCTCAGTAGTTCATCTATGGACGAGAGTGTCCTAGATGAAAAGACACGAATTGAGCGATATGACTCCCAATCATGGGAATCGCTCAAGGAAAACCCTCTCTATGAGGATTTGGTTGAATTCAAGGATGTATTCCCTGAAACTGTTCCGTGCGAATTACCGAAGGATAAAGGTATTCGACACGAAGTCGAGCTTAAACCAGGCTCGAAGTACTGTGTCATGAAGCAGTGGCCACTGCCTCGTGAACAAGTACTTGCGATCGACAAGTTCTTTGCCGATCGTTTAGCAGCGGGCCATGTGAGGGAATCAACTTCCCCACATAGCTCTCCGACCTTCTGTGTGCGAAAAGCAACAGGAGGGTGGCGGATAGTGCACGCGTTCAACAAATTGAACGCTGCAACGGTACCGGCTCAGACGCCGATACCGAGGAAGGACGTAATCATTGATGGTATGTCAAAGAGTACCATCTTTTCGTCCATGGATTTGATGGATGGCTTCTATCAAATCCTAATGCGGGAACGGGATATACCCTATACCGCAGTTAGCACGCCTAGCGGCATGCTCTGGGAATGGCTAGTAATGCCACAAGGGCTCAGTAATGCCCCTGCCACGTTCAACAGGTGTGTATCACATCTGTTGAGGCCAGTACGAGAATTCGCGCCGAGTTATTTCGATGACGTATTCATCCATAGTCGAGCTATGGATGGAAAGTCGGACGTTGAGGTTCACAAGTACCACGTCCGACAAGTTCTTACAATCATGCGAAAGCATCAATTGTATGCAAACCTCAAGAAGTGTATATTTGCAGCAAGCGAAATACCACTTCTTGGGTGCATCGTTGGTAAGAACGGTGTACGTCCTGATCCCGAAAAGATCAAGGCGATCACCGACTGGCCCGTGCCGGTCGATGTCAAAGGTCTTCGAAAATTCCTTGGGCTAGCGGCGTATTTGCATAAGTATTCACGCAATTACGCCGAGATGACTGTACACCTCTCTCGTTTGTTGAAAAAGAACGAGAGGTGGTTATGGAACGCTGAATGTCAACGCTCCTTTGAGGGTATCAAGCAGAGCTTGATACAATCCCCAGTCCTAGCAATAGCCGATCAGGACAGGCCATTTCATGTGGTCTGTGATGCCAGCGATTTCGCAATCGGCTGTGCATTAATGCAGTACGACCTTGAAGGCGTTGAACGCGTCGTCTGCTATCAGTCGCGTCAGCTGCAACCAGCTGAGCGGAACTATCCAGTGCATGACAAGGAACTCCTTGCCATGAAGTATGCACTCGCGAAGTTCAGAGTCTATCTATTAGGAGATAGACCCTTCGTTGTTTACACTGACCATGCGTCCTTACGCACGGCAGTGAACAGCCCGCACCTTTCACAACGAATGGCGCGGTGGTTGTCATTCTTTGCAGAATACAACTTTACGGTCGAGTACAAACCAGGACGACTTAATGTCGTCGCTGATGCACTCTCACGTCGTCCCGACTTTGAAACAGTCGTGAAACCCAACAGTGAGACAGTCACTGTTGCGGTTATGACGTCCTCAGTTCCATCTACAACGTTGTATGATGATGTGAGGCGGGCATACGCCCAAGATGGTGAGATAGTGAAGTTGTTGTCACATCTCTCCCAACCATCTCGAGAATCGTTGAAACGATTGTCGTCTGCGTATCGATCTGCATCAGATCGATACACTACTCGTAACGGTTTACTGTACTATACAGCCGTTTCTGGTGACACACCACGTGTTGTCATTCCAGATGATACTGATCTGCGTTTGCGGATCATGTTCGAGTATCACGATGCTCCTATAGGAGGACATCGTGGCCGAGAGAAAACATATCTCACGGTAAGTCGAGACTTTTACTGGCCCCGCCAGTATCAGTTTGTGCGAAAGTATGTTCGCGCATGCGAAGTCTGCCAACGAGTGAAGTCAAGTCCTTCACTGCGTGCACCTTTACAGCCTCTACCGGTTCCGGCTGAGTGCTGGGAATCCATCTCAATGGATTTCGTCTTCGGGTTACCCAAAGACGCACGCGGGAATACGGGTATTCTCGTATTTGTTGACAGATTCAGCAAAATGGTACACCTTGTGGCTGTACCAGAGACAATCACGGCAAGTGGCTGTGCTTGTGTCTTTATTGACACCATCTTCCGACTTCATGGGTTGCCCCGTGAACTCGTATCAGACAGAGATCCACGATTCACTGCTGATTTCTGGCGTTCCGTGTTCAAATCACTCGGAACGCGCTTGAAGATGTCAACATCTGATCATCCAGAGTCAGATGGTCAGACGGAACGTGCCAACCGTGTCCTCGAAGAGATACTTCGAGGATACGTACACCCCTTTAAAAGTTGGAGTGAGTTTTTGCCAATGGTAGAGTTTGCCATCAACAACTCGGTGCATGCGTCCACGACACATACACCGTTTTACGTGAATGGCTTGCGCCATCCGCGTGTACCCACCTTACTAGAGTGTAACTCTGGTTTAAGGGGGGGAGGGACTCGCGCGAGCAAAAACCGATTTGGTTCACGCTCATCACGCTCTGACGAAGAAGTCATTGCGTTTGATGCCGATATCGATAACATCGATATCGAAGAAGATGATGCCAGTGAGAGTGCGGAAGCCCTCACTGAAGACAATGATCCCAGTGAGAGTGCGGAAGCCCTCACTGAAGAAAAGGTTGTTGTCGCTGCAGTGCGCTCACAGCACACTGAAGCTAACGAGTCATCAGATGAGTTCATACTGGCTCGCGAAACGGTAGTCCGTTTTGTGCAAGACTCCATCGCCGAAGCGGTGGATAAGCAAAAGCAAAACGCTGACAAGAATGGAAGGGCAAACACTCTTTTATTTAATAAAGGTGACTTAGTCCTACTGTCTACGGTTAATCTACCAAAACATGTAGTGACTAACTTGGGTAGCAGTAAACTACTACCCAAGTACATTGTCCATTTCGTGTATTGCACCGCCTAGGCAATGCATACACGATCGAGTTACCACGTAAGATGCGAACGCATCCCACGTTTTACGTTGGTCGGCTTAAGCCGTACCATCAGTACGCTGCTTCTTCCGATGAAGAACGCCCTTGCGCTCAAGCATCTCGCAGAGAGCCTTGTGCTCCCGATGGTGGGCATCAACAAGGGTCTGAAGAGCAGTTATCTCAGCCCGAGACCGATCAACAATCCCACGAGCTACCCTTAGCTCGTCACGAAGAGATGTCAGAGATCTCTCGTTCTCAAGCTGAGCAAAGGCAAACTCAGCTCGATGCTTCGAGGCAGTGTCCACCATCTGGAGACGCCTATTCCGCTCATGCTCGAGATCGTCGCGTAACCCTTGCGTTACGCGATCAAAGAAGCTCTCGGGAACACACCGATCCACATGATCGTGTGGAGAGCGTCTTTCCTCCTCCTCCACCTCCATTAGAGGACTCTCGCGGTGGCCAGCGCTATCTAGTTGAGCAGCTGTTGAACCACCGCGACGTGAACGGACGTCGGACGAGTTACCTCGTCCGGTGGCGCGGCTATCCCCCGTCCTGGGATTCTTGGGAGCCCCGCTCCCAATTGATGGTTGACGTACTGGGTCTGGTCGAGCAGTACGACGCGGCACATCCTGTGCCGCAGAAGGACCGCCGGAGAAAGTCTTCCCGGCACGGTCGTAAAGGGATTTCAGGTTGTCAATCCCTTCGTACATCTCAGTAGAGACACGTACGCGCCACCACGGGCTGGTAAGGAGGTAAGCCTCCTTAGGTGCTCGTGCAGAGTTGTTCACACAACATGGGCACGAGTCTCCCCAAGAGAGGCAGGGTAATCCTTTCTCCCTTGACAGACGATGCAGCTTGTAGCGTGCACCTGTCGGGGTTCGCTTTTCAAACTTATCACGAGCTTTGATAAGTTTGTCGTTCCAAGCGTCACGACCTACATCCTCGAGGTTATGGATGTAGGCGTTCCACGCCTGAAGTAGTGAGGGACCATCACGTTTGTGATTCCCACTGTACCATCGATGTCTGAAGAAAGCATCGATGAAGAACTCATGTTCAGCGCGATAGTCTTTCGCGCTGGGGTCAAGGTGATGGATCCTTGACGAATCGAACAATCGTGTTCGATAACGATCACTCGTCGTCGCCGACAAGTGATCCATGACAGATTTTGGAGGCATCCATGCCTTCTTTTCTGGAGCGAGACGCAACACATTGCGGTCCCGCTCTTGCTGCGACGTGCCGACAGAAGTACTGGCACCTCGCTGTGAAGTGGTGTCCATTGGAGAACCGACACCACTATTAGCGCCCGAGTCTCGCGACCTCGAGCGCCTTCGCTTCGGCGATGGTTCATCTGACTCATCAGATGAACCAAAGATGCTGCGACGCAAAGCATCGTCCATGCCACGCTTGGCAGGCGGCTTGATTCAATTGCCGTCGATACGGATCCGTCATCCGTATCAGGAGAGTACGAGACACCGAGCTCGTACTCTGTGAAGACACGAGTGTCTTCATGACCAGCGCTTGCATCACCAGGTGATACAGGCTGAGTCGATTCAGCAACCGATGGGATATCAGTTGCTGTAGTTTCTGCTTCGGCGTCCGCACAGAGACGTGCAGACGCGCTCTCGGCGGCCTTGCTCGCGCATCGCATGGGCTTGTTTACCATGCGATGAGATGTTGGAAAGTGGACGCGGACCAACAAGTGCAAACCCCGTCCCAAATGATTTGGGACGAGTATCCATTTAGTCAATCAGTCACTAAAGTGACTGATGGTTAAGGGGGTGATGTAACGGGGTGAATCGTTACATAACAATTTATAAGAAATTGTTAATAGAATATAACTATAAGAGTTATATTCTCAGAATATTGTCATAAGGACAATATTCTGTAGCACTTCCAAGTAGTTCCTAATTGGTTGATATAGGCCATTATATCAACCAACGAAGACGCGCCACGACAGACGCACGCAATGAGTGGTGAGCAGATAACTGATTTACACATTTGTATTTAGACATAGTTAGATGAAGATAAATAGTGATTTATTGCAGACATTAACTATTATAAATACAGTTCTACTTTTTACTCTAACCGAGTACTCGCTTCTTCTTACCGTCTTCCTCTGCACGTACGAGTGTACGTGAAGTTACGAGGCACCGCCTTATTCTGTCATCAGAATAAGTAGCTTGTACTGTCACCAGTACAAGCTTCAGGGTGCCCCGTTACATATAGGGCCTCGTTACAACCAGGGCGGCCGACATCGTACCGTCATCACGATTAACTCGCCGGATGCAATGAACTTCTAGTACAAGTGTTGTGAGGAGTAGGTGCAAAGGAGTATTCCATTTGCGAATGGTTAACAAGGCCAGCTACCCAGAGCCACAACGAGAAGTATCGTGACGAGGAAGTAGGTCAGACAGGACACAGCACGATCCTGTACGTGGAGAAGAAATGATAAAGCGTCCGAATGCACATAAATAGAATGAAGGCCGGAGGCCAACAGTGCTCATTTACATGCTACCAGAATACAGACAACAACAACGTGCACCATGACGTGCGATGCATCTCCATGAATATCTGCACCAACTCACTTGGTATAGCGCGACTATAATAAAAATGATTCACGGCAGCCGACCGCTACTAGTCACCACAGAGTACGACAGCGACTGGCAAGTATACGATGTTGGCGCATATCAGTAAAAAATTCACCACGGCAAGTATTGTTGTCGTACCATGTATTTGTACGAACACAACGATCACGTAAGTATTACACATCGGTTAGTACAACCGTTAAAATTGTGTTTGACGCTTGAGGGTTATCGTGTCCCGTAGGTGTAACGGGGTAGCCCGTCACATAATATTGACACCAAACGGTGTCAATAGGGAGATTGTCCAGCGTGACAATCTTCTGCCAATATTACCCAAGATAGATAGTTTTGAAGGGATACTATCACCTTAGGATAACATTCATGTGCTGCTCGAAGATTGGTTGGTAAAAGACATATCAACCAAGGTTACCACCAATCGATGCCAGACGCGCTTACTGAGTGGTGAGCAGGTTGTCGTTATACGACAATGCAAATTTACATAGTTAAATAAAGACTGAAGTTATATTGATAGCTTGACTATATTTAGTACAGTTCTCTTTTTACATTTCACTCAAACTTGCTATTTGAGTAGATTAGCTTCCTCTGCATGTACTAGTGTACGTGAAGTTTTGTGGCACCCAAACAAAGGGTTCCCCGTTACAGTAGGCGTATTGTTTTGAGCCTGAATGGTGAAGCTATTTTGACTGTGCGCAAGGTGAATACCGAACCATTTAAATCGTAATTATCTGTGTGTGTCTGCTGTAAAAAGCGTGGCTGCGTGTACCTTACACGTACTAAGTACGATCCAGTCTGTCCTCCTTTCTCGGTAGTTAGGGATATTCAAGTCAATCTTTGGCTAGTTCACTATTGTGACGCGCGAATATCATTGGCTTAAATTGACCAAAGGTGAATATTATCATGTAAGCGAACACTGGACGCTCATAAGTAAAGGCTGATCGCGTCGCATGAGCATAATTCTGGGTTAATTTAGACATTGACAGCATCACATTCCTTCTTCAATCACTGCTGCTGATGTGTGGTGTTTTGCGACTGAACACAGTTCTATAATTCAATTACATAAATCAAAGGGCGGGCTCCAGAGATTGATCTCCTATCTTACAAATACAAGGCTCTCTTTTGTGGTGTTACACTTTGATTGGTACAATACGTTGGATATTGTGTTTGATACTCGCGAGTTATTGTGTCCCGTATGCCATATTGTTGCAAGCTGTAGAAAACTAAAAACACAGAATAGAAAGGATCTTACTTACGAACGCTTGCCAGACGCGTTTCGGTACGCCACCTCGGGCCTCCTCAGTAGTTTGCTGAATGCCAAGTGAGATATCTCAGGGCAGCGGCCTCTTCCGCTACCACAAGTTTCCCCACATCGAACACCATAGAACTACCCCTGAAACGCACTATTTTAGCTATGTCCATCAGACTTCAGCGATGTACATGTATTACCCGGCTATGTAAGAAGTAGCACTTTTCAACACGAGCCCGAAGGGTGGAATTATCAGAGACTGTGTGCAAGGCAATTGCCATACTTTTATATCGTACTTACCCGTCGATTCCTCTCTGTGTGTATGTGTGTAAATAACACGGCCAGGTGAAGCTCACACGTAATGAGTGCGGTACAGCCTCTCCCCTCTCATAGGTATGTACGCATAGTCAAAGTCATTCTTTGGAGGAGATCAATATCTGGCACAAGCTTGTGATTGGCCGAAAATTGCTCGAACGTGAATAGGGTCACACGAGCAAATGCTGGACGCCCATAAGCAAGCTGATAACGTTGCTTGAGTACAAAATACTAGGGTAATGCATTCATTGACGACATTACAATCGATCTCAAGTGCTGTTGTATAGTGTTTTGCATCATGATTCAGTTCTCCGAACTGAATCGCTTACACCAAAGGGCAAACTTCAGAGATTTCAAGCTCGACTATATAAATGGAGTTAAAAATGCAAGGTGGTAGTAAACTTCCTTGTCGGTTTTCATTACCGTAAGTTTACACCAAGAACGCAGATATTAGTTGCCGACCTAGTCAGCGATCCATCAGTTTTGCATACCAATGATAAGATAGTGGTAAGTTAAATTTAAATAACGTTTTAAATGCAAAGTACATTTCGGTGATGAGTCATGAATCGAACGGGCATTCTTTTCTTTGAAAGTTAAGTGCCTTCTTACGTTGTACGCATCAGATAGTGATCAATTAGCATCAGAAAGCACTTCTTCTTTAAACAGAGGCTAGCGCTTAGCCTCTCTCTGCTGATCAAATTGGTGAGCTGTAAATTTAAAAACTGTAGAGAATATCTATTTGGAGGCTTATTAATTACAGTTCAACTTACGAGTTGCGCTTAGTTTTTATACTAAGAGAATCCATGACCCGTACAATGACCTTTATATCGTAATTATGGTGTAGTTGTTGCACTTACCGCATAGAAAACTGACGTTGTAGCGAGCTATCCTCGCTGCGCTCATCAAGTCTAAATGCATGAAGGTTACGGCTATTCGACAATCTAACAAAATCATAAGCTTAGAGTGGCATCGTAAAGTGCTCCTTCGATTCTGTTTGATTAACTAAGTATAACTTTGAGTAAAGTTATCGGATATAGCGTCCATCATCTTTTAAACGGCTTTGCAAGCAACGTCCAGATAGGTAGGCAGAATGAAAATCTACAATCTGGGAATCACTCGATCACCGCTGAACTCTTGTTCCGTCACCTTAGGTATTACTCAAATTAAAAAAGGGGGTAGAAAAATTCTGGAGCACGCCCTTTGGTGTAAGCGATTCAGTTCGGAGAACTGAATCATGATGCAAAACACTATACAACAGCGCTTGAGATCGATTATAATGTCGTCAATGTATGCATTAACCTAGTATTTTGTACTCAAGCAACGTTATCAGCTTGCTTATGGGCGTCCAGCATTTGCTCGTGTGACCCTATTCACGTTCGAGCAATTTTCGGCCAATCACAAGCTTGTGCCAGATATTGATCTCCTCCAAAGAATGACTTTGACTATGCGTACATACCTATGAGAGGGGAGAGGCTGTACCGCACTCATTACGTGTGAGCTTCACCTGGCCGTGTTATTTACACACATACACACAGAGAGGAATCGACGGGTAAGTACGATTTAAAAGTATGGCAATTGCCTTGCACACAGTCTCTGATAATTCCACCCTTCGGGCTCGTGTTGAAAAGTGCTACTTCTTACATAGCCGGGTAATACATGTACATCGCTGAAGTCTGATGGACATAGCTAAAATAGTGCGTTTCAGGGGTAGTTCTATGGTGTTCGATGTGGGGAAACTTGTGGTAGCGGAAGAGGCCGCTGCCCTGAGATATCTCACTTGGCATTCAGCAAACTACTGAGGAGGCCCGAGGTGGCGTACCGAAACGCGTCTGGCAAGCGTTCGTAAGTAAGATCCTTTCTATTCTGTGTTTTTAGTTTTCTACAGCTTGCAACAATATGGCCTACGGGACACAATAACTCGCGAGTATCAAACACAATATCCAACGTATTGTACCAATCAAAGTGTAACACCACAAAAGAGAGCCTTGTATTTGTAAGATAGGAGATCAATCTCTGGAGCCCGCCCTTTGATTTATGTAATTGAATTATAGAACTGTGTTCAGTCGCAAAACACCACACATCAGCAGCAGTGATTGAAGAAGGAATGTGATGCTGTCAATGTCTAAATTAACCCAGAATTATGCTCATGCGACGCGATCAGCCTTTACTTATGAGCGTCCAGTGTTCGCTTACATGATAATATTCACCTTTGGTCAATTTAAGCCAATGATATTCGCGCGTCACAATAGTGAACTAGCCAAAGATTGACTTGAATATCCCTAACTACCGAGAAAGGAGGACAGACTGGATCGTACTTAGTACGTGTAAGGTACACGCAGCCACGCTTTTTACAGCAGACACACACACAGATAATTACGATTTAAATGGTTCGGTATTCACCTTGCGCACAGTCAAAATAGCTTCACCATTCAGGCTCAAAACAATACGCCTACTGTAACGGGGAACCCTTTGTTTGGGTGCCACAAAACTTCACGTACACTAGTACATGCAGAGGAAGCTAATCTACTCAAATAGCAAGTTTGAGTGAAATGTAAAAAGAGAACTGTACTAAATATAGTCAAGCTATCAATATAACTTCAGTCTTTATTTAACTATGTAAATTTGCATTGTCGTATAACGACAACCTGCTCACCACTCAGTAAGCGCGTCTGGCATCGATTGGTGGTAACCTTGGTTGATATGTCTTTTACCAACCAATCTTCGAGCAGCACATGAATGTTATCCTAAGGTGATAGTATCCCTTCAAAACTATCTATCTTGGGTAATATTGGCAGAAGATTGTCACGCTGGACAATCTCCCTATTGACACCGTTTGGAGTCAATTTAATACAACGGGCTAGCTTTTACATCACCCCCCTTAACCGTCAATCACCCGTTGATTGAATTTTAGGGACAATGTGATCTCTATTGGATCACTCTAAAAAGAAATGAACTAGATGGTCAAATTCCAACTTATTTTTCACTTCAATGCATGGCGTCAAAGTCCATGCGATTTGCTGCTGAAGCGCTCAGGAAGGCGACTGCACGCATGCGTGCAGCCAAAGAAAGTACTTTCAGAGCCTCAGCATATGGTGGTTATCCGTCTGCTGTTGCAAGTGAGAAACAGGCAGTACCTGTTTCGATTTGTCCACGTGGTGAGTCACCACGTGCGGCAGATGCATCCGGTGCGTCTGTAGCGATGGACTCGCAATATGGATGAGCCTGAAATTGAGCTCATGCATTTAGGCGAGTTGGATGATGCATTCGACTCGAAGACAGAGCCATCTTCCTCCGGGTCAACCGAAGCGGACACTGTCAGAGTCATATTGACTTAGCGCCTGGGAAGTTTGGCGCTGTCATGTCCGAGATCTTTAGACCGATCGTTTCGTCTGACGAATCCTCGTTCAAAGTAAGTCCATCTTACAACAGGACGCGTGGTTCTGCTGGTGACGCATCTATACGTCACCACGAGAGGATCAACTTGAGGGATCG
Organism: Peronospora matthiolae; assembly: GCA_921007115.2. Taxonomy (NCBI): domain Eukaryota; phylum Oomycota; class Peronosporomycetes; order Peronosporales; family Peronosporaceae; genus Peronospora; species Peronospora matthiolae. The sequence continues at coordinate 47,368 of CAKLBY020000058.1, read as the reverse complement.
AGCTGCCACTGGTGTAAGCGCTCGTAGTGACACCACTCAAGAGGCCAGGGGCCAAAATGTCCCGCGCCACGCTCCTCAAGTGGAGTCTTCTTGGATGCCATCATCCAAGGAGTTAGATTGAGGGGCCGGTGCGATTACCGAACGGGATCGCATCCCGTTGTTTGACTGTAGGAGGATCTGTCCTCCTAATTCCAGCACGGAAACCGTCCGTTATGAGGAAGAATTATTCCCTGATGCATTTTTCAAAAATCGGTCGTACAGTGGAAACTGTGGTCGAGACTGTAACGGGTTAGCTTGTTACATGAAATTGACACCCAAACGGTGTCAATTGGAATATGGTCTAGTATGACAATATTCTACCAATACTATCCTCCTTTAGATAATATTCATTCGCTGCTCCAAGATTGGTTGATATAAGACATGTTAACCATAGTTTGCCACCAATCGCTGCTAGACGCGCGCAATGAGTGGTGAGCAGGTTGTCGTCATACGACGGCGTAGTTTAATATAGTTAGATGAAGATTAAAGTCATTTTGATAGCTTAACTATCGATAAACGTTAACCAACCCCCAGATTTTCGTCAATTCTACCAATCAGTAGAATTGAATATATCACCGGTTTAAGCAGTAATTTACTATTTCATTTACAAATGATAAAATACTAAATCCAGATAATTGATGCATGTCTATAAGTCGGCGACGTGTGATAATTTACATGTCAGATACTGCGATTTTCCTGGATGGACACTGTAACAAAGGCATTCATTAATGCTACATTCGAAATTGACTTTAAGCCAGCTGCAGAGGTCTATCACGAGGTATGTGTGCAGTCGTAATACGTGTATAATTGACTAACTAGACTAACGCGTAATTTGATGATGGTAGTGGCTTAACCTCCTCCCATCGGCATGCACATCGCGGCTGCTCTCTATCCCACTCATTGTCGACTGACTCTTCATCCAACAGCGCGTCCTGCTCCAGATCAAAAAGATTCGAGTCAAAAGACGAAAAGGGCGAGATGCCAAATAATGACCGGGCTCGTGTGGTGAGGGTGAAGCCTATCGATCAAGGTACTGATGTCGCGGCAGATTCCGAGATGCTCGCTGATAGCCAAGCTGCTGTTGGTGATGGCTAGCGCGTTCGCTCTAGCGCTAGCTCTGTGGAGAAGAGGGACGTTGCAGATACTATGACTGCTACGCCGGCGACGAGTGGAGGTGTTACACTAAAGAAGTTCAAGTTCAGCGGCATCTCGATTAAATCTTGCAACTCGACAACGCTACGGTGTTTAAGAGCTGAAAGAAATTATTCAACAATTGAAAAATTAGCCTGTAAGCGATTACATGATGCAATTAGTGTGTTGGAATTGGCTTTCAGTATTTAGCAATATGACATTTTATCTATAACCAATCAAAAATATGGAAGGTGAATATATTACGGTAATATATAGGGGGTGGGGGGGTGGTTAACGAAAACCTGGGGGTGGTTAACGTTTCCCTAACTACATTAAATATAGTTCTCTTTTTACCTTACTTGATCGAGTCGTTCAAGTAGCTTAGCTTCCTCTGCACGTACTAGTGTACGCGAAGTTTTGCGGCACCCCAAACAAAGGGTGCCCCGTTACATTTGGTAGCACTTGTAGTCCGTCCAGCGACTGCTTAGTGTCCGTTCGACATGAACATGTTGGATGTAGAAGACGATATCTTTCACGTCACAAGTGAAGGCTACTCCCATCTGAGTGACTCAGAATGGGAGGTAGTCGGCCGCATGAGTGTGCTCATGGGCGAACCCGCCATTAGTGGCATGTTGGAGTCTCTAAACAGATACCAACAACACGCCGTTATCAACACGTTCCTACAAGGGGAACTTGCTGTCGAAAGAAACAGGGCAGCCTTGCTACACCAGCAAGGCTCTCATCAGTCTATGGGTGGGCCAACGCACACGCGTCAATCCGAAACCTTGATAACATTTTTTAAGGTACAAAAAAACCGATGAAGATTCCCTTTTGAGATGATTCGTCGAGTTAGACGACGCCACAAGGGCCCATCACATCGAGGGTGACGAGATGCAAGTCACCTTCGCCCTATCTAATTTGACGGAACGAGCAGAGACTTGGGCCTTAGGGCTCAAGCTTCACAACCCAAACGTGTTTTAGTCGTTAGATGTCTTGAAGTCTAGGCTCAAAGAGACGTTTGAGCCGTCATGAGCCGAGTTCAGAGCACGCTCTGCACTCTTTAGGCTAAAGCAAGGTAAGCGTGACGTGCACGCTTACGCACAACACCTACGCTATTTTGCGAGTAGCGTCACGAAAAAAATCTGTTGATAAGCACACGCTCATCAACGTGTTCATCTACGGCCTTGTAGATGGACTGGTAAAGACCTACATGTTTCGAGAGGACTTCCATACGCTAGAAAAGGCGATAGTGTATGCGTGACAAGAAGACTTCAGCCTGAGACAGTCTCAGGCTAACTCGTCAAACTATTGTCCGACGAGACGACAGGAAACAGGAGGTCCCGAACAAATGGACCTCTGTTACGTCGAGAGTGAGAACTCGCGCTCTCTGAGTCACAAGCGAACGGCAAGATGCCATCGATTTCAGAAGATTGGACACTACGCATATGAGTGTTGTGTCCCGAGCACTGAAACAAGTCCAAAGACAGGACGTTATGACCGCCGTTGGCCAGGAAAAGTTCCGAGGCGTGGGTCCGACCATGTCGCTAAGCCGCGACAGCAAGTCGGACCGCCAAAAAACGGTCATGTTCAGTAGGGGCGGAGCACCCTGCTGGTCCAGCAACGTCAATAGAATTTGCAGAACTCTTGACGAAGATTGCTCCCAACACGCAGTCTCTGTGAGTTACTTCCCCTAGTGATGAGGTGTCCCCCATCACTTAAAAAATCGAAGGGACAAGTGGAATGTCACTTCGCGCCCTAGTCGACTGTGGTGCGTCGAACAGTTTATTCGACGTCAGTCGCTAGAGAATAGTAGTCTCAACTATGTTGAGCGAGAGTTCCCTCCAACGAGGATGACGGTGTGCCTTGCTACAGGCGCATCTGTAACAGTAGACAAACGTGTAGTGGGAATACACTACACGCTGGAAGGAAAGCAGTACGATGATCACTTCATCGTACTTGATCTAGATGACAAATTGGATTTCATCCTTGGTCTGCTATGGCTAAGAAAGTACCGGCCATGGGTTAGCTGGCAGCATCGATCCGTGAAGATTCCTGCCGTTTGTTCATCAGATGGCAATCTGATGAACATCTTGGAGCGTCCACAAGCGTGTGGATGTACTACGAGTGAGTGCGATGGCCTCACTTGTGGTACGGTCGTTAGTGCGATTGCACAAGATCACAGTGTAGAAGGCCACTATACTGTGGAACCAGCTTCCGGCACCTGTGTAGAGACACAGGCTGCGCCGAAGGTTCACCACTCGAAGAGATCGAGTGGACTGGAACACGGATGCACACCAAAAAGGGTGCATTCGAGAAGAGAGACTAGTGTTGTTCAGGATGTACAACACGTTGAAGCGAGATCGACTATCAGAGAGTCGATCGTAGAGCAAGCCCGCTCGACTGAGTCGATCAAAGAGGAGGGGAGTGTGATAGTACACGTAATGGAAGAAAAATCCAGCGTTCCTGAAAGCAATAACTTCCGAGAGAATAATGTTGAGGGTGTGGATCTCCAACCATCTGCGGATGTGCTTTCCCAGGAAATCACCGAGTCAGTTAATGTCTTGGTGAATGACGGATCAAGTGTAGGCGCTTATACAATTGATCTGGTGACGCCCCCGAAGTCAGCTTTGGAGGTGGTCAAGTTGCCAACGCTAGAATCTAAAAGATTTTTGCGAGATCTGCGTAGTGACAAGATCAAGCAGATCTGCGTACTCGTCACGGAGGACGCGTACATCGTCTATATTCGGTCGTCACAAGTGTTTGCTGACAACGAACGGGTTCTCAGTAGATCATCGATGGACGAGAGCGTCCCTGGTGCGAAGACCCGGATTGAGCGATACACGTCTCATTCTTGTTAGTCTTTGAAGCCAAATCCTTTGTACAGGGATTTGGTCGTATTCAGGGATGTTTTCCCTGAATCCGTGCCATGCGAGCTGCATAAGGACAAAGGCACTCGGCATGAGATCGAGCTAAAAACTGGTTCGAAATACTGTGTCATGAAGCAGTGGCCACTGCCTCGTGAACAGGTAACAGCGATCGACAAGTATTTTTCCAATCGTCTAGCGACTGGTCATGTGAGGGAATTAACATCCCCACACATCTCTCCGAACTTCTGTGTGCAAAAGTCCACAGGAGGGTGGCGGATAGTGCACGAGCTCAACAAATTGAATGCTGCAACGGTACCGGCTCAAACGCCGATCCCAAGAAAGGATGTCATCATAGATGGTATGGCAAAAAGTACCATCTTTTCGTCCGTGGATCTGATGGATGTATTCTATCCGATCCTCATACGTGAACGGGAAATCCCGTACACTGCAGTGAGCACTCCCAGTGGTATGATCTGGAAGTGGCTAGTGATGCCATAGGGGCTAAGTAACGCCCCTGCAACGTTTAGCAGATGTGTTACAAATCTGTTGCGATCGGTGCAAGATTTTGCACCGAGTTAATTTGACGATGTCTTCGCCCATATCCGGGCAATCGATGGAAGAAAAGAGGTTGAGGTTCATAGAATCCACGTCCGGAAGGTTCTTACGCTAGTGCGAGAGCGTAAGTTGTTCGCACACCTCAAGATGTGTATATTTGCAGTGAACGAAATACCACTTCTTGGCTGCATCGTGGGTATAAATGATGTACGCCCTGATCTGGAAAAGATCAAGGCGATTAGCGACTGGCCCGTGCCAGTCGACGTCAAGAAACTTCGAAATTTCCTTGTCCTGGCGGCGTACTTGCACAAGTACTCGCGCAACTATGCTGAGATGACTGTACATCTCTCTCGTCTGCTCAAGAAAAACGACAGGTGGTCATGAATTGCTGAGTGTCAGCACTCTTTTGAAGGCATCAAGAAAATCTTGGCGCAATCGCCTGTGTTGGCGGTTGCAGATCAGGATAGACCATTTCATGTGGTCTGTGACGCCAGCGATTTTGCAATCGGCTGCGCGTTAATGCAGTACGACTCAGACGGCGTTGAGCGCGTCGTCTGTTATCAATCGCGTCAGCTGCACGCAGCTGAGCGAAATTATCCGGTTCATGACAAGGAACTCCTTGCCATGAAATATGCACTGGCCAAGTTTCGGTTATATCTCTTAGAAGATAGGCCCTTCATCGTTCATGCCGACCATGCGTCGTTACGCACGGCTGTAAACAGTCCACACCTCTCGCAACGAATAGCGAGGTGGCTGTCTTTATTCGCGGAGTACAACTTCTCCGTCGAGTACAAACCAGGACGACTTAATGTCGTCGCTGATTCTCTTTCGCGTCGGCCCGATTTCAAGCCGACTGCTACCAGTAGGGGTGATTCCACTGTCGCGTCACTAACAGTGAGTGTTCCGTCGTCGACTCTGCTCAATGAAGTGCGACAAGCATAAGCAGAAGATGAGCCTCTTCTGTGATTGATGGATTACGTATCCAATCCGTGTAATCAAACTATGAAAAGCTTGTCGTCTCAATACCGCTCTTCAACCAAACGGTATTCTGTCCGTGATGGACTGCTGTACTATACAGCAGTCAACGGCGACACAACTCGTGTCTTCATTCCGGCTTATAATGATTTGCGATTGCGCATCGTGTATGAGTGTCACGATGCCCCAACAAGTGGACATCGCGGTAGATAAAAGACTTACCTCACGGTGAGCCGTGACTTCTACTGGCCCCGCCAGTATGAGTTTGTGCGGAAATACATTCGCGCTTGCGAAGTTTGTCAACTGATGAAGCCTAGTCCTTCATCCCGTGCACCCTTGCAGCCTCTTCCGATTCCGGCAGAGTGTTGGCAGTCCGTATCGATGGACTTCGTCTTCGGGTTTCCCAAAGGCGTTCACGTGAATACGGGTATTCTTGTGTTTGTTGATCGGTTCAGCAAGATGGTACATCTTGTTGCTGTACCGAAGTCAATTACAGCCCAGGGCTGTGCGCGTGTCTTCAACGATACTATCTTCCGACTTCACGGGTTACCCCGTGAACTCGTGTCTGATCAAGACCCCCGCTTCACAGCGGAGTTCTGGCAATCCGTGTTCCGTTCACTTGGAACACGTTTGACGATGTCAACTTCTGACCATCCAGAAACAGATGGTCAGACGGAACGCGTCAACCGCATTCTTGAAGATACTTCGAGGGTATGTCCACTCGTTTAAGAGCTGGAGTGAGTTCTTACCGATGGCGGAATTCGCCATCAACAACTCGGTACACGCGTCGACAACGCATACACCGTTCACCGTGAATGGCCTACGCCATCCACTTTTACCCGCCTTCTTAGAGTGTGACTCTAGTTTAGGGGGGGTGGACTCGCTCGAACAAAAACCGATCTGGTTCTTGCTCATCGCCCGTCGACAATGGTGTAGACGTGATGGATGCCGATGTCGATGGAGCCGATGTCGATGATGATGATGACGACGATGCTAGCATATTCAGCATCGCCAATGACTGCCAAAGTGAAGACGATGACACCCTCACTGGTGAAGAAAACGTTCTTTCAGCAGTGCACACGAAGCACACTGCTGCTGACAAGGATGAGTCAGCAGAGGAATTTCTGCTGACTCGCGAAGCGGTTGTTCGCTTCGTTCAAGACTCTATTGCAGATGCATTAGACAGACAGAAGAGAAACGCAGACAAACATGGAAGAGCAAATGTTTTTTTCATTTGACGTAGGAGACCTAGTTTTACTGTCTACAGTAAATCTACCGAAGCACGCAGTGACAAACGTGGGCAGCAGTAAATTACTGCCCAGGTACATCGGTCCATTTCGTGTGTTGCGCCGAATGGGCAACGAATACACGATTTAACTGCCCCGTAAGATGCGCACGTATTCTACGTTTTACGTTGGCCGTCTCCTCCCGTACTATCAGTGCGAGCCCTTTTCGAGAGGCGAAGAACACCTTCGCGGTCAAGGGCCAAAAATACCCTCGAGCGGTCCCGTTTCAAAGAGCCAGTATGGTCGGCTAGCGAAGCGACCAGATCACGCAGTTAAGCAATGTCCTGACAAGCTGCAGTTAGCTCGTCGAGAAGAGAACGAACCGAACGTTCATTCTCAAATTGCGAGAGCGAAAACGCGGCACGATCGTTTGAACGATCTTGAGCTAAGGAATTGTATTTATCCTTTACAAGGTCATGAAGCCCATAACGCCGTGAGAGTTCACGAGCCAGGTCATCTTGCAACTGTTCCGTTAGACGGTTCAACTCTTGAACATCAACTGGATCCGACCGTGGAGCCGGATCAGGCGTTCCCACCGCCACCACATCCTTTGGTGGACTCAAGCGGTGGTCAACGCTTCCTAGTGGAGCGTATTTTGAACTACCGCGATGTGAATGGCGTCCGGGCAAGTTACCTCGTCCGCTGGCGGGGCTATCCACCGGCGTGGGACAGCTGGGAGACTCGTGGCTAGCTAATTGTTCATGTCCTGGGTCTCTTTGAGCCAGTATGATGAGACCCACCCGCTGAGTTTGAAGAAGGGCCGTCGGAAAACGACCTCCCCGAACGCAAGTACAGGGATTGCAGAGTTTTAAACCCTTCGGCCATCTCGTAAGAGATGCGCGCCCTCCAGTTGGTATCATTAGGGAGGTAGGCCTCCCCAAGGGCACGATTCGAGTTGTCCAGGAAACATGGACACGAATCACCCCACGAGAGACAGAGTAATCCTGCCTCTCTTGAAAGCCGGCGCAACTTGTATCGCGCCCCGACGGACTTGCGTTTCTCAAACCTGATGCGGGCTGCATCAAGTTTGGTGAGACAATACCCAAGGCCAATACACTCGATGTTGTGGATGAGGGCATTCCATCCTCGCACCAAGGCCTTAACGTCTCTGCAACGGGGCACCCTTTATCTGGGATGCCGCGAAACTTCGCGTACACTAGTACGTGCAGAGGAAGCTAAGATACTTGAACGACTCGATCAAGTAAGGTAAAAAGAGAACTGTATTTAATATAGTCAAGCTATTAATATAGCTTCAGCCTTTATTTAACTATGTTAATCTGCATTGTCGTATAACGACAACCAGCTCACCACTCATTAAGCGCGTCTAGCAGCGATTGTTTTAACCTGTTGTTAACATGTCTTACATCAACCAATATTCGAGCAGCACATGAATTTTATTCTAAAGGAGATAAAATTCCTTCATAATTATCCATCCAGGATGATTTTGTTAGAATATTGTTGTGCTAATCAATATTCCTATTGACACTGTTTGGTGTCAATTTCATGTAACGGGCTACCCCGTTACATCAACTCCTCAACATCAATCACCCGTTGTTTGAATTAGAATTGATTGGGGCAGGGTGACCACCGTTAGACACCCTGGGAAAGGGAGCACTTGTTGTTTAGATCCCATGCATTTGCCAATTCAACGCACGGTTACGAAACTACGCGAGCTGATACAGCAGCAGCAAGAAGAGCGGCTGCACGCATGCGTGCGGCCGTGGAACGTGCCTCTCACGACCCAGAAGCAGGCGATACGTCGCCTGTTATCGTGAATCCTCCACGTGGTGAGTCACCACGTGCGACAGGTACATCCGCTGCGCCTGCAGCGGGTACTGCGAGTCGTAATCAAGCCGAGTCTGAGACAGAGCTCATTCTGGCGAGTCGGATGATGTATCTGACTCGAAGGCGACTCCTCACGCCTCGGGTCACCCGGGGCGGACGCTGCAAAAGACAGGCTGACTGGCTCTGGTCAGCGCGGCATTATCACGACCGAGATCTTCTGATCGAGTGATCACTCCGATGAGTCACCGCCTCGCGCAAGTCCATCCAACGATAGGACGCGTCGGAATGGTGGTTATGCACCTATGTATTACCACGAGCGAAGCAACTCAAGGGATCGGGGTAACACTGGTGCCAGTGCTTACGCTGGCACCGATTAAAAGGCCAGGGACCAAAATGTCCTGCGCCACGCTCCTCAAGTGGAGTCTCCGTGGATGCCGCCATCCGGAAAATTGGACCGGTTGACCGGCACGACTACCGAGCGGGATCGAATCCCGTTGTTCGATTGCAGGAAGATTTCCCACCTGATTCCTACACGGAAACTATCCGAAATGAGGAAGGTTTCTTCATTGATGCATTCTTTAAACATCGGTGGTACAATGGTAGCCGCGTACGAGACGGCAAAACCTTGGCGCAGGGATGTAATGCCCTCATTCACAACATCGAGTGTATTGGCCTTGAGTATTGTCTCACCAAACTTGATGCAGCCCGCATCAGGTTTGAGAAACGCAAGTCCGTCGGGGCGCGATACAAGTTGCGCCGGCTTTCAAGAGAGGCAGGATTACTCTGTCTCTCGTGGGGTGATTCGTGTCCAGGTTGCCTGGACAACTCGAATCGTGCCCTTGGGGAGGCCTACCTCCCTAATGATACCAACTGGAGGGCGCGCATCTCTTACGAGATGGCCGAAGGGATTGAAACTTTGCAATCCTGTACTTGCGTTCGGGGAGGTCGTTTTCCGACGGCCCTTCTTCAAACTCAGCGGGTGGGTCTCATCATACTGGCTCAAAGAGACCCAGGACATGAACAATTAGCTAGCCACGAGTCTCCCAGCTGTCCCACGCCGGTGGATAGCCCCGCCAGCGGACGAGGTAACTTGCCCGGACGCCATTCACATCGCGGTAGTTCAAAATACGCTCCACTAGGAAGCGTTGACCACCGCTTGAGTCCACCAAAGGATGTGGTGGCGGTGGGAACGCCTGATCCGGCTCCACGGTCGGATCCAGTTGATGTTCAAGAGTTGAACCGTCTAACGGAACAGTTGCAAGATGACCTGGCTCGTGAACTCTCACGGCGTTATGGGCTTCATGACCTTGTAAAGGATAAATACAATTCCTTAGCTCAAGATCGTTCAAACGATCGTGCCGCGTTTTCGCTCTCGCAATTTGAGAATGAACGTTCGGTTCGTTCTCTTCTCGACGAGCTAACTGCAGCTTGTCAGGACATTGCTTAACTGCGTGATCTGGTCGCTTCGCTAGCCGACCATACTGGCTCTTTGAAACGGGACCGCTCGAGGGTATTTTTGGCCCTTGACCGCGAAGGTGTTCTTCGCCTCTCGAAAAGGGCTCGCACTGATAGTACGGGAGGAGACGGCCAACGTAAAACGTAGAATACGTGCGCATCTTACGGGGCAGTTAAATCGTGTATTCGTTGCCCATTCGGCGCAACACACGAAATGGACCGATGTACCTGGACAGTAATTTACTGCTGCCCACGTTTGTCACTGCGTGCTTCGGTAGATTTACTGTAGACAGTAAAACTAGGTCTCCTACGTCAAATGAAAAAACATTTGCTCTTCCATGTTTGTCTGCGTTTCTCTTCTGTCTGTCTAATGCATCTGCAATAGAGTCTTGAACGAAGCGAACAACCGCTTCGCGAGTCAGCAGAAATTCCTCTGCTGACTCATCCTTGTCAGCAGCAGTGTGCTTCGTGTGCACTGCTGAAAGAACGTTTTCTTCACCAGTGAGGGTGTCATCGTCTTCACTTTGGCAGTCATTGGCGATGCTGAATATGCTAGCATCGTCGTCATCATCATCATCGACATCGGCTCCATCGACATCGGCATCCATCACGTCTACACCATTGTCGACGGGCGATGAGCAAGAACCAGATCGGTTTTTGTTCGAGCGAGTCCACCCCCCCTAAACTAGAGTCACACTCTAAGAAGGCGGGTAAAAGTGGATGGCGTAGGCCATTCACGGTGAACGGTGTATGCGTTGTCGACGCGTGTACCGAGTTGTTGATGGCGAATTCCGCCATCGGTAAGAACTCACTCCAGCTCTTAAACGAGTGGACATACCCTCGAAGTATCTTCAAGAATGCGGTTGACGCGTTCCGTCTGACCATCTGTTTCTGGATGGTCAGAAGTTGACATCGTCAAACGTGTTCCAAGTGAACGGAACACGGATTGCCAGAACTCCGCTGTGAAGCGGGGGTCTTGATCAGACACGAGTTCACGGGGTAACCCGTGAAGTCGGAAGATAGTATCGTTGAAGACACGCGCACAGCCCTGGGCTGTAATTGACTTCGGTACAGCAACAAGATGTACCATCTTGCTGAACCGATCAACAAACACAAGAATACCCGTATTCACGTGAACGCCTTTGGGAAACCCGAAGACGAAGTCCATCGATACGGACTGCCAACACTCTGCCGGAATCGGAAGAGGCTGCAAGGGTGCACGGGATGAAGGACTAGGCTTCATCAGTTGACAAACTTCGCAAGCGCGAATGTATTTCCGCACAAACTCATACTGGCGGGGCCAGTAGAAGTCACGGCTCACCGTGAGGTAAGTCTTTTATCTACCGCGATGTCCACTTGTTGGGGCATCGTGACACTCATACACGATGCGCAATCGCAAATCATTATAAGCCGGAATGAAGACACGAGTTGTGTCGCCGTTGACTGCTGTATAGTACAGCAGTCCATCACGGACAGAATACCGTTTGGTTGAAGAGCGGTATTGAGACGACAAGCTTTTCATAGTTTGATTACACGGATTGGATACGTAATCCATCAATCACAGAAGAGGCTCATCTTCTGCTTATGCTTGTCGCACTTCATTGAGCAGAGTCGACGACGGAACACTCACTGTTAGTGACGCGACAGTGGAATCACCCCTACTGGTAGCAGTCGGCTTGAAATCGGGCCGACGCGAAAGAGAATCAGCGACGACATTAAGTCGTCCTGGTTTGTACTCGACGGAGAAGTTGTACTCCGCGAATAAAGACAGCCACCTCGCTATTCGTTGCGAGAGGTGTGGACTGTTTACAGCCGTGCGTAACGACGCATGGTCGGCATGAACGATGAAGGGCCTATCTTCTAAGAGATATAACCGAAACTTGGCCAGTGCATATTTCATGGCAAGGAGTTCCTTGTCATGAACCGGATAATTTCGCTCAGCTGCGTGCAGCTGACGCGATTGATAACAGACGACGCGCTCAACGCCGTCTGAGTCGTACTGCATTAACGCGCAGCCGATTGCAAAATCGCTGGCGTCACAGACCACATGAAATGGTCTATCCTGATCTGCAACCGCCAACACAGGCGATTGCGCCAAGATTTTCTTGATGCCTTCAAAAGAGTGCTGACACTCAGCAATTCATGACCACCTGTCGTTTTTCTTGAGCAGACGAGAGAGATGTACAGTCATCTCAGCATAGTTGCGCGAGTACTTGTGCAAGTACGCCGCCAGGACAAGGAAATTTCGAAGTTTCTTGACGTCGACTGGCACGGGCCAGTCGCTAATCGCCTTGATCTTTTCCAGATCAGGGCGTACATCATTTATACCCACGATGCAGCCAAGAAGTGGTATTTCGTTCACTGCAAATATACACATCTTGAGGTGTGCGAACAACTTACGCTCTCGCACTAGCGTAAGAACCTTCCGGACGTGGATTCTATGAACCTCAACCTCTTTTCTTCCATCGATTGCCCGGATATGGGCGAAGACATCGTCAAATTAACTCGGTGCAAAATCTTGCACCGATCGCAACAGATTTGTAACACATCTGCTAAACGTTGCAGGGGCGTTACTTAGCCCCTATGGCATCACTAGCCACTTCCAGATCATACCACTGGGAGTGCTCACTGCAGTGTACGGGATTTCCCGTTCACGTATGAGGATCGGATAGAATACATCCATCAGATCCACGGACGAAAAGATGGTACTTTTTGCCATACCATCTATGATGACATCCTTTCTTGGGATCGGCGTTTGAGCCGGTACCGTTGCAGCATTCAATTTGTTGAGCTCGTGCACTATCCGCCACCCTCCTGTGGACTTTTGCACACAGAAGTTCGGAGAGATGTGTGGGGATGTTAATTCCCTCACATGACCAGTCGCTAGACGATTGGAAAAATACTTGTCGATCGCTGTTACCTGTTCACGAGGCAGTGGCCACTGCTTCATGACACAGTATTTCGAACCAGTTTTTAGCTCGATCTCATGCCGAGTGCCTTTGTCCTTATGCAGCTCGCATGGCACGGATTCAGGGAAAACATCCCTGAATATGACCAAATCCTTGTACAAAGGATTTGGCTTCAAAGACTAACAAGAATGAGACGTGTATCGCTCAATCCGGGTCTTCGCACCAGGGACGCTCTCGTCCATCGATGATCTACTGAGAACCCGTTCGTTGTCAGCAAACACTTGTGACGACCGAATATAGACGATGTACGCGTCCTCCGTGACGAGTACGCAGATCTGCTTGATCTTGTCACTACGCAGATCTCGCAAAAATCTTTTAGATTCTAGCGTTGGCAACTTGACCACCTCCAAAGCTGACTTCGGGGGCGTCACCAGATCAATTGTATAAGCGCCTACACTTGATCCGTCATTCACCAAGACATTAACTGACTCGGTGATTTCCTGGGAAAGCACATCCGCAGATGGTTGGAGATCCACACCCTCAACATTATTCTCTCGGAAGTTATTGCTTTCAGGAACGCTGGATTTTTCTTCCATTACGTGTACTATCACACTCCCCTCCTCTTTGATCGACTCAGTCGAGCGGGCTTGCTCTACGATCGACTCTCTGATAGTCGATCTCGCTTCAACGTGTTGTACATCCTGAACAACACTAGTCTCTCTTCTCGAATGCACCCTTTTTGGTGTGCATCCGTGTTCCAGTCCACTCGATCTCTTCGAGTGGTGAACCTTCGGCGCAGCCTGTGTCTCTACACAGGTGCCGGAAGCTGGTTCCACAGTATAGTGGCCTTCTACACTGTGATCTTGTGCAATCGCACTAACGACCGTACCACAAGTGAGGCCATCGCACTCACTCGTAGTACATCCACACGCTTGTGGACGCTCCAAGATGTTCATCAGATTGCCATCTGATGAACAAACGGCAGGAATCTTCACGGATCGATGCTGCCAGCTAACCCATGGCCGGTACTTTCTTAGCCATAGCAGACCAAGGATGAAATCCAATTTGTCATCTAGATCAAGTACGATGAAGTGATCATCGTACTGCTTTCCTTCCAGCGTGTAGTGTATTCCCACTACACGTTTGTCTACTGTTACAGATGCGCCTGTAGCAAGGCACACCGTCATCCTCGTTGGAGGGAACTCTCGCTCAACATAGTTGAGACTACTATTCTCTAGCGACTGACGTCGAATAAACTGTTCGACGCACCACAGTCGACTAGGGCGCGAAGTGACATTCCACTTGTCCCTTCGATTTTTTAAGTGATGGGGGACACCTCATCACTAGGGGAAGTAACTCACAGAGACTGCGTGTTGGGAGCAATCTTCGTCAAGAGTTCTGCAAATTCTATTGACGTTGCTGGACCAGCAGGGTGCTCCGCCCCTACTGAACATGACCGTTTTTTGGCGGTCCGACTTGCTGTCGCGGCTTAGCGACATGGTCGGACCCACGCCTCGGAACTTTTCCTGGCCAACGGCGGTCATAACGTCCTGTCTTTGGACTTGTTTCAGTGCTCGGGACACAACACTCATATGCGTAGTGTCCAATCTTCTGAAATCGATGGCATCTTGCCGTTCGCTTGTGACTCAGAGAGCGCGAGTTCTCACTCTCGACGTAACAGAGGTCCATTTGTTCGGGACCTCCTGTTTCCTGTCGTCTCGTCGGACAATAGTTTGACGAGTTAGCCTGAGACTGTCTCAGGCTGAAGTCTTCTTGTCACGCATACACTATCGCCTTTTCTAGCGTATGGAAGTCCTCTCGAAACATGTAGGTCTTTACCAGTCCATCTACAAGGCCGTAGATGAACACGTTGATGAGCGTGTGCTTATCAACAGATTTTTTCGTGACGCTACTCGCAAAATAGCGTAGGTGTTGTGCGTAAGCGTGCACGTCACGCTTACCTTGCTTTAGCCTAAAGAGTGCAGAGCGTGCTCTGAACTCGGCTCATGACGGCTCAAACGTCTCTTTGAGCCTAGACTTCAAGACATCTAACGACTAAAACACGTTTGGGTTGTGAAGCTTGAGCCCTAAGGCCCAAGTCTCTGCTCGTTCCGTCAAATTAGATAGGGCGAAGGTGACTTGCATCTCGTCACCCTCGATGTGATGGGCCCTTGTGGCGTCGTCTAACTCGACGAATCATCTCAAAAGGGAATCTTCATCGGTTTTTTTGTACCTTAAAAAATGTTATCAAGGTTTCGGATTGACGCGTGTGCGTTGGCCCACCCATAGACTGATGAGAGCCTTGCTGGTGTAGCAAGGCTGCCCTGTTTCTTTCGACAGCAAGTTCCCCTTGTAGGAACGTGTTGATAACGGCGTGTTGTTGGTATCTGTTTAGAGACTCCAACATGCCACTAATGGCGGGTTCGCCCATGAGCACACTCATGCGGCCGACTACCTCCCATTCTGAGTCACTCAGATGGGAGTAGCCTTCACTTGTGACGTGAAAGATATCGTCTTCTACATCCAACATGTTCATGTCGAACGGACACTAAGCAGTCGCTGGACGGACTACAAGTGCTACCAAATGTAACGGGGCACCCTTTGTTTGGGGTGCCGCAAAACTTCGCGTACACTAGTACGTGCAGAGGAAGCTAAGCTACTTGAACGACTCGATCAAGTAAGGTAAAAAGAGAACTATATTTAATGTAGTTAGGGAAACGTTAACCACCCCCAGGTTTTCGTTAACCACCCCCCACCCCCTATATATTACCGTAATATATTCACCTTCCATATTTTTGATTGGTTATAGATAAAATGTCATATTGCTAAATACTGAAAGCCAATTCCAACACACTAATTGCATCATGTAATCGCTTACAGGCTAATTTTTCAATTGTTGAATAATTTCTTTCAGCTCTTAAACACCGTAGCGTTGTCGAGTTGCAAGATTTAATCGAGATGCCGCTGAACTTGAACTTCTTTAGTGTAACACCTCCACTCGTCGCCGGCGTAGCAGTCATAGTATCTGCAACGTCCCTCTTCTCCACAGAGCTAGCGCTAGAGCGAACGCGCTAGCCATCACCAACAGCAGCTTGGCTATCAGCGAGCATCTCGGAATCTGCCGCAACATCAGTACCTTGATCGATAGGCTTCACCCTCACCACACGAGCCCGGTCATTATTTGGCATCTCGCCCTTTTCGTCTTTTGACTCGAATCTTTTTGATCTGGAGCAGGACGCGCTGTTGGATGAAGAGTCAGTCGACAATGAGTGGGATAGAGAGCAGCCGCGATGTGCATGCCGATGGGAGGAGGTTAAGCCACTACCATCATCAAATTACGCGTTAGTCTAGTTAGTCAATTATACACGTATTACGACTGCACACATACCTCGTGATAGACCTCTGCAGCTGGCTTAAAGTCAATTTCGAATGTAGCATTAATGAATGCCTTTGTTACAGTGTCCATCCAGGAAAATCGCAGTATCTGACATGTAAATTATCACACGTCGCCGACTTATAGACATGCATCAATTATCTGGATTTAGTATTTTATCATTTGTAAATGAAATAGTAAATTACTGCTTAAACCGGTGATATATTCAATTCTACTGATTGGTAGAATTGACGAAAATCTGGGGGTTGGTTAACGTTTATCGATAGTTAAGCTATCAAAATGACTTTAATCTTCATCTAACTATATTAAACTACGCCGTCGTATGACGACAACCTGCTCACCACTCATTGCGCGCGTCTAGCAGCGATTGGTGGCAAACTATGGTTAACATGTCTTATATCAACCAATCTTGGAGCAGCGAATGAATATTATCTAAAGGAGGATAGTATTGGTAGAATATTGTCATACTAGACCATATTCCAATTGACACCGTTTGGGTGTCAATTTCATGTAACAGGCTAACCCGTTACAGTCTCGACCACAGTTTCCACTGTACGACCGATTTTTGAAAAATGCATCAGGGAATAATTCTTCCTCATAACGGACGGTTTCCGTGCTGGAATTAGGAGGACAGATCCTCCTACAGTCAAACAACGGGATGCGATCCCGTTCGGTAATCGCACCGGCCCCTCAATCTAACTCCTTGGATGATGGCATCCAAGAAGACTCCACTTGAGGAGCGTGGCGCGGGACATTTTGGCCCCTGGCCTCTTGAGTGGTGTCACTACGAGCGCTTACACCAGTGGCAGCTCGATCCCTCAAGTTGATCCTCTCGTGGTGACGTATAGATGCGTCACCAGCAGAACCACGCGTCCTGTTGTAAGATGGACTTACTTTGAACGAGGATTCGTCAGACGAAACGATCGGTCTAAAGATCTCGGACATGACAGCGCCAAACTTCCCAGGCGCTAAGTCAATATGACTCTGACAGTGTCCGCTTCGGTTGACCCGGAGGAAGATGGCTCTGTCTTCGAGTCGAATGCATCATCCAACTCGCCTAAATGCATGAGCTCAATTTCAGGCTCATCCATATTGCGAGTCCATCGCTACAGACGCACCGGATGCATCTGCCGCACGTGGTGACTCACCACGTGGACAAATCGAAACAGGTACTGCCTGTTTCTCACTTGCAACAGCAGACGGATAACCACCATATGCTGAGGCTCTGAAAGTACTTTCTTTGGCTGCACGCATGCGTGCAGTCGCCTTCCTGAGCGCTTCAGCAGCAAATCGCATGGACTTTGACGCCATGCATTGAAGTGAAAAATAAGTTGGAATTTGACCATCTAGTTCATTTCTTTTTAGAGTGATCCAATAGAGATCACATTGTCCCTAAAATTCAATCAACGGGTGATTGACGGTTAAGGGGGGGGTGATGTAAAAGCTAGCCCGTTGTATTAAATTGACTCCAAACGGTGTCAATAGGGAGATTGTCCAGCGTGACAATCTTCTGCCAATATTACCCAAGATAGATAGTTTTGAAGGGATACTATCACCTTAGGATAACATTCATGTGCTGCTCGAAGATTGGTTGGTAAAAGACATATCAACCAAGGTTACCACCAATCGATGCCAGACGCGCTTACTGAGTGGTGAGCAGGTTGTCGTTATACGACAATGCAAATTTACATAGTTAAATAAAGACTGAAGTTATATTGATAGCTTGACTATATTTAGTACAGTTCTCTTTTTACATTTCACTCAAACTTGCTATTTGAGTAGATTAGCTTCCTCTGCATGTACTAGTGTACGTGAAGTTTTGTGGCACCCAAACAAAGGGTTCCCCGTTACAGTAGGCGTATTGTTTTGAGCCTGAATGGTGAAGCTATTTTGACTGTGCGCAAGGTGAATACCGAACCATTTAAATCGTAATTATCTGTGTGTGTCTGCTGTAAAAAGCGTGGCTGCGTGTACCTTACACGTACTAAGTACGATCCAGTCTGTCCTCCTTTCTCGGTAGTTAGGGATATTCAAGTCAATCTTTGGCTAGTTCACTATTGTGACGCGCGAATATCATTGGCTTAAATTGACCAAAGGTGAATATTATCATGTAAGCGAACACTGGACGCTCATAAGTAAAGGCTGATCGCGTCGCATGAGCATAATTCTGGGTTAATTTAGACATTGACAGCATCACATTCCTTCTTCAATCACTGCTGCTGATGTGTGGTGTTTTGCGACTGAACACAGTTCTATAATTCAATTACATAAATCAAAGGGCGGGCTCCAGAGATTGATCTCCTATCTTACAAATACAAGGCTCTCTTTTGTGGTGTTACACTTTGATTGGTACAATACGTTGGATATTGTGTTTGATACTCGCGAGTTATTGTGTCCCGTAGGCCATATTGTTGCAAGCTGTAGAAAACTAAAAACACAGAATAGAAAGGATCTTACTTACGAACGCTTGCCAGACGCGTTTCGGTACGCCACCTCGGGCCTCCTCAGTAGTTTGCTGAATGCCAAGTGAGATATCTCAGGGCAGCGGCCTCTTCCGCTACCACAAGTTTCCCCACATCGAACACCATAGAACTACCCCTGAAACGCACTATTTTAGCTATGTCCATCAGACTTCAGCGATGTACATGTATTACCCGGCTATGTAAGAAGTAGCACTTTTCAACACGAGCCCGAAGGGTGGAATTATCAGAGACTGTGTGCAAGGCAATTGCCATACTTTTAAATCGTACTTACCCGTCGATTCCTCTCTGTGTGTATGTGTGTAAATAACACGGCCAGGTGAAGCTCACACGTAATGAGTGCGGTACAGCCTCTCCCCTCTCATAGGTATGTACGCATAGTCAAAGTCATTCTTTGGAGGAGATCAATATCTGGCACAAGCTTGTGATTGGCCGAAAATTGCTCGAACGTGAATAGGGTCACACGAGCAAATGCTGGACGCCCATAAGCAAGCTGATAACGTTGCTTGAGTACAAAATACTAGGTTAATGCATACATTGACGACATTATAATCGATCTCAAGCGCTGTTGTATAGTGTTTTGCATCATGATTCAGTTCTCCGAACTGAATCGCTTACACCAAAGGGCGTGCTCCAGAATTTTCTACCCCCTTTTTTAATTTGAGTAATACCTAAGGTGACGGAACAAGAGTTCAGCGGTGATCGAGTGATTCCCAGATTGTATTTTTCATTCTGGCTATAACTGGACGTTGCTTAAAAGCCGTTTAAAAGATGACGGACGCTATATCCGATAACTTACTCAAAGTTATACTTAGTTAATCAAACAAATCGGAGGAGCACTTTACGATCCCACTCTTAGCTTATGATTTTGTTAGATTGCGAATAGCCGTAACCTTCATGCATTTAGACTTGATGAGCGCAGCGAGGATAGCTCGATACAACGTCAGTTTTCTATGCGGTAAGTGCAGCAAATACACCATAATTACGATATAAAGGTCATTGTAGGGTCATGGATTCTCTTAGCATAAAAACTAAGCGCAACTCGTAAGTTGAACTGTAATTAATAAGCCTCCAAATAGATATTCTCTACAGTTTTTAAATTTACAGCTCACCAATTTGATCAGCAGAGAGAGGCTAAGCGCTAGCCTCTGTTTAAAGAAGAAGTGCTTTCTGATGCTAATTGATCACTATCTGATGCGTACAACGTAAGAAGGCACTTAACTTTCAAAGAAAAGAATGCCCGTTTCATTCATGACTCATCACCGAAATGTACTTTGCATTTAAAACGTTATTTAAATTTAACTTACCACTATCTTATCATTGGTATGCAAAACTGATGGATCGCTGACTAGGTCGGCAACTAATATCTGCGTTCTTGGTGTAAACTTACGGTAATGAAAACCGACAAGGAAGTTTACTACCACTTGCATTTTTAACTCCATTTATATAGTCGAGCTTGCTCTGAAGTTTGCCCTTTGGTGTAAGCGATTCAGTTCGGAGAACTGAATCATGATGCAAAACACTATACAACAGCACTTGAGATCGATTGTAATGTCGTCAATGAATGCATTACCCTAGTATTTTGTACTCAAGCAACGTTATCAGCTTGCTTATGGGCGTCCAGCATTTGCTCGTGTGACCCTATTCACGTTCGAGCAATTTTCGGCCAATCACAAGCTTGTGCCAGATATTGATCTCCTCCAAAGAATGACTTTGACTATGCGTACATACCTATGAGAGGGGAGAGGCTGTACCGCACTCATTACGTGTGAGCTTCACCTGGCCGTGTTATTTACACACATACACACAGAGAGGAATCGACGGGTAAGTACGATATAAAAGTTTGGTAATTGCCTTGCACACAGTCTCTGATAATTCCACCCTTCGGGCTCGTGTTGAAAAGTGCTACTTCTTACATAGCCGGGTAATACATGTACATCGCTGAAGTCTGATGGACATAGCTAAAATAGTGCGTTTCAGGGGTAGTTCTATGGTGTTCGATGTGGGGAAACTTGTGGTAGCGGAAGAGGCCGCTGCCCTGAGATATCTCACTTGGCATTCAGCAAACTACTGAGGAGGCCCGAGGTGGCGTACCGAAACGCGTCTGGCAAGCGTTCGTAAGTAAGATCCTTTCTATTCTGTGTTTTTAGTTTTCTACAGCTTGCAACAATATGGCCTACGGGACACAATAACTCGCGAGTATCAAACACAATATCCAACGTATTGTACCAATCAAAGTGTAACACCACAAAAGAGAGCCTTGTATTTGTAAGATAGGAGATCAATCTCTGGAGCCCGCCCTTTGATTTATGTAATTGAATTATAGAACTGTGTTCAGTCGCAAAACACCACACATCAGCAGCAGTGATTGAAGAAGGAATGTGATGCTGTCAATGTCTAAATTAACCCAGAATTATGCTCATGCGACGCGATCAGCCTTTACTTATGAGCGTCCAGTGTTCGCTTACATGATAATATTCACCTTTGGTCAATTTAAGCCAATGATATTCGCGCGTCACAATAGTGAACTAGCCAAAGATTGACTTGAATATCCCTAACTACCGAGAAAGGAGGACAGACTGGATCGTACTTAGTACGTGTAAGGTACACGCAGCCACGCTATTTACAGCAGACACACACACAGATAATTACGATTTAAATGGTTCGGTATTCATCTTGCGCACAGTCAAAATAGCTTCACCATTCAGGCTCAAAACAATACGCCTACTGTAACGGGGAACCCTTTGTTTGGGAGCCACAAAACTTCACGTACACTAGTACATGCAGAGGAAGCTAATCTACTCAAATAGCAAGTTTGAGTGAAATGTAAAAAGAGAACTGTACTAAATATAGTCAAGCTATCAATATAACTTCAGTCTTTATTTAACTATGTAAATTTGCATTGTCGTATAACGACAACCTGCTCACCACTCAGTAAGCGCGTCTGGCATCGATTGGTGGTAACCTTGGTTGATATGTCTTTTACCAACCAATCTTCGAGCAGCACATGAATGTTATCCTAAGGTGATAGTATCCCTTCAAAACTATCTATCTTGGGTAATATTGGCAGAAGATTGTCACGCTGGACAATCTCCCTATTGACACCGTTTGGTGTCAATATTATGTGACGGGCTACCCCGTTACACCTACGGGACACGATAACCCTCAAGCGTCAAACACAATTTTAACGGTTGTACTAACCGATGTGTAATACTTACGTGATCGTTGTGTTCGTACAAATACATGGTACGACAACAATACTTGCCGTGGTGAATTTTTTTACTGATATGCGCCAACATCGTATACTTGCCAGTCGCTGTCGTACTCTGTGGTGACTAGTAGCGGTCGGCTGCCGTGAATCATTTTTATTATAGTCGCGCTATACCAAGTGAGTTGGTGCAGATATTCATGGAGATGCATCGCACGTCATGGTGCACGTTGTTGTTGTCTGTATTCTGGTAGCATGTAAATGAGCACTGTTGGCCTCCGGCCTTCATTCTATTTATGTGCATTCGGACGCTTTATCATTTCTTCTCCACGTACAGGATCGTGCTGTGTCCTGTCTGACCTACTTCCTCGTCACGATACTTCTCGTTGTGGCTCTGGGTAGCTGGCCTTGTTAACCATTCGCAAATGGAATACTCCTTTGCACCTACTCCTCACAACACTTGTACTAGCGGTTCATTGCATCCGGCGAGTTAATCGTGATGACGGTACGATGTCGGCCGCCCTGGTTGTAACGAGGCCCTATAAAGAAATTGGATGGTTCACTTCCACACACGTAGTCGGCGAAAACGACTGTGTAGATGACAGATGTATACTACCGGTGTAGCGGAGCTACACAGCTCCAAAAGTCAGAGGAAGACTTAACGCTCCGTGAGCAAGTTAGTTCTAAAGAACTAAACTCAATGAGTCAACAAGCGTAAACCTTATGTTCCTTGTTCCAGGGGACCAAACGATTCAGTGAATCGACAGCACTTAGTGCTGAAGAGTAACTAGCTACCTCAAGGAGGTGTTGCTAACTCTCAGTGATCAGTGATCAACGACCAAAGACGCCTCGCAAGACACGTGTCTTTAAGATCAAAAGGGGAACTGAATTTTATTTACATTTAAACCTATAGGATATCTTAATCCTACTATTACCTAATCTAGACACTTATGTCCTAAGTTAGTACAACTAAGATCTCTTCTATTTAGTGGCTTGCACCAGTCAGCCCCCGTAAACCGACTAGATATCCTATATCTCTTTCAGTGGGATATCCGTGTGTCTAAGACACAGGGTACCAGATATCCAACTACGTGTAACCCCTTCACATCGGGGCATGCCTTGCTCTTCTTCGCTCTACTCTTACCAATTTGAAATAATTCCAACAACTTCAAAGCATTGAACTCTTCCAGGCTCCACAGTGTGCACTGCACCGCTTTCTACAACAGCATAATCCAGAGTATCCAGCAAACATACGCCACATCGATACGCAGGTCATCCTGTGGGTTACCCAATAGCACTGGATCTTCCACAACGCAATCAATCGATCGAGCGGGACCTGCTACAGTATGCAAGACCTGGTCGAGCAGTCGTCATCCATGCTGACTGCTCGATATAAAAAAGGCATCGTGCAGTATTATGATCGTACGGGATGCGCACTGATCGCATATCGCAATGGATATACCCCGCGATGGGCCGTGCATGACCAATGCCACGTCGCACTCGCACAACGAAGACAGAGGGCGGGTCGGAAACCTTGTCGGCACCATTTTACCAGCGCAATACCTAGCGCGAGTAACTTCTTACCAGAAGATGAACGAAGGCCTAGAACCAGTCTCTTGCTGTCACAATGTCGATAATTATTTGCCATCCTTCTCCTTCCAATTCAGAGACGATGGAGCTATAAATACTGAACCAGGAGCGCGCAAGGTCGAAGCAGAGGCACCAGTGGGTCGGTCATCCACCCACCCACTCGCTCCCTCTCTTTCTCGACTCGCGTCTCTGTCCATAAATCATCCTCTTCCCACATACTGCACTACACCAACTACTCTACGCTAGTCCACCACCTTACTCTCTCCACTGCACGCTACAACCGCAGCAGCCCCAGGGGTGGCCTGACCTAATACAGCAGCACCTTCTCCCTTGCAGATCCAAAGCGACGACCTCCACACGAGAGCAAACGTGTGTCCTGCTGCAACGCACGCAGCGAAGCTTGCACGGCCTTCGCTTCGTCCAGTCGTGACGACGCACGCGCGTCCAGCGTGGCGCGCACGTCCTGACAAATGAGCGCCACATCGTCCATTGGAAACGCTCTCTCGACCACGAGGATGCGGACGCGCTCCATCGGGTCGAGCCACAGGTCGCTGCGACTGCGACGACTGCAGCCCCACGCCAGCGGCGTCTCCATGTCGGACTCCGAGTCGACGCTCTCGCAGTCGCTGTCCACCGCCTCGACATCGTTGGTAGACGGTAAGACGAGCGAGCACCGGTGGCGGATGGGACGGCCAATGAGACCCACAGGCGGCCCGCCACTCTCTGGCACGACGCTGGCATTGTACCCGACGTGGAACTCCAGGACGCGCACGACGCCCCATCGCACGTGCTTTTTCCTCGTCTCGTTCGTTTCGACTGTGGACGTGTTCATCGAAGTCGGTCGATTGAGTGATCGATCAATTGAGAGATTGAGCGAGTGACGAATTGGTTGATTCCAGTCTCGCGTCTTGTCCCGAGATGGATCGAGTGGGTGCAAGCCGTGGGAGTCGAGCGCTCCAGCAGCAGCAGGTCACAGGGCAATACAAAGTGATAATGAGGGCGCAACTGGAACGCACTTCCAAGTCAAGGGTGTCAACTACTTGACTCCGGTCAGCAGGAGACGGGCCAGTAGTGATCAGACGGGACAGATGACTGACTACACAACCACCACCGACTTGGTTGCAGAGGTCGGTGGCGTCGAGTCGGTGGCACGTTCTATCCTCGAATCGGTGGCGCGAACGGCCGCAACCCCGACGGGCTTCAATAGCTGCCAACAGTCGAGCTGCGAATACTTGAAGGCAGTGCAGCAATCGCAACTATGGAGACTCTGATGCTATGACCACTTTTGTCTTTCTCTTCCCGAGTAGAGTACGTGGACGTCTCCATGAACGCCTGCATGGACGTTTTTTTCTCGCTTGATACTTGATGCCAACAGCTGTAGTCACCGCTTTACATACCTACGTCAGCTGATTTCTTCCACCCTCTGCTCGCGGCTACGCGTGACAAGGCCCAGCTGAGTCAGTGCCACTTTGGCGTGCGTGCGACTTTTGGAGCACATGTGACTGCAGTCATTGGGATAGAGACTTCGAGCAGTAAAGTCTCGGAGCGAAGTCGAGCAACGTGTCAGCGTGCTATGTTTTCGTTTTGTGGCGGTAGCTGCTGCGCTAGCAAGCGATCCGTTCACCACTTCTTCGTCGAAACGCGTGCACTTTGGTGCGTGTCATGCCCGCAGCCTGTGGCAGCAGCCACTGACGTCCGACGGTTGAAGCGAGCTGCCGCCAGGACGATGCAGTCCCACAAGAGCCACCCGTCCAGTCTGACCTGTTGATCCTCGGCACTGGAATTCGGCAACGGTCCAACGCGCCGTTACGTCCGACGCAGTAGCGAACATCGTGGTGCCGTCTGCCGCTCGTAGCCGCTAACGATACCGCTGCAACGGTTCGATCAGAAGCGCGGGAAGTGCGTGCTGGCCGTTGCGATGACCAGAATAAAAGACTTGCAGTGACTTCCCGAAACATGGTCCTTGACCGGCGAACCTCGGAGTCGGATGACAATGAGACGGAGGTGGCGGTAGCAGAGCAGAAGGAACGAACCTGCTATCAACGATTGCTGTCTCAAGTACCATTCTGACCAGCTGCCTCAAAGCTTCGATGAAACGCCCGCGTCAACTGTCGACTGCGAAGATCTCATGAACACGCGGTACTTGTGTGCCGCAGTCCTCAACACCTGAGGCCGCAGCGTGGTGACCCACTCGATGTGGTCGCACAGTTCCAGCTTCTTCTTACATCGTGTGCTTGGTCACGCAAAGCGCCACCAACTAGCCACCGACGGCACACACTTTTGTCCGACCAGCAGACTTCACCGTCTGGGTGTGCAGACGGGACATCGATCAAGCAGCTTGTCTGAACTGACGTGAGTGCGCTTCAAGTTGCCAGGGTCTTTGACGAGTCGCTCCAACGATTGACACGTGTATGACCACTCACCTACAGGCGTGCGATGCTTGATGGAAGTCACTGGATGCAGCAACCATTACTCGCTTTCATCCTGATAATCCACGCGGATCCTATTGTTTTGCTGTCGATGCATGAGCCTTTTCGAGCATAGCGAACGTTAGATGTCTTGATACTGAACTGACCGAGTCTTGTCGTCATATCGACCGAGCTCGTTCGTACTCCAGGTCGAACGTTTGTGGAAAACAAAAGCCTTGGCGATCGAGCGACAGATCACGGCGACGACAACTGGCCATTTTGTCAATGAAATAGACACGTGCTCTAGGTCGTATCTGCAGTCGTGACCAAATCTGTGCCAGTCTCGCTTATGCCATCAAGTCTCATGTATCCACATTTCACTTGGCTCAAAATGGCAATAACGATGATGTCCTTTGAGATGAATTATCGACACAAACATCGAGAATTGGCCTGTTGCCGAATGGATTCTGAGCAGCAACTGTGCTCCATAACACAGCAGCGCTCAGTCGACTACATGTTCAAGCACCTTCACATGGACACGTTGATAGACAGGATATCTTGAGCAGTGCGTGTCCGTACAACAAGGAAACTGACTGTTGCAGCTCTCGTGGGGTAGCGTGTATTTCAGGATACAGTCCATATTGACACCTAGTCGAGTTAGACAAGAATATCCAATACGATCAGTGCTGTTAACATGGCAGAGGCACCAGTCGAATCTCTATAAAGTGACTGCTCCCTGAGATGGTGATCGGGCCAGGTGTCGCAAAGTAGGATGACCGAAGTTGAAGTGTGTTTTTTTTTCATCTTGTTCACTGTCATTAGATCGTGCCGCGTGGAAATGTGCGCTTGTAGATCCGGCAAAATAAGCCAATTCAACTCCGACAGCACAAACGAGTTTGACCAACGTCACATCACTACAAAACGCTTTGACGAGCTATTCACGTGAGTACGCAGCTGAATGAGCGCAGCAATACCACCCCTTCGAGTAGAATACCATCCATCCGTCGCTTGTCACTGGTACGTAATAATGGTTGCTTGATCTAAAACAAGGATGGCTTACTTTGGTATTGAGAAGAGTAAGATGGTGAAAACGTTGTCACTGACACATCAAAAAAAGGATGTAAAAGTCTATCGACGTAAATATACATCTTGCGACAAGGCTCGAGGAAGAGGCAGAAGACGGCGTCTTGCAGGGGAGTGAAGGTCGCCTGTATCCAGTGTAAATGAAACGTGTGGGTCGTTCCGTTCTCAGCGTTTTTTGGGCTGACTTCTCCGCAAGCAGATACTTACCGCTGTCAAAGACCAAAAATATCTAGTGATCCTGCAAAGAACCGACGCAACAAAGAGGAACTGCCCACCTACACTTGGTTCAAACAGGATAACAGTTGCAGATAAGTCAACAGTAACGTTTTGTCAGCTGAGATGCGCCGTAGCGCAAGGTCATGAGAGATCTCTGCCGCTGATTCGATGTCATACGTATGAATGGACTTTGGGAGAGCGTATCAGCGTTACAACTCGTTCAGTACTTCAACCCTCTGTTTACAATCGAATATCCGCACAGTAGATGCACCCGGTCATTGCGTTATTGTTGGGTTTTGCGACGAGATGCGTTCGGCTTATCGATTTCACGCAAAACTCAATTTATGTTACGAGTCATGTTAGCATGGTTCTGGTTCGTTTAAAGAAAGGAATCGAGCAAGCTAGACGATTTCATGTTTCCGGGTCAATTACATTCTTTATCATGCCTTGCCATTCATCGACAGCTACAGCGCCTAACAGTTTCCCTTCGCCGTAATGATATTGATCTTTGGTGCCATAGATCAACAGCTACAGCGCCTAGCAGTTCCCCTTAGCCGTGGAATGCACCGAGTGCTCTATTTATCGAATAATCAGCACGATACTTGACACGGAAGGCTTTACCATCCGGGCCGAATTCGGCATTTGCAAATTTGCTTTTCCGACCGAACTCCCATTTTTTCAATTTCACTGCCTTAAATAGAGCAGCGATTCAGTTTTATGCGCATTATCCACAAGTGTGTTGGTCGACGCACTGATCATGTGGCTTTGGAGTGCAGACTTGTGAGGTTTAATGTTATCATGCGGCTTAGTTGTAGATCGAAACTTAGTACACACCGCAATTCATGAGCTACCACGTGCTTTGTGGGTGGCTGATGTGGCTTGCCTACAAGGCTAAGGAACCGTCGTTGCCTCATTTCATAAAAATAAGCTTGCGCGAACAGCCTAGAGTGTAGTGCAGCGTTGGCTACGAATAGTTTGGCCTGATCGATTCCACATATTACTGAATTACATACGAGTCGCCAGATGGACGGAAAGGTTCACGCAGGTCGATGAGATCATCACAAGGACGTAGAAATAGGTGTTGATCAAACTGTAAAACGGCAATTTTCTCATTTTAATTTTACTTACTCTGGATCGCCATTTCGACAAACTTCACAGGATCAAATAGTATATTGCTTCAGCGGCGTGTTTGTATTGTAATGCTGCGAGGCTTAATGACATTGTCAGAAGCTTGCTTACCATTTATTCTTTAGTCGGACGTGGTAGGATGGACGGATCAATGTTGTATTACGTTCCAAGATGCACCGTTTTGACTTATCTGGTGTGCTACCAGCTACAGCAATAGGCCGAGGTGGGGATTTGTCGTTCACGCTAATAAAAAGGTTTACGTAATCTCTTCTAATTCATGCCAAAAGCTGGGTGTCATTATAGTGCAGAGCAGGACGTCGACTACGACGGAAAAAAGCTGTTTTGCAGAGAACGTTTTCATTTAAAATGAAGTAGCGAAAATCAAGACTATTTAGATCCGCAATCTTTTTACTGAACCTGCACGGCCCGCAGCGGTTTGCAGCCACACGTCTCAAATAAACCTTTATCGCTTTAAATGATAATTATTGCCAGTTTTTTTAAGATGCAAATGTGTATATCATTCTATACTTATTTAAATTTGCAAAAGTGAAAATAAATTAAAAAAATTAATATAAAAACAAAAAAGACTTTCAAATATTTATTTATTTCTCATAAAAATATCTTAATATCATATAAATTATTTAAATAAATATCAAATTATTTATTATCGATACAAGTAATTTCGAGCAGAGCTTTATTGGATATAAATGAAAAGAAAAACAACAAAATATATGTTTATAATTATTCACCTTGTGTATTAGAAAAATCAATCAATTTAAATTAATTCTTATCAAAACAACTCACCAACTTATAAAAAAAACTTGTAATTCTGATTAATAACGATCATGTTAAATTTACATCTCCAGAAAGCACAAAACAAAAAGAGAACCGCTGTTTGACGCTGCGTTCTTCACATGACATTTGTAAAATTTCGGGTGCCAACTGTGTTCGCGTTGTAGGCTATTTTTATCGGGACGCAGCATTACAAGATCAAATGTACTAGTCAGGATTCATCATATTTGCCGCAAAATGTTGTTATCAGTCGTAACACCGCTTTTCGTAGGTGCACGAATCGTGGGACTCATGGAAAGACAAATCGAATGTACTGGAAACATCGCAATGGTCATTTTGTCTGCATCACATAACTAAGAACTGGTGCTGTGCACGATAGCCGCTGATGCCCTTGCCATGGTTTATCACAAGTGTCGCGCAAGCAAATGCAACACAAACCCTTTTTCAATCCTGTAGCTGCTGATGTGGCGCTTTCAGCTCCTGCGTAAGTAGTGGATCACACAAATCAATCCTGCACACAAGGAACAAAGTAACTAACTTGATCTGGATGCTACCGCAGGTATATCGCCTGCTTAAACGAGCAAGACTTTGTGTTAAAACCCGACACCATGTCTACTCTTTCTGATAAGCCGTTATGAATAGCAGTAACATTAGTTGCTTCGATGACGTAAGCCGTCTGGCCAGTAACCGCGTTAGGATGTTCTGATGACGTGTATTGCGTACGTGCGGCTAAAATGACATGGCAGTTTCACGGCAGAAATATGTATCATCTCGGGATGTTTGATGCGCAGGAGAATGTAGCGTATGTTTAGTATGAAATGATGTTTGCTGCCAGATTGGATCTTTGATGTAAACGATCATGTTGAAGTGCACTTCTTGCGAGGACGGTTCGCGTGGCACAGGACACGAAGCTATTTTGATTCTTGAACACACTTGCATCTTTGTTTTTTCTACACTGTCTCGCCAGCTCATACCAATTTGCATATTGGCACAAGTACAGCGAGGCATGTGCTATACACGAGTTTTCATGAATCATCAGCGTCTCCAGCAGAAGACATTTGACCGTAAACGATACGTTAAATGGGCGTGAGAAATGCTGGCTTGCAGCCAAGCGTTTATGCTAGGCTGCAGGCCAGCATTTCTCACGCCCACGGTAAATAGTTGTCCACGTTACCCTTGTTGCCATTTATATTTTCTTCAGATTTACACGTCACAGCGGCAGCGAATCGAGAGCAGTAAGACACTTACGAGGGTGTCACAGAACGAAGCGCTGTGGGATGCGACATCGTCAAGCTAAGCGAAGATGTAGGCTATGCACCGCACGACAACAACATATCTCACCAAATCTTGCCAAATTAAGAAAAAGTGCTGTAATTAGTATTCAGATTAAGCAGCCCACAATATGGCCAGACAATATCTCTAACTTTACTCCTTTAGAGCACCAAGCTGTGAGCCTCGTCACATGTCATCAGCACCATTGCGACGGAAAAATGAGTAAAATTGGCCCAAGCGTTAGCCACTATACACTTACAATCGTGCAAAGGTACAATCGTGCAAAGGTACAATCGTGCAAAGGTACCTGAGTTATACCAGTGACTTTGTTTTCTACATTGTGTTAGAGCTTAGTCACACTTCAACTTTTATAACACTCACCTCAACTTCGTTGGATCCAAATGCGGCAATTGTCGTGCGAGTGCTTAGCGTCATTTAATAGTAAAACGTGGGTCCGTTGATGTCTCTCATTGTCAGGCGAAATCCACACGAAACATTGTTCTCTAGCGGCTCGTTATCATCACTGTTGCGTGTGCCCTTCTTTCTAGGTTACCAGCTTACATCGATCTGGTTGTTCGATGCGCTCCAATCAAAACATCCATTCATTCAGTCCATCAACATCAGCAGCCAAAAGCAGCCATGAATTTTCACACCTTTAGTGATAGCACCTCAGCGTATTGTGGCTGGAAATCGACCGTCCGTCATGGCATCGTCTGCTGCACTTCACGACTCCAGAGGTATTTGATTATCTCACGCTGCTGTGCACTATCCGACTGAAGATAGTCCTTCTGCACCACGGTATCTTGCATCAAGTACGTCAACGCACTGCCAAACTTGACAAGGTACGGCGCAATGTCTGCATGCCACATCTTTCCGTCCCACGCCACTGGCGTCATCTTCGTCTGCGTCGTCGCAGCATGCAAGTGCTCAACGATCTCGCCTTCTTGAGCTCCAAGAATAAACAAATACGTCTGCAATTGAGCGACATCATACTTGGGCAATGGTGACAAGAACTTTCGGAGCCGATTTTTCACTTCAATGACTTTGCCATCAGCTCGTCCATCGATTTTTCCGCCTACACTTACGGTGAAAGTCCCATGTGTCGCGACCTTTCGCTTGGCAAACTTGACGTTTCGGTCATTTACGACAACACGTTCCTTTTTCTCATACGCTTGAATACCTGCGCTTTCATGTTTCACCCCAAACTCTTTGTGCATGGACGACGTGACGAACTGAACCACGTCCGACTTGACGTCAAGGGGAGTGGTAGTCGGTAATGATTGCACCAGTTGAGCTTGAGCTTGTGCCACCTGTTGGATCGTGTCAGCTTTCGAGGCCTTTTGAAGTAGCTTTTCAATGGCTTGGGCGACCCCCAAGTCCTGGACAATAGTTCGCATCTTTTCTTCCTGACTGGGGAGGACGGACATAGCGAGATCTTCTTGCAATGCAGAGACTTGTCGCGGATTCGTACGACGCCAGACGTTGAGAAAAACGTCTTCGATCGTACGATACGGATTCAGAGCACTTATAACAGGCACTTCACTTGCAAAGATCATGATGTTGGAGCGCTTAAGAGCCTGTTTCATGGTCGTAATTGCAAGGCGAGGAAGGAGTGGACGAAGCTGATGTAGTGTTTGTGGCTGCTACCAAATCTCGGGTCTCGCGTGACATAATATTGTGACGTATTTGGGTGTGCACTGAGTTTGGTGCACTAATTTATGCATGAGCAGTACATAAAGCACTTGGCGTCTGTATGGATGACTCATTATTATGCGGTGGACCTGTGAAATAGTAGACCCTGAGCACTGGTTGCATTTGGAGAACGGTGACCAGGATAAGATAGCCAAATGTGCATGACTTTGACTTAAAGGCTGGCCATACTATCGTAATAGATGCAAGCAGGACATGCACAGGAGAGCTGTCGTCTTCCGCGCCGTGGTATGTGTTCGATTATGCCAGTGTTGGTAGATGCTCGAAGGAAGTCTGAAGAGTTATAATAAAAAGATTCTGCCTTTTTTGCTAGATTTTTCATAACGCTGAATTGACTTTGCATCAATCCGTCTTGCGTTTCTCATCATTCTACCTAGCAATTTCCATAATTCGTTCTAGCGCTTCCTATCATTCGAAATTGCCGGCCGTTACTTCAACTGCTTCATACGCCTTTTCAGGTGCATTAGTATCATGAGCAATGTTAACTTCTAAATTTCCTACTCGGCTACGACTTACCTTCCTTGTCAAGGTGTATCAGATTGCGCATCCATACGAGTTGCGTGGGTCAAAAACCTTCACGAGTAAATCAGCGAGCAAAACTAGCTTCGATTTCACGTGTACCGGGGTAGCCCGTTACATGATAT
This sequence comes from Peronospora matthiolae, assembly GCA_921007115.2. Taxonomy (NCBI): domain Eukaryota; phylum Oomycota; class Peronosporomycetes; order Peronosporales; family Peronosporaceae; genus Peronospora; species Peronospora matthiolae. The sequence goes on along the minus strand of CAKLBY020000058.1, from coordinate 14,441 downwards.
TGACACCAAACGGTGTCAACAGGGATACTGTCTAGCATGACAATATCCTACCAATATTATCCAAGATGGATAATATTAAAGGAACATTATCCCCTTTTTTGGATATAATTCATGTGCTGCTCCAAGATTGGTTGATATAAGGCATATCAACCATAGATTACCACGAGTCGCTGCTAGACGCGCGCAATGAGTGGTGAGCAGGTTGTCGTCATATGACGACGTAGTTTAATATAGTTAGATATAGACTGAAGTTATATTGATAGCTTGACTATATTAAATGCAGTTTTCTTTTTACTCTTTACTCAAGCTAGCTGTTTGAGTAGATTAGCTTCCTCTGCACGTACTAGATTACTTAAAGTTTCGTTGCAACCCAAACAAAGGGTGCCCCGTTACACCTGGTAGAACTTCGTAGTCCGTCCAACGACTACTTAGTGTCCGTTCTACATGAACATGTTGAACGTTGAAGACGACAGATATCACGTCAAAAGTCAAGGCTACTTTCATCTGAGTGACTTAGAATGGGAGGTAGTCGGCCGCATGAGTGTGCTCATGGGAAAGCCCGCCATTAGTGGCATGTTGGAGTCTCTAAGCAGAGACCAGCAACATGCTGCTATCAACAAGTTCCTACAAGGGGAACTTGCCGTCGAACGACAGAAGATAGCCTTGCTACAGCAGCAAGGCTCTCATCAGTCAATGGTCGGACCGACGCACATGCGTCAACCCGAAACCATGAATATTGATATCTGAAGGTACAAAGAAACCGATGAAGATTCCCTTTTGAGATGGTTCGTCGAGTAAGACGATGCCATCAGGTCCCATCACATCGAGGGTGACGAGATGCAAGTCATCTTCGCCCTGTAAAATTTGACAGGACGAGCAAAGACTTGGGCCTTATGGCTCAAGTTTCACGACCCAAACTTGTTTGAGTCGTTGGAGATCTTGAAGTCTCGGCTTAAAGAGACGTTTGAGCCGCCAAGAGCCGAGTTCAGAGCACGCTCTGCACTCTTGAGGCTCAAGCAAGTTAAGCGTGACGTGCACGCTCACGCACAACGCCTGCGCTACCTTGCGAGTAGCGTTACAAAAAGCCCTGTTGATGAGCATACGCTCATCAACGTGTTCATCTACGGTCTTGTAGATGGACCGGTGAAGGCCTACATGTTCCAAGAGAACTTCCATACCCTGGAAAAGGCGATAGCGTGTGCGAAACAAGAAGACTTCAGCCTGAGACAGTCTCAGGCTAACTCGTCAAACTATCGTCCGACGAGACGACGGGAAACAGCAGGTCCCGAACCGATGGACCTCTGTTACATCGAGATCAAGAACTCTCGCTCTCTGAGTTACAAGCGAACGGCAAGATGTCATCGCTGTCAGGAGATTGGACACTACACTCATGAGTGCAGTGTCTTAAGCACCGCATCACGTCCGAAAACAGGACGTGATGACCGCCGTTGGCAAAGGAAGGGTCCAAGGCGTGGGTCCGACCATGTCTCGAAGCCGCGACAGCAAGTCGGACCGCCAAAAAAGGTCATGTTCAGTAGGGGCGGAGAACCCTGCTGGTTCAGCAGCGTCAAGAGGGTTTGCAGAAAGCTTGGCGAAGACTGCTCCCAACACGTAGTCTCTGTGTGTTACTGCTCTAAGTGATGAGGAGTCTCATATCACTTTGAAGATCGAAGTGACAAGTGGAATGTCATTTCGCGTCCTAGCTGACTGTGGTGCGTCGAACAGTTTCATTCGACGCCAGTCGCTAAGGGTCAGTGTACTCAGCTATGTTGAGCGAGAGTTTCCTTTAACGAGGATGACGGTGTGCCCTGCTACAGGCGCATCCGTATCAGTGGACAAACGTGTAGTGGGAATCCACTACACGCTAGAAGAAAAGCAGTAAGATGATGACTTCATCGTACTAGATTTGGGTACAATTTTGATGTCATCCTCGGTCTTTCATGGCTTTGAAAATACCAGCCATGGGTTATCTGGCAGCATCGATCCGTGAAGATGCCTGCCGTTTGTTTATCAGATGGCCATTTGATGAAAGTTTTGGAGCGTCCACAAGCGTGTGGATGTACTACGAGTGAGTGCGATGGCCTCACTTGTGGTACGGTCTTTAGTACAACTGCACAAGATCACAGTATAGAAGGCCACTACATTGTGGAACCAGCTTCCGGCACCTGTGTAGAGACACAGGCTGCGCCAAAGGTTCACCACTCGAAGAGATCGAGTGGACTGGAACACGGATGCACACCAAGAAGGGTGCATCCAATTAGAGAAATTGGTGTTGTTCAGGCTGGACAACGCGTTAAAGCGAGATCGACTATCAGAGAGTCAATCGTAGAGCAAGCCCGATCGACTGAAAGAGAGTCGATCGAACAGGACGTGACTGTGGTAGTACACCCACAGTCAGTACATGTATTGTAAGAACGTTTTAGCGTTCCTGATAGCAATAACTCCCGAGAGAGGAATGTTGAGGGTTTGGATCCGCAACCACCTGCGGATGTGTTTTCCCAGGAAATCGCCGAGACAGTGAATATCTTGGTGAATGACGGATCAAGCGTAGGTGCGTATACACTTGATTCTGGTTACAACTCCGAAGTCAGCTTTGGAGGTAGTCAATTTGTCAACGCTAGAATCTAAACGATTCTTGCGAGATCTGCTTAGTGACAAGATCAAGCAGATCTGCGTGCTCGTCACAGAGGACGAGTACGTCGCCGATATTCAGTCGGCACAAGTGTTTACTGAGAACGAACGAGTTTTTCAGCAGATCATCGATGGACGAGAGTGTCCTCGGTGAAAAGACCCGGATTGAGCGATACACGTATCAATCTTGAGAATTTTTGAAGACAAATTCTTTGTATAAGGTTTTAGTCGAAAGCCGGGGATGTTTCCCCTGAATCCGTGCCATTCGAGCTGCCCAAAAACAAAGGAACTCGGCATGAGATCGAATAGAAACCTGGTTCGAAATACTGTGTCATGAAGCAGTGGCCACTGCCTCGTTAACAGGTAACAGCGATCGACAAATTCTTTGCCAATCGATTAGCGGCTAGTCATGTGAGGTAATCCACATCTTCACACAGCTCATCGACCTTCTTTGTGCGAAAGTCCGCAGGAGGGTGGCGGATAGTGCACGCGTTCAACAAATTGAACGCTGCAACGGTACCGTCTCAGACGCCGATACCGAGGAAGGACGTCACTATAGATGGTATGGCAAAAAGTACCATCTTTTCGTCCGTGGATCGGATGGATGTATTCTATCAGATCCTCATGCGTGAACGGGGCATCCCGTACACTGCAGTGAGCACTCCCAGTGGTATGCTCTGGGAGTGGCTAGTGATGCCACATGGGCTAAGTAACGCCCCTGCAACATTTAACAGAGATGTCAAAAATCTGTTGCGATAGGTGCGAGATTTCGCACTGAGTTACTTTGACAATGTCTTTGTCCACCGCAGAGCTATGGATGGAAAGACGGACGTGGGGGTCCATAGAATCCACGTCCGGAAGGTTCTTGTGCTTATGCGAGAGCATAAGTTGTTCGCGAACCTCAGGAAGTGTATATTCGCAGCGAACGTAATACCACTTCTTGGCTGCATCGTGGGTAAAAACGGTGTACGCCCTGATCCGGAAACGATCAAGGCGATTAGCGACTGGCCTGTGACAGTCGACGTCAAGGGACTTCGAAAGTTCCTCGGCCTGGCGGCGTAGTTGCACAAGTACTCGCGCAATTACACCGAGACGACTGTACATCTCACTCGTCTGCTAAAGAGACACGAGAGGTAGTCATGGAGTGCTGAGTGTCAGCACTCCTTCGAAGATATCAATAAAAGCTTGGTGCAATCGCCTGTGTTGGCAATTGCAGGTCAGGATAGGACATTTCATGTGGTCTGTGACGCCAGGAATTTTGCAATCGGCTGCGCGTTAATGCAGCACGACTCAGACGGCGACGAGTGCTTGCAGCTGACACGAAATTATCCGGTTCATGACAAGGGACTCCTTGCCATGAAATAGGCACTGGCCAAGTTTCGGGTATATCTCTTAGGAGATAGGCCCTTCATCGTTTATACCGACCATGCGTTGTTACTCACGGCCGTGAACAGTTTATACCCCTCGCAACAAATGGCAAGGTGGCTGTCTTTCTTCGCATAGTACAACTTCTCCGTCGAGTATAAAACAGGACGACTTAATGTCGTCTCTAATGCTCTTTCGCGCCGGCCCGATTTCAAGCCGACTGCTACCAGTAGGGGTGATTCCACTGTCGCGACACTAACAGTGAGTGTTCCGTCGTCGACTCTGCCCGATGACGTGCGACAAGCATAAGCAGAAGATGAGCCTCTTCTGTGGTTGATGGATTACGTATCCAATCCGTGTAGTCAAGCTTTGAAAAGCTTGTCGTCTCAATACCGCTCTTCAACCGAACGGTATTCTGTCCGTGATGGACTGCTGTACTATACAGCAGTCAACGGCGACACACCTCGTGTATTCGTTCCGTCTCATAATGATTTGCGATTGCGCATCATTTATGAGTGTCACGATGCCCCAACAAGTGGACATCGCGGTAGAGAAAAGACTTACCTCATGGTGAGTCGTGACTTCTACTGGCCCCGCCAGTATGAGTTTGTGCGGAAATACATTCGCGCTTGCGAAGTTTGTCAACTGATGAAGCCTAGTCCTTCATCCCGTGCACCCTTGCAGCCTCCACCTATTCCGGCAGAGTGCTGGCGGTCCGTATCGATGGACTTCTTCTCTTTGGGTTTTCCAAAGACGTTCACAAGAATACTGGTATTCTTGTGTTTCTTGACCGATTCAGCAAGACGGTCCATCTTGTTGCTGTACTGGAGTCAATCACAGCCCAGGGCTGTGCTCGTGTCTTCTTCGGTACTATCTTTCGACTTCACCGGTTACCACGTAAACTCGTGTCTAAGAGGGACCCCCGCTTTACGGCGGAGTTCTGGCAATCCGTGTTCCGTTCACTTGGAACACGTTTGACGATGTCAACTTCTGACCATCCTAAAGTAGATAGTCAGACGGAACGCGTCAACCGCGTACTCGAAGAGATACTTCGATGGTACGTCCACTCGTTTGCGAGTTGGAGTGAATTCTTGCCGATGGCGGAATTCGCCATCAGCAGATCGGTGCATGCATCTAGCATATAACCGGTGAAGTCGAAAGATAGTATCGAAGAAGACACGAGCACAGCCCTGGGCTGTGATTGACTCCGGTACAGCAACAAGATGGACCGTCTTGCTGAATCGGTCAAGAAACACAAGAATACCAGTATTCTTGTGAACGTCTTTGGAAAACCCAAAGAGAAGAAGTCCATCGATACGGACTGCCAGCACTCTGCCGGAATAGGTGGAGGCTGCAAGGGTGCACGGGATGAAGGACTACGTTCTTCGTGAATGGCCTATTTCATCCACGTTTACCCACCTTCTTAGAGTGTGAATCTAGTTTAGGGGGGCGGACTCGCTTGAACGAAAACCGGTCTGGTTTTTTCTCATCACACATCGACAATGGTGTCGGCGTAATGGATGCCGATGTCGATCACATCGACATCGATGATGATGATGGTGACGACGATGCTGGTATATTCAGCATCGCCAATGACTGCCAAAATGAGGACGATTACGCCCTCACTGGACACGACAACGTCCTTTTAGCAGTGTACACAAAGCGCACTGCTGTAAACAAGGATGAATCAGCAGAGGAATTTCTGATGACTCGCGAAGAGGTTGTCCGCTTCGCTCAAGACTATGCTGCAGATGCAATGGATAAACAGAAAATTAACGCGGACAAGCATGGAAGAGCAAGTGTTCTTTCACTGAATGGAAAAAACCTAGTTTTACTGTCAACATAAATCTGCCAAAACAAGCAGTGACAAACGTGATCAGCAGCAAAATGCTGCCCCAGTACATCGGTCCATTTCGTGTATTGCGCCGCATGGGCAACTCATAAAGATCGAACTGCCTCTTGGGATGCGTACGCATCCTATGTTTTACGTTTAAGGTCTTTGCCCTTACTATCAGTACGAGCCCGTTTCGAGAGGCGAAGGAACCTCCACGGTCATAAGCAGAGGACACCTTCGAGTGGTCCCGTTTCTACGAGCCAGTCTGGTTGACTAGCAAAGCAACCTGCTCACACAGTTGAGCGATGTCCTGACGAGTGCAGCCAGCTCATCACGAAGGGAACGAGTCGAACATTCGTTCTCCAGTTGCATGAGCTCAAACGCGGCACGATCGTTCAAACGATCGTGCGCTAAGGATTTGCAAATATCACTAACAAGGTCATGGAGCTCATAACGCCAAGTCCGTTCATGAGCCGAGTCGTCGTGTAACTGATCGATTACACGGTTCAGTTCCTGAACATCAAGCTGATACGACCCCCGAGACGGTTCAGGTAGTCAAAACTTTCTGGTGGAGCGTATTTTGAACTACCGCGATGTGAATGGCATCCGGAAGAGTTACCTCGTCCGCTGGCGTGGCTATCCATCGGCCGGGGACAGCTGGAAGCCTCGTGCCCAGCTAATTGTTGATGTCCTGGGTCTCTTTGAGCAGTTTGACGAAACCCACCCGCTGCGTTCGAAGAAGGGCCGTCGGAGAACGACCTCCCCAAACGCAAGTACAGGGATTGCAGAGTTTTAAACCCTTCGGCCATCTCGTAAGAGATCGCGCCCTCCATTAGGGATCATTAGGAAGGTAGGCCTCCCTAGGGGCATGATTCGAGTTGTCCAGGCAACTTGGACTCGAGTGACCCCAGAAAGACAGGGTAACCCTGCCTCTCTTGACAGTCGGTCCAATTGTATCGTACACCGACTGGGTTGCGCTATTCAAACCTGATGTAATCTGAATCTAGTTTACCGAGCCAGGCATCATGGCCAATGCACGTCAATGTTATGGATGAAGACATTCCATCCCTGCACCAAGGCCTTACCGTCTCGAGCACAGTTGTCATTGTACCATCGATGCTTGAAAAACACATCAGTGAAGAATTCTTCCTCAGCACGGAAAGTTTCCGTGCTGGAATTAGGAGGATAGATTCTCCTACAGTCGAACAACGGGATTCGATCCCGTTCGGTGGTCATTCCGGCCACTCGATCTAACTCTTTGGATGATGGCATCCAAGGAGAATCCACTTGAGGAGCATGGCGAAGGACATTGCGGTCCCTGTACTCTTGAGTGGTGTCACATGAGCACTGGAACCAGTGGCAGCTCAATCCCTCGAGGCAGTTCTTTCGTGTTGACGTAGGGTCGTCACCACCCTCACTACGCGTCCTTTTGTAATATGGACGTGAGTGAGACGGGGATTCGTCCGACGAATCGCTCGGTCCGAAGATGTCAGACATGATGCCACCACGTTCCCCAGAGCCAGACAACCTGGCTCTTGCAGTGTCCGCCCCGGATAATACGGAGGAGGCAGGCGCCACCTTCGAGTCGGATGCATCATCCGACTCGCCAGAATAGATGAGCCTATTTCAAACTCATCCACGTTGCGAGTCGCGACACCCGCTGCAGACGCAGCGGATGCATCTGTAGCACGTGGTGACTCACCACGTGGAATTTTCGCAACAGGCACTTCCTGTTGCTCGCTTGCGACACAGGCGAAGAATCGCCTGTTGCTGAAGCAAGGGAAGTACTCTCTTCGGCTGCACGCATGCGTGCAACCTCCTTTCTGGCTGCTTCGGCGGCACACCGCATGGACTTTGACACCATGCGATGAATTGGAAAATGAGTTGGAGTTTGTACAACAAATGCTCCCCTTCCTAGAGTGGTCTAACGGTGATTACCCTGTCCCAATCAATTCAATTCAATCAACGGGTGATTGATGGTTAAGGGGGTGATGTAGCGGGGTAGCCCGTCACATGATATTGACACCGAATGGTGTCAATAGGGAGGTTGTATAGCGTGACTATTCCCTGCCAATTTTACCCGAGATAGGTAACATCGAAGAAATATTATACCCTTGTGTAGGAAGATATTCACGTGCTGCTCAAAGATTGGTTGATAAAAGACACATCAACCAAGGTTACCACCAATCGCTGCTAGACGCGTGTAATGAGTGGTGAGCAGGTTGTCGTCATACGAAATGTAGATTAACATAGTTAAATAAAGACTAAAGTTATATTGATAGCTTAACTATATTAATACAGTTCTCTTTTCACCCTTTACTCAAACTAGCTGTTCGAGTAGATTAGCTTCCTCTGCACGTACTAGTGTACGTGACGTTTCGTGTCATCCCAAACCAAGGGTGGCCCGTTACAATTATCGTCTTCACGCCCGCTAGTGAAATGTAGACATCCTCTGCAGGCGGTGCAAGCATTGTCTTTGTTTCTATCCAAGTTCAATAGCGCAATGTTCCTGGTCACACCCTTCTCTGTTTAAATGTCGCAGTGCTGTTTTATTTGGTAATCTAGATTTTATGCATTTACGCTACAATTTGTGGCAAATTTTATATTTACACAGTTTGGGTGGGTTTGTTTGCATCGAAGGGTGGGTGTCGCACATTCTACTTCCAAAAAAAACTTTTCAATTCCCTAGCATTAGCTTTTGCGAGTTCGGCATTCACTTTGCGCAGTCACAAATAGCTTCCCCCGTGGGGCTCGCAATCACTCTAATTTTATCTAGTGTTCGTTTACACGAAACAATGGACGAAGCCACTATTACAGCGCCTTCTGTTAGCGCCACAGCCGCTCTATCATTCACGACTGATATGGATGAAGAATCCAAGAAGCTGATGGACGGCGTAAGTGCGTGCGTGTTTTTACCGCACGTCATAAATTGACGCTATATCATCGTGATAAGGGAATTCTATTCTAACGCTCTAACGCTAAAACGTGTAGGAACGGTCGTGTATTTTCGAAGTGCGCATTGAGCAAGCCGATCTTTGTCGTCAACGGGGCTCGACACAGTTCCAGGCTGGAAATACAGACGAGGCCGTCAAGTGGTACGAACGTGCTCTTTATCACGTGGACTTTGATGAGGGAACGTGGCATTTTGAGGTGCGGTAAAAAAGATAACGATAACATGACCAGTTAGAGATCTGTAAAATAGAGTCAGAGGCTAACGTTATCGCTTTTGTGAATTGTTCGTTGTGCCCTATACAGTTTACTAACAAGAATCGAGCCGATGTGAACGTGGTACGGCTGCCAGTGTACTTGAATCTTGCAGCTTGTTATTTGCTGCAAGGAGCGCCAAAAGATGGCGAGCCGGACTTGAAGTTGTTGGCGAAGGTGGTTGAAAACGCGGATTTGGCACTTGCTATTGATCCGAAAAATGATAAAGCACTCTATCGTGGTGGACGTGCGTTATTGCTTACGGGAGATTTAGATAGAGCAAAGGAGAAGCTAACTAGAGCTGCTAAACACCACCCAACGGATGGAAATATCCGTAAAGCCATGATGATGTTGAAGGAAAAAGTGGCAGAAGACAAGAAGGAGGAAAAGGTTCGCTGGGGTGGCAGGCTGCTTGGTAAGGACGAGGAAGTCGAGAGTAAAACTGCTTACAATCAGCGTCCGTTGCAGCTGAAGAAAACTTCCGAGTCCAGTCACGCGCTGTGGATGTTTGCCGTTGTGCTCATCGGTATCGCCTTGGCTCTGGGTCAACTAAGTTTCGTGGAGTAGCTGAGGTGCTGAAGACGCTAAAAGCGGCGCAACGTCGCTTGACAAATTCATCCGGCTCCTATGGTTGTCAAAAATCGTATATTGTTCGCCATGCCTGAAAAGACTAGCGTCTACAGATACTTGTCAAGTACGTTCGTGCATGTGGAGATGCCTCTCTATGTACTTCTTCGACGTCATGGACTCCTGGTCGTTGTGCACTTGACGTAACGTCTTCGTGCGTCAAGTTCATTCTTTCGAACGATAGATTCGCGCTGCATGGTGCTTATCGTCATAGGTCGCAAACACAGCTGTGCAAAAGCACTGCTGCTCGTTGCATCTTTTCGTCCATCTCTTAACAAGCGTGCGACGAGCCCTGTATGATCAAGAATTTAAACGCACCGAGGGCATCTTACGGCAAACAGCATCCCGATTCTAATGCCGACCTGCATGACCACTCGTCACTTAAGTAGTTGCCACATCACCCCAATGATCGGAATTTTGAAGATCAACAGGGGCTGACCAGACGTCTCGTCGATGTGCATCCGAGCTTCCGTATATAGCTGCCGTCCGTGGATGCTGACCAGACGCTCAAAAATCTCCTGGCCTGCCAACGTATCACGCTGCCAAGGTTGCTGCATTGGCTTGTCTTACAGACCGTACTCGGTCGAACCATCCTGGCATTCGGTCTCGCGCATCTCCAGCTCTTCGGAACTGGACAACGTTATAGATCCGTTCGCATGATCTCGGGTAAATGATTCGGTTGTGGCTTGCTCAACTGCGAGACCATTGTATGTGCTGCGCTTGGTATGTTTATTCCGGTAGCGAGGATCATGTCGATGTATCGACCGACGACGGAAGACGGCTGTTGCATGGCTATTGCTAGCATCTAGTAGTGCTCTACGACGCTTCTCGTAGGCATCCGGATCCAAATGCTTCCAGCGTCGACACAGTTGAGATTTAGTGCGACCACTTAGCTCAGCAGCAAGTCTGGGCCAGAGTCTGGATGAATTGATGCCCCACTCACGCACTCGTGCGAGAATGATATCATCTTCCTGCTTGGTGAATTTACGGAACGACAAGTCCGGGTTCATGCAATTTGTGTATCGGTCTCGAAGCGCTGGCTGCGTTCGTCCAGGCACATGATGGCAAATATCATTCCACGGCACTTGGTCGTGATTGAACTCACTGCCTTTCGGCACGTACGCACGGAGTGCAAGCAGCAGTCTTCGATCTTCGATCAGTGAAAACTTGCCTCGCCGAAGACCTGGAGCAAGCGAGAGCTGCCATCGATGGCGGATCTGTTCGGACACACGGCCATCCAGTAAATCCGCAATCACGTTCCACTTTTCGCCAAACACCGGGACAGCTTCACGTAGTATCTGATCTTCCTCCGGTGTAAAGTTTGACCGTGTGCTACCCGCATTCAGTGCGGTCTGGTACCGAGTAAGACAGTGTGCTGCTGGTCTTCCAGGCACCGGTATGCGCTTTGCAATATCGTGCCACTTATTCACCAGTTTCGGATCTTCTTGTCCCGTAGCTAGTCGTCGAAGAGCTGCGTCTTCTGCTTTTGTCCACGCACCGAGCCGTAACTTGGGCGACTCGTGCAAATCGTACCACAACTTGCACGCAAAGCCCGAGCGTTCGATTGGAAACTTCCTCGACTTGCGTGCCTCTTGCCACGCACGAATACCGTTCCACACTTGCAACGGAATCTCCACGTCCGCTGTGTGTGTCGTGTAAAAGTCCTCGGCAAAGTCAGCAACGACTTTCCGCTCTCGACTCGAGAAAATTGTTGGCACACCTGCTACAAATGACTCGTGACTATGAGCACGGAGAAATTTGGTGTCAGCATTGCATGGCGGCTCCGGTAGACGGCAAAGAGCCGTTCGTTCTGCATCTCCAAGCTCCAGTACCTCCTGATCTCCTTCCTCTTCGTCCTCCTTTATTTGCTTCAGCTTCTTCCACGGTCGTCCCACCTTTCGTTCCTTCTCAACGTCATCAGTAAAGAACGACACGTGGGGACGAATGTACGAACGAGGCACGACACCAGCAAGTTTTTTCCTGCGACGTGGCGTCCTGTCATATTGATTCGGTACCGCCTCGTGCGACAATGTACCAGATAATAGCGTGTCCATTGCTCGTTGAGCTCTTCGGAGCGCCATTTGACGGCGAATACATTGCGTTTGGGCGAGTAGTTTCGACTCTTCCTGGACTAGCAACTGCTCTAGAGATTGCAGCTCTGCTACGAGCGCGCGGTTGGCTGCCAGCGCTTCTGTGATGGTGGCAATCGAGTCGGATGGAGCTGGCAGTGCAGTCACGTGCATGTTGTAAAACGACTGGAGGAAAAAGCGAGTAAATGAGTATTTCTGATTTGGTAGTAGCTACAGCTATGAGATGGATACAGCTTGTAAAGTGGCTACAGACGGAGAAACGTTGGCGCGTCAGAATCTGTTTATCTTATTTTTTCTCTGAAAGGAGTGTAGAGTGTGGTGCACGCAAACCTGCCAAACTGACTCGATCAGCGACGTAAGTACGCCTCGCATTCGATTAGCGCACGGGATGTATCGAGGCAACAGCTCCATGATCTGACGAATGGCTACATAGGTACATGTATCCATATCTATGTTTACATGCAAGCAATTAATTGATTCAATACAAGACGAATTGGGTACACGACGGGCAACAAACGAATTGGAATGGACACTTCTTGGAATTACATGATAATATCGTTGTACGAGTCTTACTTGACCGAAATCGTTTACACTGGACTGACTCTACTACAGCGTTTGCAGCACTCGAGATGACAACTCGTGCCTCCTTTATTAAAAAAACTTCGGTTTGTTTGCTCATTGTAATCATGCTCTTGTGTGTCACTTGGTGCTATTCAATAGCATCAACACGTCTATTGTGCCAGCATAGGCGACGAGACCAACAAACAAAATAGTAATAGCAATCCCAGCTAGACGATTACGTTCACCATATGTGAGCATCTCTTGCGCCTCGAGCTTCTGCCTCGGGACTAAATAAACCATTGGTACCAGTGCAAGTAGATTGATCGCACAGTTCACAACGACGAACAACAATACTTGAGTTCGCGTGTCGGAAGTATCTTTTGCAATCACGTCTTCGGCAAAGTCTTTTGTTAGTCCTGCACTCGATGTGCTGATCGCATCGGAGAACGTCGAGATGGCCATGCCAATCAATGTGATATAGGACGATACGAGCCCGGTCGTCGCTCCTTCCAAGCAGTTCTCCGTAATCTCTACAATTGGCAGCAATGTTACCAACAACATTGTTGCGCGCGAGATTCCAATCAGTGAAGAGATCATTATCGTATACCACGTACTGCGAACACTATCGAAAATCGTTGGAAGCGCTACCAGGAGTGTTACACCCACACCAACGAGCAAGCCTCCTACAGCGATGCGGATCCAACTGTAGTTGAACAACGTGAGCCGGAATGCCAAAATCGAAAGGATCGTGACAACCTGCTTGAGGATCTCGCCCACACGCTCGTCATCAGGTGTAACTTTTGCCCAGTACAACACGGCGGCATCAGAAAACTTAAATCGGAATGATGACAGGAACATCGAACAGCACACGAACACGAGCGTGCGCCACACAGCTTCTTGCTGCAAAATACTCCATAGCTGACGCGTAAGTGACAACCTGTCGATTGTATCCACCTTGAGCTGCCGTGGCTCTTCGTCCAGTCGAAACAGTACCGCTGGAATCGGTGTCAAAGTAACAACTGCCATGATCAAAATGACCACTTTCATCGACACCATAGCTTCTGTGGTTCCTGACGTCTCATTGTATCCCAGCATGAAAGCAATCGTAACATTCGCCAACAGCGTTGCCGTCTCCTGTGTGAGCAAATACTGGACAAGTAACATGCCACGTTCGTGAATCGGTTCGCGTTGTGAAAGCTCCACCAACAGAGCAAAGGCAGCAATTGACGCCACGGTGACTCCTAAGCTTGCTGCCACCATCAAGAGCACGTACACTGCTCCTCCATAAAAGCCCGGACACTGGCGTACGTCAAGTCGGTGTTATCATCGACCAGAGTTACCACAACAAGAGCCATGAGGGGCCACGTAGGCAAAAACCCAGCCTCCGAGCATGTACGATTTCCGATGAAAGTTCCAGATCGGGTAGAAATCCGACACGAGACCGATGAAAAAGCTCATGACACCAGGAACCCTGAGAAAGCGACGAGTGGCAGTGCACTGATCACTATTGAGCGCCAGATACATGCACAATAATGGCTGGAAGGCTTCAGCAAGGAACGGAGTCATAAAGCCTGTCACCGCTGCTGAAATCGCGAGTCCACAGTATTGCGGGAAAAGAGCTCAGCAAGAGCTCCAGCTCGAAGACTCCCGCCCAACAAATGATTGAAAAAGCCTGACGGTGGTGCCGTGGCTGCTCGGCGTCTCTCTCGATGGTCGAACCATCTCCTGAAGTAACTGAATCGACGGTGGTGCGGAACTTGATCTGCCCACGATAAACAGCTCGGAGATGGAACACTCGCGATCGAAGATCGAGTCGTTCCCCACGCATCTTCCCGATTCCTGTTCTTGTTCCGGTTCTGTCATGTCTCGCTTCCGTACGCGCTAAGCTTGTGGTGCCTGTAGTTCCAGCGGTACAGCTGAGAAGCACAGCTGAGACTGAGACATCGTATATTATCAGTCTGGTCGTCGAGTAGACGCGGACTTCTCGAGGACACGAGAATGGCGTAGATATCGTCTCCAGCTCCAGATAAAGCTGCAACGCGATGCCCAGTCATACGCGCTGCACTCGGCACTGATACGAACCTTCTGCGACTCGGCACTGAACGAACCTTCCGAGATGAAGCTGTAGC